>JAPYKT020000007.1:8702500-9902500 GCA_028749325.2 Caryopteris x clandonensis | reverse complement strand
AGAACAGTCTCTTTTCGGAGTCACTAGACTCCCACTTTCTGCAACATTACAACATGAAATTGAAATTGTTTTGCTATCTACGGAAGTCTTAACTTTTTATGGGGCTGTTAATTGTGACAGTATCGTCAAATGAGACGGAAAGAACAAGATCGGGTTGCAAGAATGGAGGTGGATTACCAGAAGAGGAAAGAAATAGCCGAATTCAACCAGAGAAGGGAAGAAAGACTAAAAGCTGCAGAGGAGCGCACAGCCAAAAAGCGCTTGAAACGTCTGAAGAAAAAGCAGAGGAAGAAAGGAAAGAAGTGCAAAACCGATGGTGGTAGTGAAGATAATCATAATGAACATTCTTCAGATGAGGATGGAGACTCAGAAGATGATGCAACATAGAGGGTGACTGAATGTTTTTATCTCATGCTCATACTCTCAATCTCTTGCATACTGCTTAGATCTACAAGTTAGCTAAAGGTGCTGAACATGGTGAAAGTACCCCAAATGTTTAAATTCTGCACAAAGTTAACAAATTCTCCCCCTTCCATCTCTTTCTCTCTAATAGAACATAAATTGAGGAATTCATCACTGGTGTTTTGTTTAGTCATTTATTCAAAGGTGAGCAATTTGACGAACTTATGATTCCCTTAACTTCCTCTGGTATCATTGCTTAATATGTCGCCGAAGCTCGAGATAGACTGTTTTGAGCATGTGAAACTCGAGACAAAGATGGATTGAGAAATCCACTTTCTCGAGCATGCTTCTATGAGTAGTTAGATAGTTGCATCATGAAAGCAATTGCTTGTTTCCGAACTATCCTCGGAAAACAAACCAGTCGACCAATTGGGAAACTTAGCGCCCACCCCCCATAAATTGCTTAAAATCCACACCACCAGGAGTTGGTGACCTCACCGAATGCCACTACTGAATTATTTTGACATTTTCAAATAATAGGGAGGAACAGCTCACTATCAACCCCAGTTTAGTTACCAAATGTCACATGAGCATGTGTTCTACATAGAAGTACATGATAACAATCCCCTCTCTCTAATATAATATATGTATTAATGTCTTGACACAAATTATAAAATTTCTTAAATTACAATATCATTGGATGCATTTAATACGTCCGTCTCAAATCTAATTTGATTTGTTATAAAGAATAAATGATATCGAATATTTTAATTTTACATAGCCCGCGAATTATTTGTTTTCGTGAGAATACAATATGTCTTTGAGGGAGGCGGAAATATAGAAGTAAGCTAGTGGAAATGAAATCTTGTATTACACGTGAAAATTTAATGTTGAAACCAAATCAAATCTACAAACTCATGAGAGTTGTATTTAAATCTAATTATAATAACAACTTTCCATTAATATCTATTAATTCTGGTGATAAATGATTTACAATTTAATATAAAACATATAAAATTTGCTTTTTATTGAGAAAGAGTGGAGTTTCGAATGTATCCTAGCTATATATATATATATATATTTTTTTTTTTTAATGTTTTTTTTTGTATTACACGTGCTATTCAGAATTTGTTAAGGGACAATGAGAATTTTAAGAAAATTTAATTTTAACCAAAAATAAATCAACAAATCTCAAGGAGAGTTATGTATGAGATATAATATATTTTATTATATTAATTACATATGATAAATTATATTATTATAAAAATTTACAAATAATTATTTATGTTAATTATATTTATATAAATATTATACAAATTCATTTTCTTTTATTATATTTTGTTTTCATCATCTTAAATTTTCTTTTATTAAATAATAATTTACATCACTTTTCAAAGTCAATTTTATAGTTACTCAATTCAATATAAAATATTCAACTCACTAAAATCTATTAAGGTTGAACAATAAATTATAATATTATATAAATTAAATAATATAATAATTATATTTTATAAAACTATTTTTATTTTAGATCAAATTTACATTAATAGCTTTTATTTTTCATTTTACAGGCACAAATGGTTTGTGCAAGGTATGATTTTCTTAGTATATTTGTCAACTAAATAGAAGCGGCATTTAAAAGTTCTCAATTATCACTAATTCCTCAAATTTTTAATTCAATCAAGTATATCTATTTTTAAACAAAATTATTTTATTCGGAGGCAGTACCAAAATACCATACTAAAAAAACAGCTCAAATAAATTTTTAACAATAAAGTTTCTCAGTGTTGTGAAAAAAATTATTATTTCCTAAAATTTGTTATAAAAATATCTTCTTTTTCTTCCAACGTAAAAAAATAAAATAAAAAATAATAATAATAAAATAATAATCTTAAATTTAGGTATTCAAAATAAAAAAATAGACTTTCATTCATTATAGCGATCGAGTGTGGTGTCGCACCTAAATTTCCATCCCCACTGTACTCTTCCCCGTTCAATTTCTCCCTCCATTCTCTCAATCTCTTCGATTTTCTGATAGAACTCTCCGTTTCAATAATCAGATACCCTAATCGCCCATGGGAGAACCTCGTCGGTTCTCTGTATATCTCGCGCTCGGCGGTGGTCCAGGTATTTTATTATATATGATTGCATAATTCAGATTATATTCGTCAGATTTTACATGCATAACATTTTGGAGTTTCTCCTTGCAATCCGGTTATTGGCCATTACAGTCTTCTTTGATCATTAAGTTGACTACTATTGATGAATTTTTTCTCCTTTTTGATGCAGTTGCTGATGTATTGATGTGGAAGAAATGGCACCAGAGCGTCCTTTTCCTTGTTTCTTCCACTGCTCTGTGGCTCCTATTCGAGAGAGCTGGATATAATATATTGTCATTCATATCAAATGTTCTATTCTTACTCGTCCTAATCATGTTCTTATGGGCTAAATCTGCAGCTCTTCTCAACAGGTAAATGAATAAAGATAAAGATATCTGTATCAATAAGCTTGATGTACTTATTTTCTACTGTTGGGATTATTCGATGATGATTGCATTACGGTTTTACCATATAATAATTTGGCTCATGATTTTTCATCTTATTTGGAAATTTAATCTTTGTTCTTCATTTTTTATGATGGGTTTAGGACGTCTGGTATTTTTGGTTGATTTTAATGGGTGCTGTGATTGGTGGTTTCTTGATTTATTATGAAATCTGAACAAATGAATTGTTCATGGCTTTAGACCTCATCCACCTGTTCCTAATCTTGAGGTCTCCGAAGAAATTATTGTGAGGGTTGCTGATGAGATGCGAGTCATAATAAATCATGCGTTATCACTTGCCCACGACATTGCAATTGGTGGAAACTTGAGACTCTTTGGTCAGGTGTTGTTGTCCTGCTAAATTGATCATTAATAATCCATGTTGGTTATGCACGTTACCGATCGAGGTACTAATGCTCAGTTGTTCTTTGTTAGCTTGCTATCATGTTGTGGGTTATTTCCTACATTGGCAGTTTATTGAACTTTCTTACGCTGGTCTACATTGGTAAGTCTAAATTCTCTCCACTGCTAAACTTGTCTTTCTATCTGTTTTTGATAATTTTCACACCTGCAATGCTGTTAAAACAGGTGTCCTTCTTTGTTTGTCACTGCCTTCAATATATGACAAGCACCAAGCTCTGATAGATGACAAGCTGAATGCAGCATATAGAATAGCTCTGATACAATACCGTACAATTGATGAGAATGTACTGAGCAAGATTGCATTGCTGTAAGCAAGGAGAAGAGCAGCTGACAGACTCACTGTAATCTCCCAAATTCTCTGTATGTATTGCTCTCTCTTCTTGGGTAGGTGTATAGATGTTCTTGCACTTGTGTTTAACTCTTTGGATGTTCTTGACAAGGTCCTTCAATGCGATTGATTTATGTTTTGTTGTGATAAAACATGCTGCTAACAAATCATGTCCAGTGGATATGGTAAGATGGAAAACTGAAGCAATATATTACTATCAAAGAAGAAAAAGCATTACATGGCTACAATATTTTAAGCACTTCAGCTGTTCTCTTTTCATCATTTGCATAAATAGAAAAATGAAATCCAAAATAGTTCGCTATCGTAGTGTCTAGTTGGATGTCTAAGTCGACTGTGCAGATGAGGAAAGAAGCTATTTAATAGAAAAGAAAAGGTGGAAATAAGTTACCATGGTAGTATACCTTTCATATATGCAGGTAGTTCGTGAAGAATGCCCCTTTCTATTTTAGTAAAGCCTAGAGGATGAAGTTAAGAAATTTTTTGCCATACTTTCTTTCCAATTTTTGCTGCATATATGTTACTCTTATTGCGACTAGAACAATTTTTAGATTTATTAGCCAATCTAGCATGATTTTTCTCGAGGCTATTAGGTGGCAAAAAGATCTTTTTTTCCCCTGTGTTAAAGAATAACATTGAATTCAATTTTGTTACTTCTTAATTGTGAACTTCAATATTTAACGAACATTTCTAAAAAAATTCATGGAGCATTTATCAATTTCATGGAACTAGAAATAATCGTGAATCATATAAATCGCTGAGTATTCGTCTCATCCCTGATATACATTACATGAATTTTGCAGGTTCATTTGACGATTACATACCATTTAGCCTTTGAAGAACGAGTTTTGAGATGCGTAGGGGAAAGCTGTCCGTCTCTTCAGTGGACTCACGATGATTTACCTATTTCTTAATGTGAATGAGAAGGGTAGTTCTGATATTGTAGCTTTTTATGCACTAGATTGGGTTGTGCAGGTTACCACTCGGGATTATGCTATCAGCTGGTGGCGAATTACAAATGAGGTGAATGGTGGTAATGACATAACATATCAGTTTATCTTGGTTTATTGGTCCCTTAGGAGAGCCTTGTTAGTTGTTACTGAAATGTACTTACCATTTTTGTTTTTCAATTTTGAGATTATCACGATGAAAATTATCCATTCCCTGATACACATTAATTAATATACACAGAGAACTGTAACTTATTTGGATCCAAAGGAAGACACAAGATTTACTTATATGGATTTCTTTTATAAATATGATTAAACATTCATGTCTCAGCCTTTTTTTTTTTTTTTTTTTTTTTGATGAATTAAGATTCATGTCTCGGACAAAAATACACACACACACACACACATAACCATAGTTAAAATGTCTAAAGTTCCCTTCAAACTTCCCAACCTTAGCCAAAGTCCGGTCTCCTTCTTCCCTGGCAAAAGATTAGCAGCAGCTGTAAGCTATTGTTTCCGAGGGTTTACCACTCCAATCATCATCTTCAACCCACACTTCTCTTCCTGTTTCAATAACATTGCCAACAATAAAAAAGACGAAGAAAGGTTCATCCACAAACCCGCCTGCAGTGCCGCACCTGTGCCTTTTAAAAGTAGGACAAAGGTGGTCGGTCTAACATTTTGTTATCCGTTCGACCAACATATGTCGAACATCACGAAAATGTTCGATGTGGCAGTAACGAACGATTACAGTTATGTTCGACAACTGTTGTGACGCTGATATTATTGGACAAATTATAAAAATAAAGAGAGGGGAGACGTCTGGAGCATTGGAATAATTTTTAAAGAAATGAGTGGAAATCTAGGGTTTCCATTCATGAAAAGGAAAATGGAACAACAAAGTGATGGAGGAGCTGATAGAGGGAAGGAGATGGACGGAACTTACAGGAATAACAATCGATAGATGGTGGTGGATCTGCAAGTTCTTCGCGGCGGCTGAAATAGAGACAGAGATTTTTCTTCTTTTTAATTAATTTTCTTTTTTTGATTAAAAAAATAAAATAAAATAATCCATTTTCTTTTCTCATTTCTTTTATTGATGCAAAAGGGTACATTAGGAAGAATGTGGAGTGTCCTTGCATCCAAGGGTATATATAAATACACACAGGGATTTCTTTTATTGCACGCGGCCCGTCTGCGGAAGAAGCCTTCCTGCCTATTTATCCATTGTAATTCCTGTAAGTTCCATCCATCTCATTCTCTCAATCATCTCCTCCATGACTTTACATGCTGTTCTAGATTTTCTTGCTTTATTTACAAATTAAATTGAATCGGAATTGATTTGAGTTTCGATTTCTTTTGATTCCGCATATTGAAGGCTTGTGATTTGAGTTCGTCGAATTTTGAGCTCATTAAACCATTGATATCGAATATATGTGTATCACGCTAATAATTTGTCTTAATCTGCGATTCGCTCTGTGATTGAACTCTTAAAGAAAGGAAAAGTGTGAGACATTATTTAAATAGGAAACACTGAGATTTATCTGTACCAAAGAATGTCTAATGCAACTTCATGCTTTTTTACTTTTAATTATTTTCAATCAAATTATAAGAAAATTTAATTATTTTCTGTAGAACTGAAGATCTTTTTAAAGGAAGAATCTTCTCTTTGATTTATAGGAGTAAGTAATTTCAAGCTTTTGAGATGAAGGAAGAAGATATGAACAGATGCCAGATTCAGGAATGGTACCCAAAATTCAAATCCATATCGATAAAAACCCTAATTCATGAGCTTCCAGAGTCCTTCATCCAATACCTTCTCGATGATTCTGGTCCCTTCCTTCTCCCACTTTCAATCACAAACGACGACGCCCTGCCGAACAGAGTCCATAAACCCGAAGAAGAAGAAGATTTTGTTGTATCAGAGGGATCTGGAGATGAAGCGGAGGAACCTACCCCACCCCCCTCTTTCCCTGAACTGGAAACGGAAATTAAAGCATCCATTGAGTCTCTAGGGGGTGCAAGTTTTCCTAAGCTGAATTGGAGTGCACCTAAAGACTCTTCTTGGATCAGTTCAACTGGAAATCTCAAATGTACTAGTTTTTCTGAGATTGCCCTGCTACTGCGCTCTTCTGACTCGGTTGTCCATGATCTTTGCCATGCTTATGATTCTTGTACAGATAAGACTGCTTCAAGGCCGTCTAAATTCTTCCTTGCTCTCCGTAAATGGTATCCTTCACTGAAGCCTGATATGGAGTTCCGTTGCTTTGTACATCATAAACTACTTCTCGGTATTTCTCAACGGGAGGTGACTAACTTTTATCCCGCTCTTCTTGGAAGAAAAGATGAATTGCAAGAAATGATCCAAGAACTTTTTGTAGATAAGGTGATGGAGAATTTTGGATCTGAGAGTTATACATTTGATGTGTATGTCACGAAAGATGCGCGAGTTAAGCTTTTGGATTTCAATCCCTGGGGTGGGTCGACTCTTCCTTTGTTGTTTACTTGGGATGAATTGGAAGAGAAGGTGAGAGAGGAAGACAAGGAGTTGGAATTTAGAATTGTGGAGAGCCGCTGTGGTATCCGTCCCGGTTTAAAAACTGCAGTTCCTTATGACTATTTAGATACGAGTCCGGGGAGTGGGTGGGATCAGTTTCTTAGAAATGCCGATGAGGAATTGATGAGGCAGACATCATTTACTGAAGCTGGAGCCAGAGCTGGAGCTTGAGCTTGAGCTTTGTACTCTCTCTCTCTCAGTTTAGCAGGTAGCAGTAACAAATCGTGGATTTCTTAGGTAATTTTTTAGTATCCAACATGTATGACTAGGGAACATGAAATTTTGTTTTATGCCAATTTAATTGTTGGAAGGATGTATCCTATGGACCTCTAACCAGTTTATAAATTTTGGTACTGGAAATATATCTGGGCTGTAGAGGAGTCATGGGTTATTATCTGGAAAATGTCCTTATCTTTGGTTCTTTAATTTTGGCTGATCAATTTCAGCAGATGTCTCCACAATATTGAGGGCTGTTAATAAATCGATTCAAGCCGAATACGACATCAAACTTGTTTGAATTGTTATTGAGGCAAGCTTTTTTTATTGTTATCAAAATTGAGCCTCAAACAGAGTATATAAAGGTTTACATGAAAGTACGCTCAAGCTTATTTGGTAATCTTGTTGATTGAACTCAAATGGTTTTCTAATTCTAACAAACAACCTCAACCCCAATTGTCAAGTACTACCTTTTGTTCCAGTTTGATGGACTGAAATTTCTTTATCTAAGCAAATAGGCAAATTATTGGTTTCTTTTCCTCAAATAGTGAACTCGATCAAACTTATGGCCAAAAAATAAAAAAAACTCTTCGATGTAGTAATGAGCAATTTAGGGATGTTTGTTGAAGATTATATACATTTTCAATATCATTAATTAGCAATTTTCATCAGTGTGAAAATTGAAATGAATGCATCAAATTGAGACGGAATATCTTGGTTTGACTTAATGTCGAATCACATCAACTTAGACTACCCAACACACACAACATATATCAGCTGGAAAATCCAGCAAATTGGATGTGGCAGTTGCGTACTTGTAGCTGTAGACAACAAATACAGAAAAAAAATATACATCATGCTATTTATTATCCAAATGCAGGCTGCGAGATGTTTGTTTGATTGAAACCCAAAACCTAAACAAAAAATCTCAAGACAAGACCACACTTGATACAATTTCATCGATTGATACTCCAAGCATTCAACGCATTGTGAACTGCTCCATTTCCAAGTTCTTTTGCCGAACAGCTCATAAAGCCTATGCAATCTTGGGAATGGGAATACTCTCCGAAGGTGGTAGGGTAACAGATCGTAATAGCTCCAACGAGCAAACTATCCCCAGAAAATGTGACAGTATGGTATTTGCAGATGCCTGCAAAAACAGCACAAGTAGTACGATGATACAACGTGAGCAGATTACCACAGTAAGCAAATAAAAGTTTCATGTTCTTTCATTGATTAGTTATTCCTCTACTTATCTCTTTTCAAATTTCCTTTTGAAATTAAATCTAGTCTTCTGAATTTGCTTCAATTTGGTACAATAACTCACGACTTCAAAAAGGCTAAATGAGTAAAACAACAAGCATCTTAGAACGATGTGAAGGGCACTATGTCATGACAAGAAAGTTCTAATCTAATTAGAAAGAGTACCTGTACCAAGAACACATCCAAGGCAAGAACTGGACTATTTCCAGGAGGGAGACCCTGATAATAAGGAGTAGATGAAGTCGTAAGAGCTTTGGCCACCAATAAACCTACTGTCGCTTGCATGCCAAGTATAGCAGCACCCATGCCCAAGAGATTCATACCTATACCGTTCTTCAAGCTTCTTACTACATCAGCACGAGGAGGCGCCTGAAAGCACATGACTTGGGTTAACAGAAAGGAAAAGAACAACACCGTGAGCAGTCATGCCAGACCAAACGGAACTACATGCTACACCTACTCCTTCAAAGTGCTATCAAGTTAACTCAATTGGGACAGGTAAAGAGAGAAAACATCAAAATACACCTTTGTAACAACATTAATAAACTAGAATTTCTAAAACCTGCCTGTATTTACTCCTTTCACATTAGTCACTATGGTGTCAGAACTCCAAGGACATGAAAGGATTCAGCCCTACCATCAAACTCATAATATCATCAAGTTCTATAGCAACATGTTAAATGCACAAGGTACCGTGTTTCAGTCTTCTTCTTCATCAATCTCTTCTGTTGCAATATAATTGTCTCATGCCTCACATGTGCATCTATGAGACTGTAATGTCCTTCGGCACTATATAAGCATTTGATCCTAAAATAAGAAAAGGTTTTCCACTCCTAGCATGTTTTTATTCTTATATTTGATTTCTTTTACATTACTGATGCTTCAGATTAATTATCTTATTAACTACATATCTCCCGTTAATTGACTGATTCGCACCATCACTTTCTTTAGTGGCTCCCCCAGAACTCCATCAATCAAAACCTCTGCTTTGATCTTGATTGGAAGGTCTTTCACTGTTATGTAGATCACGGTTTAAGTTTCATTTTGTTTGATTTTTTTAAGATTCCCATCTCACATCTTCCAAACAATCAAAGTAGAAATCCAGGAATATAGTTCCATCACCTTTTCCAAACTATTATTAAGTTCAAGAGCAATATGCTTTATACACAAAAACATATAGCACATGACAAAATAAAATCGAATCAAAATGAAATTTAGGCAATGGAACCTAAAGCCATATATACCAAAGATTGTGGTCATTACCTTTGATGGATCATTGGCAGTTCTCCGAAGTCTATCAGATAACCGAATGTAGCCAAATGACCAAAACACAGAAACAAAACCAGCTGCAATGCCGCCGGCAGTTGCATAAAATGTAGCAGGTGAAGTGATTTTCCCAGTAATAATAACAGAAAAGGAAAGTATCACAGCAGCAACAACCGTGCAGACTAGCTGTCCCCAAAATCCAAAACTCCCCAATCTCTTGAAGTACCTTGATGTTTTCTCCAATCTTTTCGAAACCTAAAAAACAGACTAGTCAAAACATATATCTGTACATGAAAATAAAAAACTTAGGCTGCACATGCTACATTAACTGAGGCATGTGAGATAAATCATCCTCGGAGTAAATCTTTTGTTTTTCATAATTCAAGATCATAATTGCATCACAAGTGACTAATATCACCAAAATCACGAACCAATGTCTGCATCTGCAGTGTGTGCTGACCACTTTTCTAATTCCACAAAATTAATTAGGCATAAATACAAGGTTCACCATTCTAGGACATTTTGTAAAAAATGCGTGGAAAAAATGTCGAACACAGGCAACAAAAAGAGTAAACTGAAATGAAATTTGGGTTTCAATCCTTAAATTAAACGCAATTCCTAGGCAGCTCCAACCATAAACAGAACCCTAAACCCTAGATTCAGATCATATCACACGAAACAGTAGTTCGAAAATCAGTAATTCGAAAGACGAACGCTAAACGAACCCAATCCACATAAATAGTGTGTCTAACTATAAAGCAAGCTAACGGCGAGAGAGAGACAGAGACCTGAGCGAGTTTGGCCTTTTCAGACTCATCATTTGGAGAACTATATGCAGCAGCAATGGGAGGCGAAGCTAGGGCTTTTACACTGTGATTAGTCTGATTATTGAGGATTACGAAAGGTGAAGACAAACTTTTGAGAAATTTCAATGAAGAAAGAGATGAATGAGGATAATGTCTGGTGTTGAAACGTAGAAATGGACATGCGATATTACACGATATGGGTCTCGAAAGCGCCGCTGTGTACGGCGGAGCTAGTGGTGCGACGCCGGAGCGAGCTGCCGGCAGCAGAAGAGTTTGCATTTTTTTTTTCAAGTACCAAGCCACTTGGTGAAGCAAAGCATAGCCTATTGCCGTGCTTTCAGTTTGTTCTTATTTTCCAATTTCTTGGTAATTTCTAAAATAATAATTTACCGGAAAAGCAATCAGTAATGTACCAATTTAAAATAACAACAACAATAATAATAATAATAATATTTTTGATAAATCATAAGTATGTATTTTTCCTTTAAAAAAAATATTTGTACATATTTTTTCAATTACGTATATTTACCTTTACTTTTTTTATACAACCATATTCCTCGATTATTATAAATTTCACTGATGAATTAGAATAAGTAAAAAACTCCAATTAATAATTCGTTTATTCGCCTCTTATTTTTGTATTACCAACTAACTTTATGCACATAGTATGACAGATTGAAAATATAGAAAGTAAAAATCGGTTTCAATAAAAAAAGAAATCAAATAGAAAATAAAATATTGATTCCCATTGCCATCGGTCACTATAAAGGAGGTCGGTGGACTGTTATTTTAATTATTCACTACGGTGGGCCGCCAATGCTGCTAAATCCACCCAATTGTGCTACCTCAACAAAAATGGGCCTAATCCACCAAGGGCCCACGTACGCAAGAAACTTGATATAGTATTAATTATTATAGGACTATTTAAATGGGCTGTGGGCATTTACATTCAACAGATAATGGGCCGAAACCACTGAGGGCCCAGCAGTCACAATTAAATGGGCTGACCGTGCTAGATCCACCTAATTGTGAGTACTTCAACAGACAATGGGCCTAATCCACCAAGGGCCCAGTTGAACAAGAAACCTGATATAGTAGAGGAATATGAAAATGGGCTGGGCTGGGCACTTTACATTCAAACTGAGCCCAATAATAGCTCTTTAATTTGTGTACACGCTTTATATTTTATACATAGGTTTTCAAACTATATCTGACTTCTATTTATAAAATGATTTTCCATCTTTTACATTATCGATGTCACTATTATTAATGTCATTATTATAAATATATGATGACAAAATTGGAAATAAAATAGAGAATACTATAGAACTAGACAATTGGTCTCTTTGGAGAAAAAAATTAAAGCGTTCACTGCCTATGCTGACCTTAAGAAGAAACTTGATTTTCTAACATTTTCTATTCAAAATTAAATTGGGATAAATTATAAATATTAAAAAAAAAAAAAAAAAGCATATGGGACACTTACTGTGTAGGTATTATGCAGAACTGCAAATTCAAACCAAAATCCCTTTTGAGATGTCTAAGCTGTGTTGAAAATGGTGCAAACGGACAGAATATGTTTGCTGGACGTTAGACTTAATTCATTTAAAATTGCAAATCTTTAGTTAGGTCTGTTTATTGAATTCTTACATGAACTCGTGACTTGTTTAATTTTTTAATTTTTTTTTAAAATTTGTTTTAGCCTATATTGTTTTATTATGTCTGACATTTAGGATTTGACAAACATTATAATTTATTATAGCCTATATTGTTTTATTATGTCTGACATTCAGGTTTTTTTTTAAAGGAACTTTTATTATTTCAAAATATTGATGTATCATTAGTAATTGAATATTTAAAATTATTACTAACTAAAAAATATTAATAAAATTACTCATTCTGGTTTCCACTCCAGCACAAGAAATATTCTAAATATATATCTTCTTTTTCAAAAATTAAAATAGTTTATCTGCTAATTGTTTGTTTGTTTGTTTATGTCATTATATTGTTTAGATTTTCTGGGACTTTGAGATTACTTTAAAATACGAAATTAGTTCAGTATATACCAAATTGATTCATTTATCGATGTATTTTTTAAATTTCAAATGAAATAGGTTACTGTTTCATGCAAACTAATTTGAGCAGTTTTATAGCTTAGAGAACAAGCAGATTCACCAGAACCTCCGACAAATGTACCCTTCAGAACATCTAGCTAATGGTCCATTTCAATTGTAAAAGGTGCTTGCCACTCTCCTTTACTACATGGCGACTCGATTTCAGAATCGTCGATTTTAGTAGCGGATGTTTTTATAGTTGAGCAATCTACCTTGCTGAAATCGTTGATTTAAATAGTGGATGCCTTTATTGTTAGGCAATCTCACCTCGTTGCTTGCTATACTTTCTGCAGTACTTGCAAAAATAGTATGGTTAGAAGCATATGAATTTCTTATAACAATACACACATAATATTTATACAAAATATCATAATACAAAATGAAATAATTTAATATTTATATAGTTATTGCAATCAAAGATTTCAATTCAAGATTTTAAAAAAGAGCTTCTAGTCAAATACACTGTTATTCAATTTTTTATAATCTTTGTCGAATTTATAAAACTATATATCAACTTGTGTGTTTATCAATGTAGAAGGCCTGAACACATTGTAATCCAGTTGATAGTTGCTTCACTGGTTTTATTTATAGACTTTTAAAGTTCAACTTTATATTTTATCAAGTATAAATTTATATTAAAATGTTTAAATTTATAGAAGATAATTAAAGATTTGATATCGATTAATTTGAATATCAGTCTTATGTTCATTAATAAGATTTCTCTTCAAGAATTCAACAAAACTATACGATTATTACTACTCTTGTATCCCAACACTCACTCACCAAACAACCATTAGTATGTGTTAATGCGTGTGTTACTTATGTATCATGATCAGACGTGCATATGTTCGAGTCAAAGGAAAAAAAAAATCCATTTCATAAAGCAAAGTGTTAAATGGCCACAACCCATTGTTTGTTTGAAGAGATGATGTCATTTATTGATATAAGTATGGTTGTGAAAAAAATAAATTCAGGCTTTCACCACTTTATGCAATCACATAAAATTATAGCAGCATGTTTCAATGTTCAAACAATTAATTTTCTCACTTTTTACAAGAAATCACACATTAAAACCTTGTCTCTAATTTAAGGAATTCCAATCTGAAGTCAAGCCCTAAAGAACTCCACTATAAATAGCAAGTACCACCTAAAGGGACACTTTTGAAATGCCAAAACCTACAAAAGTCAGCAAAACAAAATATTATTGCACCACAATTCAACCATATTAAGGTACTGCAATTTTACCCATCGTATTATACATCAAGTAAGTATATGATTATATACGATGTACTTGAATTTAATATTTTTTATAGAATAAAAATAAGATACGAATACATAAATCATATATCCATTCAAACAATTATATAAATTCAGATACCCTATTACTTACAAGTTACGAAATTATTCACCCGGCACTGCTCAAATCTACTCACATCAAGTTTAGTAGAACCAGCCCCTTTACATCCTTAGAGATGAGATACTCCTATTCCATTTATATTAAGGCTATAAAAATCAAAATTTAAGATATAAACAATGAACCAACGAACTATGTAGCAAGAACAATTTTCTTAATTATATAAGCAAGAACAAGTTCTTTTAGGACTGCAAAAATGATAGAAGCTACTATTTATCCACACAAAATCTTCTATTTTGCCACATTTAAATTACCAAATAACAAACACAAGTTAAACGTATCCAATCACATTTCTGTTAATATTATAATAGAAAATATAATAGTATTTGTAATATAATATGAAAATCAACTGTAGGTATGGGGTAAAGTCTATAAGGACAGAAAAAGTCAATAGAATGTGGACTTCAGCTGTTCCATATTCATCTGCTGGGCTCCAACTCATTGTGAATGTCTTCTAGCAACTACACTAAATATTACAAAGATTCCACTTTTCTGCCTAAAACCACTCCAAATATAACCAGCAAACTTTTTACAATATTTTAAACATAAAAAAATATATATATGTATATGTATATGTACATTTACTTTCATATTATCCTCATTCCACAAGAAGTAATAAAAAAACCAGACTGATCCACTTAATAGTATCTGCTCATTTTTCTGCATCTCCCAGATTTGTTTGTTCATAACAACTCTTTAATTCCCATCTTTTTTTGGTCACCGAAACAAACATCTCCATAGTTGGTTACCCTCTCTCTCTCTCTCTATGAAATAGACGTTTGAACCATGCATTTTTGTGGGCTTTTTACATTCTTGAAACAATGACTTGCAAAAATCTCCATTTCTGCAAATTCTTGTCTTTGATTTTTCTCTTTGTCCTTCCTGCATTTGGTCTCAACTTAGATGGGACTCTTCTTCTTTCTTTCAAATACTCAATTCTGAGTGACCCTTTAGCAGTTCTTGATAACTGGAATTACAATGATGCCACTCCATGTTTATGGACTGGTGTAACTTGTGGTATGTTTAGCGTTGTTGGCCTAAGCCTTCCCAATTCTAAACTTCTTGGTATCATACCAGAAGAATTGGGATTCATTCCACATCTGAGAACTCTTGATCTTTCCAACAATTTCTTGAATGGAACTCTGCCGAATTCACTCTTCAACGCCTCAGAAATCCAAGTTATTTCTCTGTCGAAAAATGCCATCTCCGGCGTGTTGCCGGAGTTTGTTTCAGGCCGGACGGGCCTGAAGGTTCTCAACCTCTCGGAAAATGCATTGGCTGGAAAAATCCCACAGAGCATCACTTCTTTGCAGACTCTCACTGTTGTTTCTTTGAGAAGTAACTATTTTTCCGGCCCAATTCCAAAGGGGATTCGGTTTATCGAATCTTTGGACTTGTCTTCCAATCTTTTGAATGGATCATTGCCTCTTGAATTTGGGGGTGATAATTTGAAGTACTTGAATCTTTCTTCGAACAAACTTTCTGGTGTTGTTCCTCCTGATTTTGCCAAGAAAATTCCAGAAAATGCAACGATTGATCTTTCCTTCAATGATCTTTCGGGTGAAATACCTGCTTCAATGGCGTTGTCGAATCAGACAACTGGGTCTTTTTCAGGAAATGCAGAGCTGTGTGGGAAGCCGCTCAAGAAACTCTGTACCATTCCTTCATCACTCTCAAACGCACCCAATATCTCGACGAATTCTTCTTCTCCGGCGATTGCTGCTATTCCGAAGACGATCGGAGCAAACCCACTGCCGGATTCTCCGGTAACAACACCAACCGCCGGTCAGATTCCGGCGCAACACGGGCCGAAACCCGGCATGATAGCAGGAATCGCCGTCGTCCCTTTAGTCGGAATCGGACTCCTCGCAACGCTATTTCTTTACATCTATCATCACAAGAAGAAGAAGAAACCAAATTCTGCAACCATAGAAAGCTACGAATTCAAGAAAGATTCAGACCCATCACCATTGGTGAAAGAGACAAGAAATCTCCCGGCATGCTCTTGTTTGAGTACAACAAACGGAGAAGAAACATCGGAAAGTACAGAATCAGACAGCGACGAGAACAGTAAACCCGTTGTCGAAAGTCAGAACCAGAAAACCGAACAGTTCAAGAATGAGAGGTCGTTGGTTATGGTGGACGGCGAAACAGACCTGGAGATGGAGACACTGTTCAAGGCTTCGGCGTACGTTCTGGGATCGAGTGGGCCCACCATTGTGTACAAAGCTGTGCTTGAAGATGGGACTGCGTTTGCTGTAAGAAGAATAGGGGAGAGTGGAGAGGAAAAGGTTAAGGAATTCGAGAGTCGAGTCAGGGCCATTGCTAAAATACGCCACCAAAATTTGGTTCGTGTCCGAGGGTTCTACTGGGGAGATGATGAGAAGCTTGTCATCTGTGATTATGTCTCCAATGGCAGCTTGGCCAATGTCGGTTACAGTAAGTTACTCTTCCTGTTTATTTTTCTGCAACTTTATTTTTTTTTTGGCGAATAAAAATTATGATTAGTGATTGGAAACTTGTTTAAGCAATCTAATTTGATCAAGATTTAATGATGATTTTCAAGAATCTAGTTATAATGTAGGAATTGACATCATTTTGTTCTCTGTTGGAAGAACATTCTCACTGTATGCATTGCTACATCAATGTCATTGTATGCATTGATTTGTCCTCAAACTTCTCTTAGAATTGGGACCAGCAGTAGCAAATCTCCATTGTGGGTACCGCGCGCACGCACTTACATATATAATATATATATATGTATATATAATCATCTTAGAAAAAATATATAAATGGCTCCATAAGACAACTTGAGACCACAAATCTGTTCTTCCCCATGGGCCTCCATGTGAACCAAATAAGGTTTGGAAATTTTCTACTCAGATAGAACATAGAATCAGCCAAAAACATGTGCTGCCTTTCCTCGTAGTTCTGTGGGGGAGAGAGAGAGAGAGAGAGAGAGAGAGGTGATACGTACTAATTTAATTAGGACTAATATTTGACTGAGCTTCTTATGTCATAGTTACAATCTCACACAAACCTGCTCCTCTGTTTGTTTGTTTGTTTGTTTGTTTTTTATTATTCGTAGGTTTTGTAGTAACGTTTCCAATGATCTGTTTTCTTGATAAAATTTCAGGAAAAATTGGCTCATCGCCGTATCATTTATCCTTCGAGAACCGACTCAAGATAGCCAAAGGTGTAGCCAGGGGACTAACTTACATCCACGAGAAGAAAAATGTGCATGGCAACATCAAACCTAGCAACATTCTCTTGAACCCTGATATGGAGCCAGTAATAAGTGATTTGGGCCTTCACTGGATCATACATGGCAAGCACACCCGCAAGTCGGACGGCCCAGCCCGACACTTTGGCAGCAAGCGATCAACCTCTTCTCACGATGATCCACACGAAACTGGAAGCCCATACATTGGTCCAGCCGGCTTCGTCGGGTGCACATCTCCTTATCACGCTCCCGAGTCGCTCAACAACCTGAAGCCCAACCCCAAGTGGGATGTCTACTCTTTTGGGATCCTATTGCTCGAGCTACTAACCGGAAAAGTCTTCTCGGACCGGGAGCTGGGCCAGTGGACTGCCAGTTCAGTGGCTGAGGATCCCAGCCGGGTTTTGAGGATGGCTGATGTGGCATTAAGAGGTGACATGGCGGCCCGAGAGGAGGCCATGGTGGCATGGTTTAAGCTAGGGTTTGGTTGTGCTTCATTGGTCCCTCAAAAAAGACCTTGCATGAAAGATGCTCTTCATGTGTTGGAAAAAATTCCATATTGCTCAAACTAATGATGGTGTTGGAGGGCAAAAGGGAAGGGTTGTTGGATAAGAAAGGGTTAAAGGGTTGTCTCCTTTGGTTTCTTTTGACTTGGAATGTGAAGTGGTGAATCTTGTTCATAATTAATTGTTACTTATTCTAGTATTAAGAAAGGTGATAATTAATGGAGTGGGTTTCCATAAGGGTTTTTTGCTTTGTTGTTAAGCAATTAAACATAATTATTAAAGTTATTGCATGTGTGGCAAGATTTGATTGATTCATTAAATATAAAACTCATTTAAGAAAAGTGATTGGGTGATAGAAAGAGGATAAGCTGGGGCAGGCGGCTCTCACCTTTTTTCACGTCTTGTCCAGTTTTATTTGAGAATAAATTCAATCAGTGACTTATAGTTTCAACCCTTAATTGGAACCGACAACGGTATGTTAAGTTAATTTTAAGTAGCTGTAAGTTTCAGATGGAGTTGCCAAATCCTAAATTACATATTAAGAGGTTTATTTTATTTTATTTATTATTATTATTTTTAATTTAAGAAGAGGAAGGACTAAAGGGATTTCCAGTGACATTATAAGTGATTCAACCAAGTTAAATTGGTATCAACAATATGTAAGAAAATATTAATTTAATAAATAAGGAAAGGAGACTAAGTTTCTTTGTGATTAATTTTATTTTATGAAAATAGTTTAAAAAATAAAAGGGAAGATTTACTTAAAAAAAAAGGATATTAAATATATTTACTTATATTTAATTGTTTTTTCTGAATAACAAACTTCTCAAAATAATGCTAGTTGGGTGTCTACATCTCGAAAAAAGCATACTTGGGGGGCCTCTTTGATGGCCCATACCCAAAATAGTAGAGGCTGTGACACTTTTCTATGTTTTTTTCCAACCAGATCCTTTAGGAATTTTATTTGGTATCCGATGGGGCGTGAGCCCAAACTTGAAAATTGAGGAGATTGGGCCTCCTAAATTTGACCATGCAAAATTTATTGAGGATATTGGGCTATGAGCCCAAAATTGAACTGGCATCAGTAATTGAGGAGATTGGGCCATCAGCGTTAGGCCCAAATTGACCAGGCATCATCAATCGAGGATAACAGGCCATGGTTAGCCCAAAATTAATAGGGAAAAAATCTATATTGACTGTGTGCCACAATTTAATATTAAAAAGTCAAACAAACATAATCAACAAAAAAAAATTACTTTCAATTTCTAAAAAACAGAGTATTTAATAGTACTGCATCCTCTTTTAATATGTATAAATGTTGTATACATTTATAAGAGGAGGGACTAGTGGATTCTATCACAAACCATTGACGCAGTACTCATCCGTGTGGGAATACCCACCCCCATAAGGAGCAAATTGGGCAATTCCTGTGGAATGAAATTCGCCAGGCCGTTGCCAAGCCTACGGATGGTAATAATATCATAAGCAAATAAACTAAGTATGATTTCTCTAGAGAAAGGTCGCCAGTAAACAAAGGTACCCATTCTTTCCAATTTCCTAGAGTTTAAGAAGCACTACCTCCACATAGAAGGATCAAGGTGAAAAGCAATGTAGGGCCCTCAAGTGCAGTCGACCAGAAATTGGCAAGCAGCTTGTAAAACAAAGAGCTCATTAGTCAAAATTGGATCATGTAAGCCAAAACTCGAGTAAAAAAATTCATAACCCAATACCAATTCAAACCAGCAAAGATCCAGAACTCAATAGCCATAAACTTATACACCATGATTTGCTATTATCGTGCGACAAGCCAAATATCATTTTCCCCTAAATGTGATTCTTTAGGGTTCAACATAACAAATAGTTCCACACGTTATGAAATAGGATGCAAGTTTCCTAAGCTAAGTAATAAAAGTTGTGCTTCTCTTTGTTCATGGGTAATGTAGTCCTAAAATTTTCAATAAAACAACCAAAACTGATACTGAAGTAAATCATCAAGATATATCAAAATTTCTTCGACTCAAGAAAACCAAAGGACTAACTTGCATGTTAAAGCACGACAAACCATTTCCTGAACCACCACAATAAATAATGATGCTTTTGCCCATAGAGAGAATCAAAGGCTTTGCAAACTTATAAGCCTACTAAGAGCGACCAACCCTAAGGATCACCATCTGCATTTTCTGTACTATAAATCTGTTTAAAAAGTTTCTGTGCCTAAAAAGATTCAGATTTTTGCATGGTTGAGTAAAAATGCTTTCCAAATGTATTACCATCCCCAACTGGTGTGTGTGCTATGCAAAAGAGATTCCAAGAATCTATATTGTTCCTTCCTACATTGTTTCTTTTATCTTTCATAAAGGAATAACCAAAATATTAGATGCAAAATGCCCATAAAATCAATGCAGTACAAAAGAATGTGGCTAAGACAACAAAGATAAACTATAGCAGCTTCTATCTTTTGCCCAAAGAGAGAAACAAAAGCTTTGCAAACCTATAAGCTTGCTCAGAGCCACCAACCTAGTAAGGCGATAAAAAGGCAAGAGAGCATGTAAATTTATTTACTTTACATGAGATAAGTTAACATCATTGACATGTATATGTAAAAAATGAGACATTTGTTAAAAATGAACTCAATAAGCTAATCGCGAAAGGGACTATACATATATATATTTTTTATTAGAAACATAAAATTTAATTCATTAAACAGAAGTGTGATAAAAAAGGGACTATATATATTGCAAAATTATAATCTACACAAAAAAAAAAATAATAATAAATAAATAAATAAAATGCAACAGCATGAGGGAAAAAATTGAATAAGGATTTCATAACATCATGTCTACCTAATGTCGAGATACACAAGCTCAATTGTGCACACACAATAATCCAAATGCAACATCATAACTTCATTATTAATTATGGAAGAAACTGGCACCAAGGGTCTCCATAAAGGACAAGATCTTTAACATACATAAAGATTTTATAGAAGTAATTATATGATTAAAGATTACATGGACCAAAATCATATAAAAGAATCACTTATGAAGAATTCAATTCATAATCTAGTCAAAAGCTCCATACCAGGGAAGTGAGTGCAATTCACTATCAGCTCATAAAATACCTCAAGGCATAGGTATCATATAACCAGCAACATGCACATAAATGAAATGAAACCAAACTATCATGTGAAGAACCAAAGTCATAAAAAGTTGTAAGTACTAAGATTCAGACATTTACAAACTTGTGCACAATAGGCAGGCAACAGAAACAAAATCATAAAAAAAAACAAAAAACAAAAGGATCATCTTCCAGAAGGCTTAAGGGAGCATGTCTGATGTTCAGGGGGAAGGTGTGTGGAAAAAAGTATAAACGTACTGAAAATTAAGATGGGACAGATGTGGAAAAAAGTATAAACGTACTGAAAATTAAGATGGGACAGATGAAGAAAAAAACATGCAAGTCCAAGTAAATTGATACTGAGAAGTAAATTCAGGCAAGTCCAAGGAAACTATGCTGCTGGAGAATATGTAAATTCTCTGCATTATGAACAACATCAATCTTGTTCTGTAACTAGTATAATCTGCCACTCTTTTAAGTTATTTCACTCTTACTCTCTTAGCCAATCTTTCAAGAGAGAGAGATAATTTATCGTGAGCTCAATCAATTCATCATAAAATAATATAACAAAATAATACTAACCTATTTTGCTAAGAGACAAAGTAACCTAAAAGAAGTTGCAAGAGGTTATGTTGTACAATAAGGTGACTAAAACATATTTCTTGAACAAAGAAACAGAGACTTAAGTCAAAAAATGAGATGATGTGAACATTGTTTGCCCTTTTATAATCCATCACATTTCACCCTTGTATGTTCTAGAAGACAAGATAGTAAATGGTATTTCACAATCATAAACGATGTAAGACTTAATGCAGAACATACAAGAACTAACATTTCATATGCTAATCAAAACGTCATTGGAATTTTTGCACCGATTTCTTGGCTGATGCTGCCAGCTGCAAGGTTTAGATCTTTAGCCTATATCCAAAGTGAATGATATAATGTATCCAAGGAAAATTGTTGTCTGAACTAGAGTGAGCTAGCTATCTGAGTTGATGTTAATAACCGGCATGAGGGTACAAAATATGCATGGGAAAGTAACTGCAGAGCTCAGATGGATTAATAAGGAGAATACCAAAATTTCCACAGATATCATGTCATCACATCTAATAACTTTCCATTTCTAATCATAATAAACATATTAGGTGCTAATTCTTCTTCTATGTTATTGATGTCCTAAATTAAGAATGCCAATCACATGGTACAGTATCAGCTGGAAATGCCCTAGTTGATTATTGTTGATGGACAATTTTTCGGATAATATCGTCTATAAATGTGGCACAAAATCATCTAAAATTCAAGGACAGTACTACATACCATCTGTTTGCCACAGCAAAAACTCCATTGTAAAACTCAGAAGCTGGAACTCCATCTATCATTCCTGGCATTTGATAGTACTTATTACGCTGCAAAGATAAGTACACTGTTATCAGTATTGATATACTATCCAAGATACTATCTAAGAAGGCTCCCTAATTCATGACATGCAACATTACCTCCATTACCTCATAATAAAATTTCCATACCCCTCAAAAATGGGAGGAGAAGAGGGATTTCCAAACCCGTTCCCCAAATGCCATTATTACCATTTCCGTTCCCATCCCCCTTTTTCCTTACCAAGAACACCCATAGTGCGGCAATTCAAAATCGGGCAGCATCAACAACGATGTATTTTTTCCATTAATTTCTGAAAGAAGAAGCCCCATCATCATTTTCTTTGAGAACATTGTAGCTCGGACATGGCACCTCATAATAAGGATGAATCAAGCAGATCTGCTACGAAGCCAGGATGAGAATTATGAAATGAAAGCAATAACCCAACAGAATCACCCAGATAAATTGCAGGCATGGATCAAGATAAAGAATTAATTAGTAGCGAACTGGTGTTTAGAAAGAGATGCAAAAGAGACTATAATATTTATATTGTTTTATAAGAAAAAAAAATTATTGATATTGCAAGGTAACTTTATGGTTTAAATAAAAACATTACGCAAGAGCATGAAGGGTAAAACTGGATAAGGATCGCACACATCATGTCTGCTACCAACAGTCTTAGTAAATAGCATAATCTTTATCAAACATAAAAATTTCAAATGGACAAATTTATTTTTAAGTAATTATATGATTTAAGATTACATAGACCAAAATCACCTAATAAAATCATTACTGAAGGAGTCACTTCAGAATCAAGTCAAAAGCTCCATACCATGAAAGTGAACGCAATCCATACCTAACAAAGGAAGGGATCATCCAACATGGAGGAAATGCCACAACCACCAACAAATGAACAAATAACCAGTGGCTAAATAAACCATGTGGTGATCATTATCTACAGCTTTTCACACTAGAGAATCAAAGAAGTTTCTATTTGAACGAGTGGGAAGATGTTCCTACTACACCTGAAAAGATTAATTATTGAAGAATTCATAAAAGAGCATATTATGTTGTTAAATATTATTCAAGTAATTGAAAAAAATAGACAATATAACTTCAATCAAAAACCATTATTGGCAGTCTAGTTGTCAAACCAACTTCAATGTGTGTATATTTGAAGACCACTTTAAAGATAAACCGCTTATCTTTCCAAAATAAAATGAGGAGACCTAAATCAGGGAATGGGCCTTCACATTTGTCTTCAAAATAATGATAATATTGAAGTCTACAAGATATAAATCTTACCAACTCAACCATAAGTGGAGAAACATTGTTCGTCCAGTTATTTCAGTTTTGGAAGTCAGTTTTTCCATGTAATATCCTATAAGATATCAAAATTAAATCCAAGATCAAATTCAGCTTTTGGTTTAACATTACCCATGATGTCATATATTCCACATGAAAAAGGACTTGATACCTTTTTGGTGGAAATTTTTGGTTTTATCAGAAATGCTGAAAGCAAATTACCATTGTGAAGGAGCAAGCTTTGATGAGGAGATGATATCCAAGCACATACACATTGTCCATTGAACCAGAAAACATAACCGTACACAGTCATGTGTTAATCTGGTGACCATAAGAAAGATCAGATGAGAAAAATGAATGGTTTAAATGGAAACAAGAAAATAATTATTGACAAATAACATTAGGAGTGTATTTCTCTCACTCTAATCAGAACTACAAATAGTTCTCTGGATAAGCAACCATGATATGAGCGGGCTTCCAATATTAAGCACACCTTTTGGTCCTGTCATCACCTGCATGTCATAGTCAAGAAAATTTTAGAATTTGAATATTGTCAATTACAAAAATATATTTGATGAACTAGAAAGCACCTGAGATTTTTGCCCAAATCCAGCTATTTCAACAGGTTCCCTGGCATCTAAATTTATGAAATCATCATTTCTCCGTGTTGCCATAATATTCAGTCAATAAGTCAAAAAAAATCCACAAATTTATGATTGGTACTATTTAGTTGGAAATGGATATAATATTCAAAGAAAAAAGAATGTTGCTCAAAACGCAGATATCACACCCTGAAATGAGTTTGGATGAAACAAACTTATATTTTGCCCTAATAATTATTAATTAGTGAGAAAGTCAACTATCTACTACGACCAAGACAACTTCAGCACTTGTTTGGACAATTGTGCAACAAGGCAATGCTTTTCAATAAGGATTTAAGTTTACTTCACGAGATAACAAAACCACATTAACACCTTCCAAGTTAGCTTTCAACCATTGCTTAATAAATAATCTCATTGGTATTTCAGCAACTAAACCTCACAACTTCAAATTTCTCACCAATATTATCAGCAACCATTTTTCCTACTTCACTGAGAAGAGGGATTAGGGCTATGGACAGGACAACTATTATAAGAAGATGCTTAGTTCAATAGGCAGTACAGACTATCAAAAGGATTAAAAATATAGCTTGAGAAGTCTAGACTAAAAGGCAATCATCCCAAAAAGAGTGCGATGGGGTTGGGGGGGGGGGTACAGAATTACCTGTTTGCCAACGAAGAACCTACAAAAGAATTCACAACTTGGGAAAGAAGCAAACCTATCCGTATGCTCTCTTGTAGACTTAGTCCAACTCGTGGACCTATTGTTGTTGTTGTTGTTATCAATGTCTTGATAACAATCTAACCTGCCAAGAAGGAAAATACATGTGGCCACTCTCGTATAAGAATCTGCACAGGTGCACATATAAAAGATGTCAATCCCCCAGTGAATCCATCCTTTTTTTTCACATTTCATTACCGATTGTATATGTCAATAGATACTCTTCTATAAAATAATATATAAAACTGTTTGTGCCTTCTAGAAAGAGAAAACACACCATGTGTGCTACTTTCCAAACTGGAACGTGACAAATCTTTGTTTATCATAGTTTTAAATTTCATCTCTAACTTCTTTCAGTGTGTTAGAATGTGGCTCCAGTGTAAAATTAACATACAAACTCAACATTCCAATATTGGATGGTAATGCAGTCCATCCTCAATGAAATCAACATTAGTCTCCCAAAAATGATTAACAGAATGTTGAATAGGCATATCTAAAGATCTTGCAATTCCATTTCAAGATGCTTTTGTAGCTCATATGATGCTATTAGATTTTTTTTTTTTTTTAAAAAAGGTTTCAAGTAATTAGACAAAATAAGATCCCACAAGCCAATCAGATGTTATAAAATGATAATTTTACATAATATGAAACTAAAATGTTGTTAAGATAATGCAGTTATACCATTTTGTGGAAGAGTATAAGCACGCTCTTTACAGAAGCACTTCAAATATAATATATTTTGAAGGGCGTAGAAGGTCACCGAAAAACACTCTGTTTATGCCATCTCAATATTTCAATGTGCCTTGCTCTCCAACACCGGCTGCATCACAAGAAGAGGGACAACTGCAATGTCCTACAAATATTAAGCAAAAGGCCCTGAAAAGGTTAGCAACATGTTTTGGAAAACTGTCTGTGACCAGTCCAGCCAATCCACAAAAAGAGAGATGGGAATGGAGAATATTGTAAGGGGAAAAAAAAGGATAGCTAAAAGATGAACCTAGACCTAGTAATTTAATGCTTTGGAGAATCATCTTCATCTGCTTTAATGGAAAATAAAAGTTACACAGTTCTTGGTAGTATAAAAGTTGCAAGGTAACTTTATGGTTTAAATAAAAACATTACGCAAGAGCATGAAGGGTAAAACTGGATAAGGATCGCACACATCATGTCTGCTAATGCAATCAATGTAACCATGCTCAATTGACGCAAAAAATAGTAATTTAAATGCAACAAAACTCAAATCCTGAAAGCCACCAACAGGCTTAGTAAATAGCATAATCTTTGTCAAACATAATAATTCAAATGGACAATTTTTTATTTTTTTTAAGTAATCATATGGTTTAAGATTACACAAACCAAAATCACCTAATAGAATCATCACCGAAGGAGTCACATCAGAATCAAGTCAAAAGCTCCATAACATGAAAGTGAGCGCAATCCATACCTAACAAAGGGGTCATCCAACATGGAGGAAGTGCCACATCCACCAACAAATGAACAAATAACCAGCGGCTAAATAAACCATGTGGTGATCACTATCTACAGCTTTTCACACTAGAGAATCAAAGAAGTTTCTATTTGAACGAGTGGGAAGATGTTCCTACTACACCTGAAAAGATTAATTATTTGAAGAATTCATAAAAGAGCATATTATGTTGTTTAATATTATTCAAGTAACTGATAAAAAAAATAGACAATATAACTTCAACCAAAAAAACCATTATTGGCAGTCTAGTTGTCGAACCAACTTCAATGTCCATATATTTGAAGAACACTTTAAAGATAAACAACTTATCTTTCCAAAATAAAATGAGGAGACCTAAATCAGGGCATGGGTCTTCACATTTGTCTTCAAAAAAATGATAATATTGAAGTCTACAAGATATAAATCTTACCAACTCCACCATAAGTGGAGAAAAATTGTTCTTCCAGTTATTTCAGTTTTGGAAGTCAGTTTGTCCATCTAATATCCTATAAGATATCAAAATTAAATCCAAGATCAAATTTCAGCTTTTGGTTTAACATTACCCAAGATGTCATATATTCCACATGAAAAAAGAGTTGATACCTTTTTGGTGGAGATTTTTTGGTTTTATGAGAAATGCTGAAAGCAAATTATCATTGTGAAGGAGCAAGCTTTGATGAGGAGATGATATCCAAGCACATACACATTGTCCATCGAACCAAAAAACATAACCGTACACAGTCACGTGTTAATTGGTGACCATAAGAAAGATCAGATGAGAGAAATGAATGGTTTAAATGGAAACAAGAAAATAATTATTGGCAAACAACATTAGGAGTGTATTTCTCTCACTCTAATCAGAACTACAAATAGTTCTCTGGATAAGCAACCATGATATGAGCGGGCTTCCAATATCAAGCACACCTTTTGGTCCTGTCATCACCTGTATGTCATAGTCAAGAAAATTTTAGAATTTGAATATTGTCAATTACAAAAATATATTTGATGAACTAGAAAGCACCTGAGATTTTTGCCCAAATCCAGCTATTACAACAGGTTCCCTGGCATCTAAATTTATGGAATCATCATTTCTCCATGTTGCCATAATATTAAGTCAATCAGTCGAAAAAAATTCACAAATTTATGATTAGTACTATTTAGTTGGAAATGGATATAATATTCAAAGAAAAAAGAATGCTGCTCAAAACGCAGATATCACACCCTGAAATGAGTTCGGAAGAAACAAACTTACATTTTGCCCTAATAATTATTAATTAGTGAGAAAGTCAACTATCTACTAGGATCAAGACAACTTCAGCACTTGTTTGGACAATTATGCAACAAGGTAATGCTTTTCAATAAGGATTTAACATGAGATAACAAAACCACATTAAAATCTTCCAAGTTAGCTTTCAACCATTGCTTAATAAATAATCTCATTGGTATTTCAGAAACTAGCCCTCACAACTTCAAATTTCTCGCCAATATAATCAGCAATCTTTTTTCCTACTTCACTGAGAAGAGGGATTAGGGCTATGGACAGGACAACAACTATTATAAGAAACTGTTTAGTTCAACAGGCAGTACTCTAAGACTATCAAAATGATTAAAAATATAGCTTGAGAAGTCTAGACCAAAAGGCAATCATCCACAAAAAAGAGTGCAATGGGGGGGGGGGGGTACAGAATTACCTCTTTGCCAACAAAGAACCTACAAAAGAATTCACAATTTGGGAAAGAAGCAACCCTATCCTTACGGTCTCTTGTAGACTTAGTCCAACTCGTGGACCTATTGTTGTTGTTATCAATGTCTTGATAACAATCAAACCTGCAAGAGGGAAAAGACATGTGGTCACTCTCGTATAAAACCTCCACAGGTGCACACATAAAATATGTCAATCCCCTAGTGAATCCATCCCTTTTTTCACATTTCATTACCGAATGTATATATGTCAATAGATATTCTTCTATAACATGATAATTCAATGACCTATATGTTATATAAAACTGTTTGTGCCTTATAGAAAGAGAAAACACATCATGTGTGTTACTTTCCAAACTGGAAAGTGACAAATCTTTGTTTATCATAATTTTAAATTTCATCTCTAACTTCTTTCAGTGTGTGAGAATGCGGCTCCAGTGTAAAATTAACATACAAACTCACATTCCAATATTGGATGGTAATTCAGTCCATCCTCAATGAAATCAACGTTAGTCCCCAAAACTGATTAACAGAATGTTGAATAGGCATATCTAAAGATCTTGCAATTCCATTTCAAGATGCTTTTGTAGCTCATATAATGCTATTAGATTTTAAAATACAGTAAAATAAAATAAAATTTAAAAAATAATAATAATAAAAAAAAAAGGTTACCAGTACTTAGACAAAATAAGATCCAACAAGCCAATCAGATGTTATAAAATGATAATTTTGCATAATATGAAACTAAAATGTTGTTAAGATAATTTGGTTATACCATTTCTTAGAAGTGATTATTGCAACATCGATTTGGGACTTATAAGCTCTTTAAAGAAGCACTTCAAATATAAGATAATTTGAAGGGCGTAGAAGTTCACCAAAAAATACTCTGTTTATGCCATCTCAATATTTCAATGCGCCTTGCTCTCCAACACCGGCTGCATCACAAGAAGTGGGACAACTGCAATGTCCTGCAAATATTAAACAAAAGGCCCAGAAAAGGTTAGCGACATGTTTTGGAAAACTGTCTGTGACCAGTCCCAGCCAATCCAAAAAAAGAGAGATGGGAATGGAGAATATTATAAGGGGGAAAAAAAAGGATAGCCAAAAGATGAACCCAGACCTAGTACTTTAATGGTTTGGTGAATCATCTTCATCTGCTTTAATGGAAAATAAAAGTTACACAGTTCTTGGTAGTATAATCCATATGGAGGGCATTATAATAAATCAAGTGCCAACTCACAAAAATTGAAAACATGAAAACAAAAAATGTGAATCATGTAATTAAAGTGGTACAAGATTAAAGTGAATAACAAAAGAAAACATAGTTAAAAAGCACAAAAAAATTAAATACTCCTCCTCATTGAAATAAGCAGGAAAACAAGGAGGTACATGATGAATATAAATTCAAAGCTATAATCAATAAGTTCTTCTATAATTGGCATGGGATATTTCTCTAACAATAATGTGATATGCCAGTAATGAGAAACCATTATTGAACTATATCAAAGGAGTCTGCAAAAATCTTTTTAAAGCATTTGCCCATGAAACAAAAATGAACTTATTTACATCTATACAAAAAGTTACAGTGACTTAGTTCATACGTTTTCAATGTTAACCAGGAGTGCTATTATAGTTTTATCTAGCATATGTATTATTTCTGCCTACTTGGTAGTTGATCACATATTAACAAAAAACACATAAGGCAGATCTCATGGTGAATGGTTCCAACAAACCACATAATAATAATAATAAACAAAAATAATTGTAAACTGATACCTGACTTAGCCCCGGGCCAAATCCAAATTTAGCTAGGGCACTCAAGCGAGCAAGTGAGAGTTCGAAATCCATCTCTGCAAGAAATATATGTGAGGTATTGTTAGCTCATACCCTTTTCTAGCGAGGTAATGTAGACTATAGCTTTGGAAACATATTAGTCTGTTTTACTAAGTTGGGATCCTCTTCATGCTTACCACCCTAAAGATCTTAGTTAGTTGTGTGAAAACCTTAAAGTTTTCGATTCAATAATGTAATAGCTCATAGGGAAGGTCTCAAGAAACACCAAATGAAGTGCCAACTCACACCCCACCCCACCCCAACAAATGCACATGAAGAACATTAAGCACAACATTATCTATTTTCTGAACGTTAAGACATCATAAAAAGGAAGCCATTTAATCAGCAGAAAGATTAGCTAAAGCGAAGAGAAGAAAATGACAAAAGCATGTAATCCTTTGGTGAATAAATTCACATCATGCGCTATATATAATTTGTGATACACTGCTCTACAAATAACAAACTAGAAATAAATAAAGAGTTATTACTTGTCGGTAAAAAGTTGGGAGAAACCATAAGCGAGGAAATAAGGCGAATGGGAGCGAGTAAGGAGGGTACAGTATGGCACGGGGAAGAGAGGTGATGGCCGCGAGACGCGACGATTCCTCTTCTTCAGAGAGCCACCGCATTTCCATCTCCCTCTACTATCATAGTGATTACTTGGTTCCTCGACGTCTGTCTTACCGGAGAAAAATGAAGAAATGCAAAGAGCTTATTTATAATAATCATTTCTACCGACAAGTAATTATAGATGGTAAGTAATTATAGATGGTACGTTACTGTTATATTTTATTAAGGTAAAATAATTATTTTTACGTAATTATAGATGGTAAGTAATTATATATGGTACGTTACTGTTAAGTTATACTAAGGTAAAATAATTATTTTTAAGTAATTATATATGGTAAGTAATTATATATGGTACGTTACTGTAAGTTTATGAGCTAATAATTTCACAGCTGTAACTTTATACATGGTAAGTAAATAATTTTTGGACTAATAATTTTATAGCTGTAAATTAATTAACGGTAAGTTACCATTAATTATAAGTTTATAGATGGTAAATAAATTTTTGAGCTAATAACTGTACGTTTATTAATAGTAAACTAATTTTTTGGGTTAATAATTATACGTAATTACTGTTAAAATAATTTATTGGGCTATTAATGAAAAGCAGCCCAAACTGACGTTAGAGTTGGCAAATTCTTCACCACAATAGTTTCTCTATTTTCTTTCCATTCCAGATTAAGATTCCTTTTTATCTCCCTTTTGATGTTATTTATTGGAATTAAATATAAATAAATATTGAATTTAATATCCATTGTTGGCTTCCATATTTTATTATATTCTTTAATTTTCTTTTGTTGTTTAGCATTACAATTTTATTCCAAAAATAAGTATTTTTAGGAATTCAAGAAGGTAATTTACTTTAAACTAACTAAATTGTTAATATTAAAAAAAGTCTTTAAAACATTATTATAAAATCGACACAGTTCTTAAAAACTAAAATATAATATTTAAAATTTAATAAAATTATATATATATATATATATATAATTATTTAAGCACTCGTTTCAATGTGTGATATCTAGTTTTGAAGTAGCATTATTTTTTCTAATAAAAATTATTAATTTAATTACTAAGGAAAGGAGGTTAAGAGCTTAATTTTATTTTTGGAATATATTGACAAAAATAGGGAGGAATCACTTCGAATGAAAACAAGTTTGAATTATATTAATTTGAATTGAAAATCAATTTCCCTATTTTTCAAACTTTTTTTTTCTCAATAACAAACTTCTCAAATAATACAAATTGGGCCTTCTCTCTCTGAAAAGAAAAGGACTATTGGGATACTTAACATCCTCCCTTACTGCGGCCCTTACGTCTTACTCGTGCGTGATGGCTTGGGCGTGGCAGTGTTAGCTCGGAAAGAGCATATCATATTGAACATCAAGGCTTAACTCAACACTTAAAACCCAGGTTATAAGTGAGAGGATTGCCCATACTTATAAGTCTTACCCAAGACACTTACCTCAACCGATGTGGGATACTTAACACTCTGCAGGCCCATTATCTCTGCTTTCGTTCCTTATAAACCAAAACTTGGGCCTTTCACACATCTAAATAGCTCACAATAATCTAGACTTAAGGTTTATTAAAACCAACGGGAAGAATTGTTATCTGGTATCTGATGGTGTATGAGCCCAAAATTAACGTAGGCGTAATTAATTGAGGAAGATTGGGCCATGAGCCCGTTGGGAGTGGGCTCAGGACATTAGGATTACATGGATTACAAAATAGCGACAATAAATTTTTAATTATTGATTTCAAATTAATCCTACATATTTTTATTTTTTAACTAAATCCGATAAATAGACAAATAATTGCACTTATATGTAATGACTTCTTATTATTTTGTGGCTCTAAAATATATTTTAAACAGAAGGCATTACAAGTGGGCTTTGAAAGCGAGTTTCAGTTGGGCCTTATCTGCCGAACTCAATTAAGTTGGGCTACTAATGGGCCTGCTTGTATTTTAAATCCGTTGTCCAATTCCAAGGTTTTGTTGAAATTTAATTATTTGCAAGTGAATTGTCTGTCTCTCTGATTTTATAATTGATAGATCTTGTGAAATATGATCTCGTTAAACCAGAAAACAATATTTTAAGCTGAAATTAATATTCGAAAAGTAAATAAAATAAAATAAAATAATAGTCATAAGAGGAAAACAAAAAACAAAAAAGAAATTATGGAGTGGGGCCCAATACTCACCAACTCAACTTCTTGATAAATCAATGAATTTGCTGCTTGAGAAAGGCAACTTGGGATTTTGGTCCTCCACCAACTTTGCGGGCGGGTCCCATCTGTGAAAATATCCCAACTTTTGTTAAATGGATAGTTTGTGTAATTATTCTTTGACTTAATGAGAAAATGGAAACAAGTTAGTATTATTATTATTATCTAATTAATTAATATGAACTCTTCCATATTAACATGACACCAACTCCAATAGAGACAGAGACAGAGACAGAGACAGAGACAGAATTAGAGAGGAGGGTTGGTGGCGACTACCGCCCCACCATTTTTTTTCTTACAAAATAAAATCTAACTAATATATATATATATATGTGTGTGTGTGTGTGTGTGTTTCAATTTTGATATGAATTAATCAATTACAAAAATATTAACATAAAATAATTAATAAAATTAATTTTAATAATATTATAAGAATACTTTACGTTTTATTTAAATAATCACATATTCTTTCATAATTATTAAAGTATATGTTTGTTTAGTTATAGCTAATTAAACACACTACACAATATATAACTATAAATTATATTGATCAATTGTATTACTAATTATTTAATACAAAATTATTTCCTTAATTTTAATTTACAACTCGAACCAAATAGATATATTATAACCCATAATAAATAATAATATCTAATATGAACAATACAAAAATAGTCTAAACCCTCAATAAATAATTAAATATGCTATGATTTTTATTTTTGTTACCAAAAGTTTTAAAATCTTGTAATTTTTTTTTGTTTCAATTTCGATTTTTATGAAAAATATATAAGATTAATAATTATTTTATGATTTTTAATTTGATACTCATATTGCATATATATAAATAAATTATTAAATTTGAATTAAGATTTTAAACTAATTTTGATGTATTATAATATTTAAAATATTTCTATACAGAACAAGATTGTGAGGTCTTTTTTTTTTAACCAATATTAACAAATATTATTACCACTGTTATATTTACATTTTTCTTAAATACTATTTTTTATAGAATTGTTAACTTATAATATATGAACGACAATCCATCACATGTGACATGGTAAAGTGACAAAAAAAAACAATAAATACTATTTAATTAATATATTTCTGTAATAATAATTCATTACTTTAATTCATAGATAATATAAATCATGCAACGTACGAAAAAAATTAGCATACAAATAACTATTATCTTTATCTCAATCACATATGCACTTATATTCTACAATCAAATGGATAATTTTGATTATAAAACCAACCTTTTAATAATAAAAAAACATTACTATTAAAAGATAATAAGTATTAAAAAATCCAGTGGAAATCACAAATTATTTTCTCACATTTATTATTATTTATAATATTAAAACTTAATAATTGTATATCGTGATAATATAATTTAAATTTTTGTATAAAATAAGCCCACCTTGTCATGTATAAAAAATATATTTATTTATTTAATATGGTTATAATGATAAAAAATATTGCACGAGAAAAATCTTATTATTAAAGATAATGTTACCATTAAACTCAAATTCTGAAATATTTTTTTCTTAAATTCAATATTTTATGGAAGAATAAATCGACAATATATAAAAAATATAGAAAGGAATTGAAAATTATTACTCAGCACAAAAATTGAAAATCGTTTGTAATTCATAAAGAAATAAAAAAAATGAAGTTGAATTAAATGAATTATATTTTTATTAACTTTATTAATATTGACAGCCAAATTCATTATAGAATTAATATTTATGAATTATCGAATAATATTTTTATTAAAATTGAGCGCCAAAACTAATTAGTTTTTAAGTTCTTATTTCATTTTTAGCAGTAATTATTTTCGTGATATATTAATCTGGAAATTTCAGCCAACCCGTTATAAATCAGAAAATAGAACTCTTCTTGTACTCACCCTGCCTACAAAACCCCAGCAGCACAAACATAACCCCCGCCGCACTCCCTCCGACACCGATTCTGAAATGGCGGCGTCAGCTTCGTCGACAACCTTCAAACCCTCGCTGCAGTCCACCGCAGTCTCATGGATAGGCACCCGCCCCCTCTCCACCACTTTCGGCGTCACCACCCTCTCCGCTAGCCGCCACCGCGACCAGCCCCGCCGTTTCGTCGTCCTCTCCATGGACGCGAAGCCGACGATTCTCGTAGCAGAGAAGCTTGGAGAGGCGGGGGTACAACTCCTCAAAGAATTCGCCAACGTGGATTGCTCTTACAATCTCAGTCCAGAGGAGCTATGCACCAAGATCTCACTCTGCGACGCGTTGATTGTTAGGAGTGGGACTAAAGTGAACCGAGAGGTGTTTGAGTCCTCCGCCGGGAGGCTGAAAGTCGTTGGTAGAGCCGGCGTTGGAATTGATAACGTGGATCTGGCGGCAGCAACTGAGCACGGGTGTCTTGTGGTGAATGCGCCGACTGCTAACACCGTCGCCGCCGCGGAGCATGGAATCGCGCTGCTCACTGCCATGGCAAGAAACATTGCTCAAGCCGATGCATCAGTCAAAGCTGGTTAGTCATAATTCTTAATCTTCACAAACATGTCTTACAAAGAGTATGTTTTGTGTAAATTGATCTTAATCGATTGTCAGACATTTAATCAAACTGCAAGTATGCTTTCACTCTTCTTCTTATGATGATTGGATTTAATTATTTGTATTTTATCTTTAATTTGTGAAAATTTAGGATTTTGACTATGCCACTAGGGGAAAGCCTTTTAGAAGCTGGATTTTATGTTAGATCTGATTTTCATGGTTTTTGGAGTTTGCTGCAGCCAGCAGTTCTTATATCGACACCCAAACTTAATTCTATTACAGTGAAATGAAAGATACTTTAATTAAATATCTCTGATATTCAGCACATGATAACTTTTTGGAAATATTGTTCTTTAAATGTGAAGTACCACAGGCACATTTATTCAATGTACATTTCCCATCTCTCAGCAAACTTCTTTTGTTTCCAGTATAGCCAATAATCATTAGACATCTGCAATGTTCTTCCCTTCAACAATGTATTACCAGGCCTCTCGGAATTGGATTGTAATGTAATTATTGAACTGTACACCGCAGCTTGAGTCTTGTTTCTTACAAGAACTTTTAGTCAGAAAATCTTCTCAAGTTGTTCTGTTGTGATCAATTCAGGTAAATGGCAGAGGACCAAATACGTTGGTGTATCTCTTGTTGGGAAGACACTAGCAGTTATGGGGTTTGGTAAGGTGGGATCGGAAGTTGCAAGGCGGGCGAAGGGGCTCGGTATGAGGGTCATTGCACACGATCCCTATGCCCCTGCTGACCGTGCACATGCAATAGGTGTTGAGCTTGTCAGCTTTGATGAAGCTATTGCAACAGCCGATTTCATATCGCTTCACATGCCTCTCACTGCTGCTACATCAAAAATTCTGAATGATGAAACTTTTTCAAAGATGAAAAAAGGTGTCAGAATTGTTAATGTGGCTCGTGGAGGTGTGATTGATGAAGAAGCATTGGTGAAGGCCATTGATGCTGGCATTGTGGCCCAGGTTTATGCTTTATCCTAAATGAACCAAGAAAAAGAAACAAAAAAAAAGGAAATACCCATTGATACTTAAAAATGTTTCTAGTTGGAACCCATTTGCTAATGTTTTAAATATTATATAATTTCAGGCAGCACTTGATGTCTTCACAGTAGAGCCACCAGCGAAAGATAGTAAGTTGGTACAAAATGAGAATGTAATTGCAACTCCACATCTTGGTGCCAGTACAATGGAAGCTCAGGTTTGCCAAATGCTTCTCTCTTTACTATTTCCTTTGTTGCTTTTGCTTATAAATATGACATGGTTCTGTCTGAATGTACATCCAGGAAGGGGTTGCTATTGAAATAGCTGAAGCTGTCGTGGGAGCGTTGAAGGGGGAACTAGCTGCCACTGCTGTCAATGCACCCATGGTTCCTGCTGAGGTACTTGAAAAGTTTTTAGTCATATGTAACTCCAAAGTTTGAAATGTGAACTACCAATCTTTGAGTTCCTCAACAAGCTTTGCTCATGTACTTAAAAAAAAAAAATTATTATTGTTATTATTATTAAATATAAAAGTGCATGTTCAAAATTGAAATGAAAATGTTTTTCTGGAGTGTATTCAGATAAAATCACATGTACTTGTTTATGTCAAAAGTTGGAAAAGAGTGAACCCAACTCTTTGTGCTGGAATCAACAAATTTGTTTCTTTGATGCAAATCCTTTTAATTGAAATCAAATGATGGAGCATTGTACGCAGAGCTGAAAATGGTTAAAAAAGTGGCAACATGAAATATGCGTGAAACATGAAACTTGTAAACATAGTATTTATAAATGCTCATCCAATGGATAAAAAAAAGTGGCAACATGAAATATGTATGAAGCATGAACCTTGTGACATAGTATTTATAAATGCTCATCCTCTTCAATCAGTAAATGGTTTGCTTGCCTTAAAATGACCTTCAATATGGCAAATTCTTTATCCTTGGCCATTGATATTTTCTGTTGTTCTTGAATTGCTGAAGTAATATGTTGTGCCAAAAGATTGATTTGAACTATGAACTTGGAAACAACTGCTTCATTTGCTTTATCTGAAGCCTTGGTTCTTTTTCTCCTAATCGCTTCATCATGTAATGCCAATTATTTCCATAGAACTTCTAGTAACCAGAAGCCCATTTTATTCTGTCTCCAAATGGTAAGTTGCTGAAGTTTATGATACTCCTTTCTTAATTCCAGGTTCTCACAGAGCTGAAGCCATTTGTTGCTCTTGCTGAAAAACTTGGTAGACTTGCTGTCCAATTAGTCGCCGGTGGAAGCGGAGTAAAAACTGTCAAAGTCACATATGCTTCTGCCCGAGCTCCTGATGATCTTGACACGAGGTTGCTCCGTGCCATGATCACCAAGGGTCTGATCGAGCCCATCTCAAGCGTTTTTGTCAATTTAGTCAATGCAGATTTCACCGCGAAACAGAGAGGGCTCCGAATAACTGAAGAACGGGTCATCCTAGACGGCTCGCCCGAAAGCCCACTTGAATCAATCCAAGTCCAGATTGCCAATGTGGAATCTAAATTTGCCTCGGCTATCTCCGATTCTGGTGAGGTCACAGTGGAAGGCAGGGTTAAAGATGGAATTCCACATCTAACAAAGGTGGGGTCCTTCGAAGTGGATGTGAGCTTGGAAGGCAGTCTGATACTCTGCAGGCAAGTGGATCAGCCGGGAATGATTGGAAAAGTCGGTAGCATCCTTGGAGAGGAGAACGTCAATGTCAGCTTTATGAGTGTTGGAAGGATAGCTCCAAGGAAGCAAGCTGTGATGGCGATTGGAGTCGATGAGGAGCCGTGCAAGCAGTCGTTGAAGAGGATTGGTGAAATCCCAGCTATTGAGGAATTCGTTTATCTTAAATTATAGTGCGTCAACTGTGTTCTTGGTTCTGTATGTGTTCAATTTTGGTGAGTTTGAATGGGGATGTCTTCCGTAGTAGCTTTAGGCTTAGGATTACTGAATAATTTATCCAAGCTGTTGAATTGTGTTTGGTGGATTTGGTCATTTGATCGAATTTTGGTGTTAGGAGTATGCTCCTAATTGTTTTTCTTGGTACGAGACTACTACTGTGTTGAGAAAGAGAGAATTTTCTGAGCAACCTTGGATGGTTTTGCGTGTATTATTATCATAAATCAAGATAGTACTGCTGCTGCTGGTGTCCTCGACCCAAATTGAGTCATATGTTAAATTGACCTGTCTTTATATTGCTAGTCTTGAGCTCAATTTTATGGGAATATTTAGAAGTTGATCTCCAATTTGAGTTTAATTTGTAAACATTAGAAAATAAAGTATTTGGGATAAGACTTTTTTTTTTTTTTTTTAAATTGCAATTAGAAGAGGGAACAAAAATGCAATTTCCATTTTTTTCCTTTTATGTTTGATGATCTTGGTTGATTCCCAAGTTTATCCTCAAAATTGTAATTCATATCCCTTTATATAAACCCAATTATTTCATTTTTAAAAATGTGCCTTTCTCTTTATATTTTTTTTTCATTTTCAATACTCAAATGGATAATTTTGAAAGATTCAAGAATAATATTTCTTGATTTTTCAAAACTATACATATTTAGGATAAAATTTTAGTAGTAAAATGACATATTTTGGGATGAGGGAGTAATTTTATTTGCCAAGTCAATTTTACCACTAAAATAAGAACATTTTTGCAATCAGGTGGTGAAATTGAAACTGTAAAATAACATATTATTTATTTATTTACAATTCCATACAATAATAAAAGGAAACATACAAATTGAAAAGCAAAGAAAATAATAAAAGTAAATATTAGAGGGAGTTATAAAAGGTAACAAAGAAACTGAAAAGAAAAGAAAATAATAAAATATAGAATATATTAAAGGAAGTTAAATGAAAACATGAAAACTGAAAGGGAAAGAAAATAATTAAAGAGATACTGAAGGGAGTAAAAAAGGAAACAGATTATTCAGCCACCACTTCCTCACCGAGTTTAACAAGGAAACATTAATACTCCAGAGGAAACAAAATATTTCAAACGGCTACTTTAGGCGTTCACCGGCTCCCTATAAATCATATTACACCCAAGTCTTTCTAGCCACCGACGCTCCTCCACCGTGGCCTGCTCCCGGTGTACACTTCCGCCGGCGCTCGGGAAGTTGCCGATAGAGAAGTCTCTCATGAATCGAGAAAATTGAGTCATATATTTGTTAGATTTCATATATTTTTTGAATATCATATTTCTGTGATTTGATTAATATTAAAAAAAAATCTAGATTTTGAATCATTTATCAAATATTGCAGTATATTCATCTTGATATCATCTAATTTTGAAACATTTAAATTTGTGGAATAATTTAAATTTTGAAATTGAATCAAAATCTCCAGAATAAAAACGTCTAATTTTAATTTAATAATAATATAATTATTCTAAATAAGTAATAAAATTTAGGTGGAAAAACTGAATAGGAAAAAAAGTCATTTTGTTTATATATATATATATAAATTTGTATATTTAATTTTGTGAATATATTTTTATTTATTTTACTAATTTATGTAACTTCTGTATAATCAAATTATGTATTTTTTTGCATTTTATATATTTTTACATATCTTTAGTTGTGAATTTAAAATAAAAAGTATTTTGTTCGTAAGTGTTATAAATAATAAGAATTAGTGGTTTCATAATATTTTTCTTAGAGGTAGGTCTAAATTATTTTAAATTTTATCTATTTTTAAAATGCTGAATATATATATACACACATGTTAATATTTGTTTGATTATACTATAGGCTAACAGTAAAACCAAAGACTTCCGCTAACATCACCATTTTGAATTAAAAAAATAAAAAACTAAAAAAACGCATAAGTCTAAAGGTAAACAGTATCTTAAATAAGAAGCCCGGATTAGGTAATAAAAAAAACTTTAAATTAAATCATTTATATGGGGATGTAGCTCAGATGATAGAGCGAGCATTTAATATTTTTGTTTTTAATAATATATTATTTTATATATTTTGCATTCTTTTTTTTGGTAATAATATATATATTAATTATAAACTCGTTGATTTTTTTTTACATTATCAATAAATATAATTTAATATACTCAAATTCAATTATTATTTTTATAAATATATTAATATAAATGTTATTGGTTAGGAATATAACAATATTTCCTAAAAATACGTCTTTTGTTCAAATCTTGAAATATTACTAAATCAACTATAACAAATTTTCCTAAAAATCTTAAAAATATAAATATATTTAAATAAAAATAAATTATTTAGATATGATATATATTACTATTACGAAGATTTAGTGTAATAAATATATATTGCTGAGAAATAATGTTTTTTCTAAATAATAGCCATCTAATATATTTAGATTATGATATTTTACTATTTTTATTAAGATAATTATATATAAAAATTATTTTAATAATAATAATAAATATAACAATATTTATATCTAAAAATGATTTCTACAACTGAGCCAAATAACAAAAAAAAGCAAAAAAATATTATATCACTTATATATATATATATATTATATATAGGTATAGATATTAGTAAATATATATAAAATATGTGGTGATTTGATTTTACAAAAGAATATCTGCATTTCGGTTGCATCACAGTCAATATGAAATATTTGAATTTATTCAAATATTTGAATTTATCCTCAGATACTGTGTATGTGGGATTCTTTATAAGAAGAAGAAGTAATTCATTTCATTGAACCACAACCACATACTCCAATGGAACTTCCAATTGAACTACATACTCCAATGGAACTTCCGTACGATTGTATCGAAAGTATTCTTATAGAATTACCAACATTGTTTCTCCAGAAACTCAAAAATATTTCTATGATCTACAATAGTATCATCTCTGATCCTGATTTTATTCAAAAGCATAATGCCATACACATGAACTCCAACTCCCAAAATCTCTATATACAACACATCAGCTCTCCATATTCCATCAATAGATATTCTCTAGTAAGATTCAACGGTCGAGATTTTAAAACCGAAACAGTACTAGACATGCGCGATGTTGAATGGGAGGAGAAGCATTTATTGTGGGAGAAGAGGAAGTTTTTATTGTGTGCGGCAGATGGTTTGATCCTCACTAGTGAGGTGACCCGAATTGAGGCTAAACCCATGCATGAGATGAACCAAGTTCTGCAGAAAATCATCTTACAAAATCCGTGCACAGGACAACATAAAATTTTTAAAATCCCACATGGGCTTTTTGATCGTTTCAATCTGTTTGGGATGTGTCGTGTTCCTACCAACAATGATTTCAAGGTGGTTCTTGGCTGTCCGAGATTCTACTCGGTGTTTTCATGTAAAAACAATTTTTGGTCAACGAAAAAATTTGAGGAGCCCTTAACATATTTTGATAATGCTGAGTTTTCTGAAGGGATCTCCATAGATGGAGCTATCTACTGGGTTTGGAAAACGAGATCATGGCATCGTACACTCAATGACATTTACGAGATTATATATTTTGATTCGAGAGACGACGAGATCAAGTTTCTAAAGAAGCCTTATGAAATAAGGGATGAATTTGCACTAACCAGTCTGAAGGGGTGCTTGTGTTTGCACTATAATTGCGATGATAAAGGGACGACGACAGTTTGGAAAAAGGAAAAGGACGGCCTTTTTAAGGTTCTGTTCAGCATTGACTATTATGGAGATACGTATCCTGTACTGTACCCTTTTGCTGAAAATAAGTTTGTGTTTTATTTCTACAAAAGATTCTGCGTCTATGACATTTCTTCGGGGACGTTCGGAGAATTTGAAGAGAGTAAAATCGAGGAACAACAACTGTTTCCATGTCAGGAAAGTTTCTACTTCCCTGCCATCCCCAAGGAAATTGGTCACCGTGACCCTCAATCAAGAACTCTAGTGAGATTCTCTATTATCGATTGAGTTTATTACTGTTGAGATTGTGTTTTTTGTTTTTTTGTGTTTTTAGATTTGGTCATTCTAGATGAGGTTTGGTTCCCTCTTATTGTTCTCTGGAATCTGTTCTTAGGAATATGAAAACTGGAGAATGTTTTAGTTATTGCAACTGCTATGTTTTGATATTTATTCATTAAAATATTATTCGTGATTTGAGAGCTGCTTTATTGATATTTCTGTTCGTTTTGTGTAAAAGCCGTAAATTACCTTTGATAACTTAATAACTTTTTATTTAACAATTCATAATTATATATCTTGTATGTTAACTTTCTAGTGTAATACATACATATATATATATATATTTGATGAAACATTTGTAGGATGAGACTGCAGTATATTAATTAACACAATCACACATACTCTATATGATATATATATATGCACGAATCCATAGTAACAATACTAAATGTATGTTTATACTATTTTAGCTAGTGTGAAAAGCCATGTATGAATTTCAATATTATACTATAATCTATACACGGAGGTATCGATTTTAATATTATATTATACTATAATCTATACATGGAGGTATCTATACACGAATCCATAGTAACAATACTAAATGTATGTTTGTCTTTTTAATTTTGATTTAATCAAAATAATTGGATTGTGTTTGAAACAACCTTAACAAAGTTATTTAAAATATTAAACAACTGACTTGTATTAAAAGGGATTATTTTTTAGATCAATAGAATACAAAAAAAAAAAAGGTACAAATGTGTGTTCACGAGACTTTCTACACCATCCTACCCATCCCAAAACTATCAAAATTGATTCCAAAAGATAAACATATATATATGTATATATGCGCGGAATTGAGTTTGATAATTTTCGTTATTTTTTTAAAATAATTATAATAATAGTAATATTTATGTGCAACAATTGAAAAAAAATGTATGTGAAACAATTATAGTAAATTTGAAATTCATACAGCAATTGGATCCATTTAAAAACATGTAGATTCATAAAAGATAAAAGAAAAATAGAAATAATAATTTTAATAGAACATAATATTTTTGTAATGAGTAGTCATACTGAGCAAAAAGGTTACTTGTTGGGACTATTCAACTCTTGTGAAAATCATTGCATACCTTTCAACTGTATTTATGGGTACTATTATTGTCATTTACCATCTATCAGTTGATGCAATGGTGGCTGTATGCTAAAGGAATGATAAGCTGAAATATTCCATACAATATCTTCTGTAGAAGTATGAGACTTTATTTGTTTGAGAACATAGTCTAAGTTAGTTTTCTGGTGACTTTTTTCCCATCCAAATGGTTAGGCAAAGTCTTCAATTGAAAACTGTCTGAGTTTTTCTATTGGTTCACCTGCAGTGATGAGAGTAGAAATTGACCCTTTTTTCTTTTCCTATTTTTTGTGTTAAGCTGGGGTGACCTATATATTAAAGACATTATATAAGAAGATGCAGGAGATATCTCTTAAATTGGCATTATGGATGATCTGTATCTATTATGGCATGTTGATTTGTCATCGGAGCAATTACAACTATAGTGTGAAACATGGTCTCCAATGGATCGATCATGCTGGGTAATTTTGTGTAGGACTCCTGCGGGATATTATTGAGGGGCGCAAGGCACACTGATCTCAAGCAGCGGCTGACCTCCGGGCATGTTGGTGGCTGCTGAAATCCGGCTCGTGGAGTGTTGGTACAGTTGTCTGGTTGCAGCAGGTGCTGAGCAGAGTGCAGCTTGTCCCTCCTTTCACTGTGTTGTTTCTCTAACCCTAGATCTTTTTAAATTGTTTGACTAAAGAAATATGGCCGTTGGCAGAAATTATGAGAACATACTTCTTTTTTTTTTTTTTTTTTTTTTAAAAAAAAGGAAATAGACTAACATCGCATTTAATAACCAATGTGAAGGTTGGGGACAAGAGGCGCTCCGCAGGTTCATAAGAGGAGGTGCACCAAGGCACCGGCCTATGTAATTGTGCCCTGCCTCTTCCAGCCTGTCAACCCATGTGTCTCACACCTTGGTTGCGCCTCAGACATGCCCCTAATAACTATGTTTACAATCTATCCTTCCTTGCAACAGAAAAGCAAGAGATGCTGGGTATCCCTTTTTCATATATTTCCCCAAAGTGCGATGGTTTGTTTACAGTAATCTTTGAGGTCAATTGCAATCTTCGAATTCAGTTTTTTGCTTTCTTTTAGATGCTTTTTGTTTTTGCCTCCTGTGTTTGGTGTATATTTACAGATTTCTTTCTTCTTTTTCTTTCTCTGTGTGTGTGTTAGTGTGTGTGCATGAGTGTGTAAAGTTACTTATTTGGGCTTCTCCTTTAGTCTTAATTTGTAGGTTTGTGCTGTCACTAATGAAGCTGGAGAAAGATGCTGGAGCAAATATATCTAAGTGTGTAAATGATGAAGGCAGTGGCTTGGTTGTTCATGCTTAGCACACCATGTTTCTTGTGTTTCTGTTTCTGCACCATGTATATATGTACTTTTGCCTTTTTGCTTTCTTTTATGTCCCAGTTTTTAATTCACATTCTCAGACATGCACATGAAATACTAATCTGTGTTCTCATCTGGTGGCACTCCTTGAATGCACAGTCTTGAGCACTTCTGATGAAGAAATTGGATCACAGTGGGACTGCTTCAAGGTTATGACCTTTTGGTTTGCGACTTTTTTTCTGGAGTTCATATTAATACTCAAGCTGCCATTGCTGCACAACAAGCGCTCCTTGGTAGGTGGTTTGATTGAGAGATTATAACTGCAACTTTCATGGTAACAAACTTTCTTCTCTCTTTTCAACACCTGTAGAAAATATTGTTTTGCATTGAAATAAACAAGGTTTTCCCTATAATCTTCACTCTTTTCATGCAGGTTCCCAGTGATTATGATGGTAGATTTCCAGGTAGCAGCTACTGAAGTTTCTATCTCACGTCCGACGTGTTAAGACAATTTTCTATACAGGCAAAAAATAGAAGAAAAAAATAAGGAAATCTGTTGAGGAGTTTCTCTGTGCTTGTTTATAGGTTATATTATGGTTGGAACATGTAAAAATCATGCAGGTTCCTAGTGATTATATTGTGGTAGATTTCTGGGTAGCAGCTGTTGAAGTTTCTATTTTGCATCCGATTTGGTTTGACAATTTTAGAGTCGGCTTTGGGCAAAAGGCTCAGGTATGGCTAATCTTTCAAATAAGTTTCTGCTGACTATATTATCCAATTTCAGTTTTGATTAATGAGCCTTCTTGCTATATACAAGGTCTTTACCAGTTTCTAGTGAACTTCATTGGCTGGCTTTTGAATATACAAATGTCCATAATTAAGTGCGGACCCCAAAACTATAAATTCGAGGCTGTTCATAGGATTCGTGTTCCCTGCACTAAATCTCTCTCTCTCTCAATATATGCGTAGTGAAATGCCTCAATAATCTTATTAGCTTGTATGGATCAGGTTAACTGTCAGCGATGGTGTACATTTGTGAGGCACCCGTATTGCTGAATTTTAAATTCTCAGGGCCAAACAAAGCTTTTTAATAAAATAATATTTTAATAATTTGATGTTAAGATATTTTAATATTGTAAGAATCATAATTGAATGATACACAATTTCGATCAATAAGAATCAATGTCAATTTTTATATCATGTTGGAGTATTACTTAAAAATTCAGTATTTAAGCATGGACAGTTGTATATGATCGTATCCAGAGTTATAAGTAGAATTGGTTTGAAAATTTTGATTTTTTTTTTTTCATATAATGTTGAAAAAAGTTAAACAAAAAATGTGGTGTTTCATAAAGTTTTTTTTCCAAATGTCTAATCTTAAAGAGATTTGTTTTTGTTTTTTTATTTATAATAAACTCCATTATAATATAAAGTTATCATTTTATTTCTTCTATAACTGGTGTGAGACCTGTGCGATGCACAGAAGATATTTTTTTCTTAGATTTTGTAATATAATCATATATTCAAGTTAAATAATATATTATAGAAGGTGTACATTTGTAATTCAGTGATTATTTTTTTGTATAATGAGTAGAAATTTGTTGTAATTTTATATTGTCTTTTCTTCTATTAAAATTAGCCTTGTTCACAAATTGATAAGCATGATATCCACTATTTATAGTAGGTTGATTCAAATTAAATTTAAAAAAAAAATAGTCATAAGAAAATAAAGATTTGTACAGCTTTCATAAAAATTGCTAATTACATACTCAAATTAAGGGCAAAAATATTTTGAAAATTTCCAATTAAATGTAATAATATTCCAAAAATTTGAAATTTGATAGAAACAAATACTTTGAAAGTTAAATGAAAAATTGCACGGTGCTTCTACGTCGAAATAAATAGCAGATCTCAATAGAAAATCACAAGAATAATCAAACGAAACATGAAAGAGATGGACAAATTTTTTGTTTAAAAATAAGAAAGAAAAATAGTTAAGAAAATTAAATATATTTATGATAAATTGAAAACAACAAGTGAATAAAAAAAATTTAAAATAAAATAAACCTAAAAATAATATTTTGAAGAGTGTAGGCTTCTGTGATAATTGAAATATGATATATATTATTGTACATAATTAACCATTTATTTTCTCAAAACAGAAAACGCAAAACACTTCAAGAGGAGAGAGAACAAAAAGAGAGACATTAAAATATTTAGTAATAATCTTGATAAAATCTATAGAATGAAGAGAGAGACAAAAATGAGAAATAATTTTAAATTATGGTAAGATTGTTGAAATTTTAATTTAATATTTGACAAAATCAGATTTTATTCACGTGATTGGGTGACTTTAAATAATGGATAGTTTAATTATAAAAAAACTGTTAATGATTTTCCATAATATAATGAAACTACAATGATTTCACGTTCCTAACAAATTTATTTCTTATTTTGAATATATTATGAGTTAACAAAATTTCTTTAAAATTCGAATTTATTTATGTTGAACAACAGAAACTAAATAAATTCCGAAGATGTTGATATTAATCTATTTAATTAAATTGTAATAATGTATCTTAAAAGAGTTGCATAAATATATGTAGTTTTACATTTATATGGTTGAAATTTAGGTCGAAAAAATAAAATTTAAAAAGTAATTTTACTTTTATATATATATATATTTTTTTTTTTTTTGATAAAATGAATCGAGAAAATTGAGTCATATTTTGTTAGATTTCATATATTTTTTTAATTTCATAATTCAGTACTTTTATTAATATTCGATAAAATATATAGATTTCGAATCATGTATTAAATATTGCAGTATATTCATCTAGATATCGTCTAATTCTGAAACACCTAAATTTGTGGAATAATTTAGATTTTGAAATCGAATCAAAATTTCTAGAATAAAAACGTCTAATTTTAATTTAATAATAATATAATTATTCTAAATAAGTAATGAAGTTTAGGCGGGAAAACAGAATTGGAAAAAGTTATTTTGTTTATATATATATATTTATTATATATATATATATAGATGAGTTAACAAAAAGATTTTAAAATTCGAATTTATTTATGTTAAACAATATAAACTAAGCGAATCCCGAATATTGTTGATATTAATTTCTTCAATTAAATTTTAATAATGTATATTAAAAGAGTTCCATATATATATATATATATATAATTTTACATTTATATGGTTGAAATTTAGGCCGAAAAAATTAAAATTTTAAAATGTCATTTTAATGATATATATATATATAGATTTTGTTTGATAAAATGAATCGAGAAAATTGAGTCATATATTTGTTAGATTTCATATATTTTTTTAATATTATATTTCTGTGATTTGATTAATATTCGAAAAAAATATCTAGATTTTGAATCATGTATCAAATATTGCAGTATATTCATCTTGATATCATCTAATTTTGAAACATCTAAATTTGTGGAATAATTTAAATTTTGAAATCGAATCAAAATCTCCAGAATAAAAACGTCTAATTTTAATTTAATAATAATATAATTATTCTAAATAAGTAATAAAGTTTAGGCGGAAAAACGGAATAGAAAAAAAGTTATTTTGTTTATATATATATATATATATATTTGTATATTTTATTTTGTAAATATATTTTTACTTATTTTACTAATTTATGTAACTTTGTATAATCAAATTATGTATTTTTTTGAATTTTATATATTTTTACATATCTTTAGTTGCGAATTTAAAATGAAAAATATTTTGTTCGTAAGTATTATAAATAATAAGAATTAGTGGTTTCATAATATTTTTATTAGAGGTAGGTCTAAATTATTTTAAATTTTATCTATTTTTAAAATGCTGAATATATATATATACACACATGTTAATATTTGTTTGATTATACTATAGGCTAACAGTAAAACCAAAGACTTCCGCTAACATCACCATTTTGAATTAAAAAAATAAAAAAACTAAAAAACCGCATAAGTCTAAAGGTAAACAGTATCTTAAATAAGAAGCCCAAATTAGGTAATAAAAAAAAAACTTTAAATTAAATCATTTAAGCATATGGGGATGTAGCTCACATGATAGAGCGCTCGCTTAGCATGCGCTTATTTAATATTTTTGTTTTTTAATAATATATTATTTTATATATTTTGCATTCTTTTTTTTTTGATAATAATATATATTAATTATAGACTCGTTGATTTTTTTTACATTATCAATAAATAATTTAATATACTCAAATTCAATTATTATTTTTATAAATATATTAATATAAATGCTTATTGGTTAGGAATACAACAATATTTCCTAAAAATACGTCTTTTGTTCAAATCTTGAAATATTACTAAATCAACTATAACAAATCTTCCTAAAAATCTTAAAAATATAAATATATTAAAATAAAAATAAATTATTTAGATATGATATATATTACTATTACGAAGATTTAGTTTAATAAATATATATTGCTGAGAAATAATGTTTTTTTCTAAATAATAGCCATCTAATATATTTAGATTCTGATATTTTACTAGTTTTATTAAGATAATTATATTTAAAAATTATTTTAATAATAATAATAAATATAACAATTTTTATATCTAAAAATGATTTCTACAACTGAGCCACATAACAAAAAAGCAAAAAAATATTATATCACTTATATATATATACACACATTATATATATAGGTATAGATATTAGTAAATATATATAAAATATGTGGTGATTTGATTTTGCAAAATAATATCTGCATTTCTGTTCCATAGTCAATATGAAATATTTGAATTTATTCAAATATTTAAATTTATCCTCAGATACTGTGTATGTGGGATTCTTTATAGGAAGAAGTAATTCATTTCATTGAACCACATACTCCAATGGAACTTCCAATTGAAAGCAAAAAAAGGAGAGAGAGGGATTCAAACCCTCGAATGGAACTTCCAATTGAACTACATACTCCAATGGAACTTCCATACGATTGTATCAAAAGTATTCTTATAGAATTACCAGCATTGTTTCTCCAGAAACTCAAAGATATTTCTAGGATCTACAATAGTATCATCTCTGATCCTTATTTTATTCAAGTGCATAATGCCACACACATGAACTCCAACTCCCAAAATCTCTATATACAACACAACAGTTCTCCATATTCCATCAATAGATATTCTCTAGTAAGATTCAACGGTCGAGATTTCAAAACCGAAACAGTACTAGACAAGCGCGATGTTGAATGGGAGGAGAAGCATTTATTGTGGGAGAAGAGGAAGTTTGTATTGTGTGCGGCAGATGGTTTGATCCTCATTAGTGAGGTGACCCGAGTTGAGAATAAACCCATGGATGAGATGAACCAAGTTCTGCAGAAAATCATCTTACAAAATCCGTGCACAAGACAACATAAAATTTTTAAAATCCCACATGGGCTTTATGATCTTCTCAATCTGTTTGGGATGTGTCGTGTTCCTACCACCAATGATTTCAAGGTGGTTCTTGGTTGTGGGAAATTCTACACGGTGTTTTCATGTAAAAACAATTTTTGGTCAACGAAAAAATTTGAGGAGCCCTTAACCCATTATGATGATGAAGAGTTTTCTGAAGGGATCTCCATAGATGGAGCTATCTACTGGGTTTGGAAAACGAGATCATGGCATCGTAGGTTCAGTGACATGTATGAGATTATATATTTTGATTCGAGAGACGACGAGATCAAGTTTCTAAAGAAGCCTTATGAAATAAAGGGTGAATTTACACTAACCAGTCTGAAGGGGTGCTTGTGTTTGCACTACAATTGCGCTAATAAAAGGACGACGACAGTTTGGAAAAAGGAAAAGGACGGCCTTTTTAAGGTTCTGTTCAAGGTTGACATTTTGCCAGATTATTATTATCCTGTACTGTACCCTTTTGCTGAAAATAAGTTTGTGTTTGATTTCTCCGAAAGATTCTGCGTCTATGACATTTCTGCGGGGACGTTCGAAGAATTTAAAGAGAGTGAAATCGAGGGAGAACTGTTTCCATGTCAGGAAAGTTTCTACTTCCCTGCCATCCCCAAGGAAATTGGTCACCGTGACCCTCAATCAAGAACTCTGGTGAGATTCGTTTATTATTGTTGAGATTGTGTTTTTTTGTTTTTTGTGTTTTTAGATTTGGTCATTCTAGATGAGGTTTGGTTCCCTCTTATTGTTCTCTGGATTCAGTTCTTAGAAATATGAAAACTGGAGAATGTTTTAGTTATTGCAACTGCTGTGTTTTGATATTTATTCATTAAAATGTTATTAATATCTTTTTATTTAACAATTCATAATTATATATCTCGTATGTTGACTTTCTAGTGTAATACATACACACATGTATATATATATATATATATTTGATGAAACATTTGTAGGATGAGAGTGCCGTATATTAATTAACACAATCACACAGACTCTACATGTTATATAAATATATATATATATGCACGAATCCATAGTAACAATACTAAATGTATGTTTATACTATTTTACAAGTGTGAAGAGCGATGTATGAATTTCAATATTATACTATAATCCATACACAAAGGTATCGATTTTAATATTATATTATAATTTATTGTTATTTTCAACCAGTAAAACTAACAATAATAGTAAGAGAGAGGATTAGTTAATAATCTGATAATTCCATTATAAAATATGAGATAAAAGAGAATATAAATATATATATATATATTAGTCTTTGATGTGTTATTTTTTTACACTATTAATAAATATAATCTAATATAGTCAAGATCAATTATTTATTTTTTACTATAATAACAATATCTTTTAGACTCATTACTTAATTTGTTTAAAGTCAATTATATCCTACAAATATTGAATATTGATATTTTAAAACAACATTTACATGCTCAAATTACGATCGCAACATTTGTTTAAGTTTTTTTAATATTTTAAAATGATTTAAACAGTTTTTATAAAGATAATTTTTTTAATATTTATATGGACAAAACTCGAAATAACATCAAATTTGATTTGCAATTCTCAATCAATTTTCTTTAAATTTTTATAAGCAAAAATAATATATTTTTTCTAAATAGTAGACATCCAATATATATACGTTATAATTCTTTTACTATTGCTATTAAAATAATATTATATAAAAAATATATTAATAATAATAATAAATATAACAATATTTAAATCTAAAAATAAAATCTCCAACTAAGCCGAAAAACAAAAGTAAAAATTATTACGTTACTTATATATATATATATATATATATAGGTATAGATATCAGTAAACATATATAAGATATGTTGTGATTTGATTTTCCAAAACAATTTCTTTATTTTGTGTTATATGACAGTTAATGTGAAATATTTGGATTTATTCTAACAAATTTGGATTTATCACAATTAAAGATTACAAATACATATGAAATATTTAGATTTATCCCCAAATATTGTGTATGTAGGATTGTTTATAAGAAAAAGTAATCTACTATAGTTGGATTACCAGTATGGTTTCTGCAGAAACTCAAAAGTATTTCTAGAACCGGCAATACTATAGTCTCTGATCCTTATTTTGTTCGAATGCATAATGCCATATGCATGAACTCCGACTCCCAAAATTTTTATATACAATACTCTAAATCTAAAATTAAGGTGATAATAATTTCATCCGTTGATTTTTTAAAACTGTCCATAAATATAATCTAATATATTTGAAGAATCGAGGTCAATTATTTAACTTTTAGTATAATATCAAATATCTTTTATACTAATTTATTTTATTTGTTTAAATTCAATTCATATTTTTTTATAATATTTGAAGACTTGTTTAAACATATTTTAGAAGATACACAAGAAACATTGAATATTGATATTTTAAAACAATAGTTAGATTCTCAAATTAGGGTCGAAAATTATGTTTTAAGTTTTTTAATATTTTAAGTTGATTTAATCAATTTTTATAAAGATAGATTTTTTAATATTTATATACAAAAAATTTATTAAAAAATCGAAATAATATCAATTTTGATTTGGAATTCTCAATCAATCCTTTTATTTTCATAAGTAAAAATAATATATTTTTTTAAATAATAGGAATCCAATATATTTATCTTTACATTTTTTAGTATTACTATTAAGATAATAGTATATATTGAAGAAATATTAAAACTATTATTATATATAAAATAACTATTAAAATTGTTTTTACATTTTTTTATATTATTTTAGTTCTCTAATGTTGTATATTTATAATGTTGAAAATTGAGATTATTTTGAAAGAAAAAAATAAAATTGAACTATAGCACGTCCGATCAATTCTTTAGTATGAGTGTGTTCATTTTCTAAAATTATTTCCTCCAAACTTTTTTCTTAGTTTCTAGAAAGCTCAGGTGTATTTTCTAAAATTATTTTATTTTCTCCTAATTTTCTTAGATTTTAGAAAGTCTCACACCTGTAATTTAACACGTGATATTTATCAAATAAAAATGAATTGCTTTTGATCTTTGAAAAAAATCATCTCTCCATTTTAAAATATTCATTACCCCTATTTTTTACTTCAAATATTGTGCCTTTTTTCAGGTTTTTGCTGTAATTGATATATTTGTATGTTTTTGTTTTTTGAATTTTAATTTAATTAAAATAATTGAATTGTGTTTGAAACAACCCTAACACAATTATTTAAAATACTAAACAACGGTTAAAAGGGACTATTTTTTAAATTAATAGAATACAACAAGATACAACTAGACTTTCTACACCATCCTATCCATCCCAAAAATATCAAAATTGATATTTTTTTTTTGTTGATGTAATGTAAAAATTTTATTGCAAAAGATAAACATATACATGTATATATGCGCGGACTTGAGTTTGAAAATTTTCGTTATTTTTAAAAAATAATTATAATAATAGTGACATTTATGTGCAACAATTGAAAAAAGTGTATGTGACCCAATTACAGTAAATTTAAAATTCATGCAACATGTACGATTTGATTGGATTCATATAAAAACATGTAAATTCATAAAAGATAAAAGAAAAATAGAAATAATAATTTTTAACAGAATATAATATTTTTGTAATGAGAAGTCATACTTTGTAAAATTTGTTTAAAAATATATTAAAAAATATTATGTATTAAGGGTACATAGGTCTATACCACCCATTTTAAATTCATTATATTATATTTTTATTAATAATAGAAACTCAACATTTGTTGGGGATGTAGCTCTGATGTAGAACGCTCGCTTAGCATCACAGAGGTACGCATTAATGTGTACCTCTAGTGCACGAGCGCGCACCTTAAAACTACATCCAAATAAAATAAGCCGCATTGGGCGGCTTCTAAGATAGATGTATATCATTAAAAAAGCCGTACTCAACACTGCATCGTTTTGATGCGAATATCCGAGAAGAATCTCATCCGTCAATGGCGTCAGTACAGCCATCCACGGCCCAAAACCAATCTCCCTTCCCCTTCTTAAAAACCCTAAAATCTCCCTCTCAAAAACACCCTGTATAAACGAAGCCTCCTTTTCAAACCCCGCAGCCTCGGTTTCACTCCACCAGCTTTTTGCTACATTTTTTCTCTCACCGCTGAGGATGTCTGACGAGGAGCATCATTTTGAGTCGAAGGCCGATGCCGGAGCTTCGAAAACCTATCCGCAGCAAGCTGGGACTATTCGGAAGAACGGGTACATTGTTATCAAGGGTGGTCCGTACAAGGTTTTTTTTTCCCTCTCTTTTTTCAACTAGATAGTGTATCTTATTTTTATTTTTATTTTGGCACAAAAAAGGTAGATTGGGCAAAATTTTAAATTGATGAGCATAAATTTATAGTTTTTTTACATTATCAATAAATATAATCTAATATACTCAAATTAAATTATTTATTTTTTATAAATATATTAAATTAAATGATTATTGATTAATAATATAATAACATTTCCTAAAACTCTGTCTTTCGTTTCAAATCTTGTAATATTACTAAATTAAATATAACAATTTTTTCTAAAAATCCTAAAAATATAAATATATTAAAATAAAAATAAATTATTTAGATATGATATATATTACTATTACGAACATTCAGTTTATGGATGAGAAATAATATTTTTTCTAAATAATAGCCATCTAACATATTTACCTTTGATACTTTACTATTGTTATTAAGATAATTGTATATAAAAGTTATTTTAATAATAATAATAAGTTTACAATATTTATATCTAAAAATGATTTCTACAACAAAAAAAGCAAAAAAATACTATGTCAATTATATATAAATAGGTATAGATATTAGTAAATATATATAAAATATTTGGTGATTTGATTTTACAAAAGAATCTCTCCATTTAGGTTGCATTATAGTCAATATGAAATATTTGAATTTATTCTGCCAATTTATCACAATCAAGAATTTATCTCCAGATCTGATAACTATGAAAATATAATTGTTTTGCATTTTATTTATTTATTTTAGTTCTCTAATGTTGTATATTTATAATGTTGAAAATTGAGATTATTTTAAATAAAAAAAATAAAATTGAACTATATCACGTCCGATCAATTCTTTAGTATGAGTGTGTTCATTTTCTAAAATTATTTCCTCCAAACTTTTTTCTAAGTTTCTAGAAAGTTCAGCTGCATTTTCTAAAATTGTTTTATTTTCTCCTAATTTTTCTTAGATTCTAGAAAGTCTCACACCTATAATTTAACCCATGATATTTATGAAATAATAATGAATTACTTTTGAGCTTTGAATAAATCATCTCTCCATTTAAAAATATTTCCATTACCCCTATTTTTCACTTCAAATATTGTGCCTTTTTTCAAATTTTTGCAGTAATTGATATATTTGTATGTTTGTCTTTTTTAATTTTGATTTAATCAAAATAATTGGATTGTGTTTGAAACAACCCTAACACAGTTATTTAAAATATTAAACAACTGACTTGTATTAAAAAGGATTATTTTTTAAATCAATAGAATACAAAAAAAAGGTACAAATGTGTGTTCACGAGACTTTCTACACCATCCTACCCATCCCAAAAATATCAAAATTGATTCCAAAAGATAAACATATATATTTATATACACGCGGAATTGAGTTTGAAAATTTTCGTCATTTTTTTAAATAATTATAATAATAGTGATATTTATGTGCAACAATTGAAAAAAATGTATGTGAAACAATTATAGTAATTTGAAATTCATACAGCATATACGTTTTGATTGGATCCATTTAAAAACATGTAGATTCATAAAAGATAAAAGAAAAATAGAAATAATAATTTTTAATAGAACATAATATTTTTGTAATGAGTAATCATAATTTGTAAAATTTGTTTAAAAGTGTATTGAAAAATATTATGTATTAAGGGTATATGTGGCACCCATTTTAAATTCATTATATTGTATTTTTATTTATAATAGAACTGTAGCATTTATTGGGGATGTAGCTCAGATGGTAGAGCGCTCGCTTAGCATGCGAGAGGTACGGGGATCGATACCCCGCATCTCCACTTTTTTTTTTTTTTAATTTTATTATTATTTTTATTTTATTTTGTTATTTACCAGTCATATAATTATCTTATTCAAATATATAGAATTTCAAACAAGTGCTCAAATTAAGGTAACACAATATGGATGTATTTGGATACACGAATCCTCCTGCCAATCTACATTTCATCACCTAATATTTTTTTAAACATGATTAGGCCAGTTAATGAAAAAATAGATCTCCAATGCACTCAAATTATTTTGCATATATATAATCATAGATACGTTCACTTAATATTTTTGTTTTTAATAATATATTATTTTATGTATTTTGTATTCTTTTTTTTTTTGGTAATAATATATATATTAATTATAGATTCGTTGATTTTTTTACATTATTAATAAATATAATCTAATATAATTGAATTCAATTATTTATTTTTTATAAATATATTAAAATAAATGCTTATTGGTTAGCACTATAAGAAAATTTTCTAAAAATTTGTCTTTCATTTCAAATCTTGTAATATTACTAAATCATATATAACAAAATTTCCTAAAAATTCTGAAAATATAAATATATTAAAATGAAAATAGATTATTTCGATATGATATATATTACTGTTACGAACATTCAGTTTAACAGATACATATTGTATTGCTGAAAAATCTAGAAATCAGTTCAATAAGTGAATTTTTATTTCTTAGCAATATAACAATAGGCGAAAAAATTGAAAAATCTAGAAATCAGTTAAAACATATATTTTTTAAATTTTTATAAGAAAAAATAATATTTTTTAAAAATAATAGCCATCCAATATATTTACCTTTTGATTGTTTACTATTCCTATTAAGATAATAGTATATAAAAATATTTTAAAAATAATAATAAATATAACAATATTTATATCTAAAAAAAAGCAAAAAATATTATGTCACCTATATATATATATATTATATAGGTATAGATATTAGTAAATATATTATAAGATATGTGATGATTTGATTTTGTAAAAAGAATCTTAGTAAAATATATATAAGATATGTGATGATTTGATTTTGCGAAAAAATCTCTGCATTCGGTTGGATTAACACTCAATATGAAATATTTGAATTTGTTATACCAAATCTGTATTATTATAATTAAAGATCACAAATCTTTGAAATATTTGGATTTATCCTTGGGATTCTTTATAAGAAGAAGTACCTCATTTCATTGAGCTACAGACTCCAATGGAACTTCCATACCATTGTATGGAAAATATATGTTTAGGATTACCAGTATGGTTTTTGCAGAAACTCAAAATTATTTCTAGAACCTGCAATACTATACTCTCTGATCCTTATTTTATTCAAATGCACAATGACGTATACATGAACTCCAAATCCCAAATCTCCCAAAATCTCTTTATACACTGTTCTGAATCTTCCATCACAAGCTTTACTTCCCCCTACACCAAAACATTTTCTGTAGTAAGATTCAACGGTCGAAATTTCAAAACCGAAAGCGTACTCGAAAAGTACCATGTTGATGAGGAGAACAAGTGTTTACTGTGTGTGGCAGATGGTTTGATCCTCTTTAGTGAGGTGAGCCGAGGTAAGCACAAACTCATCTTACAAAATCCATGCACAAGACAACATAAAATTCTTGGAATCCCATATAAGTTATATGATACTCGCTATCTATTTGGGATGTGTCGTGATCCCACCAACAATGATTTCAAGTTGGTTCTTGGTTTTCGGAACTTCTACACCGTGTTTTCATGTAACAACAATTTATGGTCAAAGAAAAAAAATTTGTTCATATCAAATTATGATTGTGACGAACATAATGAAGCAATCTCCATAGATGGAGCTGTCTACTGGGTTAAGAGGTCGATACAGAGCTTGAGCTGGAGCTGGAGGGGATTGTTTTGGGATATAAGCGTCTATTATGACATTATATATTTTGATTCAAGAAATGACGAAATACATATTCTAAACATACCTGTTTCAAGGGATGTTCCATTTCGACTAATCAGTCTGGAAGGGAGCTTGTGTTTGTGGCGCACCCGTGAAAACAAGACGACAGCCGAAATTTGGAAAAAGGAAAGGGGCGGCCCAGACAAGAATACTTGGGAGCTTCTGATCAACATTGATAATTTGCCGATACCAGATACGTATCTTGTACTGCACCCTTTAGGTGAAAATAAGTTAGTGGTTGATGTTGATGGTAAAAGATTTCGCATCTACGATACTTGTGCGACGATGTACGAAGAATTCGAAGAGAGTGAGGAGATGGGGCAATTGTTTCCATATCGGGATACTTTCTACTTCCCTGCTATCAAAACCAGGCCCAAGAGGGAAAGCAAGTGATGTTATCAAAAAGTGGTTACAGTGAGGCTCAATCACGTCTTAGAAAGAAAAAAAATTGCGTTAATATTAGTTTCACTCTATTGTGTTTTGAGTTTTTATCATTGAGATTGGTATTTTTTCTTTTTGCTTTTTATTTTTTAGAATTGTTCATTCAAACAAGTGGATAGAATGAGGCTGAGTTCGGTCTCATTGTTTTCTGGAATCAGTTCTCAGAAATATGAAAATGGAGAATTTTATTAGTTATTATTGATATTGCTTACTAGGATACATGTTTTATCGTGATTTTGAGCTTATACAGAGAATCAAACATTCTAGCACCACAGATTGTCTCATGCCACAACTTTTTGGCATATATGTCCAGTAATCTAATCCTAACTATATTTATTATGTGAATCAAATATACAATTTATCAAGTCAATTACAAATTGCCTTGGAGGAAATCAATTTTACGAACCAGAAAGGAAGGGAACTTGAGCTATGGTTGTTGGTAGGGAAATGTTGATATTATGGACAGCAAGATATGCAGCAATTCCAGCAGCATAACCAGCAAAAGCAAACCCACTTACCTGCAAACACACACACAAAAACAAGTATGCATTCAATACAGAACCAAAAGATTTTTTGTCGACCCTCGACACAAGAGTTGGTGCCCGGCTTGCTTTATTAACTAGGAAGTACAATGCTCAATCCCTCTCCGACCCAAATTCCCAATTTGTCAAATGATCGGAATTTTAAATTAACCAAAAAGAGAGTTTTTGTTCTTGATGATCATGTGTATCTGGGAATATACCTTGCGGAAGTACCAAAAGAAGTCGACTTTCTCCATCCCCATAAACGCAACACCAGCAGCGGAGCCGATGACTAACATGGACCCACCAGTTCCGGCACAATAGGCTACCAGCTGCCAGAACTCGGAATCTTGAGGAAATGATGACAAATCATACATTCCCATGGTTGCAGCCACCAACGGGACGTTGTCGATAATAGCAGACACAACTCCGATTGAACTTGCAATCAGTTCAACATTTGGTATGTGGGAGTCGAGGTAGTTTGCTATTTCCCGTAGAATACCTGCTGCCTCCAGGCTGTGAGGGAAAACCCGAACAAAAATTTAATGGATGTTGCATTTTAATAATAAACAGAAAACATGGGTTTCTAACCATTTACACCTTGAAAAGACAAATACCCTTTATTCAATTACTGAGAAAATTTTAAGGGTGAAGCCACATCTACCACCCTCTCCAGGTTCGGGTCAAATTATCGAACAAATCCAAAGACTTATGAAAATGACAAAATCTCCCTTCAACAACTAAATTTTCATTATACAACCTTATAAAACATAAGAGATCATAACCTAGTATGATGCCAGCTAGATTTGAGTGAGTTCAGACTAAATTACCCATAAGGGATTTGATTGTAATTATCACAAGCCTCAGGTATGTTTGGTAATTTGACCAAACCTGGACGATGGTAGATGTAATTCACCAAAATTTAAAAGACCCAAGTTTTGTCTCTCTCCAAGCACCCTACATATGGAAAAGCTCGAGACTGGAGCTTGAGATATCCACTGTCTTGAGATTCTGCAGGTCTTGGGTAACATGACAGAGAGAAACTCGTGTCGTTCACAAAATGGGGCATCTTCTTCTATTTATATGCCAAAATGGATATATTCCAATTTTTTTTGAACAAGTGGCAACATGATAGGATTGAGCAGTACCTGCTAACTGATAGAAGAATACCGAGGAAGAAAAGAGCTCCTTGAGTGTCGATTCTTGATAAAGCTTGTGGTACTTTCAATCGCTGTCTCTCAGATTCCCCATAGTGAATGGCATCAGTGAGGATCCAAAGAACTCCGAGTCCAAGCAGCATACCCATGTAAGGGGGTAAGCCAGTCAAAGCTTTGAAAACTGGCACGAATACCAGAGCACCAATTCCCACAGAGAAAACAAGCTTGCCTCGAGGAGCCATCTGTTCCGATGCCAAAACGTCTTCCGAACTTTGTCCTTTCCCATTAACTTCACTGGATAAAGAAGAGTCAAAATATGGTTTATTTGTCAAGAGGCTTTAATTGGCAACAATTTTGTGGAAATGTTTATTGTGATGTTGAGGGAGGAAAGCATACCTAGTGAGGGACAGAAGAGCCAATGGAACAGCCAATGAAACGACGGATGGAATTACCAAATCCTGAGATGCACAGAGAGAGAGAGAGAGCAGAGAAAAGAATTTGTCATGGAAAATCAACAAAAAATAGAGTTTTGCAAATGCAATCAGGAAAAACGTAGATATGGGATTTATCCTTATACTACAAATAATGAATATGGAGATGATTTCATAGGCTATTAGCCGATCATCTTAAGATCCTAACCTAGACATGGTAATGTTCTCCTAATTATAATTAGAGAATCACAAAATCAACCTTTAGCAGACTCAAGAAAAGATTTCTAGTTGTTGTCTGCAGCAGATACGAGTTGATAGCAAACAAATAATCACCTCCAAAAACCATCAAATTCGATAGCAATGGATGCATAAATAAGTTGAACTATATGGAGTAATATTGACTTTAAGCCCCTTTTTTTTTCAGCAGCAGCAATTTCCTAACTTAAGAGTACAGCCCAATTTCATTAGACTAGTTAAATTTTGTAACTCATGAGTTGGCACATAACTACAAGTTTCATTTTGTACTCAAATTATATGTACTTAAATGCACACAAGGTAAATTATATTGATTACATGGTGCATGATAAAATTTTACAGGAGGCCAGTAGTAACATATAAAAATACGTCTCCCTCTCCCCAGTCTAATTTTCCATAAAAACCCAAACAAACATCAGTTGAAAACTTCAAACCATGGGTACACTTCTTCTTATAGGTTTGTTCCTTAACCAATAGCTTACATCAGCCCGTCTCAAGCAAAATTTTTATATTTACGATGAAGGCCAATTTGAGCAATTACCTCCTTTTCCCAAAATCCATGTGCCATTGTTTGACTTAGATAGTTACTAAAGAAATTCATGAGGATCAGGATCAGGTCTGGGTTGCGGAGGACATCTAGTTAATTGAACTAGATCTTTTTTGGGAGGGATGGGGTCGGGTGAGTAACTGAATTAGAATCTTATTTAAATATTTAATCCAAAACAGTTCTCTGTTTCTGTTTTTGCCAATACAAATGCTCCTCAGTGTACGAGGAACATATTGGCAATCTTCTGCTGAAAAATATGCAGTTCTTTTTTCTTTACCTTTTTTTTTTTTTTTTTTTTTTTTCTATTCTACATAAACCAATTTTCAAAGATTCAGTCGATATGCAAAAGATACTAGATGATCAGATCATTCCAGCCATTTCCGATTGAATTTAACCGTTTGTGCATAATCCACTAAAATAAATGATTCACTGCGACAATATATGCAACATGCTGTAATAGAAGAACCTTCATTGTCTGTAATGTGGATATTTGACCGTGTATCCAGAGCATAGTGGTAGTAACATCACCAATTGGTGTCCAAGCTCCACCAGCATTTGCTGCTATAACAACTACAGCACCCAGGAGCCTGTCAAATAAATACATTGTTATTACATGACCTCGATTCAATATATACCAAATCCAGGCATCAGACAATTAACTTCATTCTCGTATAAATGCAACATTTTAAAGTCAACAATAGCAAATACAGACTATGGAACAAATTTGTTTTCATGCTCATACTAAACATCATGACAGACAACGTATTCAATTCTGCAGATTCTGTTTGGCACAAGCTAACTAAAAGAGAAAGATCAGGGTACATCTAATAGGAAGGAGTCTTGTAACATCTTTCAGATTCAGAATGGGATAGGGTTAATGACCTAGATTAAGCTCGTGTATCCAATCCATGGACACAAAATTAATAAATAATAATAATAACAAAAAAACGCTGTAATTCTATTGCTGCATAGGATGGGACAGCGGTGCTCTAAGGCACTTACTTTCGGTATTCTGAAGGTGGTACCAACTTTCTCAACAATGACACCATGACAATAGTGGATGTCAAGTTATCTAGGACTGAGCTGAGGAAAAATGTCACAAAACCAACCTGGAGTAATTAGCATAAGTTAGTAAAACACCATAATATAGATCACATGTACATATTATAGGGTTGGTTTCAAGATTATACACTTGTATGCAAATTAAGCAGACTGATTTCCAGATGCTCTCATGGTAAGATCTTTTAAGTATGTTTTAGATCTCCACTAGACTAACTTGCAGAGTTACGATCATAAAATAGATGTTTGCTCAATCAGTTGAATTTGTGCATGATGCATCATCTTCTACATCAGCAAATGATTATAACTCGCTATGCATGAAACAAAAATGTAAAATAGTAAAGTTTCACAAAGAAATCATATTACAATTTACACACCAATCACAGCAAAACTTGGAAAGGCAGATGGAGATGGCCTTTATTCTTGTTTCTCCCTCTGACGATTCAGGGATTGCTTTGAGTGATTATGGATTTTTTTATACCAAAGTATTGAGGGGGAAAAAAAAGGGATGCATTGAACAATCATTTTATTAATTGAAATAACAGCATGAAATCACGAGTTGACAAGACCATTTACCACCCAAAGTAGAGTTCTTGGCTTGCGGGTGGTGATATTGTCTGTGACCAGCTTAAATCCTTGATGAGCATCAACTATCTCGACAATGGTCATTGCACCCAGCAAGAAAAACACTATCTCACTTACTTCAGCAGATGCATGAGACAACTCTGAAACAGCTACTTCTGCTGATGGGGCCTGCCAAAGATTATTTCATGTTCAATTTTCTTTGTTCTGTAAGAAGGGAACGGCAGACTACTATCCCCAATTAGCTTACAGACTACAAATCAGGATCAACAATGTATATTCGATTATAAAGTCTTCATCTCACTATCATATACATTCAGCAAGACATATTGGGAAGATGAACTTATTTTTCTCAAAGAGTAGGTTATATTTAGAGTTCACAGAAACATACTTATACATGAAACTCTCCAAGAACCACCAATAAAATAAATAATTTGGAAATACTGATTAAAGGAGGTAAGATAGACTCTAGGTGATGAGTGCCATCAAAACTTTAGTGCCGCAGCCATCAGATATCACATAGAATACAAACTGTTTGAAAGTATGTAGATAAACAAATTTTAAAGGCATGAAAATGTTAAAGAATGCATCATGTGATTCACACCAGAGTGATACTAGTAATAGCAGACTGAAGTCTTAACCTACCCCAATGCTCCTTACAACCCACAAACTAACAGCCATCAGAAGTCCAACTCCACTTTTGTTGAAGGCAAGAGATTCTTCAAATATTATTCCAGCATACCCAATTCCAAATAACAATGCCATTGCAAGATCCTGATCACCAGAATTGGCCAACGATTAAATCTCCATTACAGCCTTTTTTTTAACAGTTGATAGAAGATCAGGTTATTGATAAGTCAAAACAGAATGTAAAAGTCAGACGAACCTGATTTGCTGCAACCCAAGAATGATTTATTGCGATTGCTCCAGTTCCAGCAGCAGCAAGGACCGCAATAGCTTTCACCAGGTCTGTCTTTGGTTGGTAACTGGCTTCAAAATCTTCTGAGCTTGTTTCATCAATAGAACACAAAGGGTCACATGTTCCAGATGGACTAGAGTCCTAGATGAACATAGTTCTAAAGTTAAATTACATATGAGTGGAAAAGGGAAACCGGATTGAAACCTATAGAGCACTGTAGCATATGCCATGCGTTGATGTGCTAGAAAGAACTGTCTATAAAACTATTAACACACTATTTGCACAAGTATATCACATTCATGATAACCAAATCCTATTGATCAAGAATACAAAATTGAGAGACATAAAGGTTGGGAAGAAGCAGAGTGATACCGAAACATAGAGAAGGTCTCTCTCCGCCGTTACATATGGGATATATGTTAGTCTGAAAAACCTAAAGTTGAAGGAAAGCGGACCCCTAAAAGGAGCTTGATTTGTGAGGGGGCCATAGATAGACCTACTTCTTTGGTCCAAGACTCCAAAGGACCGTAGATTGGAAAGTCAAAGTGCCTTTCAATCACTCCATTCATCCAAAACGAGAAGGGGCCTATTACTTGCATGACCTTCGCAGATTTCACCCTTTCTACATCCCGAGACATAACTCCACTAATGGCCCTGCTACCACGCCCCAGGATCTTTTGCAGAACTTCTATTTTAGCTTAAGATCCATATAATGTGATAAAAATACTATGGCCACCTAGGGTCACAAGTTATGGTAAAATCAACCAAAATATGAATAAATATTCTCTGTGCATTGTTCTTCAAAATTGAGGAATTCGAATCCAGATCATCCATTAATCCAGAAAAAGGACCACAAAACTTAATTTCTTTTATTTGGTGCAAATTGATAAGGCAAGTGAGCTAAGGCATTCATCAATATTAATTAACAACCCATAAGACTCAAGGTGGAAACTGATATTGAAACGCACTGATACGTTTTTCCTGAAAATTCACAAGCTCGCGCTATCTAATTCAAATTTCCTGTTTCTTCAAATTGCTTGAATGAGTGCCCACCATTTTCCGACCACAAACAAGTGCAGGACGTATCGGCTATTGCCCGTTAGCAATTCATAGAATTAAATCCAGAATGTTAAAATGTGAACTCATAGTTGTATGAAAACATAATCTTTCAGGATATCTTATTCATGACAATACGATAAGAGACAAAAATCTAAGACCTGAAGCTGATTGTTTGCGTTCGGTTGCGGTTTAGTCGACGAAGTAGACGATCCTTCGCGGGCCTTGTCTTCGGCCCGAGCAAGGAACAGCCCATCTCTACGCAACAAGAATCTTGAGCTAACTCCTTGCCTCAACCAAGACGAAGAGTGGGGTAGAAGAGTAGGCGCCGGCGGCGGATATTTCCTGTATCTTTGAGATGATGGACAACAGACAGGGATTCTAACTGGATGAGGAAGAACACTAGACATTACTTTGAGTTAGATTTCTAATAAATGGATTGAAACTTGAAGAAGATGACAGTAAATGTAGTGGATGGGATTTTAGAGTGGGCTTTGTATCAGGAGAGAAAGAGAGACAGAGACAGAGAGAGAGCTCGGCATATCCGTTGCGAGGAGTGTCGTTTCTGGACCAAAAACGCTCTTCGGAAAAGCGTTCCACGAGCTTCATAATTTTTTTATTTGTTTTATTACAGAAATTAGTATTCTCGTACTATTTGTTATATATTTTTTAATATAATTTTAAGTAAATTAAATTTTTTAAATATTTAAAATATTTTTATTGTATTAATAAATATATGTATAAAATATATTCTTCCCTCTCAAATTAAGAATATACATTTCTATATACATTGATCAATTGTATTAAAATTAAAATAATTAACTTTTTATGTTATTAATTAATATATATTTGCATATTAAATCTAATACAATTAATTTACAACACATTAAATATTCAATTCTACAAAAAATGATCAACCAAAAAATAATTATATTTTTTAAGTTTGATAATTCATTTATGATATAAGATGTGAGTGTAAAATTAAACATTATAAAAAATGATCACTTTGATATATTATATATAGAAATGGATTAGAAACAAAACAATTATTTATATTATAATATTCAAAAAAATATTCTCTGAAAAAGAAAATTATTAAATTTTAATTAATTCCAAGTTGGCCCATAATTTTTCAAAAAATTAAAATTATTTACTTCTGAAAACTAAATATAGACAAACAAAATTACTATTTTAAAACTACTTTATTACTCTTTTTATCCAAAAAAAAAAAAAGTTATCTTTCGCATTAGTACAACTTATTTTTGTTAATTCAATGAAGGTGTAATTTTTTTAAAATCATAAATTCATAATTATACGACATCACATGTTCATTGATTTGACTTAATCAAGCATATGTAATTTGGTTGTGAAATAAAAAAATAAAAAATAAGATTTTTACTTTGGTTTAATAAACAAGGCATTCATTTTAATACAATATTTCTTTGGGGACGAAAGATATTTTTAAAATATAACTTTGTTCTAGGACGGAGAAAAATATCATATTATTAATATAGGTACTCATGAAAAATAAAATATAATTGAATTTAGTTTAGTTGATATATTATTAAATTTGAATTCAGCTTGTTTAAATATTTCAATGCTCGAAAATTTAAGCGAAATTTGTGAGACGAAGGAAATATAATATTAGTATAAATATGGATGAAATTGAAGAATAGACTAAAATGTCATATATGCCTACATCTACAATTATTTTATAATACATAAATAAAATTACAGAAAAATATATCTGAATAATAAACACACAAAAGTAATATAAAACTTTGCTTTGATTATATAATATGAATTCTGAAAATTTATCAAAAAAAAGAAAAAGAAAAAATAATTAATGTAAATATTTTTAGCTCCAATGCAATCTTTAGATTAGGCCCAATAATTTTTACTATGGATAGAATATATTTTTTACCAATAATTTTTATGAATAAGATATATGGTGCATGCAAAGTTTTACCTCTACCTTTTATGAATATTATATATTTTTTATGATTTTATTTTAAATATATGTGTGAATTTGAATAAATAACATATTATTTCTTATATGTATTTGAGGTAAAAATAATATAAATATGTTTTTATAAAAATTACAACTTTATACTATTAATATATGTAATATTATAATGTATTGTTTAACCCCAATAAGTTTTAATAAGGTGAAAAATACATGAGTTCAAGAACTCTCTAAAATTTATTTAGAAATATTGTGCAATTTTTCATTTAATAAACCAAACTTTAAAGAAAATGATAATGCAATAGATATAAAAGGACTATATTTCAATTCATGCAATAGATATAAAAGGACTATATTTCAAATTGAATTATATTTATACTTATATAAATATAATTATTAAATTATGTGCATTTTTACAATAATGTTTATATAATTTTATCATATATTATTAGTATAACAAACTGTTATCAGTTGCATTGCAGGACCAGATATCTATAGTCATTCTATAATATAAAGAAGGGTGAGCATTCTTATCTATTCTTCTCACATGTGATTCATGTGCATTTTTTTGACATGTGTTTCACTTTCTATTCTCTTTTTTTTTTTCTCTAAAATAAAAAAATCAAATTAATTTATTCATTTTGTTTTTGATGTATGATAAATCAACTAATCATTTTTCATTCTGTAATAATTAAATTGACATAAATATTATATATATTGAAATTAATTAATAAATTTAGAATATTGAATATTAACATTTTATGGATGGAATACTTTTTTACGGACTCAATTATTTGTTGTTGAATTTGAATAAATAGTGTATCAATTTTTAATATGAAATCAAACTAAAAAAAAAAACTATATAATTTTATAGGAAATATTATATTTTATTAATTTATATAAATAGAATATTTGATTGTTTATTCTCAATAATTGCAAGAATTATTTATATTGAATTCATAACACTTTAAAATTTATTTTAAAGTATTATATAATTTATATAATAAAAACAATTTTAATAATACAATATGATAAAATAAACTATATATCAAATTGAGTAATATTTATATAAATACAATAAATATAACTAATAATTTGTCTATATTTTTACATAATCATAATATAATAATAAAATAATCTTATCATAAATTATTAATAAAATAAAATATATTATACATGGTAATGATAATACGAGCTTCCTGTTCCGGATATGAAACGTGTCACTATTTCTTCGCCTCTCAATATTCTCCATCTTTATCGGCTCAACCAAAAAAAAAAAAGCCACCAGATATTATTGAGAGGTCTCAGTTGAAATGGCCGCCACCACCGCGCAGATTGCTTCCTCCGTCTGCTGCTACTCTTCCTCTTCCCTTCCCGGTGAGATGCGAACTCTCGTTCCTTTTTTTTTCTTCACACAATACTCGAAGCTTCACGTACCGCATTGCTATCATTTTGGTCGTTGTGCATATACGCGTCTCTCTATATATCTCTCTGTGCGCGTGTTCGCACTCTGCATTTTTGCAGGTACTTCCCCCTTGAATGCAGCAAAATCTGCACCCTCTGCTCGTTTCCCGCGCAAATTTTGGACAGCGTTCGCTACTGGTTCTACTCTCTGTAAGCACTTTGATTCGTCTTTTTAGTAGCCCGTTGGGGAGGATGCAATTTTACTTTCTGGTAGCCTTGAATAAAAAAACCTAAGTTTTCATCATATACTCATTATGCAGCTTCTGAATCAACTGCAATCCTGAACTATAATGTTAAATTCGGTGTGGTAAATGTGCGATGGCGGTAATTGTTTACCCTTTCATCTTCAGTAATTCAGAAACCACTTTCCCAGAGAAACTGTATCTACAAATCAAAATCAGTATCCATTAGATGTGAGCAGAGCAGCAAGGAGGGCAATGGTTTAGACGTATGGCTCGGGCGGCTGGCCATGATTGGCTTTGCTTCTGCTATTAGTGTTGAAATAGCAACTGGCAAAGGACTCCTGGAGGTATGCCTCGCCTCCTTCGTTTCAGATTTAGAATTGCCCAGTTGTCTATTTGGTAACTCTGTGGTAATTTTGCTCATGTATCTGTATCCCCAAGTTAATGCCTGGCATGTAGTCTTTCCTCATTATCATATGGAATTGGTATACGATTACTTCAATATGTTTGGATGGTGACGATGTCTAAAAATGCTTACATCTATTAGATATAGACGAGTATCACATATGATGTCTTAAAATGTACACACCTATTAGATATAGACAAGACAAGAATCTGTGATACGTTGTTATGAGGTGCTACAGAATGTGTAAGGTTTTCTAATTTTAGGTAATGGCTATAGCAATCTATTCGGGTTTAGTGTACAAGTGATGCTAGCATATCAAAAGAGATTAAATAGAGAATTCCAGATCTTGACTCTGTTTAAGTGGCATCAATTACTGTACTATATATGAAAGAGAGAAGAGAACCAACTAACTTGCTTCATAGAAATGCAGAATAACATAATAGAACAAGGAAATCACAACAATGATACTGTAAAGACCAAACCACTCCCTTACTCATGGTGTTTATAGATGATGGTAAACTTTTAGGGTCAGACTATGAATGATTCCATGTGATTATTTCTCATTCGCCTCTCCCATCTTATGAAGCTCTATAGGTTATTCATCTCCAGAAGTAGGGAAAGGCTTGTAATGGCTTTATGCTTTTCCTATTACACCAGTTAAGGCTTATATAGTGAAAGCCACATGAGATTCATATCTTGACGTGCTTTGGCAAGTTGGCTGCATGTTAAGTTAATGTACCATCTTGTAATAAATCCTTATATGACAGGAGCAAGCAAAACCTTAAATAGCACCTCCCTCTCTGCTGATGATGGTATGTTACATCATACTAATGGTCTGGAACCTTAGTGGACACTTGAAGATCGATAATGAACTTTTTTTTTTTGGGAGCCCCAATTTTTCGTTCCATTTCTCATAAGAGAAGATGTTGTTTGTCCAGAAAACATGCTTTTCACTCGTTATGGTGCATAAAAAGACCGAACTGTGCCCCTGCTCCCATTTCATATTTTCAGTAATTCTTTGGAATTAACAGTTTTTTCTTTCAAACACTTTGTAAGCTTGCTTATATTGTGTTGCTGTCAATTGTAAATGATAAACAGAAAGAAGGGATGCACATATAATTCTAATGACTGCCTCTTGCAGAATTTTGGGCTCGCACAGCCATTGCCAACCGTAGCCTTGGCTGTCACTGCACTGGTCGGTGTTCTTACCGCTGTTTTCATCTTCCAATCGGCATCTGAAAATTGATAAGTTATCTTCTTGTTCAACGCTTCTTAAAGTTTTCACTGTTTTTCCAAATGTTCTGTTATTGATGACCTATTTCCAGAAAGTGATCCTATTCATTAGCATGTATATATGATGGGCAAACTCACTTGTTACTTCTGAGGAGAGATTATTTTTCCAATTGTCGAGCAACACTAAGATTCTCTCTTTTATGAGGAACAGAACCTCTATTTTTAATTCTAATGATTTGATGATTCTACAATTTGTATTTCGTATAATGCTTTATTGATATACACATAACTCTGAAGTTCGTATCTCTATTGCAATTAACGTTTAATCTCATATTTTAAGTTTATCAATAAATTGTTGTGTTCATTACTGATGTAATTTTATACACACGGTTTGTATTAAAATATAAAATAAAATACAATATGAAGGTGAGGATCTCGTCTGATATCTCATAGAATGAGAGTTCGAGACACTTGAGTAAAAAACAGAATGCAAAAATAAAGTCTAAAAATAGCGTTTCTAAACCACCCAAAAAGGAGAAGCCCTTCGTTTTCCATAATAAGCCACAAACTTGAGACCGTACATAAATCTCACTAAATAAGAATGGGTGAAACAAGGCCGACATTCTTCTTCTCCAATCTGGAAAGCACATCCTCCCCACGTTCCACGCATGGGTTCCAATTCGATGGCATCCACGATGAATGTCACCACCCTCGCGTTGGTGGCCGCGATTCTGTGGTCCGCGACGCCGACGGCGGCGCTGGAGATGATCCCGGAGGTGGAAATTACGCTAGCGAACGACGGGCAGTATCCGGTGTGGTACATGTGCCAGATGACGGACAAGAGTGATTCCCTGTACGAGCTCCCACCAAACTCCACCTATCGCTTCAATTTCTTCCACGTGGCGTTCCCGATGCGGTGGTGTTACTTGTACGTCAACCCACACAGCCATGGATTCTTCTGGGCGTACACCGTCCGGTCCAGGTGCACCAAGTGCTTCTGGAGCATAAACAAGCATCCCTCCCTGTACCGGAACGATAAGGGTCGGTGGGAACGCCAGAAGCTCTTCATGCCGCCGGATTTCAATATAACAGATTTCTTCAACGCTAAGCCTGAATCCTAGATTTTTCTCCGACATTATATTTGTATGTATGTGTATGTATATGTATGTATATATATTCTATATATGCATAATAAACGGTTTCTGATTAGTATATATAGATCGAACATTGTAGATTCATGATCATCATCTGGTGCGGAGTTCTCAATTTATTATGCAATATGATACTATTTGATCTTGACTATGATTCCAATGTGCAGATCATAATGTCGTTTTACAAAGGCTTTGGGTTATGTTTATCAGAGTCGTTTTGCATCTCTCTCTCTCTCTCAGGCTTCACTGGATAAACTATATGGTGAAATATCTATATACCCGAATCAATATTTATAGGCTGGAGATATTGGGCTCGGGCTGGATGTATTGGGCTTGGGCCTACAGAAATTGAACTAACTTGATCTAATTTAGAATGAGTATAGAGATGGATAAATTGGTTATATTGGGCCCTGCAGAGCCCAAGCCCTTATATAATAAGATATACAAGGCCCATCAAGGCCACAAGAACAAATTAAATATGTTGTCAATATAACTGTTCGATACCGTGTAAATCACGGGGTTTTATTGAGTAAAATTATAATAAAAGTAATCAAATTTTATTTTCCTATGACACTTCTATCTTTTTTAAAGGAGAAAAAATCCATATTTTTTCAGGAAATTATATCTCTAAAAAATTTCATATGCAGTCATTACCAAAAATCTAAAAATTAATCTTTAAACATCTGATCGATGTGTAATTTATAACACTTGATGATTGTTTCTTGAATATTTGGTTAATTCATATTTTTCATTTTTTAACACTTCATTCTCATAAAAACTCCAAATTTCTCCATTTCACAAGTCACAGATTATTTCTTATTTAATACGTGTAGGAAGGATTAGTGAAACGAGACAACTTACTACGTTTTTTGTTTTCTTGAAGGGAAAAATAGAAGTTTTTTTATTTTTTAATTTTATTTTTATAAATATAGTAATTAGTAAATAATTTGTTAGGTTATCGAGGCGAAACCACATAATAGTTGTGAATTAAAATGATATGATTGGCGAATCAGAAAACCCACCAACCAGAACGGCTAACGAGACATGGCCATGTGCCTTCATATCTATCAAGATATCTTTGTTTATTTATGTAAGAAATCTTCCCTACCAATGCAATTAATATAATCCCCTTCCAAACACACCCTAACAACTTATTATTATTATTATTGGAGTATAATTTTTATTTTTTTTATTTTAGAGGGAAACAACTTATTAATTTAATAGTACTCCCATACCCTCTTTCTATTCCAAACCCATGAAAAAAGAATATAATATTCTTAAATAGTTTCAATCAATCATATGGTTTTACATTAATATAAATATATTGATTAAAATTAATTCAGAAAAAAAATAGACAAGGGAACACCAGCAGCTGCGGTAAGACAGAGGATGCAAGCGTTATCCGGAATGATTGGGCGTAAAGCGTCTGTAGGTGGCTTTTTAAGTCCGCCGTCTTGTAGAAATACACAAATTGAATACAATCATGTTGCAAAAGTATAAAAGGATTTTCAATGAAATAATAAGGAATATTCGTCTCAGAATAAAATTTTGGAGTTCATGAGTTGCAGAATAATTTTAAATTTAATAGATAGCCAGGAGTGCAACCCCTTATAGATTCTCTCATCTTCTTGGCTCGAAAAATATTGTTTTATTTGTCCCAAAAAAAATTACATTTCATAAGGGTACAATTTTTTCAAAATTTATTCAATTTAACGAAGATATAATCTCTTTAAAAATATAAATTCACATATATACAACTTATTTTATTTATTTATTAAACTTATTCAATTATATAGAACTTATTCATAAAATAAAAAATTTAAAATTCCAATTTGACGAATAGGATGATAACTCGATTTTTGAAACATGAATTTTTAAATTACATAATTTTTATAATATATGTATGTATGTATATATATATATATTGAAACGGAGGGAATAATAATTACTTTAGAAAGTACATTTGAAATAATATTAGTTATATAATTAGCATCCCTTGAGGGGATGTTTGGACTAGGCTGGAGGCCTTCGTAGCAAAACCGGTTGTGGGTTGTAAGATTGTGTCACAATCAAATGCATAGTAAAAGGTAGTGTTTGTTTTGGATTGTGATAAGGTAGATTGTTATTGATATGTCAAATCAATAGGTTTAATAGAGTTTTGTTTGTATTATTATATTATGAGAGATAAATATTTATGGATTTAATAATTGATGATGGATTATTATATATATATATATTAAATGAATGTCAAAATAAAGATCTTAAGAAGAGAATTAAATATGATATAATTTTTTATAAAAAATGAATTTGAAATAAAAAAGTTAGAAAAATTTTGTGTGAAAAAATATATATTGAATAGTTTTCTTGGGAATGATGAGAGAAGAGAGAGAAAAAAGAGGTGTAGAGTGGGTAGGGTTGTGAATGGAATAACCACAACCCACAACCTCGTAAACACACACAGACTAAATTGTGACACAATTCACAATCAATTATGCAAAGACGCGTTCAAACATACCCCGAGTGCTCCCAGTGCTCCCTTGTGTTGAGGGAATATAAGAATACATTTTGCAGTGTATAAGCATAGAGATTCTTGAATCTTCAATTATAAAGTATCAGTATCAGAAAGGTTTGTTTTGTTGGCCTTTCTGCAATTATCAGTCTTCTGACATCAAACACAGTACTGCTTTAATTATTTTTTTAATTAAATAATAAAATCATTACTACATTATAAGTAGGTCAGCCAAGGACGTTATCTTTTGAATAGTCAACAAAATTATAAAAGATTGTACTGCTTCATTATTGGGTTTACTGAAATTTAAATAAATTATTAAATATTTTATTTGAGGAATGAAAATCTGCATTTTTTAATATTTATAAACAATCTTTTATACATTACAAACGAGGTTCTAAAACTTTCATAAATTTGCTATAATTTTTTGAAAATTTTAAAAAATCTTTCAATTAATAATAATATGATTAATTTTTTTTTAATAGCTTAGATAATTAATCAGAAAATTTGATTAGAAACTAGAAGGAGAAAAAGAAAATTTAAATTACAAAATATTGTACTTTTTATTACATATTTTAGGAGAAGAGTGGTTGATGGAATTGGATTTCACTGGGTTATTGATGAGAGGTGGATCTAGAAAATAGAAGGTTCTAGTTATAATTCAAAAATGATTCGTGTATATATTTCACGAAACTAAATTAGGCGATAAAGTAGTTGAAAGACACAGAAATAAAAGTATTATTTCAAAAAATTTGCCTAGACAGGATATGTCTTATCTGCAAGATGGAAGACCTATTGATATGGTCTTCAACCCATTAGGAGTTCCTTCACGAATGAATGTAGGACATATATTTGAATGGTCACTTGGGTTAGCAGGGAGTTTGCTAGATGCTATTTGGTCTAGGCTAACAAGCACCAAACTAAGTGTGATACAATCAATTTTTGAATTAGGATTGTTATTTAAGAGTATGGCTTTCGTTCAAAAGTGCAGGTGCACCCGATTTAATTTGATATGTACAAAATTGTGTGAATTTTTTTAAAACGCATTCCTAACAAATTTGTTCCACACCTATTTGTGCAAGTATAAACATAAATTTTTTTAGATAATAATATTCGGAATAAAAATATTAGAACTCATTAAAAATATGAAAAAAAAAAATTTAGCTAATTACAGTAAAAAATGTAGCTACAAATAAATTTTTCTATGAGAATAATTATTTTTTCAAACATGTTTTTCTCTGTCTTTTTCTTGTTCACAAAAATAGTTTTATGTTCAAATGTATATGCATAGAACAGATGTGAGATTTATGTATTTCTTGTTGAATTTAGATAAAGTCAACATAAATTCATGTATTTTTTTAAAATAGTACGAGTCAAATTCAAACTCATTACATAAATTTAGTCTATACAACTATAGTATATACGTTTTTGTGACATTTATAAGCTTGGTTTTACTGGTCTAAATGATTAAAATTGCTCCGCCCCTGCCGAAAAGTTGGGTTTCCATCCACAGTTTTAATCTAATCCTAGTTACGGACAAATCAAATAATTAAATATCCACCGAAGGAAACGAGACTTAAATAAATACACCGATGGGTGATCAGTTCGTGAGCCAATATATAGATTTTAGCAACAAATCAATAGTTATCTCCTTGTACATTGAACATTTCATATAAAATATAAACTTTTATCAGATATATTGAACAACCTAATTTATAATATTATTTATTTAATTAAAAATATTGACTTAAAAAATAGTAATATTTTTTAATTTAACAAGTAATACTGTAGATCGGGTGCACGATTGATCAGAAACTCACTTTTCTTCGTAAAATATTTTTAAAACGTAAATTAAGTTTGTTGAAAAATATCTTGATATAACTTTCATGTGTCTTAATAATATATTTATAAAATGCAATACCGTATTACAATCTAGAATTATGAATGCTAATTATATAAATATATATATATTTATTGTTTTATTTATTTATTTCTTGTTCTATAAGGAGATGACTCACAAGTGAACCTTAATCAACAATAAGCACAAACAAGTGAAAATGGGTCCAATTACACTTTTCGAACAAGAGTCAAAAGACAACAATTGTATTATTAATAATATAAAATAAGTTTAATTTTGAAAAATATTTCACATGTTTAAAAGTCAATGTATTTTTATTGAAAGGGTACAGGTGGATGATGTGTTACAGGACATATAATGTAACACTATTAATTACAAATTTTCAATTTGGGTGCCCAATTGGATATTTGAATTAATTAGTGGACCAACTTTGGGATTGCTCATCTTATTTTCATTAAAAATTAATATAAATACAATTTAACATTTTTCTAATACCTAAGACTGCTGGTCCTACTGCTAATCGTGATTTATTAAATACTCGTACTTTACAACGCAAATAAAAAATAACACTAAGAAGAAATATCAGTGGACCTAAAAAAAAAAAAGGGAAAGACCGCAGACATTGACTGACAGGCACTCAAGACTTTGGTTTCCCACCATATGCTTGCTGGCAAATCGAAGCCGGTTTCTGCGATTTCAAGCAAAGCTCCGACGACACCGGGCAACTCTGCAGACAATTGTCTCCCAGACTGCCGGAGACCGGCTTCTGCCCGGAGAAAAACCCCACAGGAGGAGACCCGTTTAAATAATTCCCGTCGAGATACAGTCTCTGCAGTGATGATCCCTTTTTGCTGTATTGCCACGGAATTGGCCCACGGAAATGGTTGTAACTCAACGCCAGTGACCGGAGAATTGGGTATTCGGCGAAATTCACAGGAAGAAAGCCTTCTAACTTGTTGTAACTCAAATCTACGGCCACGAGTTCGCTGTAGGAGTTCGCCGGCGGCTTTGCGACGGCGACATTGGTGAAGCTGTTTTTCGCTAAGTCGACTTGCTGTAAGGAAGGGAGGAGGAAGAACCAAGGTTGTAGAGTTCCGGCGAGTGAGTTTTCGCTGAGTTCGACCACCATCAGCCGATTTAACCCGTCGAAAGAGTACTTGGCAAGAGAGCCCGATAACGAATTAGCCTTCACAGCTAATTCGTTGAGATTCGGTGGGAGACGGGGGAGGGACCCGGTGAGTTTGTTGTAGCTCAGATCGAGTCTTGTCAATCCGATGAGTGAGTTCATGTTAGGCAAGGAGCCGGAGAGGGAGTTTCGAGAAAGATCAAGAGTTTCGAGGGAGCGGAGAGCGGCGATGGACGGCGGGACAGCGCCGGAAAACGAGTTGACTCGTAGGATCAAGGTTTTCAAGTTGGGAAGAGATGAAATAGAGGAAGGAATGGGGCCGTAAAAACTGTTATCACCGATATCAAGTGTGATGAGCTGAGTGAGCTGGGAAATGAGTGGAGTGAGTGTTCCAGAATAACCCTGTGAGTCGAGGGTGAGCTGAACGACTCGGTTGCCGGCGCAAGTGACGCCGCAGGTGAAGTGGGTGATTCTCGGGACGGCGCATGGATCGGTGGAGAAATTCCACGAGGCGAGGCAGGAGGCGGGGGGAATAGAGGCGGGTTTGACGGCGGATTTGAATGCGCGGAGCGCGGCTATATCGGCGGAGAGGACTGGGAGAGAGAATGATCCGGCGAGGAGGAGAGAAAAAATGATGAGGGAGAGGGTGGAATTTGGTGTGGGCATGGTGAAAAGAGTTTGGGCAGAGGAGAGGGCGAAAGAGTTTAGAGGAAAGTGGTCGGAGAACGGGCAGTTTATATTCTAAAGTGCGAACTGATTAAGGATGTGGGGCTTTTTGCCTTAGTTGGACACAGCAGTATGCCACTATTTTTCATGTAATATTAGGCAGTTTGATGTTAATTAGTTTTTCTGCTAATTATTATTATTTTTTAATTATTTTTGTTTTGCTGCACTGTGGTGATATCATAATTTGTAAGTTTTGATGTAGTAAGCATGTAATAACATTATTTATGTAACTGTGGAAACTATATAACAAGGATTATTTTGTAAAATCAAATTCTTATTCCTAGTTCTTACAAGAAGATAAAAGTGAATTAACGTAGATGTAAATCCAAAAAATAAAATAAAAATAATAATAACATTCAGCTTATTGATAATGATTGATTTGTTGAAATCAAAAAATGCAATGGACTATATTTCAAACGGGCCCAACAAAGAAGTAGACTACAGGGTCTATAGCAAGTCCAAGGCCCACACAGCAATTAAGCCCAATTTCATTTTCTCTTCCATGCATTTGTTATGTTTGTTGTTGGTGGGCCCATTTCATTTAGACGGTCTGCTCCAATAATTTTATCATTCATTTGAATGTAAATTTTTTAAAGTAACACACATATATCCTTACTCCTGTTTCAAAAAGGCATCGTAGTAAAATGAAGTGGCATTAGAACTTCTCTACCAACAAGTTATTTTGGTATTTGCATCAATTTTTATTCTTCACCAGTACTTCATTTTCTGTACCAGTTTGAAGTTTTTAAAATTTTTGTACTATTTTTAGCGAAATTTTTTTATTGCGCTACTTTTTTTCCTTTTATTTTTATATGATTATATTTTTTTAATATTTAATATTGTAATTTTTTATCTCAATTATTCAAACTGAAATTAAATCAAGTTTTTTAAAATCATATGATGTGTAATTTAAATAATAATAAAAATATAATTTAAATAAGTAAGTGAGATTTTAAATATTATATATAAATTTAAATAGAATTGCATAACATTACCCGACATTCAATTTTACATATATATTTTTTGAATATGATAGTTTCAGAATATAAGTAAAATAAATATTATCTTAAAATTTAATGTTAAAGAAAATTACATATATAATGTTTTTAACAAATATTTAGTAATAAAAATAAATATTAAAAATAAAAAAATAAAGATTACTGTGTAATATTATTTTTTAGTGGAGAAAATAGTGCAAACTGTTGGAGAGAGTATGTAAATTTTATGCTAAAGTTGTGCATAATTTGCACTAGAGTAATGAACACTGCTGGAGATGGTCTTAGTTCAGTACATGTTCTTGGGTAGGATTCATCCATTTATATATGAATTCAAATTGAATTGTTCCATATAAAAATTTTATTTTATTTTGAAAGCAATATATCATATACATACATATGTAAATATATAAAAATTACAACAGTAACATATGTACAGTAAATTCAATCTTTATTTCAAAAAATAAAGTAAAAATCAATGTTACCTTTTTTTCCCAAAAAAACCCTAGATCTACTACTTTTTATTTTCTATTTATTTTCTCAAGTTTAATAGAAATGAGAATGACATAAAGTCTGTTTTAATTAGCTGTTTGATGTCCCAATCAATGAACTCCACCATAAAACACCGCCAAAATATTGGTTTTCCCTATAAAAAAAATTTGAGGCGCGTTATAAATTTCTACACATTAATATAAAATTTAGATAATAACTTTATTGTAAATTTTAAATTTTAGCTCGACATATATATATATATACACACATACAATAAATATTCAACAAATATCTATATAAAATATATACACACATGCCATACATTTTAAATAGTGAAGTGCCATTATACCAAAATGTAACAAGATTTGAACTTAGATAAAATGATTACTATTTAATTTAAATTTTTTAATGTGCAACAAATGAAACTTTTATTTACCTTTACTATTCTTGGAAGGTAGGTGTGACAATTTCACAGCCCCACAGCATTGAAAAAAGTAGTGGTAATGGTATATCTCCGCCACATACACTTCATTTACGGACAAGCATTAGGAAGTTGTCTGAGGCCATCTCCAGCAATGTGATGGAGAGGCGTGATTTTAGGAAATGCAGGCTCCAGCAGTGCGCTCGAGCCTGCGTCACAATAGAGCTTTCCCTTTTTTTTTTTTTTTTTTGATGTATAAATGACGCAGGCCCAAGCCTGCGTCACTTCTTTTTCTTTTTTTTTCTTTCTAAATTCTGTTTTATTATTTTCTATATTTAATAATAAATTTTTATTTTATAATTAATTTTAATAGTATTTACTTAAATATGAAAAAAAATTAAAAAGATGTAATTTCAATTATTAGAAATAAAAATAATACAATAATTTTTTCTTTTAAAATTAATTTGGTTTAATTAATTTTAAGATTATTTTAATTAAATCTGATAAAAATAATAAAAAAATGTAATTTTAATTATAAATAATAATCATAAAATAAAATTTTAAATACTACACATATAATTATTATTCTACCATAAAAATTAAAAAATAGATAAAAATACAAATAGACAAAACATACAATTACAACTAAAAATTATAAAGTTACATGCTCCACCCATTTAATATATTACGTATTATGTATTTAACAAATATGAAAATTTTGAAATATAGATTAAAAATAAATAAATTATAAGAAATATTATTAGAATATTTTTTTTTAGTGCAGAAAGTAGTGCAGACTGCTGTAGATGGAATGCAGATTTTGCTGTAAAATAGTGCAAAATTTGCACTAGAATTGTGCTGACGGCTGGAGATGGTCTGAGAAACTGCAAACTCATGCCCATGGGATAAACATATTTCCAAGTGTCGGCCTCTCATTTGCCCGCAAAACCATTCAAATTAAACCACACATTTTTGTACCACGCAATGCCCTTCATTGTGGCTTTATTTTTTGGTCCATGGTCTTATGTATATTGTAATTTAGCCAAGCTAGAGAAAAAAACATAAATGTCGGGTCAATTTTCACCGATCTTAGTTAACTATGATAAGTTAATTGTGATGTATAAAAGTATCAACGTGCTATATTGAGATCTACTAAATGACAGTAAAAGGATACGATATGAACAAATTAACATGCGTTCATGTTGCTTTTAATTATAAAATATAAGGTATAACATAAATTATTATTTGAGTTGATTAGTTGATTTTAGATCGCTCGTTACAATTTAAGGTTTAACAAAGAAACTATGAACTCGTCGAGCTGATGGCATCAATTTGGATAATGGATAGTGAGGCTGAATTTGAGATCTAGGTTAAATGACATCGCCAAAAATTGATCGACAATCAATAATGTGTCTGACAAATGAATGTATATTCATCAAGTGTCGTACATGTAAAGTCGCGTAACCTCCTACTTAGTATTTATGAAAAAATAGTTAATAATCTTTGTCACTCTCTCTTTATGCATATATAATAAAAGAACCACAATAAAAATAGTAATTTAGATTATTTTCCAAAAACATATTTGTTATTTTTAGAAACTTGATAACAATTTAAATTTTTATTTTTTTCTCTTTTTTCAACCCAACTTTTAAAATCATTTAACTTTTTTATTTATTATATCGAATTAATTAATTTTTTATAATTTATAATTTAATATTAATATTACATATATATAATCTTAATTTTTAAATATTTTTAGGTTAATTATGATATATTTTGATAGTTAACTTTTTTATATAAAATAAAATTGTAAGATAATTTTATTTAATATATTTTAAATATTTATGTATTACATTATCATAAGTATTATAAATCGTCAAATATTAAAAAAAACTAGTTATAATAATTATATCTTCGACTAACAATAATATTATATGTTATGTTAAATGTGAAGAGCAAAAAGACCGAAAAACTATTTTACAATTAGTATTTTCAACGAGCTCAAATTTATAACTGACATCTCATTTTAACTCTTGTTTCTTATTTAGTTTATACATACATGTTACATTTGGATACAGGTCAACTAATTTAAAGCTGAAATATTATTTTTTAATAATTCAAAAAATATAAAAAATTATATTTTAACTATTTTATTGTTATATTAATTTAGAGAAGAGCATCAATTGAGCTTCAGTTGAATCAGTTCGATCCATAAACCCTAATCGCTATCTAATTTGGCTAAATAATTTTAGGGCAAGCCCAAGATTGCATATTCTACTTGCGAAGCCCGAAATATCTGAAGTCAATTGTATTCTTCACGAAACACTATTTTTCTGATTTTAATCTTTATCCCCAAATTCCACTACGCGCTCTCTCCTATACTAATTTCAGCCGGCGAAAATTTCCGCTATGTCACTGCTGCAATTCTTCGTGTTAGCAATCGCCTTGGCGCATACGGTGCTGCCATCCGCCACCGCCACCTCCGATGCTTATCCTCCTCCCTACGGGCTCGATGAGTCCTGTACCACCGCCTCTGACTCTGCTGCCGATGATCTCGTCCCTGTTCGCCGCGAAGTGTATGGAGGTGGCCGTATCATCGATATCAGCCATCAATACCAGTCAAGTATGCCGTCGTGGGAGTCCTCCGAAGGCCTTGGGGACTTCCTGTGGCTAGCGCAGAGCATGAAGAATGGTTCACTGGCGAACAGCTCAGAGATGAAGCTCCCCGCTCATACTGGGACACATGTTGATGCGCCAGGGCACGTTTTCGACCACTACTTCGACGCTGGCTTTGATGTTGACACGCTTGACCTCGATGTTCTCAATGGTATGATTAATTAGTTTTGATCAGTCTAATTTCGCCCTTTTAGTTTATCCGAATAAATTTATAGTAGGCTCGGTGCAGTTCTCTGCGCATATCTGGTTGAGTTTTGAGTACGGGGTTTTATTCATAATGATTGTAATTACTGACCTAATTTTTATGAATATTACGTGCTCGATGTCCATAAATGTATTTGTAGCGAAAATTTTCAGTTCATCTGTGCGCGCGGTCCATTTGGCCCACGTGGCTGTCCCTCTCGCCCATTGTAAAAAAATAGGGCTCCATAACCCAACACGATGAAATTAGGCAACGCCCCCTTCATTTCTTCAGATAATCTGAAACTACTCTAAATATTTCTGCTTACCTGGACATTATGGGGTTTCACACAATTCGGCGAAGTTTTAAGTTTTGTTGTTTGTACCGAGACCACGTTGTGGATAGAGGACAAAAGGCCTTCCCTCGAGGGTCTCCTCCACCCTACACCAGGGTAGGGTAAAGACGAGGATAGAGACAAGGAGATGTAACTTGGACCAAATTATATGCAGAGAAATGTACGGTTATCATGGTGGCATCTCGAAGCATGTCTTTTTTTCCCCCTCCAGAAAGTTGATTCTCTTAGATAAATATTGGCCGTAAACTTTGATAAATATCATTAGTAGGTAGAGGTCACCTTGGCAACTGTAGTTTTCAATTCAAAGTGAGCACGTGTCCTCACACGTATAAGCATACGAAATTGAGCTAGATACTAAATTTATACCCTTCTCCATACTGTCTTCTAACTTGAATAGGGCGGAAAACCACCTAAGCTTGCATAAAGAGTTGAAGAGATGAGGGCTCTGCTTGCTTTGGTGATTTGGGTTGCTTTGCAATCTCTTACTGTCCTTTCTTTGGCTTTATCATCATCCGATTGTGCATACCCTTCTGCATATGGTGATGGATCGGATAATTGCGTTGGGGTTGCTGATGTGGGCTTGAGGCCTTTAAGCAGGGAAGTGAATGAAAATGGTGAAATATATGATATTACTCATAAGTTCACTCCTAACACACCGGTAGGTGATTCCACTGAGGGTATTGGGCAGTTCCTCACACTGCTGATGAGCATGAAAAATGGGTCTGATTACAATTTCTCTGAGATGAAAATACCTGTTCATTCTGGAACGCATGTGGATGCACCTGGACATATGTATGACAATTACTATGATGAAGGGTTTGATGTGGATAGTCTTGATCTCAGAGTTCTCAATGGTAGTATAAGCAGCTGGACTGTTGGATATAAATGCCTGATATGCTTTTATACGGCTCTTACCATGTTTTCCTATTGATTCTTGACTTGTATACTATGGTCAGAACTGAAACTTTACCCATGTGATAAGATCCTGCCCAAAGTGGAATGACATGATGCTATCATCTATTAGAGCTTTTGAATAAGTTGTTGCCAACAAATTATCCCTCCGAGCTAGAATATGTCATTCTAAATCTAGTTTGGCTATTTTGAGTGTTTCATTTTTCACTTCATTTTTTTGTTCTTCTCAGTTCTGCCACATGTGCTTGGACATAAATATGTTTCCAGGGGTGTTCTATTTGTTATTGTATTTGCTTTATATTCTGCAGTTCTGCGTGATGCATGATTTTCGTTTTGTGTTTGAACAGGTCCCGCATTGCTTGTGGATGTTCCAAGGGACAAAAATATTACCGGTGAGTATTTAAACTAAATATCGCTATAGACATTGCATGTTAATGTTCTTGCTGAGGAGTTAAGGTAGGTTCTGGAATGTTCCATTTCACGCTTCTATTTCTCTTACTTTTCTATGCTTCAGCTGAAGTTATGAAGTCCTTAAACATTCCTAAGGGAGTAAAAAGAGTGCTTTTCAGAACACTAAATACTGACAGGTAATATTCGCAGCAACTCTCCTTATAGCTACTTTTCCTTGAGGATGCTTAAACTACATATGCCTCTCGAAACAAAATTTATAGATAGGTCTGCTGTATTCTTCAGGTTAGCATTTCATTGCTATGTATTCTATTACAGTAAGTCCATTGTGTTGTCCTCATGATATTGTTGTGTACTGATTGAAATAGATTTTGACTGAAGACACTATTACGGGAACTTTGGTCTACATATGCCTTATAATCCAGTAATAGAATCTAAATGCTTCAATTGAAATTTAAAACTGGTAGGGTGTGCGAAATTCATAGATAGGTTTTGTGAATGTTTCAGCAAAAGCTATCAGAAATAGTTCTAAGATCAATTATGGTCATTTTAAGTGTAATTTATACAGCTTCCAGTAGGAAGTAAATTTGTTCTACTGGTAATTTTAATCCATTAGGACACTTGCAAAATGGATGTGATTATGAAAGTAATGCTATGATTATTTTGTCATCATGTCCACTCTGAAAGTGAACAATGCTTTTATTGTTATATTTAGCCAAACAGGAGTTGAAGGTTCAAACTTGATACATGCTATTTTCAACCAAATTTTTAGTGTAAGATAAGATTAGTTGTTGCGCCTTTTGACATGGTGGTGTGACGATCTTGAGGAATTTATTGAGTGGTCTGAAATGCTTTCAATCATATCTGGTTGTATCAAGTAATTGTATTATAATTTGACTCCGCATTTTTTCTTAACAGTATTTTTTAGATTGACTAAACCATTGCCTTATCTTTTTGGTGAAATACGAATCTTTTTCAGGCGCCTTATGTTCAAGAAGGAATTTGACACAAGTTATGTAGGGTTCATGAAAGATGGGGCACAATGGCTAGTAGATAATACTGACATCAAACTTGTGGGTAAGACTTCAATTATCATGTTTAGAGATTTACTTCTTTCCACATGCAACTTGTCTATCAGATGAAAGAAAATTTATTTGTCGGGCAACAAGTTCAATTTTGGAAGTTATTTTCGTTCTGCAGTTACATCATTGCGTTAAGTGGCACAAAACATGCAATGTTATAAAATTGTACTTGTTCTATATGCAAACATAGAGTGAATATACTGATGCAGATTAAGGCCAGATTAGGTTCCATTTGAACCAGCACGCCATTCCTCTTTCTCTATAATTTTCCCCCCAACTTGAATGCTAATTGAAACTTCTTCTCTTCTTATTTGGAACTTGATGATCATTTGTTGTATTCTTTGTAGGGGTCGATTACTTGTCTGTTGCTGCTTTCGATGCTTTGATTCCAGCTCATCTTGTTTTTCTCGAAGGCAGGGTAAGAATATATTATTTGAATATTTTAGATGTTACTTTCACCTCTCTGCAACCGTTTATCCGTTTCATAAGATTTTTGCCAATAATTACAAATTTACAGAAATAAGTTACTTTTTTGTTTTGGTCAATTTAATTTCTACGTTCATTGCACATGGAAATCGGAAACTTTGTGTACTCAAAACTCATTACTTCACCCGATGAAGTCGATGAGATTGAGGTTGCAAAAATTCAGATAAGGTCAAAGTTCCTATCATAAAGACTGTCATTATTATATTCTAGTTTTCGTATTTCCTTATTGGCAAAAAAATCAGTTCATGTCCAGATCAGCTGCTCTCGCTATCTGGTTCTTGCCTATTCTATTTTAGTTGCCCTACAAAATTTAATCTAAACTCAAATGACATACAGAATAGCTTAATATCCTTGCTATCGACAATCTATTGTGGCGGGTATTAATTCTTTTGAAAAACGAACAACTTTGAATGTACGTTTTTAATGCAACAGTACTGATTCTGGTAACACATTTTCAGGATATCATCCTGGTTGAAGGGCTGAAACTTGATTACGTTGAACCAGGATTATATTCAGTGCATTGCTTGCCTTTGAGATTGGTTGGCTCTGAGGGCTCACCCATTAGGTGTATCCTGATGAAATGATGTGCTCATTTGTCGTGAGTAATTCCTAAATTGAAGGCGACATCTCAATGCAATGGGCTCGCCCGTTTGTTTTGCCTACTGCGCTGCAATTTCTGTACTTTTGTGCGCCCTTCTGTTTTATTTTTCTTGAACACTTGCCCCTTGAGTCATGGAGTCTTGGGAAAAAGTGCGTAGAAAGAAAAGTATAGGGGGCAAAGGTAAGTTTAAGAATATAAATAAATAAAAGGGGAAGGGGAAGGGGCAGGATATGTATTTTTCCTTTATGATGAAGTCCCAATTAAATTGTGTGGTCTTTGGGCAACGTATTATCACGGTTAGTTAGAGCCAAGTCTGACGCTTATGCAACGCGCTTCTTTTATTTGGTTGCTTCAGTTGTGCAGGAAACAGAAGAAGCCATTTCAAGGCTTTTCTGTATATAATTTGATGTGTGTATGTGGACGTATAATAATTATGTCAGGTATTAAAAAAAATGTATGTTGTTTATATTGTTTAACTTCCAAAAAATCAAAATTATTTTTTTTGGTTAAAATTATGATATTTTAGTTACCAAAAAAATTGACCAAATATTTTGGTTCGATTAAGATATGGTTTTATGTGAAATTTTGGTTGTTCGGTTGTTATTTTTTAAGTAATTCAATTAAAATATAGTTTTATGAGAAATTTTGGTTGGTTCGATTGTTATTTTTTTAGCAATTAGTTATTTTGGTTTTGATAATTTGGTGTGGAGGAGAATAGTTGTTTTCTGCCTATTATATGCTACACGGAGTATTTAACTTTTTTTCTCATCTAATTGGTTGATATTTTCAATATGGGACCCCCTTAAATGTAAGACCTTATTAGGTGTCCTATGTTTTACATGCTAATATTTAACATCTATAAAACAATTCTTTCATCGTGATTGTAGATTTCATTTTTAATATTTTATTTCATAATTTTTAAATATTTTAATCAGGCTCTTTGATTTTTATTTCTATAATTGGATTATAAAATTTTTAATTCATTTAAACTCAAATTTTAACTGACAAGATATAAATTTTAAAAGGTTATAATTAGATGGTATGATAATGAAGTTCAAGCTGAGTTCTGTTGGATCACGTCAGATATATTAGATGCAAATACTAACGCCAAGATACAATTGCAATTTTTTTGATATATTGTAATTTAACCAATTATTACTTAAATATTATGCTGTCATTGTAAAAATTATAAAATATTAAGATTGTATTGTAAATTTTATCAAACACTTTTGTAGAGTTGTATACATTGTAAATGTATACAAGATAGTATACTATGAAGTCTGAAATATGGATTTAGAAATGGAAATTCCAAAGAACTATTAACTGCATTTTAAAATGTTTTATTAATATTTTAAATTCTATTTCAATTTCACCTATGTTTTTAGGGCCTCTCCAGCAATGCGCTCGAGAGGAGTAAAATGTTAAAAAGCAGGCTCCAGCACTGCGCTAGAGCCTGCGCTACTGTGCCGCTGTCCTTTTTTTTTAATAAATTTGCTTTACTATTGACGCAGACTTCGGTTTGCGTCACTTATTATTATTTTTAATTCTATTTTATTAGTTTTTGTATTTAATAATAAAGTTTTATTATATAATTAATTTAATTCTATTAAATTTTAATTATATTTCAATTAAATATGATAAAAAATAAAAAGATGTAATTTTAATTAAAAATAAAAATATTTTTAATGTATTACGTATTATGTATTAAACAAATATGAATTTTTTTAAATATAGATTAAAAATAAATAAATTATAAGAAATATTATTGGAATATTTTTTTTTAGTGCAGAAAGTAGTGCAAACTGCTGAAGATGAAATGCAAATTTTGCTGTAAAATAGTGCAAAATCTGCACTAGAGGTGTGCTGACGGCTAGAGATGGCCTTACGTTTATTAATAATGTCAATTAATATATATTGTTATGTGCATGACTTTGATTAGTTGGATTATTTCCCATGAAAAAGTGAAATCGAAATCTTTAAAATGTAGGAAAAAAATGTTATCCTTTTGTGTTCGTATTTGTAAAGGTTGACATATTATGAAAAAGCATTTCCCTGGCCCTTGAAGCCAACATGTGCTGGAAAGTGGTCTCTTTTCCAACTTCATGGTCAAGTGATGCCAAATTCATTTCAAAGTAACTGTTTCTAAAGACACATACACGTTGACTTTATTCTGAAACCATATGGACATAAATGACCACTCCAAGAAACTCTGTAACTCTCTCACTCAATCAATTAATAATATCATTATGATCCACATTATTAGGCATCCTTTCTCGCTCCTAAACTCCTATAAATTTGGACTTCACTCCATGCCCTAATTTCATCATCAATACAAACAATCATTTGCAATAATTAATACCAACTATTAAGGTTGTAGGTCTTGAAGCTTTAAGAGCTAGGAATTTGATCATCAATGGCGACGATGCCATTGATCAAGAGTGTGGTGGGTGTGTTGCTTTTGGTTCTACTTGCAACAGTTGAAGCCACAACTCCACCTGGGATTGCCAACAATCCAAGCCATGCAAGATGCTTGATCAAGAAATACAAGATGTGCTACAATTTGGAGCATGTTTGTCCTAAATTTTGCCCTGATTCTTGCACCGTGGAGTGTGTTTCTTGTAAGCCTATCTGCGGTCCCAGCTCTGACCCTCCTACGGATACCGATACCCCATCACCACCTGATAATGGCTCTGGTGGTGACGAAAAATCTCCTCCACCGTTTGATGGGGGTGATGGTGGTAAAGAAAAGTCTCCTCCACCGTCTGATGGAGGTGATGACGGTAAAGATGGTAAAGGAAAATCTCCTCCACCATCTGATGGTGGTAAAGACGACGGCTCAGATGGTAAAGGAAAATCTCCACCACCATCTGATGATGGTAAAGACGACGACTCAGATGGTAAAGGAAAATCTCCACCACCATCTAGCGGAGATGACGGTGGTAAAGAAAAATCTCCTCCTCCAGAATCTAGCCCACCACCTAAGGTGGAATCTCCTCCTCCTTCATCTCCACCTGCAACACCAACTCCGACTCCATCTCCTCCCACATCTCCACCACCGGAATATTCTCCTCCTCCGCCTACCACTCCATCGCCATCACCGCCACCAACTCCAACAACACCAAAACCATCTCCACCACTACCAACTCCTTCTTCCCCCTCACCATCATCTCCTCCTTCACCATCCCCCACACAACCGCCAGTATTGGGAGCTCCACCACCAGAGGAGGATACTCCTCCTCCTCCTCCTCTTCCTCCCACTGTCCCTGTCACACCTTCACCATCTTCCCCTACCCCATCACCTCCAGTTTCAACTCCACCAACATCCCCCACACCACCACCACATGCACCGTATTCGCCTCCTCAATCGCCGGGTGATTCCTCAGAAGCCGGGGCAGTGAGGAGACAGAGGTGCAGGAACAGAAACTACCCCCAGTGTTACGGTGTGCAACATGTATGCCCTTCCTCTTGTCCTAATACATGCGAGGTCGACTGTGTCACTTGCAAACCCGTCTGCAGTAAGTTACTCTCTCTCTCGCTCTCTCACACACACACACACACACACATCATTACATGCAATGCAAGGCATAACTAAATCATCATATCTAATATATATATCTACAGAATGTGATATGCCCGGAGCAGTTTGCCAAGATCCTCGATTCATCGGGGGCGATGGCATCACTTTCTACTTCCACGGAAAGAAGGACAAGGATTTCTGCCTCGTAACAGAACCCAATTTCCAAATCAACGCTCATTTCATCGGACGAAGAAACGAAAACATGAAGAGAGATTTCACTTGGGTCCAATCCATCGGCATTCTCTTCGGAGACCACCAGCTCTTCGTCGGAGCCCGGAAAACAGCCACCTGGGACGACGCCGTCGACCACATTGCTCTCGCCTTCGACGGAGAGCCTATTCTCCTCTCCGCCGCAGAAGGATCCATGTGGCAACCCACCGACCTTCCGACCACCACCATTACAAGAGACATCGACACAAACAGCGTAATCGTCGAAGTTAAGGGGCTGTTCCAGATTTCTGCAAAGGTTGTGCCGATCACAAAGCACGAATCAAGAATTCACAATTATGGAATTACAGATGACGATTGTTTCGCCCATCTTGAACTGGGATTCAAATTCTACTCGCTGAGTGGGAACGTGAACGGAGTTTTGGGGCAGACTTACAGCGATAATTACGTGAGCAGAGCGAAGCTGGGAGTGGCAATGCCTGTTCTTGGAGGCGAAAAGGAATTTGCAGTTTCGAATATTTTCGCTAGGGATTGCTCTGTTTCACAGTTCCTCGCCGGGAAAATGTCGCCGGAAAACCATCAAGCTTCTGTGTTGGAGCTTCCGAGCATGAAATGCGGCAGAGGGATTGATGGAAGAGGAGTCGTCTGCAAGAAATGAGGGTTTCCTTCGCTTTTGTTTACTTGATAATTATACTATGCAACCAAGTGTAATACTGACTAATAAATTGTTATCTGGGGGAGATGGAAGAAGCAAATAAATGTAGCAAAGTATTGTAAGTCTGAGTATTTATTCATTCAATAAAGTTCCAACAACTTGTTTGTAATTTTAAATTACACTGTTGGCTTCGTGCAAGTGCTGACCAATTAGGGTTTGCTATCATCTTTATCTAATTCGGCTTCTTATTTCTAATTTTATTGCTTATTTACTAACTAAATTTTATTTTATTTAATCACAACTAAATTTGAACTAGAATTTATCTTAATATTTTTTAAGGAGAGGATTTACTTAATATATTATAAATGATGAGCTTATATGTATGATCAATTCTCTAACAATTAAAGTTAAAATTAAAATTTTTATTAATCAAAGGTAATAATTCAGAATAGCATGATTTCTTTTTATTATTTTCATGTTTGAAGATGAGAGTTTTGTGTCAAAAATATTTTACGATCGAAAAATATAGTTATATTTCAAAAGTCAATAAATTTTATAAGTATAAGAATTTAGTTTCACGATTAAGTGGCATGGTTGAATGACTCAATTCAACAAATAAACATTGTCTTGTAAGTGATAATTTATGATTTAAAAAAATTAACCTTTATCGAAATAATAAAAAATAAAAATTTGTATCCATATAGTTATCATTTCATATCATATATATATATATATATATTATATATATAATAATAACAAAAGTACCGCAATATAGAAAACATAAAAAAATTTCTCATAATTTACTTTCTAATTATGGTATCTATATGCTATGTAAATATATATCATTTCTATGTGAGTGTATATCTATATATTATGATATATATTTTTCTTTGCAAATCTATATCAATATCTATCCATATATATTTGATTAATAAATCTACGATACTTATTCATTTTCAAGTTATTGTCTATCAAAATATGTTAATTTGATTATTTTTCATCTAATTATTACTATAAAATATTTTTTCTTAAGTTAATTGTGATATATATAAAGAGAAGTATCATATTAAATAAAAAATTAATTTTTTCTTCCTAAGTTACTTTTAATTATGAAATTTTTATAAAAATTTATATCAGTATCTATCCATATAAGATATAATAAAATAATATGATTGATAGAGACACAATTTAATGGTAGCTAAAATCGCAATAAATAATCATAATATTATTATTAATTTTAATTCTAATTATTTTATTATGAGAGTATTTCAAAACAAATTTCTAAATATTCTATATAGACAAATTGTAGTTCATTTAAAATCCTACAATTCTACAAATTTTGGGATATAGATAACCAATATATCTAATAAGTTAGATTACAAAAAGTGATTTGATATAAAAATAAAAATAATTAATATTTACATAATACAGTAAGATTAATCTGTGTAATTTTATTTTCATAGAATTTAATTTTAAAAAAAGAACAAAAATTCTATATTTTATTTTTTCAATTTTAAACGATCGCAAAAATTAAGATTATTTTTTTATAGAAAATTTGTCACAGAAAGAAGACAATATTCTAGATTATTCATATATATATATATATAAACTCCTTTAATTTGTCCATATTAGATATAAAACATGGTTACATATTTTTTTAGAAATTTTAGATCTTGGTTTATTCAAATGTATGGAAATTTTAATTTAGTATAAAATTTTATTATGTTATATATAATTCTCTTATTATCTTGTTTTAGCAAATCTCATGAAAGAGGTTTTTGTCTCCCATAAACAAAGTCTTATAAGCCATAATTTATGATTTAAAAAATAAAAATTAAACCTTCATCTAAATAATCAAAAATAAAAGTTTGTATACATACAGTGAACATTTCATATATATATATATATATATATACACACACTCCTTTAATTTGTCCATATTAGATATGAAACATGGTTACTTATTTTTTTAGAAATTTTAGATTTGTTTCAAATGTATCGAAAATTTTAGTTTAGAATTAAATTTTATTATTTTATTCATAATTTTCTTGTAATCTTGTTTTAGCAAATCTCACGAAGGAGGTTTTAGTCCCCCTCAAGATTTAAGAATGTGGCCCAAAAGTTGATTGGGTCTAGACGAAATTTTAAGTTGAATCCATTACATTAATTTGGGCCGATCCAAAAAATAATCTGAGCCCAATTAAGTTCTAGGCCCAGCAATTTGATAGTTACACCTGGACCCTCGTATGCACCTGAAAATTTTAAAACCTATAGAAATATATGAATTTGGAATCAAGAATGTTTGTTATTAAATAAATGGAGAATTTTATTTTAATATTTTTTGTTACAATGAGCTTAAATCCATGAACTCAGGTGTGAGCTGTTTTAATTATAAAATCATTTTCCCAAATTATTGTCTTTAATACAAAATATTTTCATTCTTGTGAAATTTATCAGTGAAATACAACCTCAAATGATAATATTTTTTTCTTCTTATATATACAACATTCATTTTTCACCTTAACTAATTCTATAAACAAACAGTATTTCTCTAATTTAATATGAGGTGACACCCAATTTGACAAACTCATACTAAGAGATCTACTTCATCTTATAAGTGCCCTATTGTTCTTCATTTGACTCATGGTGGTTTATTAGCAAATAGCTGTTTAGCCTCGATATCTTCATGGTATTCTATCTCCCTTTTGAGGAACTCATTTGAATTTTTATTTTTATCAACCCTTTTATTATCATTGTGTTTATTCACAAGATCTATCGAAATGACCCAATCTTAGTGTCTTGTAAGTGACACTCAAGTTTAGTAAATCCCACCTCCCTTATGTTTTACACAAATTCATAATCATTTGGTCGTAAGAAAAACACACATAACATTTCCCATCAAGAATTTCCCAAATTCATTTCCCATCAAGAATTTCCCAAATTTAAGTCTGTTAGGACTTATATATATATATATAGAGAGAGAGAGAGATGCCCAAAATCTTTGTCTGAGAGTATACATGCTTCCATAACAGTACTCTAGCCCACGTTTTGCAGTTTTGGGACATCCCTAGTCACACCCCTCTTTTTTTCCTTGTCTTTGTGTCTTTCATTTTAACCCATTAAAAGTGACATTTGAGGTCCAAAAATCACACACCATGCTTATCCATAAATTTTACAGCCCTTTTACTCCCCCTAACTTATTTCATTTCATCCACCTAATATGTCACACGTGAAATATTTTATTTAAATATATATATATTTCATTTATATTTTAATTGTTCATTTTTAATAATCTTATATTTCAATCACTCATCTATATATATATATATATATATATATATATTAAAATTTCAAAATTAATATTCTACGGTTTGTAAGTGATATAAATATAAAATTTTGTAAAAGAAGACGATGTAATAAGGATTGGAGATGAAAAGTATGTTGAGGATAACTGAATTATACTATAGAGTTAGATATTGAGAAGATTGGACCACGTAGGTATAAACAAACACTGGAATTGCTCTATTTCGAGAGGCAGAGCGCATTAAATGCTCCTTGTCTTCTTCTCTTATCTAACATAACATTCCCTTTCCGCAGCATATTTTTAGTTCATAGGGTTCCATTTTTGTGGGCTCCATCTATTTTTACTAACCTCCCATCCTAGATTATACTATATTTTACACTCACTCTCTTCTTTTTTTTTTTTTTTTTTTTTTTGCAGTTCAAGAGTCTCCATCTCAACTTATAATTAATGAACCTTCTATCAACGCAAAATATAAATAAAATAATAATAAATAAATAAAATGTAGCACATGGAGGCTTCTTAAGTTTGTTGATGAGATTTGTTCTTTTCAAAAAGTAAAATTTGTTCTTAAATTATTATTTTAATTTATAAAATAACATGTCATACGTCGCACAAAACGCAAGATAATTCATTTAATTATAAAATAATTTGAGAAACTTAACGTAAGATAATTCATTAAATTCCTCGAAAGAACAAGAGAGAGAGAGAGAGAGAGAGAGAGAGAGAGGGAGGGGGGGGGGGGGCAGTAGAGCAGAGGGTGTCACTTCTGTTCAGGATTCCCAACTTCAATGCATGAAGCTTCTTTCACGCACAAAACGGCATATATCAAACTACACTCTTAAATGTCCTTCTCCTTCCTACCATCACATCATTTTTTCTAAGAAAATAAATCATTTTTTTAATAAATAATAACTGTCCAAAATAATAATCATCATATATGTAAAACGAGATTAAATTTAGTTACACGAACATGATTTTTTTTTCAAATTCATCAATAAACATAATGGTATTTATTAATAATATTATTCTATAAAAATCCTAGGTGGCATATATATATATATATAATAAATGTAGGGGAGGAGATGGGAATGAAGTAAATACAATAATTTGACTCACGCGAGGAGTGTGTGGACGGTATAAATGAGATGAGTTCCAGATGAGTTCAGGCCCACATACTAAAGCCCAAGTGGCTTCTGGGCCCATATGGATTTGTGAAATGAGGCATGTCTTTAATTCAAAAATCTTTTTTTGTTTCTGCTCTTTTGGTACAATCATTTATTAAAAAAAATAAAATAAAATAAAATAAAACGGTGGATATTAATGTTGTTTGCATATAGGGTTTCTGGACTTCATTCAATTACTAAATTTATACTTCAAATAACATGCTTCTTCACCAATCCCACTATTTTTGGGATTTATTTAAGGTTGTAGTTTATATTTTGAATTGAATATATACATACATCTATACATACAAGTAAGATCATATTTAAGATCAAATGAGATTTAACTTTGTGTCCATAACAAGACAACCCTTAGTTGGTCTTTTGGACATTACATCAAATTTACTTACTCAAAATAAAAATAGTATGGTAAAATATTATTCATCCCAAAAAAGAGAGTCTGATTTCAAAAGCCTAAACCGGACAATAATGGATAAAAGTTGTTTAATAGTGCTGTGTGCTAATGGGATCTTCTTCACACAATTTATAAGATATTTCAGGGCCTTTAAGGTTTTAAAAGAATTTTATAGGATTTTACAATAATAATAATAACAAAAAAACAAAAAGGGTTTAATATATAAGGAAAGTTATATTTTAAAAAAATAAAAAAGCCACTTATTTTTTAAAGGCCTGATTAAGAAAAACCATATCTTTGCATATTAGTCTAATTTTAATCAAAGCTTTAAGCAACGTCAATTAAAAGACAATTAACTTTATAATTATTTGCAATTAAACATTTCCATATAGTGCCTTCAAAAAAAACATTTCCATATAGTTGCAATTTTAGCTAAAGTTTTCAAATGTGTTTCGTTTCAGTCATCTTACACATTATTTAATTATGAATTTTGATAAAAAAAAAGGAAAAGAAAAATTTGATCAACATTACACTTTAAAGGGCATTGTATTGATTTGGGTCTATCTGGGTATGAGCTGAGTTGTGGATGGGGATCGAACATTTTTTTCATTCAAAGTGTACTGATTGTCACATTTCATTATTTTACATTTTTCTACTACTGATGTTACATCTGAAGTTTTAATTCTATCATATTCTATCCCAAACAAATATAACTTTTTACCATTCATGTAGATATTAACTTTTTAGATGTATCTATTCGAATGTGCCACAAACACTTATATTCCATAATAAATAACCCCTAAAAAGTCTTGATTTTGTTAATGGTAACCCGACATTTCTGAAATAATATTGGATCATTAATCAATCACTAAAAAAATATGAGGTCATATATATGCACGAGATGAATAGTAGATCTCTTGCATATTTGATGGAGTGAAGTATGCATTCCACCACAAAGTCAATATATGAACGAATTTACATTTTTTTTCTTCTTTTAGAGAGAGAGAGAGAGAGAGAGAGAAGAAGTGGGAGAGAATTCCCTTGTGAGAGAGTGTAAAATCTATAAGGAGACATAAGGAGAGGGACCAAAAAAAAGTCAGAAGATTTGGGAGGAAGCAAGAGCCAATATGGCCATTGTTTTTCTGTCCCTTTACAGCTTTACAGCTGTGAGTGGAAGAGAAAGAAAAGGTAAAAATTCCATTCCATCAATTTATTATTATTATTATTATTTACTTTCTTCTGCTTTATTAATGAAAAAATAAAAAAAAAACAAGGTCAAAAAAGAAAGTTTTAAGAAGAAGAAGGTAAAGTCCGTTGGGCATCATACAATAATACAACAATTATTGTGTGGGGACATATCTGACCTTTCTGATCTTTCATTGTGTGGACTTCTCTCTCTCTATCTCTCTGCAACAAATTACTTTCTACTATTATTTTAGTTGACTTAATCTCAAAATCTCTTTTTTTTTATTATTATTTTTTTAACTTAAATTTAATCTCATTCTGGTTGAGTTTATATTGTCAAATATGATTAATTCTAATTTCAGATATTTTTGTGCTTTTATTTAGACTTGCACTATCATTTCTACACAACTCTTATTAGAAAATAATAATAAAGTAAAAAAATAAAAAATTAGGAATATTTTTTATTTACCATCCAATTTATTGTCATTTGTTAAATCTATCATATGAACTAGTCTTCTTGCGCGACTATCATCTAAATTATACAAAACTATCATCTCATCAGAACAACTAATAGAATATTTTATCTTTATTTTATTTTATGAAAACATACAAAAATAGTATTACTGAAAAATATTACCAATGAGAGTAAAGAACTATTATTAAAATCAATTAAAAATATCTCTTTTTATTGAAAAATGACACCCCCCAAAAAAATTTTTTTTTTAATCTTTTGTATTCATTAGTAATATTACCACATAAAGTTGAATATTCTCATGCATGTTGAAACCATAATCATAATTCTATAGATGATAGCCTCAAGCATGCTTTCACTCTTTGACTATTATTATTATTATTATTATTATTATTATTATTATTATTATTATTATTATTATTATTATTAATCTGTCAAATTCTATTATCCTCTTGAATAAGTAATCTATTTAAAAAGAAAAGGGAGTTCGTGTAATCTGAACAAAAACCAAAACACATTTGTAACGAATATCCACCATGCATGGCTGGTATTAAATACTACACTCAAATTTTATTTATTTTTTCTCTGCAAAATAATAAACACCATACACTATTTTATATATTATTTAATATTCAGAGAATTTTTTAAATATATAAATAATTCATTTATTATGTGTACATAATATATATCGTATTTTAAAATAATCCACCATTCTATATAATATTACGCCTCATGCATGAAATTGTAAGTTCCATATCAAATTCTGAGTCCCATCAATTGCAAGTTTTCTGGTTTATTAATTAATACTTTATGATTTTATAACAAAATAATTCCTCCATTAAAAAAACACTAATTTTATAATTACTTTAATTATATAAATAGAATTTTGTTTTTAGAATGGAGGGAGTAATATTAAACTTTATTTTACTGTGAATATGAGAGTATAGAGTATGGTGCTATGGACTTGGACATAAGAAAATGAGACGTGGCTAAAAGAAATTATATTTATAAGCAATGATGATTATATAAGTAAGGCAGCCAGTTGGCACGCATGGAACAAATACCAAATTAATTAATTAATTAATTAATAAAATTTGCTTTTTTGTAAAAATAATTAATTTAGAGTGTGACACGTGAAAAAAGAGAAGCAAATATGAAAAGGGATATATGCTCACATTCTCTACACTCTCCATATTTACAAAATTGACAACACCAACAACCAAAAGCGGGTTTCAAACTTTTATTATACTTCTCCAATTAAAGGAAATAAAGAAGAAAAAGATAAATTAAAATTAAAGCAAAAGTTTTAGGGCATATATATATATATATATTCTTTATTCATTAATCATTAGCTAGTTTATTACTTCAAGAAAATAATAAAAATAACTAGCCTACTTAGGAAATTATTTATGTATTTATAATATAACTATTTTATTTATCATAATGAATTATAATAATTACCAAATAAAATAAAGTGTGTAAGTAAAATCTTGTATAAGCAATAAGAATTGCAAGGACAAGATTTACGAAAAATTTATATGCATTAGGTGTCCTCTGCAACCTGATGTAGGGTATTATTTGTTTAACTAAAAATAATAATTTGTTACTTCAAAAAATTACTAATTATTTATTACGTTGAAAAATATAGATACTTTTCAAATTAACAAGTAATACTTTTTTGTTAAACAAATAATAAGTTACATCAAGTGTACGGTGCACCCGATGTACAAGAGGGTTCGCTCCATAATTTATGATATACATTAATAAAGCATCAATAAAAGAATCCCTCATGTTCACGGCCTTTTATTTTTTATCAGTTCGTTGAAAATACAACCCTATAAAACTAATAAGTTTATATCTATACAACTTTTTTTTTATTAATTTAATTTATTCGATCAACAACTTATTTATAAAATTGAAAATTTCATTTTAATTTCTGAAAAAATAAGACATTTATTTTTGAGAAAATAAATATTTTGAAAAGAGCATATAAACAATGATTGCTTGAGTAATGCATAGACTAAGTAAATGAAGATCCAAAATATGATTATGGTGAGAGAAGAGCTTGATGAGATGAAATCAATTGTGGGGGTGGGGGATGCATATTAATTATTATAAACCCACTATAAAAATTAAAAATAAAAATAAAAATAAGTAAAAATAAAAATAGTTAGGTTGCATATAGCTCAAGCAATCACTGTTGTCATCATTCTGTCTCCCATCCAATTGTCTTATGTTGACCAACCCTCAATAAAGGAATTAATCACTTATTTTGCTCTCTCTCTCTCTCTCTCTCTCAATCTTTATTATTTTATTTATCTATTTACTTTTGTTTATATTTCATTCAATGATACAAGTTTTCTGACCCAAACGTCAAATATAAGGATAATTTTGTTTGAAGTTTTCTCTTCAGTTTTAAAATTGTAGGAGATTTTGGTGTAATTTCAATAATTGAGTGAATATTTTTTTATTTTCGAACAAAAAATTAATATCGCTAATTTTTTTGCATATATTTTGCAAAAAATTAATATCGGTAATTAATATTTTTTTTTGAATTACGAAATTACTATTATATATATAGTATGTGATGTGAAATAGAATTGCAAGATTATCAATATTAAATTAAAAAAAAAATGACTTATCATCGCAAATAATTAGACTTTCAATTTAAATAAATAATACAATTTTATACATTAGAGATAATACATAAAACAAACATATATAAGATAAAAATATTGGAGTGATTCATGTTCGCATGCAAGTGGAAATAGCACCAGTTGTATCTACTTTTTGGCTGGAGAACAATAGCATGCACAAGATAATTCCTTAACACACTCATGCATGCATGCATGCATGCGTTGTGTGTGCATGCATGCGCTAAAAGTCACACACATATACACACAGATTATTATGATATGTATATATATGTATGTATCTATATATGTACATAGGTCAACCAGAGATTTAGACAAATCTAGAGCAAAATAATATTATATTTGATTTAGGATTTGGTATTTTGGTTAGGAATTAGGTTTTAGCAGAGAAAGATGGTTACTGTCTTCTCCAGAACCAGACATCAAACATAACAACAAGCCCAGGCCCGGGCCTGGCCATGTAATCGAGGTTAAACCCCATTGACCGACAACTATCTCTCTCTCTCTCTCTCTCTTAAATTTAATTATTTTCCGTTCACATGCAATTAAACTTACTGGTAAAAGCAAGAATTTTTCAGGGAGAAAAATAGGAAGAGATGTATGTACACAGCAAGATTATTTTAACATTAAAATGTGCTTCGATTCATGAAATTATAAATATGTCCATAAGTAGGAGTAGTGTTCTTGAAAGAGACAAAGAGGAGGAGAGAGAGAGAGGGAGAGATTGAACATAAGAAGAGAAACGGTAGTGCAGATATTCTTCATTGCTTCTTGTCTCTTTTACCATTCTTGTTTCTCTTTCTCTCTCTCTCTGGAGAATTGCCAGCTCTTTCTGCCACAACCAACTCTCTCTTTTTTTTTTTCTTTCCCTCTCGTTCTCTTCTCGCGCACAATTGTAAGAGTTATTGATGAAAGCCCATTTCACTTTTACTCCACAATGCGAAAAAAAAAACAATTACTATAATATGGATGAATATAGAAAAATCTCTGTCTCCTCTCTCTCTGTAGAGAGGAGAGAGAAGAAAGGGCAGAGTTTTAATGAGGGCTCCCAACAGCATCCACAAAAATTCTGCTCAATGGCGGCAATCTCATCTGCTGTTCGTGAACTCTTCTTTTCTTGAAAATAGTGTGATGGGGTGATGAAGAAATGCATGATGATGACGTCCACGAATCACTTGAACTATCAGAATTCAAAAAAGCATCCATTACACCACCTGGGCTCTCTGAAACTTGAAAAGTTTTACGCTTTAGATTATTGTTTTCGCCGTGAAAACCAGTGTTTGAAGGTACCTCTGTAATCAGCTCGTAACAATCACTCACTTCTTCCTGTAAAGAAATAAAAAGACAAGACGAAAAAGATTATTATTTCTGTCCCACAATGCCAGAATTTTTATTACAGAAATCGAATAAAGGACAAATGCAAAACTCCAAACTAACCTTGCTGATTTTGAGCACACCAAGAAGCTGGTTTTCGTAGTCAATGGCGTTGCACGGCTCAAATCGATGAATAACGTGAAGCATTGTGGCAGTAGCCAACACAGAGGGCAGATAAAGTGTGAATCTTGGATCTGTAATTATCAAATTTGATGTTACTTTTTACGAAAAATCAAATCTTGATTTATTTTGATAGTATGACAACTTTACCCACCCGAAATAATAGAGAGAAGGAGATTTTCACAGCTCCTGAGAAATTCCCAGTGGATATAACTCTTCAATCCAAGCCTTCTTATTATGTGATCAAGAAATGAAAGAGGAGTGACTGGATTCATCCTCCATTTCAGCCCAGAAAGCACTAAAAGCTCCATTTTCTGGATGGTTTTTGCCTCGAAAACATATTTCGCACCTTCAACCTATTGATCAAGAAACCAAAACAAGAATCTTTAGAGAGAGAAAACGCAGAAAAACAAGATCTGGGAAATGTGGGGAATTCACGTACTTGAAGATCCAAGAGAAGAGGGACATCGGTTTCTTCAACTTTAGCAGCGAGGGAGAGGCAAGTAACAGCAGAAAGCTGCATCATCCATGGTTTGTCTTGAGGATAACTCAGGCTGGAAAGAAACCTGTCGAGATAATTAACTGCAAGAATGGCAGTGAGAGGAGAGAACCCATAATGGGCATTGATTTTCAGAATCCATTCCACAGCTTCTTTCCTGGCTAGAGAGAGAGAATCGCTGCCGTTGGATTTGAGACAAGTTTCTCTCTCTTTGATGAAAAGAGATTGAAGCTGTTCATCGTCCCAGAAAAAATCTTGCTCCAATAAAAGCAGAGGGAAAAGAGAGAGATTAGTGTCATCATTGTTTGAGGTGATTTCACTCCCACCACCATCTTCTTCCCCATCAACGTCTCCCCATTTTTCTTCCTCACAATAAAGAGCATCAAACAAGGATTTCTGTGCATTTTGCTCAAATGCCATACTCTGCAGATATGAAGAGCCTTGCTTCTCTGTTCATTATACAAGAAAAGAAGCGAAAAGTAAAGTAAAACCCATTCCAGTCTACTTTCTCTCTCTGTAAGCTTTTCTTGTTTCTCTCTCTGAATCTGAATGGGGACTGTGGGAGGGAGTCAGTTCTCAAAAACAGAGAGATAAAGGAAGAGATTTTATCAGAGCGGGTGTCACGCTTGTCCTTTCTTTAGACACAGACAATTGTATTATGTAATCGTAATCCTCCTACTTACACACATTAATCATGATTTTCAAATTTTCATTTTGGACTGTGTGTATGTGCATATTGTTTCATGCCGAGCAGAAACGCAACGGCACACATACCAAGCAGGGCCCCTCGAAAACTACCTCATAAGGAACCAACATTAAGAGTCACTGCACAATTACATACTACTTTTGCAAAACCAAATATGTACATACATACTTCAAAATATTATATTTTTAATATATATATATTTATTTATTTTTAAAGACAGGGGTTATAATATCTTTTGTATGTCATATATATAGTTACAGCTGTATAAAAACAGACAAAATCCTACTTAAAGTATTAGAATATTAAATAAAGCATCAATTGCAACAGAAAATCAGATTTTAGTACTTGGAATCCTTCTTTTCTTACACCAATATTCCAACACATAAGTACAAGGTTGATACTATTATTTCATACCGACAACATCGTTTTTGTTTTATCTTTTATTTTAAAATAATTATCATACAGCAGTATATATAATAATATTATCAATTAATACATGATGTGTGTTAAATATTTTAAAATGAAAGATAAAATACAAAATCAAATAAAAGATCTAAACTCTATAAATTTATCACTTGCAGAGACAACGAAGGCAAGGACTTCGTGCCCATATTGCCACAATTTTTGAGATTATTCCTCGCAATTACTGTAACTAAAGAGGTTTTTATGACCAAGAAAATTAAAATTAATAGTTACAGTAACAGGTGACACAATATTAACAGAATTAATCAATTCTGAGAAAGTAGGATGGATATTTTCATCAAGAAAGAAATAAAATATATTATATATAATGAATGTCACGGTCGTTTTTTAATTGATAATTAATTAATTTTGTGGTTCGCATCCTCTGTTATAAATTTATACTTCATCTTATTTTAATATCAATATCATCCGTATATAAATTTCACATACAACAGTAGAAAATACAATCATTATAAAACACGAGATATGTGAAAAAATAATATTATGAAAATTTATATTAGTGTATAATGGTTTCTATGAAATTTAGTTTTATAAATAAGAAAATTCAGATATATTTTCAAAAAAAAAAAAAAAAGTAGCAAGAGTTGGTCCATAGTACATATTAGCCCAGTGCCCACCACTATTGGTCCAAGCCCACCGCTGCATCAATATTGGCCTGCAATAGCCAACCCACATTTCTCAACCAATTTTATGTTGCTATCATCAATATTATTATGGAATTAATTTCTATATCTTAGTGGCGTTTACTTCATTGGATATTTTTTCGGGTCAATCCAGCCGACCTAGGATAAAAGACAAAATTCGAGATAATTCGGCGGATACTAATCCGACCTAAACCCCTGGTATAAAAATTATCCGATGGGATGAGAAATGAAAATTTATTGTTTTACCCTTATGCACAAACTTAATTACAAAAATATCATAATATATAAATCATGTATTAAGGACAATTTTGTAATTTCCGCATTTTCCTGTCCAATCCCACGAAGTAAACGTTGGATAATATAAAATTATTTTTCTCTATCCTAATGTTATCCTACGAAGTAAACGTAGGATACAAATTTTGAACTTATTCCTATCCCAAGTTTAATCTCAATTTCTGTTATATTCTATCCAATTCTGAGTAGGAAAGTAAACATACACACATACATACGTATATATTTATATATATAAATTAATTAATTAAAATGATAAAAAAAAAAAAAAAAAAAAAAAAGCAAATAGTTTAGTAATTAATGTAGCGGATCTATAGATAGTTGGCTAAAAAAAGTAAAAGAACTTTTTTGGTAGTAGCGATTTTATAGGTTTAAAATAAAAGCCAGAAATAGTGCCATATTGTCTCCCCACCTTCAGCACCACTATTTAATACCATTCACAAACTACTCTTCTAGCCTCAAGTTTAACAAGCCCTGTTTCGTCATTTCCGTCAACTTCTTTTTCTGAATGGCAAAGTGGAGAATGGAATTTTGATTCTGGGATGCCTTATTTAAAGTTGAGATACGCATGCATGTCCGTGGTGACTAGGCTGGGAATAGGCCCGCCTGCCTATTATACCCCTACTATTTTTTTTGATTTAGATCGTCTGATTTAAATTTTATTTTATTTTATAGAGCAAATTTGAATCATCAATTAAAGAAGTTTCTAGGCTTTTTAAGTTATTTTATTTGGAAGTCATATAGTGTGATGTGTGTATAAATATGGTGGGGGGGGGGGGGTGGGGGGTGGGGGGTGGGGGGCTTTATTACAGTTGTTATCCATCTCAATCATACACTAACCAATAACTACCGCTGCTAAAAACATTATTAGTAATTGCAGGATTCATGTTTAAGTCAAGGTCCGGTATTTACTGTCTCTAACTCATCACAGGGCCCCACATCCCCTTTTTGCAAAAATCGTCAATCATTTCTCCCCCACTTTCCAAATCCCAAAATCATTACTATTATCATGCTGTATTACTGCACTTTGATTTTCTTTTGTTTTTGTCTTATTTGTTATAATTTATTTATTTTTTTATTGGGTAATTTAATGTATATACAATCATATAAATGTATTTTATGATTAATGTACATAAATGTATAATAGAAACTATTGGATATATAGAGCATAGAGTGTGATTAAATTATTTAGCAATTTGATTTGTTGAATTGATGCAGTCAACGATCTAATAAATATAAATAATCTAATTATTATTGTTACTACATTTTTAATTTAAACAACCATATATATATATATATATATGGCGAAGTCAAAGACGAAAATTAATTTTATATAAAAAACTAAAATAAAAAGAATTAAAAATGAATTTGAATAGGATGAAAGGAAATGATGGTTGAATGGGTCAAATTCAATCAGAGTTTTGTTTGAGTCGGTATTTAATTATTGATATTTGGTTGTTTAGTACAATATATATTCGGACAGGATGGGCCATTCCTTTTCACCCGATTCGCACGGTTCTGTCTCCCGTCACAATAGTTGTTACGATCCTATTACAATTTTTTTTCTATTTTCTTTTAATAATTATAATTGACAACAACAGTATCAGTAATACTAAATTAATTAATTATCAGCGGTTACTTCTACGATGAACATGTAATACCCAATATTATCATTTCGCAGAATGCATGTTTGTGAATTTTTTACTTTTTAATATTATAATTAAATCTTTATACATTTATTTATAAACATTTTGAGTTTGATAGGTTCCATTGTACCCAAATCAACTTTTTCTACACTAAATCAAATTTTGATGCAAATAAATGTATAAGAATCCAATTCTTATAAATAAAAAATAAAACCCATTAAATCTTTACTAATAACAAAAAAGAGAACTAGATGAACCACAATTAGTTAAGCACTTATAATCTAGATCATCAATCTAAAATTAATTTCCAAAATAAATATATAATTTTTACGATACACCCTGAAAGCGATGCATATCAAAATTAAATTTTATTTAAAATAGCGCACGTTCTCAACTTTCTATAATTAAAAAAAAAAACAATTTCCCTGAACAAAAACTTAAAAAAAGGAAGAACTTTATTATTGTGAATTTCCAATTCATGCTGCCAAATTATGGAGCAGAGAGAGAGAGGAATGTAAACGAAAATGCATAGAAACTATTATATATAATTAGATAAAGTAGGAAAGAGGGAGGTGAATAATGATAGCATTCACGGGAGTGCAATGAATCAAAGGTCCTGCCCGGCCAGCTGTTTGATCCAACCACAAAATGGAAGTGGAAAAACCCTCATTACTTATAGCTGTTAAATCAATCACAAGGTCAAAACTACCACTACTATTTCCACCTGATTGAGACATTTCATTACCACACCATTTCCATCCTTTTACAAACATAATTATCATAAATCATATTTTCCAATTAAATGTGCCAAAGCCCATGTACAAAGTAGATGGAAACAGTCAACCACACACAGCTAATCACTTGGTTCTTTTTAACAACATTTTCCCTCCACGAGAGCTATTTCCAACAACATCAAAAATATGGTTGAGTAGTCCGACAATGTAGACACGATCAAGAAAGAAAAACCAAAGTAGCTACCAAGTATATATACACTTGGACTAGGGGACGGTCATCAGTTGCTTTCTGCTCTCAGTACGGTGGTGGAGGGTATGGAGCTGGAGGATATGAACCTGGTAGAGAGCAACAAAATTGATATTATTATTTATTGTAAAGTAAATTCTGCAAGAAGGATATCATCGTGAGAACTATTTACCTGGAGGGTAATAGTGTGGGTCTTGTGGAGGCGGGGGATAAGCTGAATTTGGCGGATATGGTGCAGGTGGATAAGCTGGCGGATAAGCAGCGGGTTGATGATGATATGGTGGTGTAGGATATCCTGCTGAATTTGGGGGGTATGAAGGATAATGAGGTTGCGGTGGAGTAGGGTAGCTTGTTGGAGGATAAGAAGCCATTGGCGGCTGTGCTGAATATGGAGGAACTCCATGTGCTGGTGCAGGGGCTGGTGGAGCTGATGGAGAATGGGTTTTTCCTGGCTTCTGAAAAGGGGAAAAATAGTAAATAATACAATTTCTAATCTCAATGGAAAAATAAACTCCCCAGTTTACTACAAGAAAGAAAAGGTCAATTTCACTTACGTTGGCATTAGAATAGTGCATTATCAATCGAACTTCTCCAGCATGCCTATATATGAAACAAACACATTAACCACTTATTATTTGCTTCAAATTAGGGGAAAAAAAAAAGCACGTGGTGGATACATTGGTGGAAGCATAAGCAAGCCACCACAGCAAAATCATGCATCTACGAGTACGCTGCCATGACAGTAAGTTATTGCAGAAATTTATTAATGCTCTGGAAGAAGGGGAGCATTTAACACATTACTAGATATCTATGATCGGCTAACTTGCACGATAAGATTCAACACCTTATAAAAATTGTGAGAAGCTTACGTACGTGGAATCGATGGGCTTGCTTACCACAGTAACTCTAAGTACCCTACTTTTAATTCTAGCCATACAAATTAGCCCAGCCTGATGGGCCGGTACGAACAGCCCAAGGTTAACAGTGGGCTGGGTCTTTATTTTAAAGGTCTGGTGGGCGATGAGCCGACCTAACAGGAAGCAAAAAACTAAAAATGAGTAGGTGGGATGAGCCATAAAATTGATGGCCCAATGCTATTTCAGGCTGTTGGCCGCCAAGCTCAGATCAGTTTGCCAACGCTAATTTTCAGTTTGGTAGGCACGAAAAGAATGAAAACCTGCCGTAGTTCCACCACCTATGAATGGCATAAAATAAGTAGGCCTATGAAATAGAGGATTAATGACCAAGCCCCTCAAAGGTAAGAGGGCAATTAATTCACACACTTCCACTAGAAAGAATGACATCTATTAAGTCCCAGCCTAAATCAACTTCCAGCTAATGAATGTAATAAATGATAAAAAAAATTAACAAAAATAAGTCAGACCATTAGCCATTGATCAAATGTGCAATGATTCTAAAAAATGAAGCCAATATAGGGATCTGGTTCACATTCTTCTTCCAAATGCAACAATTAAAAAAAGAAAATGTAGGCCTCAATCATTCATATAAGCTCATAAGAAATAGCAATCTCAAAATCCAGAGAAGAAGACAATGAAAATGTAATAACCACATACAACTAGCTCTTAAACTTTCATACCTTCCTCTTTTGTCCTGAAGAGACCATGGAGTATCATCATAACCCTGTGATAGAACTTTCTGCAACTGAATCCTGTACAAACCAAATTCAAGATCAAGACTCCAGAAAAAAATACATGAGATTGAAAGGAGTGTGTGTGTGTGTGTGAAGAGATCAGTATATTACTTTCCGCTGCCAATGAAATCGTCGAAGCTGATAGTATTGCTGTTCCAGACTACAACAGACAACTCCCGCAACCCTTCTATCAAGGTAAACACAAATTTCTCTTGAAACGTAGGATTTTTCCCGCCATCTACACAAATTTCACAGAAAAAAGAACGACAGAAAAAAAAAAAAAAAAAAAAATCGCGCAAATGAGTTTCTTCAGCAGCATCAAATTAATAATACGAACTCGAGCGAATCTATAAACAGCGCACCTGTGCAAGTACGTGTACGATATTTTGTGCTCGCATACTCAAGACAAACGTAGGGATCTTGCCTGGAAATCCATTCGGTGTTTTTCAATTTATTGCAACCAACAACTGAGATCCAAAATACAACCACAAATAAATCAAATAAAACAATTACCGCAACATAATTCCAAACCGTAGAAGCAGAATAAACGTACCAGTGACCTCGAGCAGTTGACCTTGGATGCCCGAAACCGACATAGGTGGAAAGTGTGAATAGGGAGAAGATGAGGGTTTAGCTGGATAATTATACATCATGGCAATGAGTAATCGACTATATATACAAAAACCCCTCTCTAAAGTCAATAGATTATTTTATTCGACGACGAAGAACTTGTTCAATTTGAGATTAAACAAACAAACGCAGAATAATTTTTTTTTTTTTTTTTTTGAAGAGATCAAACTGGGATGAGAATTTGTAATCAGGGATTCCTTCTGACCGATAAATCGATGCGTTTTGGGGATTCCGCAGGAAAATTGATTTTAAGTAGGGTTTCGGATAAGGAAAACTCTAAGCAATTTATTGATTCTTGGGACGTGTATCTGGTTTCGTTCATCTTTTAGGCGGTCCACAAGTTAGCGCGTAATCGCGTTCACCTTTTCCTTCTATTCAAATTTCACCTATTAATGGTAACTAAACAAATTGGTACATTTGAAAAAGTAGGACTAGACTATAAATATAATAATAATAATAATATATTAAAATAGTAATTAATTTCGTAAAATGTAGAAAGCAGCAGCGAAGGAAGATGATAGTTTCCATAAAATATTAGGAATAACCAAAGAAATATTCGGTTCTATCACATGGGATAACTAGTCGCTGCAAACGCGCAACAGTTTCCGCAACTTTTCTTTATTTCTTTCTTTCTTTTTAATATTTAAAATGTAAATAAAATATTTCCATATCTAATTTATCTTTAGTGTATAATATCAATCTAGTACAAATTTTCATAGTGAGTCTTATGATGGATGCACGTATTGACATAATTTAAGGTATTACTTGTGTAACGATAAAATAAAATATTACTTGTTTAACTATAAAGTATCACTATTTTTAAAGTAACTAATAAGAAGTAATACACTTAAAAAAATAGTCATATTTTATAGTTAAACAAGTAATACTTAATAATTAAATAAGTAATATCTTAAATTGCATCACACGTGCAACCGTTTTACATGAATTTTTTTCGACGTTCATATATAGTATATATTAAGAAAAAATATTAGATTTAAAAAAAATAATGTCGTAAAAGCCAGTTACTTTTTTTTTTTAAAGTACAAATTTTCAATTTTTGTTGGTTTGATAAAAGATACAAACTCTTAAAAAGTGTCAGTTCTAACTTGCCCCCTTCTTTTTTTATTTTTTAATTTAACTTATTCAATTATATATAAATTATTTGTAAAATAAAAATATATATAATTTTGTTGGTTAATTATTTAGATTGAATTTAAGTATTGATAACTGATTTAACTATTTGTGTTGGTGTTCAAGCACAACTAAAAATTAATTAAATATATTATTACAAAAGATAAATTATTTTTCAGAAAAATAAAATTCAATTTATTTTATTAAATTGTTTATATCGTACTTCTATTATATATATATATATATATATATATATATATATATATATATATATATTATGGTCCCTTGTCTAGTACATTGTACAAATGGGGCTACTTTTGTAGGTACCGAGCAAAAGCCAAGTCTTGAACATAATTGTAGCATTATTTAGTTTTGACTTTTCCCTTTTTTCGCTTTCGAGAAATTTGAACTGGCAGCGCGTTTGTATTACTCTGTAATCCAATCATATAAATATTATTCTTCGCAAGTTGACAGTATTGATGATTTTTTTTATCCAGGATATTTAATCAGTATATATGATCTCTGTACATCCAATATTGAATTGTAATTGTAATGTCAGCAAAAGAAATATTTAAAAATGGATTTTTATAACTCAGGTTAAAAATCGGTTTATCCCACCTGTATATATCATAAACGAAAGTAACAACATTTTATATTCAATATTAATAGCTAAAATTTAATTAAATTCGATCAGTATAAAACAACAAACTACTCAAATTCTACACATGTTTTCAACTCGATTACTACTCAATCAAGCTAACAACTAACAAACTCAAACCATAATCTGAAAATTTTATTCGATAAAGCTTATCCATGGTGTAGATTACATGCCTGACCACACATCTTGGTTAACAATATCAGGTAGATGAAATACACAATACTGTAGTTCAACCCATCAGCCCCTCCCATATCCAAACAACCAACCATAACTGTAACCCAAATAAAGAATAACAAACAGCCACAGGGCTGGACTTATGGATATTCACATTCACATATATACAAATCTTTAACGCCACCAATATCACTCGCTTTCATCATCTTCGTCGTCTCCAAATGAAAAAACCGAAGCATCGGCAGCCATTGCCTTGAACTCACTTACCTCATCGGCTCGCGCTCCTCCTACAGCTTCCTTCTTCGGCTCAGAAGCTGAACTCCCTAAGGAAACTTGCTCAGTCTTATGAGTCAGGTTTGCAGTTTGATTTGAATCAACACTGTTTTGAGGTGTGGCATCTTTTGTTTCGTTGTCAGAGAACTCATCATCGTTATCTTTGTTAGGGATCTTTGGAGGTGCACCTTCCTCAACTGGACCGGGAACCCCTGTACTGGCACTCGAATTTTCGGTTGATTTAGTTGTGGTAGTCTCTGATGGAGGAGGCGGCGTTGAAGAAGCAGCAGGGTCATAATCCGCAAGCACAATTTCGACTTGAAAGCCTGGAGATGGCAGTTTTCTCTGCGCACAGATAACAAAAGGGCAGGCAGATTAATTTGCACTATTTTGAGAATTGGAACAGTATTTTTAAATGTTACTTTCTTTTGTCGGGGAAGGAGGGGTGGCTGGAATGGGAACCGAAACCTTGATCTACAATATAATAGTGAGGCAATGCTACTAGGCTACCAAGGCTTGGGAGATTTCGAATATTATAATGAATAGAAAGAGGAGTTCATGTCGATGCAATGTAAATTGTCCATAATGGTGTTAGTGAGTTGAGCTAGCTCACAAGCTACCCGGTATAGAATTGGGATAGGCTTGAATTAAACCTAAGTTAACCAAGTCGAGCACAGGCTCAACAATACCTGATTTGATGGACTCGTGGCCCTATCAAGCATGGGATAAATTATTATTTTACCCCAAATATATTTAATTTACACAATTAAAAGAGTCGAGCTCTATCAAGTCTTATCAAGCTTCTTTAATTAAATTACAAAGGGTGCTATAATATTTATGTAAGTAATCGAGTAAGGTTGGGTCAAGGTCGAGTTTATCAAATTGAGCTCCAGCTCACAAAAAAAACAAATTCAATCAAGTTCAAGTCGAGCTCAGGTTCCGAGCTCAGGCTGAAACAACTCAATTGTGCCCCTACTTGTCATGGAATGGACTATATAAGTAGAGATACAAAGCCCCTAGTAGACAAAACCACTATAGGCTAATCATTCCCAATCTCCAGGTGAAGAACACAAGATAAGGAAAATGATCACATAGATGAGAAGGATCAAATATAATTGATCGAGTAAGCCATATCTAACAATAATATGAAAAAAAAAATGTTTACCTTGTCGAAGCCATCGAGATCACTCGTGTTTAGAACTTTTCGGTTCTCAATCATTGTTGTATTCAACCAGCTGATAATAAAAAAGCCATAATATTAAACGTCCAACCATAAGAAATCAATAGTCCCGATCTCTCCTTACCGGCCAATTTTAAAAGAGAAATAGGAAATACTAAACACAAGGGGAAAAAATCAAGATATCTGAGTTACAATACCAATAGAAGTCTCCTTGGCGATCGTGAAAATGGACTTTGAAATCACCAGCTAACTCTGTTAAGCCAGGCTCTCCAGGAAGAGCAAATACCATTATCCCTTTCCTAGGTGCACTGAACCAAAAATCTTCAGGCTGCAAAAAAGGCAGGTAACATTGAATGTGTCCATGTTCTTAGAATTAAACACAAAACATCAAGTATGACAAAAAATCCTAAATGATCTCAAACATTAAAGCAGTTTAAATGTCTAGTTACGAAATGCACAACTGATGATCAAACCCAGAACCAAGAAATCATTGTAGATGATTATATAGAGTACCCAAGAAAACCATAATGCTTTAAGAAGGCTTCCTAAGCACATCATTAGTGCTCCAATTAAAAGCTCACTGAAAGATACTGAAAGCAAGAACGATCCCATACCGACAAATCCTTGGTTCTTGGATGCTTTTTTGTTGAGAAAAGCACACCTAAAGACAGAAGGCATCAGTTAAGATCAAAATGCTCATTAGCAGAGAGAGAGAGAGGGAGGGGGAGGGAGAGAGAGAGAACCATTATGATCAGAGACTGTAATGGAAGGCCTAATCCAGTATGGGCATCTATGCAACCGAAATCCTCTAAGCATGCATCTGCATGATGCAATTCAGTGTTGATTTCAAATCTTATACGCAGTGACCACATTTATAGTTTTTCATCCCTCATCTTATCCTACCACTTTTCTAGTAATATAGCAGATCACCTTCACTGATCTGCATAACTATAAATCAGAACAAAATATAAATCCTGAATAGTAGTATAGAACATACCTACGCCCTGGCTGATTTTCTCCGTTGAAGTACGCCAGAATGCGTTCGAAATACTTGACATATCTCTGTACGGAGACAACACATACACAGTAGGTGTAAAGGAGCTTGGCACTAGAAGTTGTAAATGAAGTATATTTAAAAGGATCAGACTCACAATCTGACTAGGCAAAACAAGCCCTTTCCCATCTATACATCTTTTCTGATTGTAATAATCAATTGATTCTTCAGCTGTGGGGAAGAACTAGAAAAAAATATATATATCAGAGAGAGAGGGAGAGTGAATGTATTTGAATATCAAAATAGAATTACTCCCCAGAAAATAACATCCATTTAGTTTTGGTATTTTGGATGCTGAAAGAATGAAAACTTCGTCAACGTACCTTCAGATAAAGAAGAAGACTAGAAATCATCAATCCTGTCCTGGCCATTCCAGCTTTACAATGCACAACCACAACATTTTCAATATCTTCCTTCAACCATGAATATGCACTTTGGCAAAATGATATGATTAGTTGAATAGGAGGGCAATTGTGATCATCAAAAGGAAAGCTAGCCACCTGTAGAGAGAGCAAAAAAGTAAACACATTAGATATCTATCAGCAAGTCAATCGAGCCAAATTCATCAATTTCATTCACAATAAACATGGTCCATATATAGTGCATAGCTAAGCACATTAGAGTAAACCATGACAAAGATTGTAGACTGGTATTTGTCAATCAACAAAAAGAAATAACCTAGAGAATACAAACCTTTCCCTCAAATAAAGATGCATCATACAATCTTTCCGAACAAAGGTTGTACACTTTGTATTTGTCCTGCATAATTACAATAAATTAAAATTGACCAAAAGGATTCACCTTTGCTTTCAAAATGAAAAGAACAGGACTTTAAGGTGAACTGCAATGTCCAAATAGAGTAAGTCTTAGGTGGTGTAACAAGATGTGCTGCCCATGTTAATTATAGCAAAACTACCACAGACAAACATCATTACCTTATGGTAAGTCTCAAAAAACTTGATCACTTCTTCCATGTGGTTTCGATAAAACCCCTGAACCACAATCATCATTAGATTCAGATTAGCATTAATAAAAAATGATCCATGAGCCAAACCATTGATGAGTTGGATCTTATACCTCAACATAGCCAAAAAAACCAGAACTCATATCACCAGCAGGGAAGCCCATTGCAATTATATTCTCTGTGATATAAGTCATATCCAGATCGAATCCTCCATCCTATAGAATACAAATATGCCAAAGCCATACACCATGATGCCAAATATAAAGCCAGATATAAAAGAGTAATTTGCACAAAAAAAAAAAAGGATAAAAAAATAAGGAAAATACTACATGTGAACTTATCATAAAAAGAATTGTCAATTTGCAAAGAAGCAGTGAGAGGGATAAATGAACAAGTAAATGCCAACTAATGAAAAATAATGAAAACCTAAGAAACAGAATATTAAGACCTGGTATCTTCGTTTATTTTGAGAAACAACATGGCGAGCTTTGACCTGCACAGCCTTCACTGCATTCTTGGATGAATCAACTAATCCTTTAGTAATGGTTCCAATAAAGCTTGATGGTGGTGTAGTTGGTGAAGATCCACCAGAACTTTCTTCTGATTGAGGAGATTTGGGAGACGAGTTCAATCCAAACCCGGTAGTGAGACGTGAGAAAGTTGACTTCCCTGAGTTCCCAGATGGTGATGGTTCCTGTGACCCCACAAATGGCTGGGGGATTTTGAGGTTTTTTGCCCAAGAGGAGATTCCAGAAGCTGAGAATTTCGAAGGTAACTCTTGCTCAGAATTATCTTGTGCAGACTCCATAGAAGTTGGCATTTTTCTCTCTACAGACTTGAGATCTGGCGGAGCTGTTGAATCAGGAGTTTCAGAACTCATTTCCGCAGCTCAGATCCTTTGAGAGTATTCAAAAATTAGAGAGCTAGAATGTTGCAGTAACAACTGAATTATGAGCTTCCGAAAATGAAAGTTGAGAAAGAACTTATAATATTAAGAGACATGCACATATTATCACAAGAAATAGTAGATCTTCAATGAGGTTCCCCTAGATGTAAAAGGCAAAGAACAAAGATAAGGTGCAGGTGATACATATGCAAATAGGAAAACAGAATTCAAAATATTCTTTGGGAAATTGATATTCTGCTTAAATCTGTCCATAATAACCAATCACAATATACAATTTAGATTAGATTAGGTTGCATTTGGATTGAAGGATTAGGAAATAAATTTGAAACTGCAGTAACAATCATTATGATTGTTTAGATGGTTCACACTAAAATGGAATAAGAAAACTGACTTCCATTTCATGTAATTTTCAGATGATTTGAAATCCTTAATTTATACATTTGAAATCAATTCATTTCAAACCTTGAGGTTTTAAATCCCTCTGTCCAAAAGGAACCTAATGGTATGGACAAAATCAAACTAAGTTGGTTTCTAGCTCATGTGTGAAAAAGTGACCCACGTGACATTATTGCTGTTAAGATTGTAAAAGAACTAGAAGAACCACTACATGTTTAGTTTATACTGTGCCCAATGGAAAGAATAAAACTACATTGAGCTTGACACAAAGGACATACATAGATCACAATATAAAATTACATCAGATCCTGATTAAGCCTTCTTTCCGTTTCTGTCTTCATAATTAACCAATTGTCTCTCAGGAATATTTATAGCATTCCAGGGAAACCACACCTAGAAACACAAATATACAAGTAAAAACCTATTCAATACATTTGTCCCAGATTAAAGCTACACACTCCACAAGCAAATCGAAGGTTCAAAAGTTGCACTTCTTGTGGTTATTGCTATCAGATATAGAAACACTAGAAAGAACTTATCAGTTATTAAGAGTGAAACGAAGAGACAACGTAATTAGACCTGCAATATGTAATCAATAACTTGTATACTTTCATCATACTCAATATAACGGGCAGAAATATCAAATTTGTGACCCCGATTAGGATCACCTCAAAATGCTCACCTAGAAAAACGCGTGAACGAATCTAATATGAATCGTTAGACCTATGAAATTCGACTCTAATTATTCACTTTATATTGCAGCAGCTAACCCTAATTTTCACTCTAAATTCGACACTACGATTATTTCTATAAATTCTTCCAACAATTGAAAGTACAAACCAATTCGGAAGGGGGCGAGTGAAATATGAGAATAATTGCATCTTTTCACTCTCAAATAACGAGAAGAAGAAAAGAGTGCGCTAATACAAGTGTCACACGCGGTGCGAGCGAGCGAATAAAGGATGCTGGAAATCACCTGGAACGGAGTCAACGGCGGCGTGGCGGTGGTTGTGGGGTTTCGATAAGCGGCGTCGAATGATCCAGTGTTCTAACAATAGACGCGATGACAGCCCACTCTTCTCTAATTCCAAGAATCGTTAGCTTCCGTTTTGGGACTTCTTTAATTTCTTTATCAAAAATAGGGTTCCCAAGGAACGACTCTTGCAAAAATAACCTGAGGCTTAATAAACACAAGTACTGAAATGACCTCAAGCAGTTGTTCTAAGTAGGCCATTTTGGATAACTTGGTGTCTGTTTGGTTATATTTTCAAAAGTTTTTTATTTTATTTTATATTATGCTAAACATATAAATTATATTAGTTACATTCATTTTTATTATTTATTTTTTCAAATTAATCATCACAATTAGATTATTTTTAGAAAATATCCCCATCATCAATCTACTTAATATAATATAATAAATTTTAAATATTGTTATTAAATGAGACCGTCTACTTATGTACTATTTTAAAAATACATTTTCTTAAATTACAATAGTAAAAACATGAGTTCCACTATTATAAATTCATCTAGTCTAGTATAATATAATAAATTTGATGATATCCATCACTTTTTATAATATTTTAACAAAATAACCTATATTGTGGATTCTATCTAATTAAATCTCATTTATATTCATTTAATCATAATAAATACAATCCAATAAACAATACTGAAAACTGAGAATTGTGACTAAAATATGACCAAACACCACCTTGATTTTCGGAAATAGTTATTTGGGAATCGTCTTTTATAGTAAAATTGAGTTTGGTCAAAACATAACTTTTATATAAATTCAACAAAATTTTTGAGTTTCAATGATAAATTGATTAAATTAAAATTTCATTAAGTTCGATGAAGGCTGCTTTCTCTATTTTCATCAAGGTTCGACCCACCGATTATAGAACCCCCTTCCTAGAGATGGCCCCTTGGTAATAGTCCAACCTTGCTCCTGCGGAGGCATCCTTCCTTCTCAATGCCCGGGCATCCATCCAATGAAAAAGCAACCTAACCCTTTCTTTTATGCAGCAGATTGTTAAGGAATTTGCGATGGAAATGGAATCCTTGCGGATGTCCCAGCTGAGATAATAAGAACATTCGATGACATTAGGGCCCAATCATGATTCATACAGGATGCACCCCCTAAGGCACCTTCCCGACACCGCCACGTGCGATAGTCGAAAGAGGGACAGTGCCTCGACATGAAAGAAAGTTCCAAACCTACTAACTCCATTACCTTAAGAAGTAATTTTATAACTAAAATTAGACAATGTTTGAGAATAAAATGTTACAAATCAAAAGTTTGATTTAGACTATTGGATATATATACTATTTTGATGGAAATAACAATACTTGTAAAATATCTAAAGGCAATTGAAAAATGTTGATTTGATACATAATTCTAACCTAAGTGATGGAACAAGCGAATTGTAAGGGTGTTTGCAAACTCTTTTTTAGTTTAAAATTATTTTTCTTAAAAAAACAAAAAAAGATTTAAAAGTGCTGGTAAATTTTAAAATTTAATTGTAAGAACACTTTTAAGCTGATTATTAAAATTAATTAAATATCTACTTCAAATTAATTAAAAATGACTTTAGAATTTTTTACCTGTAAAATTGGTGAAAATTTAATTATTTTGCAAGAACACTCCCATTTTTTTATTTTTTTTCATAAAAATCCACTTAAAACTTTTGTGTAAATAGCATGAAATATTGACTTTTAAAATTAAAAAATAATAATTAAATGCTCATTATTCATCATATTGATTTTGTAAACTATCCATGAGTTAAAGTATGGACGTATCTTGTTTTAATAATTCCCAAGTACCACGATATCAGACACAATTCAAACGAGGAAAGGCAGAATTGAAACTTCATAATTTTGTTTTTTTAATTTATGGAGGAACAGGTAAAGCCAACAACTATTTACAATAATCTTAACAAGAAAATAAATACAGATGTTCTAAAATGCATAAAAGGAGCAGAAAATGGTTCCAAACTCTACTCCTAATAAAAACAATAACCTTCTCCAAATCATATGCCCATTCCAATGAGATGCAACTCTCAAGCCTGACTGATCTTCCTACTGAATTTCTGGGACGACCAGTTTGGCTTCGCATTCCCTCGTTTCAATGCCGGAATCCCCATCGGATTGTCCTTGCTCTGTTTGCACACCATAACATAAGATCAGTATCCATAACAAGCAAAACATTTATCGTCATTATTTGCATATAAATTCTGAATACAGTATATGATGTTAACTATCGTCGAATTACCATTAGGCAAGTGCCTGCGTCAAGATTACAGACGGGGTAGTCATGGGGGCAGCAGCTGTAATGATCATCACAGCAGGTAGCAGACTCCAACGGGCAGCATCCCCAGCCAAAGCAGAATTTGCCATACTCATAGAGGCAGCAGCAGGTACTGCCCTCTGGGCAGGTGTAGTAGTCATCGCACACAGTGGGGGGTTTCACGGGTGTTGGAGGAGAGGGCCCGGGGTTGGGAGGGTTCTGGCCTGTCTTGACAGGGTAAGAGGCTTCCACCGCAATACCACACTTCCCGGTGGTGCTAGTGGCCAGATTGCGCTCAAGCCTGATGTATCCCTTCTCTCCCCAACTTGAGCCCCACGAGTTTCTCACGATCCAGTAATCTTTACCATTCTCGGTACCATATCCGACGGCGACAACACCATGGTCAAGATCGGTCCCGCAGTGGCCCGTAAAGACACCCTAAGGGTATATCAAACTCAAATTGTCAATCATGTGTATGCAACAACAAACAACCAAGCTTTTATGTGTAGGGACTAGGATTGGTCACATGGATTACATTGAAGTATTGATTTCCAAAATTATTTTGTCTTTCCTTTAGTTCTTCTGGGAAATCTACAGGTTTCATATAGACATGTCCAAATCATCATAAGCGCTTTAAGTTGACAACCAATGTAAAGTTTTTTGTTACTCCTCATGGTATACAATTAACAATATGATCAACTGAAATTAGTTGCACTAGCAATCCAGAAAAGACAATCGGTACACGGGTCGGGTAATGTTGCATCAGAGCTAGAGCTAGATTAAGCATAACTTATACATACTGGAATGAAAAATATCTGACAGTAATTCAGACTCAAGAATTTCAAGATTGTCACTTGCTGCAAATAAGTAATCTCTAGCAGCATACATATTAAAATACTGATTTATAAAAGGCAAAACAAGAAAGCGAGATGATCATACCGATTGATAGAGCTGGAAAGCTCTGCCCCCTGCTTCAATGGCGACACTGACAGGTTGATGTGCCAAAGCTTTCTTCAATGCTTGTTCATCATTCTCCGGAACATCTTCATACGAGTCTATTGAGACTACTTTGGCATTTTTCTGATATAGAGAAGCTAAAAGATTAATCATCAAAAAAACCCAAAAAGAAAGATGGATTGAAAAACTACTAAGCTAAGATAGAACGAACAATGATCCATACCCGAGAACTGTCACAGGTGCCATCAGACTCTCGGTAAGGGTAATCTTCCTCTGTGTCTATGCCCCCATTCTTAATGATGAAGTCAAATGCATAATCCATAAGACCGCCATTACAGCCCTGGTTGTACGTCCTGTCGCAATCCACTAGCTCTTGCTCCGACAAGACTTTCAAATCTCCGGTTACTATCTGATTTATGCCTTCAACAGCTCCAACCGTCGAGAAAGCCCAGCAACTCCCTTCAAAGATAATAACAAATTCTGCATTAGTCTGGTTTCCACTGAAATATAGACTAAAACGCAAGAAATTTTAGGATATGGTATCTGATGGGCCACAACAAGACCCACAATTTATTTTATTTCTTATTTTTATGATCACGAATTTGGAAAACAAAAAAAAGCCCTAGGGATAATACATTAAGAAAAACGAAAACTAGAAACAGAAAAGACAAACGAAAAAAACAATAAAAATTTGTCGCCATCTTCGGAGAATTCAAACTGAATAATCCATCAAAAGACTCCTGCCAAATCACCATCGGAGACCCATGTCTCCTATTAGTAACTTGTTCGTTTATATAGATTTCTCAATTGCAGCGGAGTATAAATAAATGGCCTTACCACACTGGCCCTGATCTTTGACCGGAGCCACGGCACCTTTCTCCCTCCAGTCCACGGACTCCGGCAAGTTCTCCCCCGCCTTAACAGCGTACCGATCACTAGCCTTTTGGTTCATCAACCGGGTCTTCCTGTCCAGCCTTCCGCCCAAAAACATCGATCGGTACTCCTCGTTCGTCAAATCCGAGAACCGGTTCAGCCCCACTTTATACGACCGGTCGACGGAGTTATGCTCATCTATGAATTTCAAGTTATCCTTAAAAATCTCGAATCGTTTCTCCTTCTCTCCGATGGCGTTGTACGACTTGCCATGCTTCACAAGCCAAGATTCGTACAACGCCTTGACATCTTCATCGGACCGGGCCGAGCCCACGTTATGATTCTGATCGTATGAAATTATAGACATGTCAAGAGCGGAAGACAGAATAAAAAGAGTGAGAAGAGCTACAGAAAACGAGAGCTTCCGAGGAGAAGCCATTGTTGAAGATAGAAAGAGAGAGAAAGGATGGAGGAAGAAGTGGTTGCTCCAAGGACTTTTATAGGGAACGGAGCATAGAAAAGGACAAACGAAGAATGGGAATGGGGTCGATTGATTGGAGGGAATGGGGAATTAACAAAAGATTATTGAGTTGCAGAGGGAATGGGGCTTTTTTGTGCATATATTCTTGATGAAGAAGAAAGCAGAGAGGAGTGTGCGAGAGGCCCGTGAAAATAGGAGCAAGTATGGGAATGGGAGTTTTATAGGTCTGCAAATCCATCACTTTTCAGAGGTCGGTCGACTTCAAAAGGAAGGCATTGTTTGGCAGCTTCCTTACAGATCTCGATAATCACGTAATATTGGATAAATATTATTATATTTATTGTTACTGTTTTTATATTTTAGGACAAATATTATTTTATTACAATATAGAAAGGTAAGGTTTGGTTACTTCAATTTTCATAGGTACACAATCTTTAAAGGATAAAATATTTAATATTAATTTATAACACGATACAAATGTATGGGACTATATTTTTATCATTTAAATTTTTCTTTATTATTTTGAAGTTCGATATTTATTTTAGTGAGCATTTGGATTGTAGTGAGTATGGGTATGCGGCTAATGTGTATAGTGTGGAACTATGAATTCTGCTATGTTATTGAATGAGTGCAAAATATATATACAACTACAAAAGAAGAGAATCCCATGATTTGTGGGATTTACAAATCAAAAGATATAATTTACAAGTCAAAAGTTATGATACTCTTTTCCTTTACAGCAGATTTACAGGAAGAGAATCACATGATTTGTGGGATTTACAAATCTTTAATACGCCCCCGCAAAATTGACGTGCCATCGGCAACAGAGATTTTGGAGCGCAAGAACTCAAAACGAGCACGGGACAAGGGCTTGGTAAGAAGATCCGCCAGTTGATCATGAGTGTTAATATGAGTAACAGTGAGAAGCCCTTTAGAAGCCAAGTCGCGAACGAAGTGAAGATCAATTGCAATATGCTTCATACGAGAGTGTTGAATAGGATTGAGAGCAAGACGAGTCGCACTCATATTATCACAAAATATAGTTGGGGGCTGGGAGCAAGGAATGCCAAGATCCCGAAACAAATGGTGAACCCAACAAATTTCTGAGGCGGCAGTGGCGAGAGCACGATACTCAGCCTCAGTGGAAGATCGAGCCACACCGCGCTGCTTACGGGACCTCCAAGAGATGGGAGAGGAACCAAGAAAGACAATGTAAGCAGAGGTGGACTTACCATCAACAAGGTCGCCACCAAAGTCAGAATCAGAGAAGGCCTTAAGTGACAGATCATCTGAACGCCGAAGGAGAAGACCATGATGCAAGGTACCCTTCAAGTAACGGAATAGACGCTTGACAGAGGACCAATGAGCTTGTGAAGGAGCAGACATGTATTGAGCTAACCTGTTGACGGTAAAGGCAATATCGGGACGAGTGATTGTAAGATATTGGAGGCCCCCAATAGCACTGCGATACTCGGAAGGATCAACATGACCGGAAGATGGGGCATCTTTGGAGGAGATCGGAGTGTAAAGAGGACGAACACCATCCATCTTGTGCCGGAGTAAGAGATCAACCAAATACTTATGCTGAGACAAAAAGAGACCTTCTATGCAGGGAGCTACCTCAACACCCAAGAAGAAGGATAGTGGACCCAAGTCTTTAACAGCAAAGTGAGATTGAAGATGCCGAGTAAGCTCTTGAAGAAGAGAAGAGTTTGAGCCAGTGAGAATAAGATCATCGACATAGGCCAAGACACACAAACGATCAGAGCCCCGATGCAGGGTGAACAGGGAAGAATCAGCCTTAGAGCGCACAAGTCCAAAAGAAGTGAGAGCCGAACACAGAGAGTCATACCAAGCATGAGGGGCTTGGCGAAGCCCATAAAGAGAGCGACGAAGTAGGCATACATGAGAGGGCAAGGAAGAGTCCTTGAAACCTGGGGGTTGAGACATATAAACCGGAACATCCAAGTCGCCATGAAGGAAGGCATTACTAACATCAAGTTGTCGCAGAGACCAGTTGGACTTGAGAGCAAGAGTGAGAACGGTCCGAATAGTAGCAGGCTTAATAACTGGACTAAAAGTTTCTTTAAAGTCAACACCAGGGCGCTGATTAAAACCTTTAGCCACCAAACGGGCTTTAAACTTGTCAATAGTGCCATCAGATTTACGCTTCGTCCGGAAGACCCACTTGCAGCCAATGATATTGGCATTTGGTGGTCGAGGAACTAAGTCCCAAGTGCCGTGGCGTTGGAGAGCCAAAAACTCCTCAGCCATAGCAGAGCGCCAGTGAGGAATAGAGAGAGCCTGTTTCACACTAGTGGGTTCCAGGTGATCTGGAAGTGGATGCTTGGTTGCCGTGTGAAAGTGCTTGGGCTTATAAATATTATTTTGACTGCGAGTGCGCATATGATGAGCCCGAGAGGGAGGATCCGTAACCGGAGGGCCAGGGGCAGGGAAGGCCTGAATTGCAGGTGGTGGAGGAGACGCCGAAGGAGGGGCATAAGTTGGAGACTCAGAGACCGGTGGTGGAGAAGCTGGCAGTGGCAGAGGTAGAGAAATGAAGCCTGAAGAGTCCGCAGGAGAAGATGGCAAACCGGGTGAAAACCCAGGAAAAGTGTCTTCTAGAAAACGGACATGCCGAGAGTAATATATATGCCCAGTAGCAATGTCATAGCAACGGTAGTCACTCTGAGAGGTAGAGTACCCAACAAATAGACATGGTTTCGACGGAGGATCCAGTTTGCCTGATGTGTATGGACGGAGCCATGAAAAACAAAGGCACCCAAAGATACGAAGTTTAGAGTAAGTAGGAGCTCTCCCAAATAGCAGTTCAAATGGACTGCGCTTGCCAAGAACCGGAGTTGGCATCCTATTAATCAAATAGACAGCAGTTTCCAATGCAAGTGACCAAAAGGAATGAGGGAGTTTAGAATGTGAGAGGAAAGTCCGACCAACCTCCAAGATATGACGGTTACGGCGCTCAGAAATACCATTCTGTTGCGGCGTATGAGGAGCTGTCGTAAGCCAACTAATACCACAAGACACCAAAAAGGGTTGTAGCGCAACAAATTCACCACCGTTGTCTGTATAAAAATTCTTAATCGTATGTCCAAACTGGTTTTCAACAAGAGACCGAAATTGGGGAAATATAGACGCCACTTGAGACTTAGCAATCATAGGAAAGAGCCAGCAATACCGAGTAAACAAGTCAACAACAAGTAGAAAATATTTAGAGCCATCTAAATATTCCACAGAGGCAGGGCCCCACACATCAGCATAAAGGTAATGTAAAGGGTGCAAGGCAACAAACGAACTATCAGTAAATGGCAATCTACACGACTTGCTCAAGTGACAAAACACACAGTCATCTCCCACATCTCGGGATTTATTCAAAACAGGTAACTGAAATGTATTAAGAATAAGATGCGTGGTCACCGCAGAAGGATGTCCAAGACGTGCATGCCAGGCTGCAGAAGACGCACGAATCCCAACAGAAGCTGACTTCGAAGAAGACCCAGGAGCAGCAAAACCAGAAGGAAAATGATAAACACCATCGGTGCAGCGACCTCTAACAAGCGGCGCCCCCGTGAGAGGATCCTTAACCAAAAAATAAGAGGGGAAAATTCCATAGAAACTCCATTAGTAGCAGTGAATTTACTGACAGATATTAAATTTCGGTGAGCAGTCGGCACACACAAAACATCATCAAGCATAAAATTACGAGTAGGAGACGATAAAATAGAAGTACCGGTGTGAGTAATAGGTAAACCAGTGCCATCCGCTATATTAACCTCATCAGTGCCGTCATATTCAGTGTGAATGGAAAGGTTGCTGAGATCAGCGGTGAGGTTATGAGACGCCCCGGAATCGACAAGCCACTGGTTGGGAGGAGAAGGCTGAGGCGAGGTGGCAGCCACATTGGCCGTGACAGGGAATCGACGACATGTGATGGCCGAATGACCATAATAGCCGCAAAGTTGACAAGTCACATTTGGCCGAGAGGAGGACTGCCCATTTCTGCCTTGATTATTGCCGCGAGGAGAGGAGCCACGATGCGGCTGCTGTGGTTGCTGGACGAAACCAGAAGGTCCACGCTGGGACTGGGAACGGCCAGGCTGGTGCCCACGGAACTTGGAGAAGTTCCCGCGGGGCTGCTGTTGTGCCGGATTGGCAGTGGCGACCAACTGCCGGGCAGCAGTTTCCTGTGCCTTAAGTACTCGTTCATGCTCAAGCAAGAGATCGTGTAATTCTTCAAACCGCAGTGGGGTTTCTCGAGTACGGATAGGACCAACAATGCTGCTATAAGCCGGGCCTAATCCATTAATAATAAAAAGCGTAAGATCATCGGAAGTTACCGGTTGATCAATCAATGCCAATTCATCTGCCTTCGATTTTACATGATGTAGGTATTCGGTAATGGAGCGGGAACCTATGGAGACACGAAACATATCGCTCTTTAACTGATTCACACGAGAGCGGGAACGACTCGCAAAGAGACGAGTCAAAACAGCCCAGGCTTCGGCCGAAGTTGGAGCGGAAGATACCAAGGGCAGAACCTCCGCAGAAAGCGAGCCAAAGATGGCTGCAAGCAACAATTGATCCTGACGGATCCAACCAGTAACAGCGGCTTTATTCGAGCCGGAAACGTCCATTGTCGGACAGATGGAGGTCCCGTCAATAAATCCAAGCAGATCATGCCCCCGAAGTAGTGCAATCAAATGCGCACGCCATGATGGAAAGTTGGTGTGTGTGAGTTTAATGGAAAGATGGTGATGAGCAGTGAGAGGAACCACGGGCGGGGGGAAGATGATCGCGGCAGAATCTGGTTGTGTGGTGGAGGAAGTGGTGGTCACCGAATTTGTCATGGCTGAAGACGTGATGCAGCGATGAAGAAAAAGAAAAAGAAAAAAAAAAAGAAGGTATGGAGAGGTCTAGATGGTAACCTGCTCTGATACCATATGGAACTATGGATTCTGCTATGTTATTGAATGAGTGCAAAATATATATACAACTACAAAAGAAGAGAATCCCATGATTTGTGGGATTTACAAATCAAAAGATATAATTTACAAGTCAAAAGTTATGATACTCTTTTCCTTTACAGCAGATTTACAGGAAGAGAATCACATAATTTGTGGGATTTACAAATCTTTAATATATAGGATAACTGTAACCCGGGACCACAAAACCAATCTCCAATTTTACATGTTAACCAACGAGGGCTGCCTGCATCTAACAGGGAATCGGAGCGAAGGGAAAAGGTCTACTTTAATGAATGAGGAAAATGTCAGTAATCAAGCTGCTAAGGAGTCAGGCTATGCCTTTTCAATCCGGGATATCGTTCTGGCTCGGACACCTAAGAATAAGAAGGGTTAGGAAAGATCAACGATTGGAAAGGTTTGAATCGGTTCGCGGAAAGGCAAAAGCAGAATGGAAAATATAAAAAGTTGAATATGTTACAAAGATGGCAAAATAAATAATCACAGTTAAATTTTACTTTCCTAATATTAAATTAAAAATTATTCTTAAAATAAACCTTTTTCTTTAGAAAATGACTTTTACTATACTTTATTAGAAAAAATAGTATGTAGAATTAATTAATTTTATTATTTGCACTAAATGGGCCCAACCAATAGCATCGCCCTGCATGGGACCTGAATTGGAGTACTTTTAAAGATGAATTAGTATTTTCCCTTGTGTAATAATGTCTATAATATCAGTTATTTTTATAATAATAATATTTTTCTAAAAAAATACATTAATATAACTAATTTATTTTTAATAATATTTTCTTCAAAAAATATCTCATTAATATATTTTATATAAAATATTTAAATATCAAAATACTAACTTTAATCCAAAAAAAATATTTTATATTTAAAAATTAATATTCTAATTGTATATATTGTAATCTGAATATCAAATTAAATATCATGAAGAGATGATTCATTTGATATATTTTTTTTATAAATAATAGAGTTGAGACGGAAAAATTATGAGTTTTTGAATGTTAGGTGAAAATTCTAACTTAATATTTTGTTGTGGTTTTCTTTTATACATAATGTAATTTTATATATTGTGATAAGTTAAGTATACGGTAGATAAATTTTGATAGTTTAATAATATTATCCCATCGAATAATTTGAACCCCAAACAACTCAAAAAATAAAAAATAAAAATAAAAACTAACTAATTGAGATCTCAAGAATTAGTTGCGTTCCTATTTGCTAATAAGGCAACACACTCATTGGCATATTCTGTAGTATATTATTATAAATAATAATAATAATAATAATAATATTATTATTATTATTATTATTATAATTAATAATATTATTATTGTTGTCGTCGAATATGTATTTTAAGTATTAAATATGACTTAAGAAGATGGATTTACTTAATAATTACACACTTAAGTTATGTCATTTACATAAAAAGCTAAATTGGAGTAGCTGTTTAAAAGTACCTCGCAGAAAATTGCAAAATCAAATCTTATACGAACGGAGGTTTAAAATAAATAACTCTTAAATATTTATTAACTTAATTGTAAAATCAAATCTCCAGATTTAAATTAAATACTTTCTATATATTGATTCTTATAAATTAATTAACTTAAAAATATATTAAAAATATATTTATTTTACTACTATCACTCTTGCATTGCAGGAAGCGCGAATACTAGTCATAAGTAAATAGCGGTTGTTAGAAAATATTAAAGTTGACAAGAGTGGGAAGTGGAAGCACATGACCCTTATCCACCATAAATATTAAAGGATTGTTTGGTGCATAAGATAAGAGAGAGTGGATACAAATTAAATGATATTATTATCTTTTCTGATATTACACTTATCTACCCATGTGAGAAACCTATCTTCTAATTCTGTACTCTTTTTTTTTCGTTTAAATAATATTTTTCTGCCATTGAGTTATATACAGTTGTATGAATTGTAAAAAAAAAAAAAAAAAAAAGACTTTTATTTTATGTTTCATTGATAATCAATTTGAATCATTTATAATTTATTTTCTGATTTCTTATTTAAATAACATTTTTAGAGATGTATGTATTGTGGAATGAATTATGCAATTAGTTGAGTATATCAAAGTTAAATGTAATTTAGTGATTAATTAAATATTATGTCTTTAAATCCAATGCTAATAGTAGGCTCAATATTATTGTATAGTTTTATTTTCAACCAAAAAAGAGAAAACTTATGGGCTTGATTAGAAACAGATTTATGGATGATCCACCCAAGATTATAAACTGAACTCCCCAGTTTGTACATATAATTTTTCCAGCGTAATCAATATAATGTCAGTTTCCAAAACGATATTGGTGGGTTTTCAATACATCAGTTTCCAATGTCTTAATTCTAAATTATTATTTCTTTAAATTTAATGTTACTTCACAATAACATGTACTAAAAGCAAGAATCTTTCCATTATATTTCACAATTTTAAACCTTTATCATTCATATCCAATCAAACTGCATTTACTTTGGTGGATAAAGATAGTAATGTTATGCAAGATGATGGGGTCACAAATTGGATAGTTTAAGAAATTATAGACGGTTTTTTTTCAAAATAATGCAAAAAAAAAAAAAAAAAATTACGAAATAGGCATGTTTTGGAACAGTTTTTAAAATTAGGTAAAACGTCACTGCCGGTGACGTTATTTCAAAAAAACATCACCGACGATTTTAAATTTAAATGAAAGAACGTCACCTTAGGTGACGTTCCTTTCTTTTATCATATATATATACACACACACATACATCATACATGCATATATATATATATAACCTGTATTATATATATATTTTTTAAATATATATTCTTATTAATATATATATATATATGTATAAATTTATAAAATATATATTTATACTCTAAATTAACATTTTGAATATATATATATTTCATATTTTATTTATTCAGTAAATATATCAAAATAAATATTAAAATATAATTAATAAAATTAAAATATTATAATTTTATTTAAGATAATAAAAAACATTTAAATTTATTTTTATAATATATATTATATATATGTGTTTATAAAATATATATTTATAAATAATAATATTATTTTGAATATGAATATATATACATATTTTTATTTATAAAGTAAATATATAAACATATATATTAAATTATAATTTTTAAAAGTAAAATGTTATAATTTTATTTAAGATAATAAAAAAATTTGTTAAATTAAATAATAATTTTTTATTATTAATTCATATTTTTTAAATTAATAATATAATAATAATAATAATATATAAATTTACACATTTATATTTGGATATTATATATATTATTATTTATAAATATATATTTTATAAATAAATATATATATATGTATATATGTATATATAATAAATAATATATATATATAACTAAAAACGTCACCTTAGGTGACGTTTATTGTATTTTTTTTAATTTTGTATATATATATTTATGTATTATTATTATATATTTATTTTGAATATGTATATATATTTTTATTTATTAAGTAAATATATAAAAATATATATTAAATTAGAATTATAAAAAGTAAAATGTTATAATTTTATTTAAGATAATAAAAAAATTATTAAATTAAATAATAATTTTTAATTATTAATTCATATTTTAAAAATAAATAATATATATTTTTTCGGATATTATATATATTATTATTTATAAATATATATTATATATATATATCTATATATAATATATATTATATATCAACCTAAAAACGTCATCTTAGGTGACGTTTTTTAAAAACGTCACCTTAGGTGACATTTTTTGTAATTTTTTTATTTCGTATATATATATTTATTTATATATTATTATTATTATATATATTATTTATTTTGAATATGTATATATATATATTTATTTATTAAATAAATATATAAAAATATATATTAAATTATAAATTTAAAAAGTAAAATGTTATAATTTTATTTAAGATAAAAAAATAATATTTAAATTAAAAAATAAATTTTAATTATCAATTCATATTCTAAAAATAAAGTAATATATATATATATATATATTAATAATATATAAAAATGTATTTGTAATAAAATAAAACGGATAAAAACTGTACATATATTTATTATTTATGTACAATCATATAACACTTTAAATTTTTTATTAAAGTGATAAAATGCGCAGGCATGCATCTTGTCAAATTAAATTTTTTGCAAGTTTTTTTCAAATCAAATTAAGTACATGTTTGACTTCCTTGGCCTGAATGCTTATAAATAACTATATTCTTCTCTCTTAACTCATAATTTCAATTAAATTAATATTTTTTTAATTTTTTTCTTTTATTATATATAGATATATATTTATAAAATATATATATATTCTAAATATATTTATTGAATATTTATATATATATAATTTATTTTATTAAGTAAATAAAAATAATTGAATAAACGTGATATTTTTAAAAAAGGGCAAGATGACGTTTTTTTATTTGTTTTATATATTATATATAGATATATATAATTTTATTTATTAACTAAATATATAAAATATATATTAAGTAACATCATAATAATTTACTTTTGAAATTTATGATTTAAGATGGAAAAAAATATTATTTAAAATAAAATATAATTGAATTGTCGTTATTTCTTTATGTTAATCAATCACTTTTTTTTTCAAATAAGTAAATAAAAATAATTGTTTGGATCGAAATAATCTATATTCACGCCTATTACAAATGACCTCCTGTACCACAACCTCGATTTCTTCTAGTTCGCCGACCTCTTCCTTCACCTTGCCCGACATTTCCTGATATTTCTTGTTGTCTCCTTCGAGTTCCACCTCGTCTACCTCTTGTGTGAACAATGGGTGGTTGTGGTTGTATGTCTTATTCGACCTCATCTTCCTCCGAGGTTGGTATCAAATGAATTGTCATTCTGCTGGAGGATGACATAGAGTGGTCTGCTACATCCCTGAAAGTAGCCACATCTGAATACTGGAATTGAATCGGAGTAGGACGGACAAAGTCGAAGTTTGGCATATTGCTCGTGTCTCCTGCTCCGAGGTTAACGTTCATATAAGGAAATGGCGAGTGAGTGGACATAGATGGATGGTAGGGTGTCGGAGTATACGTTGGTGTACTCATTGAAGGCCTATATACATCCAACATATGTCCTTCAGTTTGGTATTTGGATCGCGAAGATGTTGATGCAAAGTTCTCAGGTGGTGGCATCCGATCTTCAGGGGTACGACGCCTTCTAATTCTCATCTGATTTCCTCATTGACTTTGCGTCTGTTGTTGATGTACATGCTGGGTATACGTCATTTGCGGAGGCTCGGGGGACAGTCTCTTAATTGTTCACTCTATATTTTCATACAATGAGAGTTGTTCATCGAACAAAGTATTAAGTTGGTCAATTTCGAACCTATTTCTATTCTTTATATTTCTCTTCATGGGTTCCAACAGTTCAATTTACAAATAAGATAACAGATGCACACTAAAACACCAATCGTGTTGAATAGATATAATATTAATTGTAGAATTACATATATGTTGCGTACCATGTAGTGCATCGGTGAAACATCTCCAGTTTTTATTCTCATTATTTCATACGTATCTACAGGGGATATAAAACGACGTGTAATCGAGTTATACCAATCATAGTAATCGGGTGTCGTCGTTGGGTTCATTGCAAATTGGTTTCCCGTGAGATACTCATGTCTTTGATTCCACTGATGAACATACTTCGCGTGTATGTCCATCCAGTTGGCATTTTTTCGCCATTTACGATCAATCTGATGCACGTTCGTCTTCCAGTCATCAAGAGGGTCGATCCGATTAGGTATGTCTTGCAACATTCGGAACTGACGTAAGACTCTTTCTGGATGATGGAACTCCACAAATGAGAAGAAAATCAGTGGACATATAGCTCGCACATTGTCCGAGAAGCACCGCGAAGGTAAATGGAGTACTTCCGGTTGCGACCAATTATATGGATCCCATGTAAACTGATGACACACAACAACAAAAAATCAAAAAACATACATGTGTTTTTAATTAATACATATAAGAATTATTAAAATGAAGTAATAAATCGAACCTGGTCATGTGTCAATTTATCTAATATTTTTCGAAAAATCTTGACCTGGCGTCTATCAGTGTCTCGCCTTATATACAGGCACAATGGACGATATGCGCGACCATGCCCAAATCTATCAAATATTATGAAAACGTAAAAAAAGAGTAATTACCCAGGTTACGTATGATAGATTCATTAATATATCATAAAAAAAAAAGAGTACATGTAACAGTTGAACTGGGCCACCAATGTTTTCTTTATACTCCAACGCGCCATCGCACAAGTGACGGTATAAGGAAGACAGTACGGCACTACCCCAGCTGAATTCAATAACCTTCTTTATATCTTGCAGACATTGTACATATACTAGTCGTAACAAATTCCCACTAGCATCAGGGCACATCACACCGCATATCAAGAATAAAGCACATGCCCGTGCATATTGCTCAACATGTTCAATTGTGCTATCATCCGTCACTGGATGCGATCGCATATGAGCTGCTAAAGAGTTGGCTCTAATCTTTCCACTTTTTATGTGGGATAGTTCTGGCGTGTAACCTAACATCGCCTGACAGTAATTAACCCACTCATTGGGAGACATTGTAGGATCAAGTACACACCGGATTCCCTTCAACCGGCAAACCCCATATTAAGGCGACATCCATTAAAGTCACCGTTGCTTCACCCACAGGCAGGTGAAATGTGTGGGTTTCTAGCCGCCACCTCTCCACCAAAGCGGTTATTAAGTGGTTGTCCGGGTAAAACCTCCCGCACCTATACACACCGTAGAGACCCATTTGAAATAACAAATTCAGTACGCGTGTGTGGATCTCAGACCCTTCACGTTCAAATAATTCCCAAAAATCATTGTCGCACCGCCTAAAGCGAAAGAAAAAGTTCAAATCAGCGTCAGGCTTCAGTAGGCCCTTGGAAATGTGCTGAGATTGAAGGGTGAGAACTGTCGGTTCCTTCGGGCCATAGTGGTTGTGTGAATTGATATCCATTATCACTACAAATGAAAAAACAACATTAATGAATATAGGATAATTAAATCGTAAGATGCTTGAGGTGGCTGGACATATAACATATATCAATACATGAAACTCGACACATAACATGTTTTTTTTCCCTTTAACATAATTACTTACATTACAAAAATTATGAACATATATCTATTGGTAATAAATAAAAAAAGATTAAGTTACAAGTAGAACAAAAATAAATTAAAGTATGTGATACTTGGCTCCATAAAACATACATTTTTATACAAAGAAAATCAAGACGGGATTGCAGCAGTAATAAATTCTCCAAAAAAATAAGAACAGCAAAAACAATGTTGAACGAGAAAGTTGAAGGAGAAAAATATAAGAAGAAAGTTGAAGGAGGAAAATGCAAGGAAACGTGAAGAGAAGGGAGAGAAAGTTGTCATTATATAAGTGTAAAATGTTACAGTTGATTTGATGTATGCATGCTTGATTTATTACTTCACGCCAAATCTCTGCAAACTTTTTATAAATGCATTATTGACTTTGCAAACTTTTTATAAATGCTTTAATGACTTGAGTTGATGTATTTCTGCAAATGCATGTGATGTGTCCGTAGGTATTTATTTAAATTTTTTAGTATATATATATATATTTTTTTTTTGGATATTATATATATATTATTTATAATTTTACTTTTTAAAATTATAACATTTTACTTTTTAAAATTATAATTTAATATATATTTTTATATATTTACTTAATAAATAAAAATATATATTCATATTCTAAATAAATAATATATATATAATAATAATATAAATTATATTTAAATAGTATATATATAGTAAAATTTAAATGTAAAATTCATATTTTTAAAATAAATAATATATATAATATCCATATATATATATATACACTAAAAAATTTAAATAAATACTTACGGACACATCACATGCATTTGCAAAAATACATCAACTCAAGTCATTAAAGCATTTATAAAAAGTTTGCAAAGTCAATAAAGCATTTATAAAAAGTTTGGAGAGATTTGGCGTGAAATAATAAATCAAGCATGCATACATCAAATCAACTTTAACATTTTACACTTATATAATGACAATTTTCTCTCCCTTTTATTCACGTTTTCTTTCATTTTCCTCCTTTAACTTTCTCCTTGCATTTTCCTCCTTCAACTTTATATTTCAACATTGTTTTTGCTGTTCTTATTTTTTGGAGAATTTATTACTGCTGCAATCCCGTCTTAATTTTCTTTGTATAAAAATGTATATTTTATGCAGCTAAGTATCACATACTTTAATTTATTTTTGTTCTACTTGTAACTTAATCTTTTTTTATTTATTACCAATAGATATATGTTCATAATTTTTGTAATGTAAGTGATTATGTTAAAGGAAAAAAACGTGTTATATGTCGAGTTTCATGTATTGATATATGTTATATGTCCAGTCACCTCAAGAATCTTACGATTTAATTATCCTATATTCATTAATGTTGTTTTTTCATTTGTAGTGATAATGGATATCAATTCACACAACCACTATGGCCCGAAGGAACCAACAGTTCTCACCCTTCAATCTCAGCACATTTTCGAGGGCCTACTGAAGTCCGACGCTGATTTGAACTTTTTCTTTCGCTTTAGGCGGTGCGACAATGATTTTTGGAAATTATTTGAACGTGAAGGGTCTGAGATCCACACACGCGTACTGAATTTGTTATTTCAAATGGGTCTCTACGGTGTGTATAGGTGCGGGAGGTTTTACTCGGACAACCACTTAATAACCGCTTTGGTAGAGAGGTGGCGGCAAAAAACCCACACATTTCACCTGCCTGTGGGTGAAGCAACGGTAACTTTAATGGATGTCGCCTTAATATGGGGTTTGCCGGTTGAAGGGGATCCGGTGTGTAGACTTGATCCTACAATATCTCCCAATGAGTAGGTTAATTACTGTCAGACGATGTTATGTTACACGCCAGAACTATCCCACATAAAAAGTGGAAAGATTAAAGTCAGCTCTTTAGCAGCTCATATGCGATCGCATCCAGTGACGGATGATAGCACAATTGAACATGTTGAGCAATATGCACGGACATGTGCTTTATTCTTGATATGCGGTGTGATGTGCCCTGATACTAGTGGGAATTTATTATCACTAGTATATGTACAATGTCTGCAAGATATAAAGAAGGTTATTGAATTCAGCTGGGGCAGTGCCGTACTGTCTTCCCTATACCGTCACTTGTGCGATGGCGCGTTGGAGTATAAAGAAAACCTCGGTGGCCCAATTCAACTGTTACAGGTACTCTTTTTTTTTTATGATATATTAATGAATATACCATACGTAACATGGGTAATTACTCTTTTTTTACGTTTTCATAATAATTGATAGATTTGGGCATGGTCGCGCATATCGTTCATTGTGCCTGTATATAAGGCGAGTAGATTAAATATGCAAGAAATTGAAATACCTGATCATTTGGTGGTGGTACACTCCCTGTCCCCCCTTTTGGTGCCCGGTAATATTTACATTGCAAGCCATGTTATTTTGGTTATTTTATCGTTATTGGTAATATTTACGTGCACACCCAAATGTAATTCATCTACTGATTAACTAGTAAAATATATGTAACAGGTGGAATATTGATAGCAGTTTTGTGCACACTGGTAGACGTCAGGTCGAGGTTTTTCGAGAAATATTAGATAAATTTACACATGACCAGGTTTGATTTATTACTTCATTTTAATAATTCTTAAATGTATTAATTAGAAACACATGTATGTTTTTTGGTTTTTGGTTGTTGTGTGTCATCAGTTTACATGGGATTCATATGATTGGTCGCAACCGGAAGTACTCCATTTACCTTCGCGGTGCTTCTCGGACAATGTGCGAGCTATATGTCCACTGATTTTCTTCTCATTTGTGGAGTTCCATCATCCAGAAAGAGTCTTACGTCAGTTCTGAATGTTGCAAGACATACCTAATCGGATCGACCCTCTTGATGACTGGAAGACGAACGTGCATCAAATTGATCGTAAAGGGCGAAAAATGCCAACTGGATGGACATACATGCGAAGTATGTTCATCAGTGGAATCAAAGACATTAGTATCTCACGGGAACCCAATTTGCAATGAACCCAACGGCGACACTCGATTACTATGATTGGTATAACTCGATTACACATCGTTTTATATCCCCTATAGATACGCATGAAATAATGAGAATAAAAACTGGAGATGTTTCACCGATGCACTACATGGTACGCAACATATATGTAATTCTACAATTAATTTTATATCTATTCAACATGATTGGTGTTTTAATGTGCATCTGTTATCTTATTTGTAGATTGAATAGTTGGAACCCATGAAGAGAAATATAAAGAATATAAATAGGTTCGACATTGACCAACTTAATACTTTGTTGGATGAACAGCTCTCATTGTATGAAAATATAGAGCGAACAATTGAAAGGCTGTCCCCCGAGCCTCCGCAAGTGACGTATACCCAGTCTGTACATCAACAACAGACGCAAAGTCAATCAGAAAATCAGATGAGAATTAGAAGGCATCGTACCCCTGAAGATCGGATGCCACCACCTGAGAACTTTGCATCAATATCTTCGCGACCCGAATACCAAACTGAAGGACATATGTCGGATGTATATAGGCCTTCAATGAGTACACCAACGTATACTCCGACACCCTACCATCCATCTATGTCCACTCACTCGCCATTTTCTTATATGAACGTTGACCTCGGAGCAGGAGACACGAGCAATATGCCAAACGTCGACTATGTCTGTCATACTCCGATTCAATTCCAGTATTCAGATGTGGCTACTTTTAGGGATGTAGCAGACCACTCTACGTCATCCTCCAGCAGAATGACAATTCATTTGACACCAATATCGGAGGAAGATGAGGTCGAAGAAGACATACAACCACAACCACCCGTTGTTCACACAAGAGGTAGACGTGGTGGAACTCGAAGGAAACAACAAGAAATATCAGAAAATGTCGGACAAGATGAAGGAAAAGGTCGCCGAACTAGAAGAAATCGAGGTTGTGGTACAGGAGGTCTTTTGTAAAAGGCGTGAATATAGATTATTTCGATCCAAACAATTATTTTTATTTACTTATCTGAAAAAAAAAAGTGATTGATTGACATAAAGAAATAACGACAATTCAATTATATTTTATTTTAAATTATATTTTTTCATCTTAAATCATAAATTTCAAAAGTAAATTATTATAATGTTACTTAATATATATTTTATATATTTAGTTAATAAATAAAATTATATATATCTATATATAATATATAAAACAAATAAAAAAACATCATCTTACTTTTTTTTTAAAATGTCACGTTTATTCAATTATTTTTATTTACTTAATAAATAAATAAATATATATAAATATTCAATAAATATATTTAGAATATATATATATTATAAATATATATCTATATATAATAAAAGAAAAAAATTAAAAAAACGTTAACTTAATTGAAATTATGAGTTAAGAGAGAAGAAGATAGTTATTTATAAGCATTCAGGACAAAGAAGTCAAGCATGTACTTAATTTGATTTGACAAAAGCATGCAAAAAATTTAATTTGACAAGATGAATGCTTGCGCATTTTATCACTTTGATAAAAAATTTTAAGTGTTATATGATTGTACATAAATAATAAATATATGTACAGTTTTTATCCGTTTTATTTTATTACAAATATATTTTTATATATTATTAATATATATATAAAACTTTATTTTTAGAATATGAATTGATAATTAAAATTTATTTTTTAATTTAAATATTATTTTTTTATTATCTTAAATAAAATTATAACATTTTACTTTTTAAATTTATAATTTAATATATATTTTTATATATTTACTTAATAAATAAAAAAATATATACATATTTAAAATAAATAATATATAGACATAATAATAATATATAAATAAATATATATATACGAAATAAAAAAAATTACAAAAAACATCACCTAAGGTGACGTTTTTAGGTTGATATATATTATATATATATATATACTTATAAAATATATATTTATAAATAATAATATATATAATATCCGAAAAAATATATATATATTTATATATTATTATTATTATATATATAATTTATTTTCAAAATATGAATTAATAATTAAAAATTATTATTTAATTTAATAAATTTTTTTATTATCTTAAATAAAATTATAACATTTTAAAATTATAATTTAATATATATTTTTATATATTTACTTAATAAATAAAAATATATATGCATATTCAAAATAAATTATATTATATATAATAATAATACATAAATATATATATATGAAATTAAAGAAAAAATACAATAAACGTCACCTAAGGTGACGATTTTAGTGATATATATATTATATATTATATATACATATATATATTTATTTATAAAATATATATTTATAAATAATAATATATATAATATCCAAATATATATATAAATTTGTATATTATTATTATATATATATTATTTATTTAAAAAATATGAATTAATAATAAAAAAATTATTATTTAATTTAACAAATTTTTTATTATCTTAAATAAAATTATAACATTTTACTTTTAAAAATTATAATTTAATATATATTTTTATATATTTACTTAATAAAAAATATATATATACATATTTAAAATATATATTATTATTTATAAATATATATTTTATAAATACATATATATAATATATATATTATAAAAATAAATTTAAATATTTTTAATATCTTAAATAAAATATAATTTTTTAATTTTATTAATTATATTTTAATATTTATTTTGATATATTTACTGAATAAATAAAATATAAAATATATATATATTCAAAATGTTAATTTAGAGTATAAATATATATTTTATAAATTTATACATATATATATATATTAATAAGAATATATATTTAAAATATATATATAATACAGGTTATATATATATATATATATGTCAGTGTGTATATATATATATAATATATATATGCATGTATGATGTATGTGTATATATATATATATATATATATATATGAAAAAAGAAAAGAACGTCACCTACGTCACCTAAGGTGACATTCTTTCGATTGTCACCAGCTGTGACGTTTTACCTATTTTTAAAAACTGTTCCAAAACATGTCTATTTCGTAAGTTTTTTTTTTTTTTTTTTCATTATTTTGAAAAAAAAACCCAATTATAAACATTCAAGCTTTACTTTTCTTGAGTTAGGATACATAATCCCTCCCTTCCCCTAACTTACCTTTGCATCAGCCACAGAAAAGAAAACCAATTCCTCTCTGCACAGTTTCGCAAAATAGGCTGCTTCTTCGTAAGAAATGTGACGGGGTTATATTATTCTTCCAATCTTTTGATTTTATGGGAATTTCAGCCCATCCCCACCGGCGACGAACCCCAGTGATCTGGAAACATGGATGACTTGGAATCTTCGAGGCTGCGACACACAAATAGTGAACTACTCAACAACACAAACGTACTGATAATGGTGTAAGACATTGAATAAGAACAAGAAATAAAGCAAATAAAATAATATTTCTATCCTCCAAAACACAGGTCCAATGATAATGTGGAGCTAATTAAGGATTGTTATATATATAGATCAGGACAATCAGTTCAACAGTTCATGAATTGCTGCTATTCATATTATCAGTACTAACTTAGCATATTTTTTAATAGGCCTTGTAAGCATACATATATCCCCGAAGTTTCCTGATTTCTTCAGACGACACATGCAGTAAATGGTCCACATAAAGGCAGATTGCAGCTCCACCCAAAGGTGCAAAAGGAAGCCACACGACGTCCCATCTAAACTTTGTCAGTCTCAGCATGTGGTGCAACCAGAAAATTGCCAATAATGTACCGGGGGGAATAGAGCACCAAAGCCAGAGGCGATGACGTCTTGAGTTGTGAATCAAGCCAGTGTTGACCATTAAGCATACCAAAACAGCTACTACCTCTGCAGCCACAATGCTCCCTGAATCAATCTCATACATGAAGTAAGCATGATACCGCAATTCCCAGGGAGCATAAGCCTGTTGAAAGATTGAGTAAACAAGGAAAACCATGTAACACGTAACCAGTCCAGCAAACACAGTCCTCCACAGAAGAGACTGCTTAGCGTGAGTCTTCTCCAAGGACCGCACCAATTCTTCTTGCTCTTGGGTATCAATAGGACGGGAATCGTCGCGAGTAGGAAGGGAGTAGATGTCCGCATCCACATCTTCGTGAGATTTTTTCCATTTCCTCGAGAGTTTCTGCATTGTTTCTTTTCAAGGTTTTTCTTTCTTCGTAATAGGAATACATTATTTTCTATATTGTTTTTGGCCACATCTTCTTGCTTTTGCTCCTATCTTTCTTGCAGCAGTACTTTCGACCACCGATTGTTTCATGGCGCTTCTTTATTATCTACGTTCAATTCCTCTTTTCAATACAATTTTTCTCTTTGCCGAAAATTTCCTTCGAAGTTAGGATTGGGCTGCTTCATTCACATATCTGGGGCAAACAAAAAGAAAATGATTAAAACTATGACATTAGTATGATATTACATATTCGAATTTGAGATAAAAAAAAAAAAAAAAAAAAGATTCATCACCATATGTTTATCTTTTTATTGGCCATGTTATCTTTAAAGTGGAGAGTGTGCAAAACTAATACTCAGCTGAAACCTTTCGTTCTCCTTCCACACTCATGCTTTTTAAACAACTAACTGGTAATGCACGATAACACCAAAATAAGAGAGGGCTGCCAACTTTAGATTTACATAATACCAAAATTTGATTATCATTGTAATTGGTCCGTTAAACACAGTAGAAATAAAGCATATTTATTATCAATTAAAAGTTTAGAACATCCTTTATCATGATTCTAAGCGAATAGCAATTGATTCAATTCACCATCCACCATCATTCACGCGTGCGCTCAATAGCTATCCGAAACCATGAAAATTGGAAACCCATCAACAGGAGTTCTAGCCCGACAAATACATTTTAGGCTCAGATTTTAACAGTAAAGCGGAAAAAAAAAAAAAAAAAAAGGATGAACAAACATGATTCAAAAGAAGGAAAACGATCTGGGTCAGAAGCAAAACACTATAGCTGGAAAAACCCAACCAAAAACAGCCTTAGAACCGATTGAAAAATGAAATTGCGCAAACAACAGATCAAACTTGATTGCAAAACGCATGTGCACAAACGTACAATGTAAACGATACAAATATCTTTCGAGAAGAAGTACGACTTATGGAAATCAAATTTCAAAAATCCCCAAATTCAAAAAGACTCTAAAATCCCATTTTGAGAATCCCTAAAGTTTCTCTTATGAGGGCGATTGAGAAAGAGACAGAATAGCTTACTTAGAGTTTCTTCGTAGGAGGTTACTCTACAGTCCGTCGCTTCACCTCGTCGGAGAACGAATCTTGGTCCTCTCCTTTCTCTACGATTTGTTGTTCTTCCTGTTCTATAAATGTGCGGTTTGGAATAGGACAAAACTCGGGGCTAATGAATCAGGCTGTGGAAATGCGCAAGGACAGCAGATTGTAATTTCACCCATAAACAATAGGGCAATTTAGACTTTCTAGACCAATTATCCCAATCAATGTCAAGTTTTGAAGGCCCTATTTATTGTGGCTGATAAATCTTAATTAGGAAAAATGATTCAGAGTTATTTAATATTTATTTATTTGGATATTTTTTCGGATCAATTCAGCTGATTTCGGATAAATAACAGAAATCGGGATAAATCGCCGGATAGTAATCCCTCTATGACCCTTGGGATAAAAATTATCTCATCGGATAAGAAATGAAAATTGACTGTTTTACCCTTGTGCACATTCTTAATTACAAAAATGTCCTCATATATAAATCACGTTTTTAAGGTTCAATTATGTATTAAGGGCAATTTTGTAATTTCTGCATTATCCGAGCTAATCCCACGAAGTAAACGTTGGATAGTATAAAATTATCTTTCTCTATCCTAATGTTATCCTACGAAGTAAACGTAGGATAAAAATTTTGAAATTATCCCTGTCCTGAGTTTAATCTCAATTTCTGTCATATCCTGTCCAATCATGTCAAATCCTGATTAAGAAAGTAAACGCAGCCTAATGGGATAGGATGGATACGAGTACAAGCTATTACCGATGACTTTATTGTGTACCATTAAAAATACATATATATTATTATATATAATGTATTATATAATATAAAAATATAATAAAGCAAAATATATAATGTTATATAACTACATTACTATAAATTTATCATGTCAATTAGATTTATTCAATTATATATAATATATTTGTAAATAAAAAAAATTAATTATTATTATTATTTTTTAAAATAAAAATATTATTAAAAGAGAGTATATTTGGTATGAAAGTTTTTTTGGATGGCAAGTTTGAAATCTTGGGCCACTTTTGAAGCAATGCAAGGTTTGTTAATTTCCAACTTCCATAACTGCAGACAACAAACATTCATAATCCAATAATTTATCTTCAAGAATTATACATCCTAATTTCGTCCAGCAAATTCTTGAAATCAGTATCAGATGATCCTCCTTTCTCAACAGCCCTTTTCGCCATCTCTCCCAATTCTCTCGCTCTCTTTCTCATTCTCTCTCCTCCTTCCCCAACCATCAATTCCGCCACTGCTTTCCCAATGTTCTCGCTCCTGATCGCCTTCCGATCGTCGGTCCGTTTGGCCCACTCCTCCGCACCCACCGGAATCCCCGTCTTCAGGATCTCCGTCACCAGCTTCTGATTGAAGAATTGCTCTCCAGACAGCGGCCACGTCACCAGCGGAACCCCTGCTGCAACGCCTTCAAGCAGTGAGTTCCACCCGCAATGGGTTACGAATCCTCCGACTGCTTCGTGATCAAGAATTTGAACCTGGGGCGCCCACCCCCTGATTATCAAACCTCGTCCCTTCATCCTCGCTTCGAATCCTTCTGGCAAATAATCTTCTTCGTTGTTTCTCTGTTTCTTGACAACCCATATGAACTCTTGGCCGGAAGATTCAAGGCCCTGTGCAATCTCATGCAGCTGAGGTGTTTGAACAATTGCCATACTGCCAAAACAGACATAGACAACTGAGTTTGGTTTCTTCGAGTCGAGCCAACTCAAGCAATCTTGAGCATTTGAGGAGATTTCTTGGCCTCTGTTAGTTTTATCCTCTATGTTCTTATTGACAAGAGAAACTGGGCCAATGTGCCAAGCTTTCTTGCCTTTGGTTTGCCTGTAATGTCTTGCATAGGCAGGTTCAAGCTCGTAAAAGGTGTTTACAATAATTCCATAGCCTGCCAAATCTGATGCTAACACCTTTCTGGTAATCTCCGCCAATGGATTCTTATCCTCATCCACTTTGAAACTCTCGGGAAGCTGTCTCCTCGACATCCTAATCTCATCGGGGAGGCCAGGCACGACGAAGAGTTCATCATCCGATCCAACTCTCTCATGAGGTTTATCTTCTCTCAAGATTTCCCAAATGCAAACCGGGAAAAAACCAGTTCCATAGAATACTATCCGAGGAATTTCGAGCTTTAGGGCAACATCGGTAGTCCACCAGTAGAAGGCACCAGAAACAATACAATCTGGTTTGCCTTCTTGCAATATCTTCTCAACAGGTTCTTGAAATAAATCCATGGCCTTGAGAAAACTAAGAGACATTTCAGGAGTGGTGGTGGAGGAGAGATTTTCGCAGCCCTCCGGCAGGCCAGCTTCCTGCCAAGGGAATTCGACGAGGGAGAAGCCGATTTCAAAGCCAAGTTTTTGATCTCTTTCGATTGTTTGAGTGAACTGAGATGCGTTTGAGGATGTTGTGATGATGGTTGCTCTTGCACCGTGCCTGGTGGACTGTCTGGCGATGTCTATCATTGGGATCATGTGGCCAGGTGCCATCATTGGAAGAAAGTATATGTGTAGCTGATGAGCTTTTGAACTCATGGTTTCTTTTTGCAGGTAATAGAGATGATGAATCCTGGTGTGTTTTTTTTTTTTTGTGCTAGGATGGTTTTGATCCAGTATTATAGAAGTGGCAATTTTGAGAGAGAGAGAGGTCAAAGAAACAGGCGTGTTGAAAATTGCTTTCAGTTTGACAAGTCTTTGCGATGGTCAGCAATCAGTGATGTATATTTGATTAGTATGATGATAGAAATGATTTTCTAAAGTTGATGTGCAAGAAATTTATTACATATACGTGGAAAATCAATAGAAGATAATACAATCAATATAAGATGCAGTGCACCTGGAAATATCCCATATTTGTCTTAGTTTTGTGGGCTCAAGGAGGAAAAAAAAAATGAGAATTTCCTAGAGCCTGCATTTGTCTTAATCACTGGAAAAACTGCTGCATATTTGGGTTTCAAACTAATTATTTGTGTGGTGTTATTAGGGCCGATTACAACCTCTTAATAAAAAAAGGAAATAAATAAATAAAAGAGAAATGCAATTTTAGACCCACTTCACTTTTAGTCTATTTCAATTTAAGTTAATGTTAGATGAATGGAAAATGAGCTGATATATATATATATATTTTTTATAATTATTATTGTTTTATTTAAAAAAAATCATCCATGATGACAGTGATTTAAGACAAATAGTACATTTTAATATATTGTCAAACTCAAAATCGTACATTTCTTATGCCATGCTAACAATATATATATATATGTATATATGTAAGGCAAATCGTACATTTCTTATGCCATCATAACAAAATATATATATGTACTACGTAGTCTATATAGTTAATAAATTTACTACAATATGCTTGACTGCAAAAACTATTGACTTAAATACGTTTGGAGTTGTGAGATTTTATTATAAAAATTTATGCAACACAAAATTAAAAAGGATAGATCTAATTTCCAGAACCGTTGATCTCACATTTCAATAAAGTGTTTTGAGCTCTTAAATATTCGCTTAGGTTCTACTTTGCTGTCTTTGCATATGTGCTATTAGAATCAATTGAACGGTTTGAGGATCAAATAATTATCATTTAGCATACTTTTTGCTAGCCTAATGAATTAAGTTTAAGCCTTGTTAACCTCACTGCTTATAACCTCACTGCGAACCCTCACGTCTTACTCGTGAGTGATAGCTTGGGCGTGGCAATGAAGAGCGAGACATCAAGGCCTAACTCAACACTTAAAACCCAGGTTTTAAGTGAGAGGATTGCCCATGCTTATAAGCCTACCCAAGACACTTACCTCAACCGATGTGGGATACTCAACAAATTTCACCAATAAAAAAATAATTATAATTTTTAAATTATAATATGCGAACTATATATATATAAATATTATTAAAATTTAAGATATCGAACAACACTCTATATTTCATTAGATAAAACTGGCAAACTGATATCACCCAATCAACAGAAAACTTCATGTTGTCATTAATCACTATAATATATTGGATGATTGAAGAACAAAACAAAACCCTCCAAAGAAAAAAGTAGTTCAAGATAAGGAGAGGGCAACAACTACTCACTTCTGGACAAACATCCCAAATGATAACAGTATCTTTGCCCGTGACTATGACCTAACAATTATCATATGCCTTCTTCTATTGAATTAAAATTGTCTTATAAATGTCACATTTTCAAGAAACCAGAAAGAGAGAGAGTGAGGGAGTGAGAAAGAGATGGTAATCTCTTCTGTTAATTTCGTTCTTGGCTTAATTTTAGTAGCCAATTTTTTATTTCATGTCACTAGCTCGAACGAAGATCCAAGAAATGGGCAAGGCAGAGAAGCATTGGAGATTATCATTGGCGGCGGCGGCAACTCTCCTCCGGACAACCAAAATTGCCCTCCACCGCCACCACCACCATGTCCGCCGCCACCTGCACCGCCATTTTTTGAGAGCAAGCGTATCCAGATAGTCTACCCAATCATCCAAAAATTCAAGCGAAAGGTCAAGAATGACCCCCACGGCATCACTAAAACATGGGTTGGCCCTGATGTCTGCAACAGATATAAAGGGTTCTTCTGCGACACCCTCCTCGACTCTGGCGAGAAAGGCCTCGCCGGAGTCAACTTCAACGGCTTCAACCTCGACGGGCCTGAACTGGGCCTTGAAGGCTTCATTGACGAATTACCAGATATAACAGTTTTCCATGCAAATTCCAACAACTTCAAAGGTGCATTTCCATTGAAAATTTCCAAGATCAAGTATTTATACGAACTAGACCTAAGCAACAACAAGTACACTTGTGAATTTCCTTATCAAGTCCTTGTTTCCAATAAATTAACTTTCTTGGACCTCAGATTCAACTCCTTTTCTGGGTTGGTTCCACCCCAAGTCTTCATGCAAGATGTTGATGTACTTTACCTCAACAACAACAACTTCATGCAGAAAATTCCGGATAATTTGGGCTCCAGCCCAGCCCTTTATCTAACTCTAGCCAACAACAAGTTCACCGGTCCAATTCCCAAAACCATTGGCCAAGCAGGAAATACTCTCATCGAAATCCTCCTGTTGAACAACCAGTTATCGGGCTGCTTGCCATGCGAAATCGGGCTTTTAAAGAAGGCCACGCTCTTCGACGCGAGCAACAACTTCTTGACAGGCCCAATTCCAAAGTCCTTTGCCTGTTTGGGCCGGATGGAGATTCTGAACTTGGCCCATAACAAGTTATATGGACCTGTACCTGAGCTCGTCTGCAAGCTGTCGAATCTGGGCAACTTATCACTGTCCGATAACTATTTCACAAATCTCGGTACAGAATGCTTGAAGTTAGTCAAGAAAAATGTGCTTGATGTGAGGATGAATTGTATACCGGGCCTGGCGGGCCAAAGATCGGCTTCCGAGTGCCACATGTTCTTATCAACGGCGAAGTCGTGCCCCGACCAAAGATTATTGAATTGGATGCCGTGCACCATCAGTACTCAAAGGAAAACGCTAGAGTCCGTCCGTACCTCGTTGGAATCACAACGGTCTTATGCAGCCTTAAATCCCCATCGATTGTAAATTTTCTGGACTATCCAATATAAAAATCTATCAAGAAGACCTTGGTTTGATCCGTGGAAGTGGCAAACTCTTTTTTTTTTTTTTTTAAATTCTAATTATTCCTTTATGTTATTTAGGCTCAAAACGACTTTGTTGATCCATGATATATATATATATATATATTATCCCATGGCCCAAATTAATTTGATCCAAGGAAACCACTTGTAATAAAGAGGATAAAGTAAGCGCATGTAGTAAGTCAAGAAGGTACTCTCATTTATAATTAAATTTAAAAGTATTTATAGTGTAGATACTACAAATTTGATATTCTTCGAGCTCAATCAAAGGTAGCAGAGCTCCTAAGGTCACGTTTGTTGATCTTGTTAGACATACTTCAGCGTTAAAGAACTTGTGCTACGAAAAAATTGAGCTTAAAATTTGGTTGTGATAAGTAGAAATGTTAATAGAACTTTTAAATAAATATAATTTATGATCCATAATAATAATATAAACATATTTTTTGCTTTAGTCAAAAGAATTGAGGTACGTAACCATCTTGAATGTTTTAAATTTTGAACAAATGTAACTTACAACATATGAGGCATAATTATTTAATTCAGCAAATCATTTTAGATGTTACTGAAAAATTCTACTAACGAGAAGGCCACGAAACAGGTCAGCTTTGTTCCCATGAGTCACGTGATTATGAAGTAAAGTGTCTCACATGAAATTTGCTAACATTAATCTTTAGTTTAATTTGTAGCGTAGTCCTCATTTATCTCTTGCAATTTGACAACCTTCTATAACCGTACATGCACACCTGAAATACAACTCAATTTTTGGACTATCAAGATAGTGCTCTCACAAAAAATGTCTAATATTCACCTATTTAAATGATCTTTGAACAATTAAGTACTGTTGTTCTACAAAATATATCGACCTAACGTTCACTCACTAAAAGGACCCAAGCTCTAAGCCTCACACCCCACACTAAAATTTTACATATCAACATACAATAGATTATTTCTTTATTTTTTATGTGTTCACCAATTATATCATATGCTTAAAAATTTACTATATTATATTTAATTTTTTTGTAAGAGAAAACCAAATTTTATTCCAAAAGACTGAGATTTGAATGATCAAAGTAAAAAATTTGAAAATTATTTGAGGCAGATTATCAAAATTACTATAGTATTGCTAGATGACGTGTAATGTTGTATGTGTTGTTATCCAAAATGTACATGTCATTTGTGTGATGCACCAAAGGTAGCAGAGCTGCTAAGGTCATGTTTGTTGATCTCGTAAATACTCAAGAATAGACACATCAAGAGTATATCCTTAATATATATATATATATATATATATATATATAGCAGTTTCAACGACTGAAGAAAAAAAAAAAAAAAAAACTACAAAAGGCAGGCCGACCCACCCCTCATTTTTCCCATCGAAAAACTTGAACACAACCACTCTCTCCATCCATAAATTTAGCACAATGGTCTTAAATGCGTGTTATCGTCCACTATCTATAAAATGGTGGCATTCATGACCAGTGGGGATGCTCTGCCAATAACTAAACATGGCACCATTTCAGTTTTGAATTGGCACCGAAGGTTGGCGGTCAGCAGTCATTCAAATTTTAGATCCACCAAAGCCAATTTCAATTTCGAACAATTGGCTCTAGGTCTGATTTTTATTTTATTTATATATTTATTTTTACGGTCCTAAGCCATAAACATATAAATAATAATAATAATAATAATAATAATAATAATAATAATAATAATAATAATAATAGTAACCGAGAACTAAAACTGAAAAACCATAGGTTCCGAAATTGAAGGAGAACCATGCCCACACCTACCTGTAAACAATGTAATTTTGTTTCTCTTGACTAATAAATAAAACACTAACAAGCCAGCCAAGCCGACAACCCAAACAAGCAGCGAGCATATTCAAGCATGTATTTTACATGCCAGCCTATTATAGATTGTGGGCTATTTGAGCCGGCCCCAAAATGCCGACTCTGCTCGCCACATCAACACCAAGTGCACCATCATTGTTGCCGTTATTGACATGTAGAACGTAAAGATAAACTAAAATCCCTCTTTTTTGCTAACAAAAAGATTGGTCAACCTCTTAGTTTTCAGATTTTTTGTAAAAAAGGTACTCCACCTTCTTTCTAATAATAATAGTTCTTCTCTTACTCATTTTATTAAAGTACCATCATCAGCATATATGTGATGAGGATGAAAACAATAAGATACAAGATAAAATAACTCTTTTATTAGAGTAACTGGGGAAACACGATAATACTTATCAAAATACTTCAACCGGTTCAATAATAGCATCAAGAGGGAACATGTTTAAAATAAATCTTCAACTAAAAGAGATGGAGAGATTTTATTTGATTTGAGCTATTATGAAAGGCTTAGAAAGCAAAAGGCATTACAATTAAGGCTTCGTTGGTATACTATGGAGAAAAATCGCTCAATTGACCTAATTTTCTTTGCTCTTTTTTTCCCTAACTGAACTCATATTTATTTATTTTTCTATTTGAAAAATAAATAAATTAACTAGCCTCATTTCATTAAGACTTCCTTGAATAACTGTCTTATCTCTCTGACAGGCTAATATACTTGTAGCCAATTGACTAAAATGCATGAAGTATGTTGATGGATTGAAGCCACACAAGATTACTAGCAAGAAGCAAGAACATGGTGAATAGGAATCATGATTATAATGCCTTTCTTGATGCCACAGGAGGAAGAAAAAAAATGTGAATAAAAACCAGCAGATGGTACAGGAGGTTAATCAGACAACAGAGATGCCCCTCATTTAATCAGGCTTCTTAAGATTATGTTAGCTCATAATACAAAGATGAAACAGATGGAAACTTGAGTATCTCAGATTAGAAATATTAGAGAAACAGCAAATTACAAAATCGTGCTAATAGACAAAAGGACACTCAATCAAGATAAAAAATAACAAAAATATTACCTGTTGTCCCATGATAACTACAAATGCTATCCTCAATGCCCTCTTGGAGAATAAGTCCAATCAGTGCTGTTATTATAGTTTTTACAACAATCAAACCTGCCAAAGAGAAAAATACATTTGGCAACCCAGCCGAAGTTAAGAAACTGCATGAAACAAACAGTTTCACTGACAAATTAAATGAAGTATGAACAAAGTATGGATAGGTAACAAATTACAACAACTCAAACGGGGTTATAGAAAGCTTTTACCACTTTTGAATCATATGCTTGCCGCATCAAATGCTATGATTCATATTGAACACAAAAGAATTCTACAAAGATCAAAATGACATGCTGCAGAACATATGTCTAAATGATGTCAAAACATATACAAAAAAACAGCATGTTAATAAAAGTACCTGTTGCCACAGAAAAAAAAAAAAAGCCAATTTGTATGGCTCCAAAAGGGCCAGCATCAATTTGTGAAATAGAACTTTGTTTCTGCCAGAAGAGCTCCAAGCTGCAAAGATGCAGAACGAAAAGCCTCCAACTTCAGAATTATAATATACAAGAATTGTAACCATTCGGACATGACGATACAATACCAAACCACGTGAACACCAAGCACTACACTATGTTTCCACTGAATATTAAATTTTTTACTTCTCTCAAGATTATTGTGGTGGGGATGAAACACATTTCTTTACAATTTTTCTTAACTTTTTTTGTGGACCACACCTATCTGGTAAAATAAGTTTCATATTTCTGTCCCTACCACATAACAAACTGAAGATGTGCTAAGCCACGAGCGTGTTTAAGATAGACATGAGCATAATGCAAAAAATAATGCCAGCAGACATAAAAAATGTGAGGGCTGGGGCTCGAAATTCATTATCCCTTACCTTTCCAGAAAGAGTTAATTATAACCGCCTTCTGCAAACAAGGATCCAACTTCATCAATTTAGAAAAACAACAATTTCAGGGAAAGTTAGAAGATTTAATGAAGATGCTCAAAGATATGGGGAGAGGATGATGATGACCCAGATTGGATATAGGCAAAAGGTGGTGCTCTCCCACAACGGTAAATACTGCATGAGAAAAAGCAAGGTAAATAGCATAGAGGGTAATAACATTAAAGACTTGAAGAACATGATATGCATTGTCAAAATTACTGTTTCAACTTGCTACTTCACATTAAAAAATTGTCATGATCATTTCAGTAATTTACATTGCTAAGTTTCAGATGTGTCAATCAAAATGCATATGATGCAAAATAATGATAACAAAAGATCATGAAATGGAATTTTTATACAGATAAACATAAAAAAAAAAAAAAAAAAACCCACCTGTCCTGCATAGTGTATCATGCCTGCAATAAAGGAGAAAGGGTGATAATATAGAAGAAATCGCATTAATTACAAACATAATTTTGTGGAAGGGTTAAAAGACCATCCACAATTATAAGACCTCAAAATGAGGACCCATAACTTTAGTGTTGTACAACTCAAAACAATTGCAATTGTAGACACTCATAGAAGAAGACTACACATGACCACAAATGCAAGATCATCACGTGTTCATTGGTTCTTTGTTTCTGGACAGAAGTACAAAAGGTTAATGAAATGAGAAGATATATTGACAACATGTCATTTCTCATTCTTTCGTTACAAAAATAGAGTAAAAGACACCATCTTTCTATTAAAACACTTTCACATTCATGGCAGGCAATCATAGAAAAACCATACTATATAAATAATGTTTGAATTATCAGTCTATAATTTACACATGATCTTCCAGTTATTTTATCAGATTATCAGATATAGTTGTTGGCCAACAAATTGCCTGTATTGCTCACAACTGAAAGCTAAAAAATCAAAAGCATGGCTAGATATGGGTTCAAGAAAGTCATGAATAGGAACAACGTGCATCTGTTTTGAAGAGTTTTTTTATAAGACTTTTTAGAGGCTATTATAATAAAGTAACACATTAAAAAGACCAGCAATACAATCTGAATCACATCATACAAGAAATCATATATTTATTGAAATAGATAACAACCAACAAACAATTTTCAGGGGGGAGGAGACACAACTTTCGGCATTGTGGTATTTTCAATGTCCATGTTTTGCCACTACATTGAGCCACCTAAGATAAATGGAGTTCATTTGAAGAAAAAGATGTGAATAAAAACAAGCATATACTATGGGTAATCAGACAACAATAGAGATGCCCAGTATTTCAATCAGGTATCCTAAGAATATTTTAACTTAGAATACAAATATTAGACAAATGAAAATTGTAGTATTTCAATCAGGATTCTAAGAATTATATGTGTCTCAGATCATAAATAAGAGAGAACATGCAGACCAGGCAAGAGAAATTAAAGATTGTACCTAGAAATATAATGGTACTTCTCTTCAAAACCAAATTTCATCGCTAGAAAACACTGTACATATAGTAGTAGTAGACTATTCTTTCTAATTTTCTGGGTTTATGAAGTACTTTCAAAACAAAATAACCAAGATCAAGCACAATATAATCATTTGGTATAACCATATATTCAATAACTAGTGGAGTTGAATGACAAGAAACTGATAAGGACGTTGTAGAGTGAAAAGCTCACTAGTGAAACTCAAATTGTATAATATAATTAGCTAAAACTTTTTTTGAAAGACTAGCCATATTTTGAAACATCTAAGTCTGCTTTTTAAAGATGTTAGGGTCCTTTTCATGCTAGCTACCATCCACATCAAGATCTTAGCTAGTGTCATGAAAGCTAAAACTTGTCTGGCACTCGACTGCTATAGATCGTTATTAAGGTCAATGGAAAGGCTAAGTAATTAAGTACCAGCTCGAAAAAGTTTAAAACATGAAAACAAAATCCATAATTCATACTAATAAAAAGTTTTATTTAACATACTTAAGCTTTAGTAAAAGTTTCGAGAAATCACATAATGACAACTAAGTGGGGAAAGTCAAAGCATCAAACCCATCTCAAAAAGCTGTAAAATGTAATCAGATAGTGATATCTGATGCCCCTCACATGTATATATCTGACTGCATGATCATGAGTAACGAATGATTGTTCGTATGCTAGACATGATGCCAATTAGCTGGCAATAAAAAGCTTGTACGGTTCAAGTGGCCACACTTTAAGCCTACTATAAGGATTGTGAGTTGCTTGTAACAGAAATCCTGGATATAAAACAGATAAGGGACACTCAATAAAGAAGAAAAAGAAGAAAAATCACAATATTACCTGGGAAAAAATGGATGCCTATCCATATGATCTGTTGAGATCTCAGTACAACATGTGGACCTATTGCAGATATTATCAATGTCCTCATAACCAGCCAAACTGACCCCTCTTAGATAAGAAACTGCATAGAACTTTTAGCACCTGTAAGAGAGATACGAATTTTCTGAAACTGAAGAGCTCTCTAAAAAAAGTATTGAAGTATGAAGAAGTTATGAGAAAACTCCAATGGGGATATTGAATTTTTTACTGCTTGTGAGATATACCTGCTGCATTAATGCATATACATCAAATTTTTGGAGGGAAAAAAGGAGGGGGGGAAAAGGCTAACAAATAATGTTTGGATGATGAAAGAACATATACAAGTTGTCACAACAAAACATGAGTAAGCCTCTTAAAGACCTTATATAAATTTGTGTACGGATGTTTGTTAAGGATTGAACCTTTAAGAGACCTATTGTGTGCAGAAGTTTATTTCCAAAAATTCACCTGGCAGAAAGCACATAGCTACATACAATAAAACTAGAAAAACCTTCAAATTCATTAGTATCATATAACTCTATAATAATTACTAATCAATGTATATATGAGAATACAATATCAAACCGTGTCACAAAACCCCAACTTCTGGGTAACAAGCAGTGTCAACAGGTAAACTTCATCATAATCTTAGAACAAAGCTGCATATTTATTCGAAGAAAATTAAAAAGAAATGTCAAAATGATCTCTCTCCCCGATACATTCCTTAATGAGTATGCATGTGGTGATACCTGTGTGTTTTCAAGAATGCATCAGTGCTCTGCTTTCTTCAACTCCAGCAGAAGCATCATTTTGAATGAACGTAAATGCAGCACAGAAAATGAACTCAAAGTAGAACCTTCAAAAGTGGATATAGCAAAATTATTCAATACAAGTAACAGGCTTAAATATCTTAATAAAAATCTAGCCTACACCAGAAGCCTGATTTTAAATAATACACAAAAAGGAAAAGCCAAAAGAAGGGTCCATACTTAATAGCTTAGACAAAACATGAGACTGCTTTATAAAGGCTGGATCCCCATCATGCAGCATGTATACGAACTGTACAGAACTCATGACATGAGTATATCTCACATGAAATGATTTCAAGAAACCAAACTATTTGTGAAACACACCTGACTTGGAATGAACGCTCAAGCAAGCGAAATGAAAATTTAGCAAGAGCCCACAAGCAGTGAAGTTAAAGCGTTAAACTATCTCAAAAAGCTCTCAAAAATCATGTGTCGGGTATGCCCTCTCTACCAGAACTCATCATAAAAGTTCAAAAAGTACAAGACAACGTAACTATGTCCGGAGCAACTGTTACAACAACAATAATCAACTAGTTTTGTCCAATTTATGGGGTTGGCCAATATCATACATTGCCATTGTGTTAGGACAGAATACATGTAATCATTTTACATTTAATTTCAACTAGGGAGAATTATTTCTACTACAGAAAATTAAATTGATTAAACATATTTGTAAAATTTGTCTAATGCTGTACTTTTGCATGGAGGGTATAGGTCTCAAAAAAGAAAACTTTTGCATAAACAATTTATGAACACAAAAAAATGATGGATTTATATAGTGGTTAAGCAATAGATACTGTTAAGCTCCTAGTATGTCTAAGTAGATTCTAGTTCCACTAGAAAATATCCACTACTCCACCAGATGAAACAAGAGAATGTGAAGCATACCCGGTGATTAAGGATTTTTCCACATCATACCAATTCTCACTACCAACCCACCATATGGCTCTAGCACAAATATATCTACTCGACATGAGATTGGTTATACCTCTGAACATCGTGGCAGCCCTGGATAGTCTAAGAAGTAGGAACGGAAGCATAGTGAAAAAGTAAATAGCTATTCCAACAATTTGATATTACAAATGTTCTTACCAATGCTAATTTGTCTAACCAAACGCAAACTTTAGAAGTCATTCCAAAAGCACATGCTCATACTTTAATAAGAGTAGGACACTTTATTAGCAACACATTCTGGATTTTTAAATCACTTTTACCCAAGTATTGGATTGAATGTACTTTCTGAACCTACTTCATAGCATGACAGTACAACACCTCTCAAGCTTCATCATCTTCCGAACAGAGCTCACCATCAGAAGAATGATCGATCCAGCAAGAGGCTTCATGGTGCTGTCATCATAAGGTGTGTAAGGAAAGAACGGTATAGAAATACAGGAAAGGAACAAAATCTCAATCAAATTATCTAGTTGAAAGTTTAAAAACAATGGTGGCATAGTTCAGAGGTAAACTTTGGTTTCCATAACAAAAATAAGTTTCCTGGTCATAAACATATCCAGCTCTGGATCAAGTATTCCTAATTTTTGAGCTTGTAATTCCATAGGATCTCTTATAAGCTGACTCAGAAAGCTTGCATCATCTTAAACCTAATACTAAAATCTTTCATAATCTTAGAACAAAGCTGCATATTTATTCGAAGAAAATTAAAAAGAAATGTCAAAATGATCGCTCTCTCCGATACATTCCTTAATGAGAATGCATATGGTGATACCTGCGTGTTTTCAAGAATGCATCAGTGCTCTGCTTTCTTCAAATCCAGAAGAAGCATCATTTCCTGGGCACGGGCTAGTATACATGAACCTGCAGTTCAAGTTTTATCCACTCATTAATGATATTTAAGTATTTCTATATTTTCTGTACTTAAGAGTTCCTTCTGTGCTTATGAGTTCTTTCGGCAATGTGGTATGTCCAATGTCCATGTTTTGCCACTTCATTGAGCCACCTAAGATAAATGGAGTTCATTTGAAGAAAAAGATGTAAATAAAAACCAGAATATTTCATTTGAAGAAAAAGATGTAAATAAAAACCAGAATATACTTCCAGATGGATAATCAGACAACAATAGAGATGCCCAGTATTTCAATCAGGCATCCTAAGAATATTTTAACTGAGAATAAAATATTAGACAGATAAAAACTGCAGTATTTCAATCAGGATTCTAAGAATTATATGTATCTCAGATCATAAATAAGAGAGAATATGCAGACCAGACAAGAGAAAGTAAAGATTGTAACTAGAAATATAATGGTACCTTTCTTGAAACCAAATTTCATCGCTAGAAAACAATGTACATATAGTAGTAGTAAACTGTTCGTTCTGATTTTCTGGGGTTTATGAAGAAGTACTTTCAAAACAAAATAACCAAGATCAAGCACAATATAATCAGTTGGTATAACCATATATTCAATTACTAGTGGAGTTGAATGACCAGAAATTGGTGAGGACATTGTATAGTGAAAAGCTCATTAGTGAAACTCAAATTGTATAATATAATTAGCTAAAACTTTTTTGAAAGATTAGCCATATTTGGGAAACATCTAAGTCTGCTTATTAAAGATGTCAGGGTCCTTTTCATGCTAGCTACCATCCTCATCAAGATCTTAGCTAGTGTCATGAAAGCTAAAGCTTGTCTGGCACTTGACTGCTATAGATCGTTATTAAGGTCAATGGAAAGGCTAAGTAATAAAACACCAGCTCGTAAAAGTTGAAAACATGAAAACAAAATCCATAATTCATACTAATAAAAAGTTTTATCTAACATACTTAAGCTTTAGTAAAAGTTTCAAGAAATCACATAATGACAACTAAGTGGGGAAAGTGAAAGCATCAAACCCATCTCAAAAAGCTGTAAAATGTAATGTCAGATGGTGATATCTGATGCCCCTCACATGTAAATATATGACTGCATGATCATGAGTAACAAATGATTGTTCGTATGCTAGACATGATGCCAATTAGCTGGCAAGATAAGAAGCTTGTACGGTTCAAGTGGCCACCCTTGAAGCCTACTATAAGGATTGTGAGTTGCTTGTAACAGAAATCCTGGATATAAAACAGATAAGGGACACTCGATAAAGAAGAGAAAGAAGAAAAATCACAATATTACCTGTTTCTCAGTGAAAGAAAAATCACAATATTACCTATCCATATGATCTGTTGAGATCTCAGTACAACATGTGGACCTATTGCAGATATTATCAGTTGTCCTCATAACCAGCCAAAGTGCCAAACTGACCCCTGTTAGATAAGAAACTGCATAAAACTGTTAGCACCTGTAAAAGAGATTACGAATTTTCTGAAACTGAAGAGCTCTCTAAAAAAATATTGAGGTATGAAGAAGTTATGAGAAAACTCTAAAGGGGATATGAAATTTTTTACTGCTTGTGAGATATACCTGCTGCATTAATGCATATAGAATATACATCAAATTTTTGGAGGGAAAAAAGGAGGGGGAAAAAAGGCTAACAAATAATGTTTGGATGATGAAAGAACATATAAAAGTTGTCACAACAAAACATGAGTAAGCCTCTTAAAGACCTTAAATAAATTTGTGTATGGATGTTTGTTTAGGATTGAACCTTTAAGAGACCTATTGTGTGCAGAAGTTGGTTTCCAAAAGTTCCCCTGGCAGAAAGCACTAAGCTACAAACAATAAAACTAGAAATAATTAATAATCAATGTGTATATGAGAATACAATATCAAACCGTGTCACGGAAGCCCTACTTCTGGGTAACAAGCAGCATTAACAGGTAAATTTCATCATTAGTTATGTAAAGTTAAAATGCGAAGCCTAAAAGCTCTTAAAGGAGCTTAAAGTTCACTGAAATATGTAGTTAGTGTTTATGCAAATCTCAATACGTCAACATACCTCGCTCCTACAACACCGGCGGTATCACAAGAAGTTGGACAATATCAAGCAGCAAGTCCAGGAAAGGTTACTGCCTCAACATATTTAATAACGTAATTGCAATGCCACATCTGACATAAATGCAGTAAAGGTTCTTAAAAAATTAGATATATTTTCGTCATGATATACACTGACAAAACATACAGACTGAGTAAAATATAGATGAACCGAACAAGGAAGAAGAATTTGGAGTACTTCAAGAACAAACGCTGAAGAAGACAAAGAAAGAACGGTTGAGTTACTTGGATAGCAAACACTGAAGACAACAATGAAATAACACCATTACTAACCACAGCTTCATCAAATCTTTCAAATGTTGACCTACAGGTTTCCAGAACTATAATAAAGAACAAAGACAAAGACAACAATTCAGAAATTCCCTTGGTGAAGCTCAAAGTGCATTTTAGAAGCACAGTCAATGACATGCAGGTAGAATATATCAATATTAATATTATAAACACAATTAAGTAATGATCTCTATAACAAGCCATTAAAAGGGATTTATATATGCCAACTAGTAATCTCACAATTTTATATATTTGGATAATAAAGATTAAAAATATAACCCACAGACAAGCACATGGAATTTATTGGCTGGATGATAATAAAATCATAAGGAAATAAAGCTATATACTACTCTTGTGGCAGGTCACTAGCAATTTGAGTATTTGACAATTATTTCTTATTTATAAAATTGTAGATCTTGAAAAGAACAGAAACACCCAAGATTATCGTACCGATTAATAACAATTTGGTGGCAGCTACTATGTAAAAGCAAATGTTCAAAGTAGAACCTTCAACAGCCGGGGGTGAGGGGGGGTGGATTTTGAATGAACTCAAAGTAGAACCTTCAAAAGCGATATAGCAACATTAATCAATACAAGTAGCAGGCTCAAATTTATTAATAAAAATTTAGCCTACAACAGAAGCCTGATTTTAATAATACACAAAAAGGAAAAGCCAAAAGAAGGGTCCATACCTAATAGCTTAGCCAAAACATGTGACTGCTTCAAAAAGGCCGGATCCCCATCATGCAGCATATATACACACACAACTGTCGAGAACTCACGCATGGCATCATTGTATCCCACACGAAATGGTTTCAAGAAACCAAACTATTCGTGAATACACACCTGACTTGGAAAGAACGATCAAGCAAGCAAAATGAAAAATTAGCAAGAGCGCACAAGCAGTGAAGTTAGAGCTTCTAACTATAGCAAAAAGGTCTCAAAATTCATCTGTCGGGTATGTCCTCTACCAGAACTCATCATGAAAGTTCAAAAGTACAAGACATTGTAACTATGTCCGGAGCAACTGTTACAACAACAATAATAAACTAGTTTTGTCCCAATTTATGGGGTTGGCCACTATCATACATTGCCATTGTGTTAGGACAGAACACATGTAATCATTTTATGTTTAATTTCAACTAGGGAGAATTTGTTCTACTACAGAAAATTAAATTGATTAAACATATTTGTGATATTTGTATAACGCTGTACTTTTGCATGGAGGGTATGGGTCTCACTAAGAAGTCTTTTTCATAAACAATTTATGAAGACAAAAAGATGAAGGATTTTTATAGTGGTGAAGCAATAGATACAGTTATGCTCCTAGTATGTCTACGTAGATTCTAGTTCCACTAGAAAATATCCACTACTCCACCAGATGAAGCAAGAGAATGTGAAGCATACCCTGTAATTAAGGATTTTTCCACATCATGCCAATTCTCACTGCCAACCCACCAGATGGCTCTAGCACAAATATATCTACTCGATATGAGATTGGTGATACCTCTGAACATCATAGCAGCCCTGGGTAGTCTAAGAACTGAAGCACAGTGAAAAAGTAAATAGCTATTACAACAATTTGATATTACAAAACCAATGCTAATTTGTCTAACCAAACACACACTTTAGAAGTTATTCCAAACGCACATGCTCGTGCTTTAATAAGAGTAGGACACTTTATTGGCAACACATACTGGATTTTTTAAATCAGTTTTTTCCCCAGTATTGGATTGAAAGTACTTTCTGAACCTATCTCACAGCATGACAGTACAACACCTATCAAGCTTCATCATCTTCCGAACAGAGCTCACCATCAGAAGAATGATCGATCAACCAAGAGGCTTCATGGTGTTGTCATCATTAAGGTGTGTAACGAAAGAACAGTATAGAAATACAGGAAAGGAACAAAATTTCAATTAAATTAGTTAAAAGTTTAAAACCAATGGTGGCATAGTTCAAAGGTAAACTTTGGTTTCCATAACAAAAATAAGTTTCCGGGTCATAAACATATCCAGCTCTTGATCAAGTATTCCTAATTGATTTTTGAGCTTGTAATTCCATTGGATCTCTTATAAGCTGACTCAGAAAGCTTGCATCATCTTAAACCTAATACCAAAATCTCTCATAATCTTAGAACAAAGCTGCATATTTATTCGAAGAAAATAAAAAAGAAATGTCAAAATGATCGCTCTCTCCAATAAATTCCTTAAAGAGGATGCATATGGTGATACCTGTGTGTTTTCAAGAATGCATCAGTGCTCTGCTTTCTTCAAATCCAGCAGATGCATCATTGCCTGGGCATGGGCATGTATACATGAACCTGCAGTTCAAGTTTTATCCACTCATTAATGATATTTAAGTATTTCTACATTTTCTGTGTTTAAGAGTTCCTTCGTGGCAACATCATCTGCTCATAAATACCAACTCTTCTAAAATTCTTTGAAAAAGTATCCAGAACACAAATCGGACATGCTGCAAATAAGGAACACAGCAATGGAAAATTGTGAATCAAATATAGATTCTGATGATTATCATTATCTCAAATTAACTTACAATATAGAGCTACCATACATAACAACAGCTCATTGATAGGACGAACAGAAGCAAAGAGCAGCAAAAGTACCTGGGAAGAAATGCTGAATACAACAACTTGTTTCATCAATACTTTGAATTTCGCAAAACAAGTTTCAAAAAGTATCATGAGGGCAGACCATAAAACGGAAACAGTTGAGGAATTCACTAGATAAAGCTCAAAGTGCAATGTTAGAAAAGCATAATCAGTCGCATCAACATTAAATGCATCATAACAAAATGATATAGACATTATAAGTGGTCTCCCACATGCTCCAGGCCCATGTAAGTTGAGGAATTCGAAATGCGAAGCTCAAAGTGCATTGTTAGAGAACCATAGTGAATGCATCAAGGTAAAATGTATCACAACAACAATGACAAAGACAATCTAAGCATATATCACATGGTCCAGACCTGTAGTAGTTGAAGAATCTGCTAAGTGATGATCAAAGTGCATTTTCAGAAAAGCAAAATCAATAACATCAAGGTAAAATGTAACATGACAAAAATGATAAAGACAGAATAAGTAGTGTTCTATCACATGGTCGAGACTTGAGCTGAAGAATTCACAAAGTGAAGCTCAAAGTTCATTATTAGAAAAACATAATCAACAACATCAAGGCAAAATGTAACAGGGTAAATATGATAAAAGACAATATAAGTAGTGTTCTCTAACATGGTCCGGACCTATGGGACATTGACAGGAAGATCATATTTACATACTGACCCAAGTTCATTATAACAAAAAATTGGAGTGTACAACAAACAGCAGCTATAAAATTGTCTAAGGACAAAAACAGAGAAATATGTAAGGATCAACTAACCATGGCAGCAAAAGTTATAATATAAATAAAACAATCTAAAACATACTACGAACAAGAAACTAGCAATCCTGTTTTTCATGTTCAGATCATACAATAACAAGGCATACACCATATATAATTTGTGAGACACTGCTTTACAAATAACAAACTAGAAATAGATACAGAGTTATTACTCAGTTTGTAAGAAGTCGAGAGAAGCCTTGAGCGAGGAAGGAGACCGAATAGGAGCGAGTTAAGAGGGTGCAGTGTGACACGGTGAAGAGAGGCGAGATGATTCCTCTTCCTCAGAAAGCATCGTTCTGTAGCGCGGCCGTGAGGATCGCCGCCAATGGCTGCTGTAGTATGTGGAGGCCTTGCATTCCACATTTCCACACCGCATTCCACATTTTCACTATGAGAGCATCGTGTCCGATTTTCGGTCTCGTTGCCGCCTCGCCGGAGAAATTGAAGAATTCGGAAGAGTTTATACATAACCGTTCTTATTTATAATAATCTTTTCCACCGTCTAAGAATTAATTATTGATAGTAAAAGTCACCAATAATTATAAGCTTATACATGGTAAGTTATTTTATACGGTAAATTAATTAATATTTAAACTTAATAATTTCATATATAAATGGTAAGTTACTGTTCAGAATTTATATGGCAAGAAAGAAGAATTTCTTGCCCTAAAAATTTTACAGCTGTAATGATAAATTATTGTTAATTTTTATGAGGTGAAATAATTTGTCCACCGCACTTTCGAAAGAGCCTCCTTCTTTCTTTTTCTATTTTTTTTTTTCAATCTTTTCCTTTTTCAATTTATGGTAAGTTACTGTTGCTGTAATTAATCCTTGCCGGTCTTCTCCTTACCAAACTCCACGATAATTCTTTTTTCTTTCCTTTTTAGATTTTGAGATTCCTTTTTATTTTTCCTTTTACTTTATTTTGTGGAATTAAATATAAATAAAATTCTGAATATCCATGATTGCGGCAATGTGTTTCTTCATTTTCTTTTTAATTTTATTTATTCAATTTTCTTTTATCTTACATTTTACATTATTGTGTGAAATTATTAAAAAAAATGAAAAGACCAACACTTATATAAACCATATAATATCCTCACACGCAATAGGTTGAATCTTAATATAATAATAAAAAAAAAAAGTGCACCGATACTAACCATTTGAATTAGGATCCGTGAAAAATGCATAAATCCAGCCCTTGCGCCGACATTCTTGTACAGTTTTTTTGCATAATTTGTTACGCGAATTTTATTTTTTCTTTAGTTGTTTTGTGGCATCGGTATAGTACTGCTACGTTGTGGTGCCCACATATGTAACCAACTAATTTACTCCATACTTTACATACCAAAAGAAATTAATAATCTCTCAACCTCTAGAATCAATATTTGAAAACTTTATGCTAAATAAAACTTTCATCAAAGTAATTTGTTTGTAGGATAATATTTTATTTTCATGAAAATATGTTATCAGTTTATTTTGGACAACAATAATTAGTGTGTATGCTGGTAAACAAACACGTGCAACACTAAAAATACCAAACACTAGAATAAATCAAAATACTAATAGAAAAGTCCAATAAAAAAAAGTTATAACTCGATCGTAAGAGGGGCCGAATCACAAATGTGGGGTGGCCATAATTATGTGAGCGTCCTATCATGCAGCTCCAGAGCAGGACACTCCACTCATTCTTATAATTATTATTTTTTTATTAATTTACAAAAAAAAAATTGAATAGACAATATTATTGTTGTTTATGGCTCATACTATCCATTATTGTTGGATCTTATTCAATATGTCTCCTCACCGACAACTTCTTCAAGTTCAAAATTTAATATAATATTTCATATGTTTTTTCCTTTTTATGAATTAGAAATCCCATACTCAATTTTATCAATACAAAAATTATATTCTCGTGAAAGTCTCTCTGATTTTCTCTCTCTTTCCCTGCACCTTGACGACTCACTATATAAGTTTTACACGATTGGACTTTCATGATTGAGAGTATAAGTCACGAAAGCTTATACGATTGACTGTGAGGTCAGTTTTCACGATTAACCGTGAAAGAAAGAACTTTCACGATTGACTGTCAGAAAACTTTCATGATTAACTATGAAAACTTAGTAAGAAATTTTTAGAAATTATGAGTAAAAATATATTTTTAAAAAAAATTTGAACATACAAGAGTTTTATCAAAAGTTAATGTGTATATTGAAATTTGCCCCATTCTTTAGTTGAGTAAATCATTTTTGATGTTACTACTGACAAATGGGCCACATAACAAGCCAGCTTTGTTCACGTGAGTCACGTGATTGTGAAGTAAAGTGTTTCAGAAATTTCCTTACAATAATTCTAAGTTTAATTTGTAGCCTAGTCCTCATAAATCTCTTGCAATTTGATATACTTCTTTAACCGTACATGCATACATGAAATCCAACTCGGTATTTGGACGATCAAGATGGTGCCATCACATAAAATATATTGTTTAGGATTTTATTTAATGATCTTTGAACGATTAAGATGTCGTCGTTGCACAAAATATATCGATATATCATTCATTACTAAAAGAATTAAAGTTCTAAACCTCACATCCCACAAATTTAGGCTCTTTATAACATTTTATATATCATCATAAAATAGATTATTTTTTTATTTTTTATGTGTTCACCAATTATATCATATGCTTAGAAATTAATTATATTATATTTGATTTTTTAGTAAAAGAATACCAAATTTTATTTCGAAAGACCGAGATTTTGAATAATCAAAGTAAAAAATTTGAAAATTTATGAGGCAGATTATCAAAATCACTATAGTATTGCTAGATGACGTGTAATGTTGTATGTATTATTATCCGAACATTAACATGTCACTTGTGTGATGCACCTGTAAACAATTATTTTTCTGATAAAATAAAAATAACAATCATCATTAAGTTAATTTAAATTGTACAAAAAATAGAATTATTATCTCTTTTAAAAAAATAATATATATCAAAAGAATATTGGATATCAAAATATAAAAAACACAATATTATATTTTTACTAACTTAATAAGTTTATCAACAATTTGAGTTAATCAGTAAAACAAATTTTACTAATGAAATAATTTCATAAGTATAATTAGAAGTAACTTGGATAAAATGTTAAGAAAACAATAACATAAGGGAATTTATTGTTTTGGAAAATTACAATTGTAATTTAAATATGCATTTATTAACCATTATTCTAAAAATACATTATTTCGAACAAAAAATTATATTAATTGTACGTTTTGTTATATATATATATATTTATATATATTGATATATGAATTATTATTTAGACTATCCTAGACTGTACAAACTATATTATTTATTTGGGTTAGTTGCAAAAAAGTGCATCTTCGTCATATTTTGTAATTTAATCACATCATTTTAAACGTTACAATTTAATGTACGAACTTTTTAATTTTTGCAATTTAATGCATGAGGGAGTGGCTGGGAAAGCAGCCACCCCTCAACTTTTAAAATGTATATTTTATTATTTTTTAAAATATATTTATAATATTAAAAAATACACAAATTCTTTTCTTTTTACTTCATTGCACCCTGTAATCTTGATAATTTCATTTTTATAGGTATTTTTTTTTTTTGTAAATAATAAATATATTTTATTGAGTTAAAATATTTGATTCATACTTTTAAGTATATATTTAGCCATTTACAAGAAATAAAAAGTAAAAACTTTAAACATTTACATGTTAAAAATGAAAATGTTAAGATTTTAGGTGCGATAATTGAGTAAAAATAAAAGAAATGAAGCATTTTTTGAAACTATACACACACACACTAAAATTAAAACTTTAAAAAAGTTGAGAGTCGATTGCCTCCACTAGCCACCTCCACGGTGCATCTTTGATAGTGGATATCAAGTTTTGAATGCCACAACAAAATTCTATAAAAAATTATATTCAAGCCTTAAAATTATCAAAATCAAGAATTGTTTTTATTACATTGCAATATTTAATTTTTTTAATTAAATTATAAAAATGGTAAAATTCATTTATTCTTTAGCGATTAACCATAGGTATGAAGATTTGTTTGTATGGTGAACAATATTGAGATTGGAACACTAACATGATTATCAAGCATAGGCTTTTTGGGTAATTTAAAGGAAAATAAATGCAAAATGGTTAAGGTAAAAGTATAGTTAAATATGCCATCAATTCACTCCACCGACACCCAATTTCCATATAACTTCCGCAAACATCATATATCTGATTGTTTCCAATGATGTTTTTACAGTTCGTCGCTGATCAAATTGGTCTCACTGCCAATTATTATTTTAATTGGATGATGGTTCGGACAGTGCATAGAATGTAATATATGTAATTGTATAAATATTATGTTATAAAATTATATAATTATTACATAATTTTATCAAATGTACAAATAACATAGTATCAAATAAAATAATTCTAAACATGTATTTTATATAACAAAATAAGAGTCCGTGGAAATATATATAAATTAAAAAAATATTATTTTTTGTCTTACAGTAAATTTTTATTTAAAAAAAAAAGGAAACAATAAAAAAATTAAAATACTATATCTTTAAACATAAAGAGTTAGAATTTTTAGAGTATGTTTGGATTGGGTTGGGTACGACCGGTAGTAGGTTGTGCTACAACCAACTCGTGTTTGTTTACGAAGTTGCGGGTTGTGGATGAGTTGTGGTTGTTCCATCCACAGCCCTACCCTCTTTATACATTTTTTTCCTTCCTCTTCTCTCATCATTCATAAGAAAACTATTCAATATATATTTTTTTACCCAAAATTTTTAAATAATTATAACTTTTTTATTTCAAATCCATTTTATAAAAATTATATCATATTAATTCTCTTCTTAAAATCTTTATTTTGACATCCATTTAGCATATATATATAATAATCTATCACCAATTATTAAATCCACAAATCTTTATCTTTCATAATATAATAATACAAATAAAACTCTACTAAACCTATTGATTTGACATGTCAATAACAACCTAAATTATCACAACCCAAAACAAACACCACATTTTACTATGCATTTGATTGTGACACAACCTCACAACCCATAACCGGTTGCGCTACGGAAGGCTTCAACCTAGTCCAAATATCCCCATAGGGTTTCACTCAAATCATTCTTAATTATAGTTTTTTTTAATGTGATTTTCATTTTAATGTTATTCCTAATAAATAATAAATTGTGTGATATTTTGAAGATTTAAAATCGAAACTTAATACAAATTATCCACATCCACTATAATTCCCCAAACTTTATATAAATATCCCAAATTAGTAAAAATAAAATTTTTATTTATTATTTATTCAAATTCAATAAATAAATAAAAATTTTAGTCCATGCAAAATTATATTTCATATTTAATATAATATTTTATTTTGATATATACCAAATTAAAGATTGTAAACAAAAAATTAATTTGGTATATTACATTATAAACACATTTAAAATCAAAAGTTACTTGAATTGTAAACTTTTTTTAAAAAAAAATTCTTTTTATGGTATTAACAAACAAAGAGGTTTAAGTAGTTGGGCTTAACTTCACCCCTACTCTCACGCACAGCTCTTTTTCTAATTTTTTAAACATATTATTTTTTATGTTTTATTTTTTAAACAGAAGATGGAAAAAAATTCGTCAAGTGACATATGTCTTTTTAATATAATTATATGGATTTGTTTTATATTAAGGATATATTAGTTGGATCAATTTAATTGGTAATTCTATTGCTATTAGTATTTCCTACGTGCTTTATAAATTATATAATAAATTATTAAAAAAATAATATAATTTTTAAAAATAAAATACATAATTTATGAAATATATTTTTAATAAAAAATGTTTAAAATAAAAATATCTCAAAATATAAAAATATATTAAATAATAAAATATACTATAATTAATCTATGAAAAATTATTTTGTATTTAAATTTTAAAAATTTATTTTTATATATGCAATATAGATATCAAATTAAAGATTATAAAAAAAGATTAATTTGATATATTTTTCATACAAAACGAAGTGGAGATGTGAGTTATAAGACTTAGAAAATTATAGTGAAGAAGTAAAGAAAAAAAGGATATCATCAAAAAATAGAAGGCGATTTGGGCGGAAAAATGATATTTCTGTAAATTTTTATAATTGTCTTATTTTTGATATAGTTATAGCTAGTGAAATTAATTTTCAGTATAATGTACATAAATATCCTTTAAATTCGACTTATTTGTAACATCTAATTTAGTTTTAACTTTTTTTTAAAGCCATCTAATTACATTTATATATAATATTATTGATCCATTATTATTATTATTATTATTATTATTATTACTATTATTATTATTATTATTATTATTATTATTTTGTCTAACATACACCAATCTACTCGACTTGAAAAATAACACAAATCACAGAGAAAAACTTTTATCTTATGATATTTATTGAAATAGTTGGTCACATTTAATAAATGCCTCTTTTCTTTTATTTTCTTACAAATAAACTTTCTACTATAATAAACTTTATTCTTCAAGAAAAAAAAAAGATTTTGAAGCACTAAAATTCAAATAAATAGTTAAATTTAATTGATTCAGGCTGACGTCTCCTTCAAGTGTACATAATGAAGAAAAGGGCTTGAAGAGATGCAAGAATATTAGGGAAAACAACTTATCCCTTTTAATGATGGATTTAATTAAACTGCTTTCCTTAAGTTTCAAGATTTGTACAGATAATGACAACATTAACCAAACAAATTAATTTGGAAAAAACTTGTTCTATAATTTTTATTTTCTTGACATCTAATTTTTGCCATATTTTAATCATTATACAAACACATAAGCTTTAATAAAACCAGACATACTTTATATATCACGTTTTCTCCCAAATATGGATACACACATTTCACGACATAAAAGTCAAAATCAGATTATGATTTATTTCGTATCTTGTTTTATTTTATTAAATGCAAGCTGTGTGTAGTAATTTTATAATAATCGTATATTCTATAATTATGTAAAAAGGTGAATTTTTTTTATAGAAATACCATTTTTTCGCCTATATAATTTTTTTTATTTGTTTACTTTAATTTTTAAAGATTTATATATTTTTCATCTCAATTCTCTGTTTTACAAAAAAGTATATATATTAAATTAATTAATTTTTCGTAATCTTCAATTTAATATCTATATTGTATTTTTTAAAATTTTAAAAAATTATATTATTATTTTTATAATAACTTATTACATGGTAAAAATATAATAAGTTACAAGATTTAAATTGTCCAAGAATTATGACTTGCGGAATTCATATTAAAGCGGATTTTGCAGGTGATGTATGATATGTATTAAATACAATATTTAATGTTTATAATCATATACTCTTTACAAAAAGAGGTGCCTAAAACCATATAAATAATTTTATACCTTATATGTATTATATATACAAAATAGGCAGCTAGATAATGTGCCCAGTATAGAAATAAGATCGGTTTAGTATTAAATATCTAAGTATACTAAATATTTCAGGTGTATATGTAATTTGGGGGTATAAATGAATTGAATCAGTAATTTAATAAAAGTGCGAAGTTTGATTTGAACTTAATCGAACTTAAATTTTTAAGGTTCGAACCTGACTCGTTAAAATACTTGATAAGTTCGAATTTGATTCGACTCGGTACTTTTTTTATTTTTTATAGTACACTTATTTTTTATTTATTAAAATTTTATTTAATTTATAATTAGAGTGTTTGGTAAATAAATAAAAGACAGACAAAATATTAAATTCAATTGAGTTCGACTAATTTTGCGAGCCTATCAAATTGAATATTAATGAATTCGAGTAGCTCGGGGTCGATTAGCTTTTAATTTTGATTTTTTTTCAAATTAATTTGGAGCAGGTTACTAACTGTCTCGAGGGGCTTGCCCCAATATGTAATTTCAATATGTAACGCTCATATTAATTTAATACAAATAAATTATAGTGATGATAGAAAAATAAGAATATCGGATAAGAAAAAAAGGTCGAAGAAAGTTGGATAAACCAGGTTCTGAAGACTGGCTTTGAATTTCATATTCTACTGCAGAATTATGCATTTTGAACTCATGAATCCTACTAATATAATATAATATATTGAATATTTCAAAAATCCTATAAAATGTTACAGTATACCTCAAAAGAAAAAAGAGGATAATCAAGTAGATTTTGGATATACAGATGAAGCAGAGGTAGAACAGAACCCAAACCTATTACTATTGGACTCCATTTTTCCGATCACATAATGCCCCAGCAAATCTATTGTTTTCACCAGATTTTCACTGCACAGAAACTCGTCGCTGCAAACTCTTTCAACTTCTCTGTCAATTTCATGTACAAATACATGGGTCTCAGCGGCGCCGGCCCTTTTGCTCCTCGCCAGAACGGCGGCGGTGAATATTGCCGACATCCTCCCCGGCGCCGCCCCGAAGTACCCGCGGGGCCCGTCTATGAGTATCAAGTCCCAAGCGACGTCGTATATGTGGTTGGGCAGGTCGTTTATGGCTAATTTGCAGTCTGAAAACAAGAGGTTTTGCACTGGGCGGCATTCGTTGGAAACTTCTCCTTTGTAGTACTCTATTAAATCGTATAAGTCGCTGACTTTGGTCGTGAATTGCACGTCGTACGCTTCGATAGATGGGTGTTTTTCTTCGAGTTTTGAGATCAAATACGCGCTATCGCCGACGAAAACTGTGCGGCCGTTGTGGTTGAGGGAGTTCCAGAGGAGGGTCTCGTGTGTGAGCCCGAAAACGAGGACGTTACATGGGGCGGCGCAGCGGCGGAGGACGGCGGCTATGTACTTCAGCTCATCGGAGGACATGCGGCCGGAGAAGGAGGCGTTGATGGATGCATAGTGGAGGAGCGCGTCGAAGATGGGTTTAGGAAGCTGAGACTTGTCCTTGGCGGTGGCGCCAGCGGCTATCCTGGCGGCCGAAGTGGCGTCCCTAGTGGTGAAGAGAGTGAAAGCGAAAGTAAAGATGAAGAACAGTACGAAAACCAACAGCCACGCGCGGTGAAAGCTGCCGGGGGGCTTGTGTACGGAAGGGTGGAGGACGATGAACTTGGCACTGGTCTTCATATGAGTGAATCCAAGGCGTTTGATAAAAGGAGCGAGAGAAGATGAAGGTGCTTGGGAAGGGTGGAGACACAAAGGTTTGTTCCGATTTCCTTTATTCAAATGTCACATGGAGGAATTAAAGGAGTGGCACTAGTTACTAGGTGTGCTGTGAGTACTGTGTAGCAGTGTTTTATTATATGCCCCCTATTTTTTTTTTTAAAATAAATTTCCCTTTAAATTAATAAATACCTTTTCTTTTACCTTTTACTTTTTTGCTTGTTTTGAGTAAATAATGGGGAAATGATTTGATATGGGAAATTTGAAATTTGGGTCCCAATTTATGGAGATGGAATTTGGAGGGCCCAAGAAATAAAGGGCTTGCAGGAAAATATCCACCGCCAATAGATTTCTGCACTAACAAATGTATAATAGAAAAAAAAGAAAAAAAAAATGAAATAAACAAATGACTAAAAAGTCCTATAAACTTGTTGGTTTAGTGCGGAGTGACATGCGTAGAGGGTTTTAGAGTGAAAAATGGCTGGAATTAAGGGGTTAGTGCAGTCTCCTCTTCTTTTTATAACTGCAGCTGATGGGGGAGCAATAAATGAAGAAATCCTTATTCAAAAGCTAATTTCTTCTTTGCTTTTGTTTATTTGGAATTTGTTGTTTATTTTTAGGATTTTGTCTTAATTTATATTCTTAAAACTAATCACTACACGTAATAATTCATGTCTTTCTTATTATATAACTATTTAATAAATTACGCATATTAAAAATTATGAAATATAAAATAAAATAAAAGATTCAAATTTCTTGATTTGTTGCTTGAGTATTGTTGGAGAAGAAAAATAAGAAAATGATATGTTCTTTGGTGTTTGGTGAAGTTAAATTCATAATGTTATATTATAAATGCAATATTGTAATAGTATACTATAATATTATAATATCGTTATTCATGCGTGGAATATAAATAATTAGATTGAGATTGAGGATGATATGAATATTTGTACTGATATACATATATATATATATACATTTTTCTAATATATAAATTAAGTAAAAAGAAAAAAAGAAGCATGAAGTTGTAATTGTTGTTATTATAATAATTAGTATAGCCAAACTATTTAATAATATAATATAAAATAGAAAATGATATAGAGATTCTAAACAGTAAAATATTAAATTAAATAAAAAATATTAAAATTGTAATGAGCAGGAATATTAATGGCGCGGTATTTAGATTATGGAAATTAGATGCCTAATTGAATATAATAAAATATCCAAAAATGATATGATGATGTTCCGGGTCTAGAATAATTTAATATTATAGGGAAGGGGCATTTGTAATTAAAGCGAGCAATTATGGGTAATTTGGATGATTATGGATGCATGCCATTTGGCCAATGCTTTAAATCTCATCATTATTCTCTGCATTAGGAGCCTACCAATTCCCACAACTATAAACCACCCCCACCCCCACCCCCCCCCCCCCCCCACCCCAAAAAAAAAAACACAATTTTGCAATACTATATTTTTTTTTTGTTGTTTGTCAATTTAATGGTATACTAACATTTTAAAACTATAAATTGGTATAGGTATGATTTATTCAATTGTATAAATAAATAATTTTAAATTTTGGTTTTAATTAATAAAATAGGATATTAACTTTTAAAACATTAATTTTTTTATACAAATTTTATTTTAAAATATATATTTTTTTTACGTGGGATAGAGGGAGTAATTTTTAGAAAGCTAATCTACTATATCATTCAAAATATTTATTTTTTCAAAATTGAATTTGATAATTTAATCTAACAATATAATTATTAACTGAAAATATTATTTATTTACTTGAAAAATATTACTATTGAAATATATTTTTTGTTAATATTTTCACATTACTACTTATTTACTTATAATGAATTACTAATTTAGCTAAAAGTATTACTCCTTCATGCACAAAAGTCTCACTTTTATATATATATATATATATATATATATATATATATAATATGAAATTAACATAAATGAACCAAATGATCATATAATTCACTGTAGGTATAGTTTAGTGAATATTAATCTTTTAAATTTGAGAAGCCTAGAAAATGAAATTATGAAGATAAAAGAGAATCCTACATACTTTTCTAATAATTATTGGCCATCCTCGCTCTGAAATTTATAGGATATCAATCAAAGAAAAACTACAAAAAATTTTATGTACCCCATTAATAATGTTTCAAAATTTTATAACACCACATTAACTACTTTATTTAGAACCTTAATTTGATATACTAACATATATTTATGCGATTTTTTTTCGAAGCAAAATACGAACGTGACATAATTTATGGATATTGTTAAGGATGTTTCTATTTACACCACAATAACCTCTTTTCACTCCACAAATATTTTTTAAACAAAAATAACCTTATATTAAATGTGTAATTTATTCTTCTTCTCAAATCAAGAGAATTCTCTATTTTTTTATTAACCTTCTTCTTTACCCAGCAACTGTTCTACATTTGTTTTCTCAATTTTCTTCCACACAAATTTGCTGCCAACATCACCTTCACCAATCCATGAAATTACGAACAACTCTCAACAAAAAGTTATCATAAATTTTCTGCGGTTCTTCTTCTTCCTTCTTTTTCTGCAAATTCAAAATTATTCAAAATCATATTTAAAATTGTTGAATTGATTTGATGAATGTTTGAATTCTTCACAATCGTGTCTTTTTTATAAATCCGAATTTAAAGAAGGTTTATCCAAAAAACTTTTTTGATTTTTTAAAAACAATCATGCAAAAAAACTGAAAAAATATTTTAACAAAAACAGTTCAGTGACATTCGGTAATGATTCATTACACAAGTTTAAAAATGTTCGACACATACTAATTGAACATTCTATATTTGGTTAGTCAAAATTTTTTCTCAGGCTAAATATATGGATTTGAAAATTTTTAGCAACAAATAATAGAAGAAAATAAATTCAGATTCACAAGTTAGGATTTGGGAGCAAATGAGTTTTTAATAGAAAAAATTATTTCGACTTTTTGAGTTTGTTCAAGGGTGAGATGGAGTAATTCTTATTCGAATCACGATTAGCAATAATTTTTTGTTTACATTTATTATTCTTATTAATTTATGATAACTTTTTGTTGAGAGTTGTTCGTAATTTCATGAATCCGTGAAGGTGATGTTGGCAGTAAATTTGTGCAGAAGAAGATTGAGAAAACAAATGTAGAACAGTTGCTAGGTAAAGAAGAAGGTTAACAAGAAAATGGAAAATTCTCTTGATTTAAGAAGAAGGATAAATTAGACATTTAATATAAAATTATTTTTATTTAAAAAATATTTGTGGTGTAAAAAGAGGTTATTGTGGTGTAAATAGAAACACCCTATTGTTAATTTTTTTTTCTAATACAAATTTACTTGACATTGATTATCTAGTTGGAAGTAGTTTAAGTAACTTTACCCGACAAAATAAAAGTACAAAGACATAATGGGATTGTCAGTTAGTTATAATGATGTTGTGATGAAAATAAAATTACAAATAATATATGTGTGTGGGTGGTGGGGGATCAAATTCCGCATTTAACGGCATTTTGGTGTTCATGTTCTATTCATAAATCACAATAGAATTATTGACCGTCCAATGCCCAAATAGTGGAGAGCTACTCTTCGAAACCTCTTCAATCTATTAAAAACAAAAAAATTCTTCACAATTTTATGATCAAGAATTAACAATATATGCTGTCATTTATTATCATCATCATCATCATCAAAAAAATTAAAAGGAAATATTATGGAAATGAAATATAAAGTCGTAGAATTTATGTTGAATCAACATTTTGCAGGTCTACTAGCTAGGATTGGGTCTCTTTCGGAGGCCGGGCATAAAATATATATATATATATATATATATCTTTATTGATTTATTTATTTGTAAAATTGGAGTAGATTATAAAGAGATATAGTTTCCTCGTGAATTTTTCTTGAATCGCAATTTTTTGATTCAATATAATTTTGTCGATGGAAAAACTCCATATTTTACCATAAATTAGTCAAAACACATGGAATTTCTTACTTCTCGTAAAAGATTAGATATAATAATTGAAAGTATGTGGTTGACCAATATTGTATACCATCATTTAGCTATTGCTATTTTGTGATTGGTAACATGTCACATGTATAGAACCAATTGGGACATTGTTCATGGACGGGGACATCTTAGAAGCTTATAAAAGTCCATTTAGGGCCATAAAGGCCTGGACTTGGAGGAGACCCTAACAGTATCATGACATGCTCAATTATCACTTAACCTAATAATATTTTGTTTAGGTATTGGTCCTCAAGTGACATTGACCCACAAGTAATCGTGTAGGTAAGAAGTCAATTCTCAAGCCAGTAAACAAAGGAGACCCAAAAGATATCTCTCATTATGTTATATTTTTTCAATTTTATTGTAATATAATGTTTTATTTTGTGTTTACCAATTTATGTCACGTTGATCAAATGTCACATTTTGTGCAGCATTTATTTATACAAAGCCCATGACCACTTTTCCTTCATATACAATTAATATAAATATATTTTTGGGTTATAGAAAAATGTATTATATAAACACCAAAGTTTAAGCCCAAAAACCAGCCCAAACATTGCAGGCCTTAATAAATTGATCCAACTATTTTTAAAAAGTGGGATCCACTTTTCAAACCTATATATATAGCATGTTAAAGAATTGAATTTTCAAACCTATTGCACATAAAATAATTGGTGATACGATGAAGCACTTTACCTCAGAGAAATAAACAAAAAATTTAAAATTCAAATCCCAAATTTATTAAAATGAACATGCGTGCAAGTCACACTTAATTTATGTGGTGTTTGTTTGGAGGAACATAGGTGCTCAATTCCTCTATCAAAGCATTCAAATCATTGTATGATGATCCTCCTTCTTCAACAGCTTTTCTTGCCATTTCCTTATAATAATTTGCTCTGCTTCTCATCTCCGCCGCCCCTTCTCCCACCATTACCCGCTCCACCGCCTTCATCACCGCCTCCCGCCCCACCCCTTCGCTCTCCGCTCTCTTCCACTTCTTATTACCCACAGAAACTCCAGTTCTCAAAACCTCAGTGATCAGCTTCTCATTAAAAAACTGTTCTGCAAAAACAGGCCATGTCACCATAGGCAATCCCGCACATATTCCTTCCAGAGTTGAGTTCCATCCACAGTGCGTTACGAAAGCCCCCGTTGCTGGATGATCAAGAATCATCACTTGGGGCGCCCACCCCCTTATCACCAGCCCTTTCCCTTTGATTCTTTCCTCGAATCCTTGAGGCAACCAATCTTCATTTTCTTCTCCATTTTTTCCTTTCCTGACAACCCAGATGAAATCTTGGCCCGAAGCCTCGAGCCCGATTGCAGTTTCGTGCAACTGTGCAGGACTAAAGGTGGTCATGCTTCCGAAACAGACGTAGACAACGGAATCGGGCCGCTTTGAATCGAGCCAAGCCAAGCAATCGTGCTCGTTGATGGCAGATTCCGTTCCTCTCTGAGATCTTCTTTCAGCTTCACTGTTGCATAATAATAGTGGGCCTATATGCCACGTCCTTCTTTCTAGAACATTCCTGTAATGATCGGCGTAGGCGGGTTCAAGCTCGTAGAAGCTGTTGACCACATCTCCATAACTTCTCTTCTCACTCTCTCTCATTTGCTTCCTCAGCTTGATAAGGGCATTTTCTTCTTCTGCATCTTCCTGTAGTTCAAACTCGGGCACTTGTGTCCTAACAAACGTTAGTTCATGTGGAAGATTCGGGACGACGAATGGCTCAGAATCAGATGAAACAGATTTGTAAGGTTTGTACAGAGACATATGCTCCGAAGCACACCGGGCGAAGCAGCTGGTTCCATGGAAAACCAACCTAGGAATACTAAATTTGGCGGCGGAATCAGTTGTCCAGGGCAAGAACATGTCGGAAACCAGACAATTGGGCCGCAATTCTTGGAGGAGTTTCTCGACGGGTTCTTGGAGCAGCTCCAGTGCCCGAACGAACTCTGACAGCAAATCAGGAGTCGTAATTTGATCTAATCTTACAATGTTGTCGGGCAAGGAGGATCCCTGAGGAGGGAATTTTGTGATGCTCAGCCCGATGTCGTGGCCCGATTCTCGGGCTTTTCTGATGGGGTCAGCAAATGTAGGAGTGACGATGATAGTGGTCTTGACACCTCTTGATGAGAATAGCTTAGCCATGTCCAACGTTGGGATCATGTGGCCATGAGCCACCATTGGAAGAAGGGCAATATGCAGCTGTCCCATTTCTGCAGTTAGAGAACCTGATGGAGATAACTGGAATTTAGGAATGGAAAACAGGCTAAACTATTTCTTGAGAGAGAGAGAGAGAGAGAGAGAGAGAGAGAGAGAGGAGAGAGAGGAATGATTGGGGATCAGGCAAGACAGAGTTCGAGAATATGAATTAGGGAAGTGGTCATTTTATAAGATAAAAAAATGTCTGCGTATGACGTATGTGCTGGCGTATGTATCCCACTTTCTTCATCAGAAGAAAGCTAAAATACTGGACTTAGTTTGCGTAGTCATATGGAAGATGGCGACCCCGTAGACACAGAGACTCAAATTTACTATGATGACGCAACCCAGTACCTACATGTGAATCCACTCTGTTTATCTAATTTGTCATCTCAATTTCTTACAGAAGTCGCCAGAAAAATGTAATACGACAATAAACAGAGTTTTGTCCATTTAAAAATAAAATTTGTAATTAAGTCCTCTCGAATTTTAAGTTTTTTCAAATGTAACCATCGGTCATTGGAAGAAACTGGGGATTTCTAGTTAATTGGGCAATTAACAATTGGACAGGATGTGGACATAGCATATCTATATTGCCCTGATGTAGATCCCACAGGGTAATTGACAACAATGATTTATTATTTAAATATAATAAAAATATAAAACTATTTTAAGAAAGTAAGAAATAATCAGGTAAAATCTTATTTTCTAAATTTCAAATAACTAAAATAATAAAATGTAAATATAAACAAGTAACCATTGAAATTTGTTTCAATAAATAAAAAATCAACCTGACAAATGACACTGAATTCACACGGTTTTGCAGATGCGGATTGAATCGATTAAAATTCATATTTTTTTACTATTTTGTACTAAGATCCAACTCGTTACATATAAGAAGATTCATGCCTAGAAGGTTTTACCAATTTGCGGAATAGAAAGTTTTATCTCCTTCTCAAAAATGTGTTTTGATGGCCCGAAAAATTGATAAAATAGGGAAATTTAGTTGAACCAGTCAAATCCGAATTCAAGCAATGATTAGTTTAATAACATGTTAAAATCGTAGCGTTTTTTTTTCTATTACTTTTTATTAGTTGATTAAATTATTTATGTAGATGGTTGCTTGTACTTAAACTTTGTTGAATAATCTTGCCATTTTGATCATCTAATCTTTTTTCTTAAAATTGAAATTTATAGCACAATATGGATTCTTCTAGCTCATTATTAACGTTGAATATTTTTTATTTTTTTTTGTTGCAAAAAACAGATAATTAGTTGAAGGGTATCAGGGTCAGTTTGACCACTTGTCTGACTACAAGAATATAAATTGTTTATTTATTTTTTGAAGCCCTCTCCCACAGTACATGTGGTCAATTAGATTCTGTGCAGAGAAGTGTTTTAAATCTTCCTTGCCACATGCCAGGGTCTTTGACCTCATAAAATACGTGCATCTTCGATTGAATTCTAAATCAAAAGAGGAGATTCAATGTGAGTAAATATGTTATCCAAACTTCAATTTTGCTGCTCCCACTTCTGATAAAACACCTCATCTAGAACCTGACTAAGCAGCTGAGAGAGAGAGAGAGAGAGAGAGAGAAACGACAAGAGAGCAATTGAAGCTCTCAGTAATATAACGGCTCCAACTCCCTCATAGTTTTTGAACAACATGCTCTAGCACACAAACTCCACCAAAGGATGGCACGGTAACTTGTAATAGCTCCAAATCTCACATACAATGGTTTATTCCACACCATGACAATAAAATAAAAGAGGCGCCCCAATCATTGTTTTAAGGACTATATTACATTGTTTTCTCTATATAGCATTGGAGGGACACAAGCACATCCTTTTTTATTGATTCTCCCAACCCATCTAAGAGGGGTTGGAAAGAGAAAACTGGGTTGGTCCTAGAAATAACAGCAGTTGATTATACGAACATGTATTTCATTCTATTTTTTCCTTCCTATTTCGCAAGGAATTTACTACTGATACGTACCAATAGAATGTAAAATTTGACAAACGTTAGTATTTGTCATATTGCATGGGCAAAAGGGCCTTCAGAATACCTTATACTTCTTTAATTAATATACATTGATCAGAAGACAAATTATTAATATAAAACCATAACCAGGAAAAGAAATTACAATACCTCATAGCATCCTCAAGATTGGTGCTTTCATCGAGCGGGAGTCCTAATGTGACCAGTAACCCTAAAATTAGTTTCACTGAGTAGCTTCCGAATTTTATTAAAAGTCTGTCATGAGATAAATTATTGGAAACTAATAGAAGAAATATTATATCCAAATCAATGAACTTTTATCCAAATCACATATTTAGAAGTTCTGAAGACTTATGGAATTCATTTTTAAAGTTCAAGGATCTAACTAAACACAATTTAATTTACAGAAAACTTGAGTTTGGGGCTAATAATATTTAGAAGTTCTGAAGACTTATGGAATCTATTTTTAAAGTTCAAGGATCTAACTAAACACAATATTCAATTTACGGAAAACTTGGGGCTAATATGTACCTAATAGGAAGGAGGGAAAAAAGAAAAGAAAAAGAAAGCATAAAAAAAAAGAAATGAAAAGAAAATGAAAGTGCAGTGATTGAAAGTTCCAAAAGAAAACAACAATAATAGAAACAAAAATATACAGGAAAAAGACAAGAACAAATGAGTCTCCACGAACGGCCCCAATTAGTGCAATGGAAATAATACACATGAAGATATACTAAACAAAGAGGAGGTGGTCGATATTATAAACTTATGTCCAATTAATGTTAGAATGTGAAACCAATTATTTTTTAAATTGGACTAGGTTTCTCTTGTAGCAGCCAATACTTGTTTTTTAACATGTAAGAGAACCAGATACTACACATGGGCCTCAGCTAGGCAACCTTCAGCCAGAAAGAAATTTATATTAGCGTATAGAATGCAAAACGAAGAAAAGACTGCTTCTCAAATTTCTCTAACATGATTAAGCAGAAAATGAAACACAGAAAAGTCACAAGGAGCTCTTGCAGACACACACTATTTGAAAGCTTAGAAAATGAAAAACATGATTAGGCTATGTCTCCTGAACTAACTGCTCCATCTCACCCTTTTGTGTTTGCCCATAATGGTAGGGCCACACCGACACCGGCGTTAATCCCGAAACCAAAGCGATGTGGTGATCCATCGCCCGAACTGGTGGTAATGCGGAGGCCTCTTGAAACACATCCTTGAACCCAGACACCAGATGAGCGAACTCATCATCCTCCCCCCAGCTATTTTCCCTGATCCATCTCCTTTTTGCATCGAGAACAACATCCAACACTCATTGAGAGTTCGCGATTTCGCTGTTTATGTTGGCAAGAACGAAAGGAGGCGGTTTGTGATTCCAGTATCGTACTTGAACAACCCTTCATTTCAAGAATTGGGGGCGATATTGTAAAGATGTAAGAGTGACTCCATCGGTGCTCGTAATTTCAAACGACAGAGGCTGATTCTTCAAATCCGCATTTATGTGCCAATTTTGCCCCCAATTCCGACCCATCGGAAGCCACCCCGTTCGAGAACCCTTTATTTTTACCGCAGCTACGTCTCCGGCGCCGGCGACACTGCTAATTAGCACCGACAGGAATATTCTGGCGCCACCGATGGTGAATCGAACCCCTCCCTCCTTTCTGCACCTTATTCTTCGATACTGAACCGGCATGTTAGAAGCCTTCCAGATGGCGATCTTCTCGAACCACCCAATGCAGCGGATTTCGTAACATGCGCCGCAGATCTGGCCCTCCTCGAAGAGGGACGGTGTTGACCGGCTTGGGTGGCGGTGACCGGTCGAACCGGTGTTGACCGGCTTGCCCGGTCGTGGTAACCGGTTTGACCGGCATGGCCGGTGGTGGTGACCGGTTTGACGGTCGTGGTGACCGGTTTGACCGGCTAAACTGGCAGGTGATGACCGGCTTGACCGGTGTTGGTAACCGGTTTGACCGACTAGACCGGTGGTGTTGACCGGTTTGACCGGTCGTGGTGACCGGTTTGCCGGCTAAACCGGAAGGTGTTGACCGGCTTATCCGGTCGTGGTAACCGGCTAGACCGGTGGTGTTGACCGGCTTATCCGGTCGTGGTAACCGGTTTGACCGGCTAGACCGGTGGTATTGACCGGCTAGACCGGTCGTGGTAACCGGTTTGACCGGCTAGACCGGTCGTGCTAACCGGTTTGACCGGCTGGACCGGTCGTGGCCACCGGCTGGACCTGTGTGTTGACCGGCTTGACCGGTCGTGGTGACCGGCTGGACCTGTGTGTTGACCGGCTTGACCGGTCGTGGTGACCGGCTGGACCGGCTTGACAGGTCGTTGTGACCGGTTTGACCGGCTGGGCCGGAAGGTGGTGACCGGCTTGACAGGTCGTTGTGACCGGTTTGACCGGCCGGACAGGTGGTGTTGACCGGCTTGACAGGTCGTTGTGACCGGTTTGACCGGCCGGACCGGTGGTGGTGACCGGCTGGACCGGCAGGTGATGACCGGCTTGACCGGTCGTGGTAACCGTTTTACCGGCTTGACCGGTGGTGTTGATATTCTATTGCAGGAAATAGAATAGTGATTGTGTAAGTTTATACTTGTTGATATTCTATTGCAGGAAATCTTAGAACTGTGATGGAAGTTGTTGAAGACATAGTGATTGTTGGTGCTGGAATTGCTGGCCTCACAACCTCCTTGGGACTTCACAGGTACATTACCGAGCGATGGTTCTCTCTCTGAAATTTCTTGTTCTGCTGTCAACTATTAACTTGTCTCAGAAAAAGAATAAAATTATTAGTCAAAGTTCCAGCATTTTAAACCAATCAATTAAACATTCTCGATAGATTAATTATTAATATCTTTTAAGCTGCTCTCTCTCTCTCATGGGGTTTTGTGAGTCGCTGGTCTCTTTCTGAATATATAAACAAGCTTCCATACATTGAAGCCTAAACGTGTTTCTCAATAATAAACCTGTGATGAAACTTAGATAATCGTACAGTGATACATACATGCATTCACCAATCTACGATTCAATATGCAAGGATATATAGCGATCAGAGGTGGTAATTACTTACAGGCAAAGAATTGATGCTACCATTGGAGGTGAAACGCTACTGAAGGGTAGGCAACAGCTAGGTTGGTCCCAGAAACTGCAGCAGTTGATTATACGAACATGTGTTTCTCTCCTATATTTTGTTTTCCTATTCGCAAGGCAGTAACTATAGATGTGTTCCGATAGAATGGAAAATTTGACAAAACGTTTATATTTTTCACATAGCTGGACTAAAGGGCCCTTCAGAACCATAGCCAGAGTGTATCTTGTACTTTAATTAATATACGTAGATCAGAAGACAAATTATTAATATAAAACCAGAACCAGGAAAGTAAGTACAATACATACCTCACACAGTTTCAAGAACCACATGGGGAGCAGGAGTCCATAAGGTCACCAATAGCCTTACCATTGGTTTTGCTGAGAAGCTTCTGAATTTCATTAAAAGTCTGCCATGAGATAAATTATTAGAAAATTATAGAAGTAATACTGTATCCAAATCAATGAACTTTTTATCCAGTCCACTGCAATACAGATATATGAAGATATACTAAACAAAGAGAAGGTAACTCTGTTATTATAAACTTATTACCACTTATTGCTAGAATGTGAAGCCATTCATTTTCGAAATTGGACTAGGTTTCTCTTGCAGTAGCCAATACTTTTTTATGAGAACCAAATAATACACGTGGGCCTCAGCTGACAACAAAATATAGAAGTTCCCATCTAATTTAAAATAAGGTATTGTAAATATCTTATCTTTTGCACTCAACAGCTTTCAAATTGCTTCTCAAATTTCTCTAACATGATTAACCAGAAAATGGAACACAGAAAAGTCACAGTAGCTCTTGCATAAGATCTGAAAGCTCAGAAAAGAGTCTATGTAGAGAAAAATGTGATGCTTAGAAACAACCAGTGCATAGTTGCTATCTCAGGAGGAAGAGATGTACACACTTTCCAGGAGCTATCAATATCTGGAAACATATTTGTATCATGTTGTACCCCACCTGAATTCGACAAACAAGATGAAAATCATTACCTAATTAGGCATCAGGTAATGTACTCAGCCTGTAAAGAATATCTAACACACACAGAACAAAGCTATGTCACTTTTGAATATCAGGGAAAAGCAAGACATCTAAGATTATAAAACATACAAAACAAAATTATGTTTTTAAACACAAGGAATTTCTTTAAATATTTTTTCAATATGTAGAACCTAATATAAAACGAATGAGAGCACAATAAAACATGAGAAAATGTTTAAAATGGTGTGGGAGAATGGTCTCTCTGCAGCAGGTTTGGAAAAACCCAACAACAAGGTATTATACTTCGCTAATATTAACACAGTGACTGGGAGAAGAATCAACAATAATTCATACTTGTTTTTTTCCAGCAAGAATAAAGATGGAGAATCAAAGTTGAAGAGTACACATGCCAATGAAAGTTTATCCTGGTTCTCTATCTTACCATAATTATTAGTAGGCTAACATATGTATCCATATAAAAATGTATATGCAACGCTCTTAAAACTGCTGGAATTCAGTCTGATATTTTAATATAATCCCATATCCTTCTTCCTTGTCCTTTTCTAACAGGAGGGAAATATATTAATATGTACAAGCTTCTTTTAATGCATATATATTGTCTTTTGCCCTAAATGTATGCATGCCTCAATCACTCAGAGAGCCGCCTATCTAGAAAACACAATCTCCATTAGGATCTAAATATTTATAGCTAGAAACCCAAATAATACATATTGGACTCATCTACCTACTAAATGGCAACCTATTCCATGGAACATATCCGACAATCCAGCGAAACCACCAATGATGAAAAATCACAAAATATAAACTTACAGGGAGAAAAGACATTTCGCAATATTGTACATCCTGAGTTCTCTCTTGGTGCGTCTCACCAAGTCTAACTTTGTAAATATATTCACCCAAGTTACTAAGCCAGCGATCAGATAGAAAGTATGGGCAAATTTACCCTACAATAGGTGTAAGACCATCTATAGAATCAGTCAGACTTCATGCAGTGGCTATTTTAAAGCAAAATGTAAAACATGGGACTTATAACGTTACCAACTTCCACTCATCATTAATCACAGGAAATCCAGTAATTCTTTTCTGAGCAAGAGTCTCCAGCGCTGTGACTAAAGAAAATATTTCATTGAAAGAGTAAACAGATAAAGACATTTTTACGGCAAATAAAGGTCAGTAATACCTTCATCCACAGTGGTTGCCGGTTTTACCACAAGCAAATGCTCTCTTCTTGTCATAAAATCACCAACCATATACATCAGTTCTCGTGTCTGCAAGTGACAAAGATACAGAATCACATGGAAGAAGACTACATAACAGTTCCATTTATATACGTGCAAGGAATTTAAAATATAGATTTTAATCAATGAAGTCATCTCTGTATACTTCCTCATCATTTGGAGAAAGAAATCATAAATGTTTAGAAACAGGACCTACATATTCAAGTGATGCATCAGAAAACCATTCAGAGAAGTGGTTGGTAGGACCAGGATTTGGATTTAGATGCACAAAGTATGAATGTCGAGGCGGTGATTACTTACATGCATAGAATGGGTGATGCCATTGGAGGTGAACGCTAGGGCGTCGGACCATTGAAACTCAAAAAACTGATTCGGGTGCCTTCATCGGCACGAACCATCGAAACCAAAAAACTGATTCGGGTCACTTCATCAACTAGTAATATGGAGTCAATGAGTGTGAGGAAAATGGAAAATAAATAAAACAGTTTGAGATATATATAGAGAGAGAAGTAACGGTAAATTTATGGGATTAGCGTGCGGTGAAAGCAGGAGTAAAGGTCGGTGGGGGATGGGACAACAATTATTAGGGCGTCATTGCCTTTTATATATTCATTGAAATTGGAAAGTCATAAAGATATTTTGATACGTACCGTGTGAATGCGGAAATTACACCGCCTTCCTTCTAGATCACTACAATATATGAAAATTACCGTTGCTGTGAGAAATGGTAAATATATGCAGTGTTTTTTTTTTTTTTTTTTAAATAAAATCCTGCACATAAAATAAATTGAAAATATCGGTGATATATGGCAAATGTTGTTTTATTAATTAATTAATCTCATTTTAATGAATAAAGATTAAAAAATTACAATAAAAATAATAATTATACTATTAACAATATTTATTATTAGTAGTACTACTACTATTATAATTTTTCTATCATGCAATTCACGTATAATATATTTATTTATAATAAATTAAAATTAGATAAATAATAAATTAAATTAAACATTATTGTATATTATCTACTAAAATGTTATTTTATAATAAATTATTCAATTTAATTTTTTATGCACCCTAAATGCAATATAAATATTCCAACTCATCATAAATACACACTCTTAACATAATTATTCATTGAATAGTAATCGTATTTTCCAATTGTAATATTTTATTTTAAAATAATAATTATATTATAAACAAGTTTTTAATTATTTTATATTAATTACTTTTTAAATTAATTACTATTATTATGATCATAGAATAAAAAAGATATTATTAATAATTTTTTATTATATTATATTAATAATAAAGATAATTTTTAACATAAAATTAGACTACGTTTAGACTTTCACGTAACTTGGAGGCTGTAGACAACGCCAATGTGTTTCTTTTCCATTCTTTTACACAGACGTCTCTCTTTCTTCTCTCCTCTTTTCTCTCCACACACATACATCACACTTCTTTCTCTATATACTATATATATGTCTATATGGTTACAGTTATATTAAAATTAATAATATTATTAAGTATATTTATATGGATATGAAAATTATATATAGATTAATTTTATTTTAAATTTTATTATGTATTATTTAATATATTTTCCAATAAAATAATTTCAATTGATTTATTAATAAAAAAAGTTTAAAATAATTTAAAACAAATTAATAATTAAAAAAGTATTTTGTTGAAGAAATTATTTTTATATTATTTTAATATTTCCTTATTTTAAATTATATATATTGCATATATTTAAAATATATATAATATACATAACAATTTTTAAATCCGCAATTTTCAATATCAATTTTAATCATTAGTCAATAATCCAATCATTGCACACTCATCATCCAACACAATTTTTTACTATGTTTTTGGTGTACAACCTGTTGTACCATGAAGATCTCCTTGTTTGAACATAACCTTAGAATTGGAATGGACATGAAAGTAGTCTTTCAATTCCCATTGCATTAGTATTTCATACCAATCATATCATTAGGGTTTCACTCAAATTGATTAAAAGTGCAATTTCTTTATGTTATACTGTATTGATATTACATCAAAAGTTATATATATCAAAAATAAAAGGGACAACATTCAAAACAAATTTAGAATTCAAACTCAATACATAATGTTCAACTATAATTATTTAAACTTAATTTAATTAAATATTTAAAATCAGTGATATAATATTAAAGTGCAACAATTAATACATACTTCCAATAGTCTCATATTTTTATTTTTATAAAAAGTTATTTAAATATTTATATATTGTCGTTTAAATTTATATAAAAATTCAATCAATTATTTATTTATATACAACATATTTATTCGTTGTATTATTATCTTAAATAAATTTCAAAAACAAAAAATAAAGAAAAGACAATTCTTTCTTCAAAGAAAATTGTTTGTGGTATCAATTTTTTGTAATATAAAATAATATATCAAATAAAAAGATTGAGAAATTGACGTTTTTAGTAGATTTTCTCATGTAAATTTTACTTTTCACATCATAATTTTTGGAGGATTCAAAAAAAAATAAAAAAAATTGGCCCTTTGGGAAGAGAACCACATGTTTCTAATATTAATGTAGCAAACACATAATTCATATAAACACAAATATATAAATAAAATCATGGTTCAATATAAGATAATCATATATGTTAGCAGCACATTAAATCTTTTACCAACAATATCAAATAAATTAAGAGTTTTCATGTAGTATATGTAATAATTCAGCCGATTTGATTATTTTGAATATTTTATTCAATAAAACCGAAACCGACCGTAAATTATGATGTGAAAGGTAAATTGAAGTCATCGCAAGTCTACTAAACAAGTCAAGTCTGCTGAGCAAATTTCTTTTTCCAAAGGGCCAAGTCTTTATTTATTTTTCCACAATCCTTCAAAAATAATAATGTGAAAAGTAAATTGAAGTCATCCCAAATCTACTAAACAAGTCAAGTCTGCTGAGCAAATTTCTTTTTCCAAAGGGCCAAGTCTTTATTTATTTTTCCACAATCCTTCAAAAATTATGATGTAAAAGGTAAATTGAAGTCATCCCAAATCTACTAAACAGGTCATGTCTGCTAAGCAAATTTCTTAGTCTTCAAGATTTGACATCTTATGTCCATTTCTTTAGATAAAGATGTGAGTTGCATGTTGTTATTATTTTTTATTTAATTATTAAAAAAACTAAATTTATTAAGATATTTTAAAAGATAATATATTGTAAAAATATTATCATTAATTAATCTTAATTTTTATTTAGTATTATATATATAATACAGTAAGAGTTTATTCATTTAATTCCAAATATCAAAAAACAAAAATTAATATAATATTTAAATTAAAATAATGATATGTACATAACTAAATAAATTTTCTTGTGAGTTTAGAATTATTGCTATTAAGCCAAAATTGGAGGGGGATAGTGATGAATACACTCCAAAGTTGGGCTTCATTTATTGTATTCGACCAATTATATTAGACTCATGAGGCCAATATTCCTTTATATTAAGCCCAAATGGTCCATTCCCTAAAATAATTCCAAATAAATTATGAATAATTATAGAAAATCAAAATAAAAAATAGAAAAAAATCCTCATAAAATCAAATACGTCAGCAACTTTGTCACAACTTAAACTTACTGCTTCTATTCCCCAAAGAATCTTCACTTCTAGAAACAAAATTATCAAACACTAAATGTTTTCAGTTAGTTTATATGGAATCTGTCATTCCTTACTTCACGGTCTTCACCCCCAAAGTATCTTAAAGCCCACTCTAAGAAAGCCAAATTCGATCTTCTCATTCTCGCCATCACAGAAACTCTCCAACTAATCCCCTTGCCACCAGTACCAAAGTTTCAGTTTCTCTCTTCCTACATCTATACTATATATATACAAGACTATACTGTGAACTCTCTCATCACACATTCTTACTCTCCCATACACAGATCATCAGCATATCAACAAAAATTCAGATTTCATTACCTTTGTAATGGGGCAACTACATATTATCCTTCTGCCGGTAATGGCTCATGGCCACATGATACCAATATTAGACATGGCTAAGCTCTTTACATCAAAAGGTGTCAGAACAACCATCATTGCCACTCCTGCATTTGCTGAGCCCATTAGACGGGCTCAGCAATAGGGCCATGATATCGGGTTGAGCATCACTAAATTCCCACCCCAAGGATCTTCGTTGTCTGAAAACAGTGTCAGTCTTGATCAATTGCCAACTCCTCATTTGATTCCAGAGTTTATTCGGGCCCTGGAGTTGCTCCAAGAACCTGTTGACAGAATCCTCCAAGATTTGCAGCCCAATTGTGTGATCTCTGACATGTTCTTGCCCTGGACAACTGATTCTGCATCCAAGTTTGGTATATCCCGAGGTTAGTTTTTCATGGAATCAGCTGCTTCGCCAGGTGTGCTTCGGAGCAAATGGAGCTCCACAAACCCTATAAGAAGGTGTCATCTGATTCTGAGCCCTTTATGGTGCCGAATCTTCCACATGAACTAACGTTTGTTAGGACACAAGTTTCTGAGTTTGAACTACAGGAAGATACAGATGCAGATGGAAATAACTTTATGAAGTTGTTGAAGCAAATGAGAGAGTCTGGGAAAAGAAGTTATGGAGAAGTCAGTAACCGCTTCTACGAGCTTGAATCCGCCTATGTCCATCATTTCGAGAAAGTTCTGGGGAGAAGGGCATGGCATATAGGACCACTTTTGTTATGCAACAATGAAGCTGAAAAGAAATCACTAAGAGGAAAGGAATCAGCCATCGATGAACATGAATGCTTGGATTGGCTCAATTCGAAGAGGCCTAATTCAGTTGTCTACGTGTGTTTTGGGAGCATTGCAACTTTTACTCCCGCACAGCTGCATGAAACCGCAGTTGGGCTTGAGGCCTCAGGCCAGGATTTCATTTGGGTTGTGCGAAAAGGGAAAAATGTGGAAGAAGATGAAGATTGGTTGCCTCAAGGATTCGAGAAAAGAATAAAAGGGAAAGGGCTAATCATCAGGGGATGGGCACCCAAGTGATGATTCTTGACCATCCAGCAACAAGGGCTTTTGTGACGTATTGTGGATGGAACTCTGACTCTCGACGGAATATGTGCTGGTGTGCCTATGGTGACATGGCCTGTTTTTGTGGAGCAGTTTTTCAATGAAAAATTGGTGACTGAGGTTTTGGGGACTGGTGTTTCTGTTGGTAATAAGAAGTGGCAGAGAGTGGCGAGTGAAGGTGTGGGGCAGGAAGCGGTGGCGAAGGCAGTGGAGAGGATCATGGTGGGAGAAGGGGCGCCGGAAATGAGAAGCAGAGCAAAGTATTACAGGGAAATTGCAAGAAAGGCTGTCGAATGATCATACAATGATTTGAATGCTTCCATAGAGGAATTGAGCACCTACAATCCTCCCAATAAACAGGACCTAAACTAGGATCTTTTGTCCAAGTTTCCAGCTTTGTATCTGAGTATTTCGTTAATATTTTTAAAATGGAGATCACAATTATTCTTAGAATCCTACTTTATCTAAAGGGCAGCTCTAACAACGTTGCCCCTCGCAATAGTCCCAACCTACACAAATGGATAATATAATATGTATGAATAATTCTGTTGCCCGTTATAATAATGAACCAATGCAGAAAAGCAGAAAGGGTCACATTACCCTGCTTTTCTTCACCCTCAACAACTGGTAGTCGCCGGAATTTTGTTTTAAGCAATTACCTACATCAGCATCAAAATATTTTTTAGATCAAAGCCTATGAGTAATTGAAATGAATTTACCAATCGACGCCTTTTCCTAGGTCCCCCCTCTCCCAAAAAATTAGATAGCACTAGCCAAGTGCCAAGTATATAGATAGACACATGGGCTATATATATATATATATATATATATAATTTTTTTAATTTAACTAGAAATTGGAAAATAAGATAATTGGAAAGTTAAACTTTTGAATTCAAACAAAAAAAAAAATTCTTCACTTATGACTAAGTATTTTATTTATTTATTTAGAGAATCATATAACTAAATAAAAGATAAAAATATTTGTATGTAATTAAACTTTAGGTTGGAATTAAGCTTAAATTGAAAAATTGGTATTTAGCTGAAATCGAAAGAAACAAATTGGGGGATCATGTAGAAGTTCACTAGATGGTAAAAAGATTCTTTTGATGGTTGAAAATTAAGAGTAAATGAATGTGAACATAAATTTAGCATCTTTAGATAATAGAAATCTTGGGAGTATTTTGCAAATAAATAAATTTCCAATAATTTGAAAAACAAATATATTTAGGCCAAATCAATTCAGAAATAGTTTGTAAAAGCGTCATTTAGAGCTACTTGGCGAAAATCGAACAGAGAAAAAATTCTTGATTTGTGTTGATGGAAAATGAATATTCTAGAGTTTGTGACAATAAATATAGACTTAAATGTGGATCGTCCCAAATGGGTGGAATATAACATTTTTGAACTTCAAGATAAAATTGAAAACGGTAGAATCCTTTAATAAATTTGGAATCATTTTTTTTTTTTTTTTTTGTCAATAGAAGAAATTGATATTGAAGATGCAATCAAAATTTTGAAATCAAATAGAAAGAGGAACTTTGGAGGTTTGGTTTAAGTCAAATTGAATATTCAAAAGCACAAATATAGGATAATCAAATGTAGATGAAAATTTTTTAGGATTTAAAAAAAAAAAGCATAAGATAAAATGAAAATTAGTTTGCCTAAAAATAATAGTAGACCCTAATAAATATGAATGATAATAGGAGCTATTTAGAACAAAATTTTATATTGAAATTGGATAAGATAATGAAAATGAGAAGTCTGAAGTGAAATTGATAAAATAAGAAATATAGGCTAACTTAACAAAAACAGTCAAATAAGTTTGAAAATCTTGGATGTGTGAAATGAATATATATATATATATGTATTTTTTTCTTAAATAACAATCATATTCAAAAAATTAGACAAGAGGACCTGAGTCATAAATATTAATTATAGAAAATTTTAATCTAAAAAAATAAATTGCAAGTTTGGAGGTAATTTCATGAAAATAAAGGACTTTCATGAAATCAATTTGAATATAACTTACAAGTTTTCAAGAAATTTTTTATTATAAAGGACTTTGATGAAAATTAAATTTTAATATAATTTACAAGTTTTCAAGAAAGTTGGGAAGTTTGAAACTAATGTGGAGAAGAAAATAAATAGATCATTGCAAAATTGGAATTAAGACTTGACTAATTTTCAAAGAACAAACTTTTAAAATAGAGTCTGAATTATTAAAAAGGGTATTTGGCTAACATATTGCTAAATTTATTTTATATATATATATATTGGAAACTCGACACTAGAATGAAAAAGTGGGTAATTCAAGATTAAATTAAATTTAAAATTCAACTCATTTGAAATTAAATACTTTCGGAAACGGAATGTAATTATCCAGAAGTGAACACATACACAAATATATATAGGAAAAAGCTATCTGAGAAGGTTAGGCAAGGAAAAAACTAGGTTGGTCTTAGAAACTGCAGCAGTTGATTATAGGAACAGTCTACCCATTCGCAGGGCATTAACCACAGATATGTTTCAATAGAATGGAAAATTTGACAAACGTTTGTATTTGTCATATAGCAATAGAACATGGCTTAGAGGGCCTTCAGAAACGTAGCCAAAGTGTATCTTGTACTTTAGGTAATATAATAGATCAGAAGACAAATTATTAATATAAACCATAACCAAGAAAGGAAGTACAATACCTCACAACATCCTCAAGATTGGTGTTTTCATGAGCTACAAGAGGATCAGGAGTCGTAAGGTCACCAATCACCTTACCATTAGTTTTGCAAAGTAGCTTCTAAATTTCATTTAAGGTCTGTCGTGAGATAAATGATTAGAAACTGATAGAAGTAACACTATATCCAAATCAATGAACTTTAATCCAGTCCATAAGAAGATATACTAAATAAAGAGTAGGTATAAACTTGTATCCACTTATTGTTAGAATGTGAAGCCATAAACTTTTTTAATTGGACCAGATTAATTTTGCAGTAGCCAACACTTTTTCAGCATGTATGAGAACCAGATAATACACCTGGGCCTCAGCTGAGCAACAAAAGATAGTTCCCATATAATTTAAAACTAAAATGATTACAATATCTTATCATTTGCACACAACAACTTTCAAATTGCTTTCTGCTCTGCTTTTAACTATTTATTTTCTTCTTCGGCCAAAAAGAAATGTATATTAGTGTCTAGAACGCAAAACAAAGTAAAGACTGTGCTTCTCAAGCTTCTCTAACATGATTAAGCAGAAAATGAAAACGCAGAAAAGTCACAATAGCTCATGCAGAACGTACCATCTGAAAGCTCAACAAAGAGTCTTTATAGAGAAAAATGTCATACTCAGAAACAACCAATGCATAGTTGCTATCTCAGAAGGAAGAGCTATACATACTTTCCAGTGAAAAGCATTACAACATGATAAGATGATAAAAAACTACATAATTAGGCATCAGGTAAAGTACTCTGCCAGTGAATATCTAACACAAACAGAACAGAGATATGTCATTTGAATATCAAGGAAAAGCAAGATACCTAAGATTCTAAAACATACAAAACAAGGTTATGCCTTTTGACACAAGGATTTTTTAAAAATATTTTCTCAATATGTAGAACCTAACATAAAAGGAAAGAAAGCACAATAAACATGACAAAAATGCTTAAAATGGTGTGGCAGAATGGTCTCTCTGCAGCAGGTTTAGACAAACCCAACAAGGTCTTATACCTCGCTAATATTAACACTGACTGGGGAGAAGAATAAAGAATGATTCTTGCTTGTTTTCTTTCAGCAAGAATCAAGATGGAGAAGCAAAGAATGCACATGCAGAACAGAGTTTATCCTGGTTCTCAATCATACCACAATTATTAATAGGCTAACCATATATATCCACATAAAAAATTATATGCAATGCTCTTCGAACGGCAAGAATTCAATCTGACTGTTTAATATACTCTCATATCTTTCTTCCTTGTACTTTTCTAAAAGGATGGAAATATATTTATTTTTAGAAGTTTCTTTTAATGCATATTGCATTTTGCCCTAAATGTATGCATGAGTCAATCACTCAGAGAACCGGCTGATCTAGCAAACCCAATCTCCATTAGGATCTACATAATTATAGCCAGAAACCTAAATACATATTGCACTCACCTACTCAATGGTTTCTTAAATTAAACCTCATCAGCAAAAAATTCCCAGGCCCTTGGAAATCCAAATAAATAAGATAGAACCTAAAAAAACATTTGGATTCACAAGGCTCATTGATCCCTAAAGATGTGTGTAACTTAATCACCAACAACCGTACCGCAGAATCTAGCAAATTATGTCTCTTGGAGAAAAACAAAACAAAACACATTATGGATTCACCAACACCACTAGGATACCTAAGATGGAGTCGAGTGCCAAAAGATCATAGTCAGAAACAACACCAACCTGCATCAAACAACTGACTTTCTCAAAATTATAAAGAAACCACATAGGATCAAAGAGAGTGAACACCAACCTGCATCAAACAACCGACTTTAACAAATTTTATAAAGAAAACGACCAACTTAGTATCAAAGCGAATGAAAATTGCAGGATCCAGGAAGAACTCTTTAACCAACCACAAAATAGAAAACTCCAACAGAAAATTTTGGCAATTACTTATTTAAAGGGTAAACAGTAACTGTCTTCATGCCTATCCGCATTAGCATTTTCAAAGTATAGCTAGAGTTAACTAACCTATCGAAATATCTGATGAGCTTTGAGAAAATTTTCTTCACTCTTCTGCATTTGCGAAACACAAATTAACCAAAAGTAGCCCATTATGATGCATCAGTTTGGTGAATATCACTAAAAGAAACTGCACTAATAGTTGTTTTGAAGTAGACAAATAAATAAATGATAATTCTAACAGGGACAAAAGACAGTTCAACAAAATTGTACATCTTACATTCTCTATTGGTGCATCTCACCAAGTCTAACTTTGAAGAGATATTCACCCAAGTTACTAAGCCGGCCATCAGAGAGAAAGTAAGGGAAACCTTACCCTACAGTATGTGTAAGACCATCTATAAAACCAGTCAGACTTCACATGCAGCGACTCTTTAAAGTAAAATGTAAGACATGGGAATTATAACATTACCAACTTCAAGTCAGCATCTATCACAGGAAATCCAGTGATTCTCTTATGTACAAGAGTCTCCAGAGCTGTGACTAAAGAAAATGTTATATCAAAAGAGTAAACAGATAAAGGCATATTTGCAGCAAATAAAGGTCAGCAATACCATCATCCACAGTAGTTGTAGGTTTTACTACATGCAAATGCTCTCTTTTTGGTCATAAAATCACCAACCCATATCCGTTCTCGTGTCTGCAAGTGACAAAGATACACAATCACATGCAAATGCTCCCTTTTTGTCATAAAATCACCAACCCATATACATCTGTTCTCGTGTCTGCAAGTGACAAAGATACACAATCACATGGAAAAGACTACATAGAAGTGAAGTCAACCGTTGGTAGGACCAGGATTTGGATTTAAATTTACTAAGTATGATTACAAAGCAACAATACAATGCCCAACTAGTTAATTACGTTGATCTAGATTGCATTGAAGCCTGTTTGAGTTTACCACGAGCAGAACTAAATATAGAGTATACAATCAAGCTTAATAGTCATACTCCCTACAATTCAAGCCTTCTCGTGTTTCTCAAAAATGAACTTACAGGGGCAAAAGACAGTTCAGCAATATTGTACGTCCTACATGCTCTCTTGGTGCGTCTCACCAAGTCTAACTTTGTACAAATATTCACCCAAGTTACTAAGCCCGAGATAAAGAGAGAAGAAAGTAAGGGCAAATTTAGCTTACAATATATGTAAGACCATCTATAAAATCAGTCAGATTTCATGCGGTAGCTCTTTTAAAGCAATCTGTAAAACATGGGACTGATAAAGTTGCCAACTTTCAGTCAATCATCAATCAAAGGAAATCCAATGATTTTTTTCTGAACAAGAGTCTCGAGACTCTCGAGAGATGTGATTAAAGAAACAATTTCACTGACAGAGTAAAACGATAAAGACATATTTGCAGCAAATAAAGGTCAGCAATACCTTCATCCATAGTAGTTGTAGGTTTTACTACATGCAAATGCTCTCTGTTTTGTTATAAAATCATCAACCATGTACATCCCTTCTCGTAGCTGCAAGTGACAAAGATACACAATCACTTGGAAAGCAGACTAAACAACTGTTCCATTTATGTAAGAGCTAGGAAAGTACAATTGGTTTTTCCTAATTTGAGATATAAATGTTGATCAATGAAGTCATCTCTGTATAATCTCCACATTATTTGGAGAATGAAATCATAAATGTTTAGAAACAAGACCTATCAAAAGATAATTCAGAGATGCATCAGAAGACAATTCAGAGAAGTGAAAGCCAACCGTTGGCAGGACCAGGACTTGGATTTAAATGTACAGAGTATGAATGTAGAGCAACAGTATACTGCCCAACTAGTTGCTTAAGTTGATGTAGATTGCATTAAAGTTGTTTAATTTTACTTCGAGCAGAACAAAATATATGAGTATGCAATAAAGTTCAAATCTCAAACTGCCTACAATTCAAGCCTTCTCATGTTTCTCAATAAGAAAAATCTGTGATGAAACTTACATAATTGTACAGTGATACAAACATTTACCCATCAATTTCTCACCTATTCATCTTTTATCTTTATAAAAGATTCAATACGCTAGGATATAAGGATAAATAGAGGCGGTGATTACTTACAGACACAGAATTGGTGCTACCATTGGAGGCGAACACGTTAGGACTTCCGACCATTCCACAAGACACCTTCTTCAACAGGAAAATCATCAAATATGGCACAGCAAAACATAGAAATTTAGAAGAGAAAGACAGTACACAATATTGCATATGTGATACAACTCCTATTCAGATTTTCCCGCCAACTAGAGGCAAGAGTGACATTTGGAATCATCGGTGGGTTAGGTTGAATATTTCTTTATTCATAATGGAATAAAAACCATTATGGAAACCTATTCCATGGAACATATCCGACAATCCAGCGAAAAATCAATGATGAAAAATCACAAAATATAAACTTACAGGGACAAAAGACAGTTGGCAATATTGCACATCCTACGTTCTCTCTTGGTGCGTCTCACCAAGTCTAATTTGTAGTGATATTTACCCAAGTTACTAAGCCGGCGATCAGAGAGAAAGTAAGGGAAACCTTACCCTACAATATGAGTAAGACCATCTATAAAACCAGTCGGACTTCATGCAGCGACTCTTTAAAGTAAAATGTAAGACATGGGATTTATAACATTACCAACTTCAAGTCAGCATCTATCACAGGAAATCCAGTGATTCTTTTATGTACAAGAGTCTCCAGAGCTGTGACTAAAGAAAATGTTTTATCAAAAGAGTAAACAGATAAAGGCATCCACAGTAGTTGTAGGTTTTACTACATGCAAATGCTCTCTTTTTGGTCATAAAATCACCAACCCATATCCGTTCTCGTGTCTGCAAGTGACAAAGATACACAATCACATGCAAATGCTCCCTTTTTGTCATAAAATCACCAACCCGTATACATCTGTTCTCGTGTCTGCAAGTGACAAAGATACACAATCACATGGAAAAGACTACATGGAAGTGAAGTCAACCGTTGGTAGGACCAGGATTTGGATTTAAATGTACAAAGTATGAATACAGAGCAACAATACACTGCCCAACTAGCTAATTAGGTTGATCTAGATTGCATTGAAGCCTGTTTGAGTTTACCACGAGCAGAACTAAATATAGAGTATACCACTCAAGTTTAATAGCCATACTCCCTACAATTCAAGCCTTCTCGTGTTTCTCAAAAATGAACTTACAGGGGCAAAAGACAGTTCAGCAATATTGTACGTCCTACATGCTCTCTTGGTGCGTCTCACCAAGTCTAACTTTGTACAAATATTCACCCAAGTTACTAAGCCGGAGATAAAGAGAGAAAGTAAGGGCAAATTTAGCTTACAATAGATGTAAGGCGATCTATAAAATCAGTCAGATTTCATGCGGTAGCTCTTTTAAAGCAAACTGTAAAACATGGGACTGATAGAGTTGCCAACTTTCAGTCAATCATCAATCAAAGGAAATCCAATGATTTTTTTCTGAACAATAGTCTCGAGAGATGTAATTAAAGAAACAATTTCACTGACAGAGTAAAACGATAAAGATATATGAGCAGCAAATAAAGGTCAGCAATACCTTCATCCACAGTAGTTGTAGGATTTACTACATGCAAAAGCTCTCTGTTTTGTTATAAAATCATCAACCGTATACATCCCTTCTCGTAGCTGCAAGTGACAAAGATACACAATCACTTGGAAAGCAGACTAGGCAACTGTTCCATTTATGTAAGAGCTAGGAAAGTACAGCTGGTTTTTCCTAATTTAAGATATAAATGTTGATCAATGAAGTCATCTCTGTATAATCTCCACATCATTTGGAGAATGAAATCATAAATGTTTAGAAACAGGACCTATCAAAAGATAATTCAGACATGCATCAGAAGACAATTCAGAGAAGTGAAAGCCAACCGTTGGTAGGGACCAGGATTTGGACTTAAATGTACAGAGTATGAATGTAGAGCAGCAGTATACTGCCCAACTAGTTGCTTAAGTTGATCTAGATTGCATTAAAGTTGTTTAATTTTACTTCGAGCAGAACAAAATATATGAGTATCCAATAAAGTTCAAATCTCAAACTGCCTACAATTCAAGCCTTCTCATGTTTCTCAATAAGAAAAATCTGTGATGAAACTTACATAATTGTACAGTGATACAAACATTTACCAATCAATTTCTCACCTATTCATCTTTTATCTTTATAAAAGATTCAATACGCTAGGATATAAGGATAAACAGAGGCGGTGATTACTTACATGCACAGAATTGGTGCTACCATTGGAGGCGAACGTTAGGACTTCCGACCATTCCACAAGACACCTTCTTCAACAGGAAAATCATCAAATATGGCATAGCAAAACATAGAAAATTAGAAGGCAAAAGTCAGTACAATATTGCATATGTGATACTACTTGTTCATATTTTCCCGCCAACTAGAAGCAAGAGTGACATTTGAATTATTGGTGGGTGAGGCTAAATCTTTCTGTATTCATAAGGGAACAAAAAGCATCATGGCAACCTATTCCATGGAACATATCCGACAACCCAGCGACACCATCAATGATGAAAAATAACAAAATATAAACTTACAGGGACAAAAAACAGTTCGCAATATTTTACACCCTACGTTCTCTCTTGATGCGTCTCACCAAGTCTAACTTTGTAGAGATATTCACCCAAGTTACTAAGCTTGCGATCAGACAGAAAGTATGGCAAATTTACCCTGTAATAGGTGTAAGACTATCTATAAATCAGTCGGGGTTCATGCAGTGTCTCTTTTAAAGCAAAATGTAAAACATGGGACTTATAACGTTACCAACTTCCACTCATCATCAATCACAGGAAATCCAGTGATGCTTTTTTTCTGAGCAAGAGTCTCCAGAGCTGTGAGTAAAGAAAATGTTTCATTGAAAGAGTAAACAGTTAAAGACATTTTTACGGCAAATAAAGGTCAGCAATACCTTCATCCACAGTCGTTGTAGGTTTTACTACAAGGAAATGCTCTCTTTTTTTTCATAAAATCACCAACCATATACATCCGTTCTCGTATCTGCAAGTGACAGAGATACACAATAGCATGGAAGAAGACTACATAACAGTTCCATTTATAAACGTGCAAGGAATTTAAGATATAGATTTTAATCAATGAAGTCATCTCTCTATACCTCCCCATCATTTGGAGAAAGAAATCATAAATGTTTAGAAACAGGACCTACATATTCAAGTGATGCATCAGAAAACCATTCAGAGAAGTGGTTGGTAGGACCAGGATTTGGATTTAGATGCACAAAGTATGAATGTCGAGGCGGTGATTACTCACATGCATAGAATGGGTGATGCCATTGGAGGTGAACGCTAGGGCGTCGGACCATCGAAACTCAAAAAACTGATTCGGGTGCCTTCATCGGCACGAACCATCGAAACTCAAAAAACTGATTCGGGTCACTTCATCAACTAGTAATATGGAGTCCATGAGTGTGAGGAAAATGGAAAATGAATCAAACAGTTTGAGATATATATAGAGAGAGAAGTAACGGTAAATTTATGGGATTAGCGTGCGGTGAAAGCAGGAGTAAAGGTCGGTGGGGGTTGGACAACAATTATTAGGGCGTCATTGCCTTTTATATGTGCATTGAAATTGGAAAGTTATACAGATATTTTGATATAGAGACTGTGAAATTGTGAATATGGAAATTACCGTTGCTGTGAGATCACAACAATGCAAATTAGACGGCCTTCCTCTACATCACTGCAATATATGTAAATTACCGTTGTTGTGAGCAGTGCATTTTTGTATTAAAAAAAATCCTGCAAATAAATTGCAAATATCGGTTGTATATGGCAAATGCTTTTTTTTAATAATTACTTGATCTCATTTTAACGAATAAATATTAAAATTATAATAAATAAATAATAACAATATTTATTATTAGTAGTACTAGTACTAGAGTTTTCCTATCATGCAATACACATGTAATATATCTATTTCTAATAAATTAAATTAAATATTATTTATTTTTTAGAAAATAAAGAATCACAAATGCCTTTTATATATGCATTGAAATTGGAAAGTCATATACAGGTATTCTGATATATACCGTGTGAATAATGAATTATTGGTTTTTTATGTAGTTAAATGCAATATAAATACTCCAACCCACAATAAAAACACAAATCTTACATAATTAATCATTAAAAAGTAATTGTGTTTTTCAATTTTAATACTTTATTTTAAAATACGTAATATGGGTATTAAATTAAAATCATGAAAAAAAAATTAATTTGATATATTATAAGTCAAATTTATAGATAATATTGTAATTAGTGTTTTAATTAATTTGAAAATATTTTTTTAATAATTGAATTAATCATAAGTAGTCACCTATAATATTTTCTTTTAATATTTTTACAAATAAAAAATGTCAAAAATTTTCCTAAATTGAAAACTCATTTTTGGCAGATTTTACTATAAATAGGTGGTTGTGTTATTATAGATTGTTATTATTGTTGTTGTTATAGTTATTCTCAATTTTAAATTAATAAATACTATTTTTTATTATAATAATGATTAATTATTATAATCATATAATAACAATTATATTATAGACAATACTTTCAATTACTTTATATTAATTAGTAATTAATTATAATAATTACTTTTAAAATTAATGAATATTCTTTTATTATTACTATTATATTAATAATTATTATTATCAATCAATTATAATAATTACTATTTTAAATTAATAACTATTACTAAATATTATGATCATAGAATAATAAATATATTACTAACAATATTTTTTATTATATTATCTTAATAATAATGATATATATTATTTTTGTGGTTGTTTTTGCGATTATTATTGTTGTTGTTATTGTTTATAATAATAATAATTATTATTATTATTATTATTATTATTCATAATTGTAAGGATAAATGATACCATGAAGGTGTGGTGTGAATATGAATCTCATCGATTTGGGGTCAACTCATTTGTCAATGATAATTCCCCCACATAAGAAATGGAATGAACATGCGATTAGTCCTTCAGTTCCCACTGCATTATTTCATGCCAATCATGTCATTACGATTTCAATGGAATGAACATGCGATTAGTCCTTCAATTCCCACTGCATTATTTCATGCCAATCATGTCATTACGATTTCAATGGAATGAACATGCGATTAGTCCTTCAATTCCCACTACATTATTTCATGCCAATCATGTCATTACGATTTCACTCAAATTGATTTAAAGTACAATTTTTTATATTATATTGTATTGATATTTTATCAAAAGTTATTTATGTCAAAAATAAAATTAAAAGACATTGGAAGCAAACTTTAAACACAATACACATGTTCAATTATAATTCTTTAAACTCAATACAAATTTTAAAATTATTGAAAAAATATTAAATTGCAACAATTAATTATTTACTTCTAATGGTAAAAGTTATTTAATATCTTTATATTATATTTTGAATTCATATAAAAGTTTAATTAATTATTTATTTAAATCCAACAAATTTATCAATTGTATTATTATTTTAAGTAATATATAAAAAAAAAGGTTTGATTTAAGACAATAAAATCAATCACTGGAGAATATATACAAGAAGACTAATTTTAAAGGAAAATTACAAAAATAGTTCTAACTTATGGGTGGTTCTAAAATTAATCATTTATCTTTTTAATTTTACAATTTTGATCAATTTTTATTTAATTTTTCCAATTTACACATCTTTTAGCCGAAATTTAAAATTCTTGTTAGATATTTACACATGCACCACACATTACCGTGTTAAATAAGGATGTTTAATTTTTGTGGCATAATAATTGAAATGTACATGTCCTTTATAATAAACAATATGATATCAGATACATCAAAATTATCGGGCAAGAAAAATATGAATCCCTAATGTGATGTGATTATGCATTATATAAGTGTAATTATCGGACAATTTTTTTAATTTTAATTAAAAAAAGAACCAAATTCGAGCAATTTAAAAGATAAAGAATTGATTTTGGATCGCCCACAAATTAGAAAACTAGTTTTGCAATTTTTCTCTAATTTTAAATTAGTAAAATCTTACACAAGATTTGATCATCTCAGTGAAATCTATTTTCGTTAGACATAGTCCATATTCATTTATTTTGTAATTTATTTTTTCAGTTTTTAATTTCTTTTTCCCCTATATTTTCTTTTGTTTAATATATTACAATTTCCAATTTTTTGCAGCTTTTCGAAGTTTTTTTTTTTTTGGGGGCGGGAGGAGGGGGGTGGTGAGCTTTTTTCTTCTTCAATTTTTTTGAATTAAAAATTTTATATTCTTTACTTTTATTTATTCAATTTTTAGTTCTTTATTTAATTTTATGTAAGACATTTTATGAAGAGGTCTCATCATCTCACACAAAGAATTCTTGTGAGACAAAGAATTCTTAGTTATTTTCATTTTGGTTTTTAAAAAATTTATTACAAATTTCAGTTTTTTTGTTTTTTTTTTTTTTTTTTTTTAGGCTCTCAGCTTTTGGAAGGATTTGTCCCTTCCCAGCCTTTTCTTCTTCAATATTATATTCTTTATTTATTTTATTCATTTTTTTGTTTTTTATTTAGTTTGTGTAAGAACTTGGTATTCATTCTGACAGCCTAGATCCACAGTATAACAGCATAACAGTATTTTATATTTGACTCTTATAGACTTGGTAATTTTTTATGTTTTTTGATCTTTGACATAATCAAGTACGTGAGCAACCATGTGATCGAGTCTTCCAATTCGCTTTTTCTTTTCACACATTCCCCAGGCATAGGCAGATTAGTGGCAAGTGCCGACTTTATTCCTTTTCTTACTCTTTCGAAATCATCAACGTCAGCAAGTATGTCACGACAACCTTAACTTACTGCTTCTGTTTCCCAACGAATCTTCACTTCTAGAAACAAAAATACTTAACACTAAATGTTTTTAGTTAGTTTATATGAAATCTGTCGCTCCTTACTTTACCCCCAAAGTATCTTATAGCCCACTCTAAAAAAGCCAATTCGATCTTCTCATTCTCACCATCACAGAAACTCTTCAACTGATCCCCTTGCACCACGGCCAAAGTTTCAATTTCTCTCTCTTCCTGCATGTATTCTATATATACACGAGACTAACTGTGAAATCTCTCATCACACGTTCTTACTCTCCCATACACAGATCATCAGCATATAACCAAATATATTCAGATTTCACTTACTTTGTAATGGGACAGCTACATATTATCCTTCTGCCGGTAATGGCTCATGGCCACATGATCCCAATATTAGACATGGCTAAGCTCTTTACATCAAGAGGTGTCATAACAACCATCATTGCTACTCCTGCATTTGCTGAGCCCATAAAACGGGCTCGACAATCGGGGCATGATATTGGGCTGAGCATCACTAAATTCCCACCCCAAGGATCTTCGTTGCCTGAAAACATTGTCAGTCTTGATCAATTGACAACTCCTCATTTGATTCCAGAGTTTATTCGGGCCCTGGAGTTGCTCCAAGAACCTGTTGAGAGAATCCTCCAAGAATTGCAGCCCAATTGTCTGATCTCTGACATGTTCTTGCCCTGGACAACTGATTCCGCATCCAAGTTTGGAATCCCGAGGTTAGTTTTTCATGGAATCAGCTGCTTCGCCAGGTGTGCTTCGGAGCAAATGGAGCTCCACAAACCCTATAAGAAGGTGTCATCTGATTCTGAGCCCTTTATGGTGCCGAATCTTCCACATGAACTAACGTTTGTTAGGACACAAGTGTCTGAGTTTGAACTACAGGAAGATACAGATGCAGATGGAAATAACTTTACGAAGTTGTTGAAGCAAATGAGAGAGTCTGGGAAGAGAAGCTATGGAGAAGTCAGTAACAGCTTCTACGAGCTTGAATCCGCCTATGTCCATCATTTCGAGAAAGTTCTGGGGAGAAGGGCATGGCATATAGGACCACTTTTGTTATGCAACAATGAAGCTGAAAAGAAATCACTAAGAGGGAAGGAATCAGCCATCGATGAACATGAATGCTTGGATTGGCTCAATTCGAAGAGGCCTAATTCAGTTGTCTAAGTGTGTTTCGGGAGCATTGCAACTTTTACTCCCGCACAGCTGCATGAAACTGCAGTTGGGCTTGTGGCCTCAGGCCAGGATTTCATTTGGGTTGTGCGAAAAGGGAAAAATGTGGAAGAAGATGAAGATTGGTTGCCTCAAGGATTCGAGAAAAGAATAAAAGGGAAAGGGCTAATCATCAGGGGATGGGCACCCCAAGTGATGATTCTTGACCATCCAGCAACAGGGGCTTTTGTGACGCATTGTGGATGGAACTCCACTCTCGAAGGAATATGTGCTGGTGTGCCTATGGTGACATGGCCTGTTTTTTTGCGGAGCAGTTTTTCAATGAAAAATTGGTGACCGAGGTTCTGGGGACTGGTGTTTCTGTTGGTAATAAGAAGTGGCAGAGAGTGGCGAGTGAAGGTGTGGGGCAGGAAGCGGTGGCGAAGGCATTGGAGAGGATCATGGTGGGAGAAGGGGCGCCGGAAATGAGAAGCAGAGCAAAGTATTACAGGGATGTTGCAAGAAAGGCTGTCGAAGAAGGAGGCTCATCATACAATGATTTGAATGCTTTCATAGAGGAATTGAGCACCTACAATCCTCCCAAGAAACAGGACCTAAACTAGGATCTTTTGTCCTAGTGTCCAGCTTTGTATCTGAGTGTTTCGTTAATATTTTTAAAATGGAGATCACAATTATTCTTAGAATCCTGCTTTATCTAAAGGGCAGCTCTAACATCGTTGCCTCTCGTAATATTCCCAACCTACAAATGGATAATATAATATGTATGAATATTTCTGTTGACCATTATAATAATGAACCAATGCAGAAAAGCAGAAATGGTCACATTACCCAGCTTTTCTTCACCATCAACAATTGGTAGTGGCCCGAATTTTGTTTTAAGCAATTACCTACATCAGCAGCAAAATATTTGTTAGATCAAAGCCTATGAGTAATTGAAATGAATTTAACAATTGACACCTTTTCCTAGGTCGCCCCTCTCCCAAAAAATTAGATTGCACTAGCCAAGTGCCAAGTATTTTTAGCCACATGGGCTATATTACATAATGAAAATAGCCAGTTTTTCAGTGAACATGAAATATAACTTTGAGCATTAAAGACAAATATAACTTAATGGCTTTTTGACTTGAAGGTAGAAAAACCATTGGGATCGAGAAACATTTGTCAGCCTCTCAGGGTAATCAAGTTTCCTGAAAACGTGCAGAGGGTCCAAAGTTTTTAATGAAGGCACGTACCCCACCTGGTCCAAAAAACACTTTCTTAAGCTCCAAAGCAAATCTACATAATTTCAGTCTGTATATATTTTTCTCAGTTTCATTTCCTAAAAGTGTGAGTCTTAAACTTCAATGCTCAATGAATAAATGGCGAGAAGCAAACAACTAAAATGGAGATCTTCAACGCAATTTCACTATAGTTTTCCCTTAAGTCTTCAGTGGTGAGAAGAAATTTCTTTGTTAGGGGGTGGTGGGCAGTAGCTGTTGTAAGAGTGATCTTTTTTTAAGTGAAAAAGGGTATCTAAGTAAAAAGTGGATATATTTCATGTTTTGAGAGAAAGTACCTATCTAACATTTTACTCTGTCAAATGGCCAGATTTGGACATTTCTACCAGAGCTAGTGGCATAAGAAAGCAGGAGACGTTATAGTGAGAGACATATCTCTGTGAAGCAGCATGATAGAAGGTTGTAGGAGATTCAGTCCATCATTTGAATTTGGAAGTGGTGAAGCAATGGAAATTACCTAAATAAACTTCTTCTACATTCTACAATTGTGATATGCAGATTCTATAAAAGTGAGTAAATTAATCATTTCCGCAAATCAAGGGTGAATAGTTGAATACTGACTAGTTTCTGGTAAAGCCAATTGCAATGCTGTGTTTGTTGTGCGAGCCTCGCTTCAGGTACCTACGACAAAAGCTCAAGGTATGTGATACATGCTGGTCTCAAAGATATATTATCTCCAGATGTAAACTAATGGCAATCCTTGGATGTCAAAAGGAGTGCCACAAAGACGATGTCTGTCCAACAGCAGGTTGCATGTGACACCCGAGATCAGTCAAGGGCATCCAAATAAAAATAGTTCATATGTTCAGAAAATAGAGTCCTCTCTGACAAATTCGGTTTATCAAAAAGCAGGGTGAGAGCTTTAAAAAGAAGCAACTACTTTATCAACCCAACTTTCTACAAGAGTTTTTCATCCCAATCTAAAAACTTTTCTAATTTGATATACATGGTCAATAGTTTATAGGTTCGTACAATGGACAACTTTCTGACAGCTTCAGTTAATTATTTTCTGACAGCTTCAGTCAACCCAACTCGCTACAAAAGTTCATACTATAATTTAATGAACTTTTCTAATTTGACGTATATGATCAATATAGTATATCCCAACCAACCTATGTAGGACACACAATTTTCACAACATTCCTTACTGAATACCCATTCAGTCAAACCCTACACTCTAATAATAAACTAGGTGCGAACCGTCTGCGTTAGTTCAATGCTTATTTGTCCTTTTCTTTTTCTTCTTTTTTTCACTTTGCCTCTTCTTTTAAGTTTCCTAACATTTACATCCTTAATAGTAAAAGGAAAATGATTAAGTTTCACCTGAATGAATACACCAAAATCTTTTTTCCTAATTGTTAGTGAATATACTAACCCCAAACAACAACACGAGAGAGAGAGAGCAGTTAAAGCTCTAAGTAATGTAATGGCTCCAACTCCCTCCAAGTTTTTTGAACAATAACTCCAAAACTCAACCAAGGAATGGCAAGGTAACTTGTAATAACTCTAAATCTCAAATACAGTGATTTATTCCATACCATGACAACAAGATTAGAGAAGCACCCCAATCATGGTTTTAAGGACTATGCTACATTGTTTTATCGGGGGACACAAGCACACCACATCCCCCTCCCACAACCCATCTGATAAGGGTAGGCAAGGAAAAAGCTAGGTTGGTCCCAGAAACTGCAGCAGTTGATTATGGGAACATGTGTTTTCCTCCTATATTTTGTCTACCTATTTGCAAGGCATTAACCACAGATATGATCCAATAGAATGGGAAATTTGACAAACATTTTTATTTGTCACATAACAATACATGGCTTAGAGGGCCTTCAGAACTGTAGCCAAGGTGTTTCTTGCACTTTAATTAATATATATAGGTCAGAAGACAAATTATTAATGTAAACCATAACCAAGAAAGTAAGTACAATACCTCACAGCATCCTCAAGTTTTGCTGAGTAGCTTCTGAATTTCATTTAAGGTCTGCCGTGAGATAAATTATTAGAAACTGATAGAAGTAACACTATATCCAAATCAATGAGCTTTTATCCAGTCCACTGCAATACAAATATATGAAGATATACTAAACAAAGAGTAAGTATAAACTCATTGTTATAATGTGAAGCCATTAATTTTCGAAATTGGACTAGGTTTCTCTTGTACTTGCCAATACTTTTTCAGCATGTATGAGAAACAGATAATACACATGGGCCTCAGTTGAGCAACAGAAGATAGAAAAGGACCCTTATAATTTAAAACAAAGATGATTACAATAACTTATCCTTTGCACACAAAACTTTCAAATTGCTTTCTACTCTGCTTTTTATTTATTTATTTTCTTCTTCGGCCAAAAGGACATGTACGTTAGTGTCTAGAACGCAAATTGAAGTAAAGACTGTGCTTCTCAAATTTCTCTAACATGATTAAGCAGAAAATGAAAACACAAAAAAATCACAATAGCTCATGCAGATCGTACCATATGAAAGCTCAACAAAGTGTCTTTATAGAGAAAAATGTGATATTCAGAAACAAACAATGCATAGTTGCTATCTCAGAAGGAAGAGCTATACATACTACTTTCCAGGGAGCTATCAACATCTGGCAACATCCCTAACCTGAATTCAACAAACAAGATGATAAAATATTACATAATTAGGCATCAGGTAAAAGTACTCTGCTAGTGAAGAATATCTAACACAAACAAAACAAAGCTATGTCACTTTTAATATCAAGGAAAAGCAAGATACCTAAGATTCTAAAACATACAAAACAAAGTTATGCATTTTGACACAAGGATTTTTTAAAAATATTTTCTAAATATTTAGAACCTGACATAAAAGGAAAGAAAGCACAATAAACATGACAAAAATGCTTAAAATGGTGTGGCAGAATGGTCTCTCTGCAGCAGGTTTGTACAAACCCAACAAGGTATTATACCTCGCTATTATCTAACACAAACAGAACAAAACAATGTCATTTTGAATATCAAGGAAAAGCAAGATACCTAAGATTCTGAAACATACAAAACAAAGTTATGCCTTTTGACACAAGGATTTTGTTAAACTATTTTCTCAATATGTAGAACCTAATGTAAAAGGAAAGAAAGCACAATAAACATGACAAAAATGCTTAAATTGGTGTGGTAGAATGGTCTCTCTGCAGCAGGTTTGGACAAACCCAACAAGGTATTATACCTCGCTAATATTAACAGTGACTGGGGAGAAGAATAAAGAATGATTCTTGCTTGTTTTCTTTCAGCAAGAATAAAGATGGAGAATCAAAGTTGAAGAATGCACATGCCAAACAGAGTTTTTCCTTGTTCTCAATCAGACCATAATTATTAATAGGGTAACCATATATATCCACGTAAAAATGTATAAGCAATGCTCTTGGAACGGCTGGGATTCAGTCTGACTGTTTAATATACTCACATATCATTCTTCCTTGTACTTTTCAAACAGGAGGGGGAAAGATATTTATTTTAGAAGCTTCTTTTAATGCATATATATTGCATTTTGCCCTAAATGTATGCATGAGCCAATCACTCAGAGAACCGGCTGATCTAGCAAACACAATCTCCATTAGGATCTACATAATTATAGCCAGAAACCTAAATACATAATTATTAATAGGGTAACCATATATATCCACGTAAAAATGTATAAGCAATGCTCTTGGAACGGCTGGAATTCAGTCTGACTGTTTAATATACTCACATATCTTTCTTCCTTGTACTTTTCTAACAGGAGGGAAAGATATTTATTTTTAGAAGCTACTTTTAATGCATATATATATTGCATTTTGCCCTAAATGTATGCATGAGTCAATCACCCAGAGAACCGGCTGATCTAGCAAACACAATCTCCATTAGGATCTACATAATTATAGCCAGAAACCTAAATACATATTGCACTCACCTACTCAATAGTTTCTTAAATTAAACCTCATCGGTCCTTGGAAATCCAAATAAATAAGATACAACCTAAAAAAAACATTATGGATTCACAAGCTCATTGATCCCTAAAGATGTGTGTGACTTAATCACCAACAACCGTACCGCAGAATCTAGCAAATTATGTCTCTTGGATTTCTGTTAGATTGGAGAAAAACAAAATGAAACACTTAATGGATTCACCAACACCAAAAGGATACCTAAGATGGAGTCGAGTGCCAGAAGATCATAGTCAGAAACAACACCAACCTGCATCGAACCAACTGACTTTCTCAAAATTATAAGGAAACCCACCAAGCTTAGGATCAAAGAGAATGAACACCAACCTGCATCAAACAACCAACTTTAACAAATTTTATAAAGAAAACAACCAACTTAGTATCAAAGCGAATGTAAATTCCAGGATCCAGGAAGAACTCTTTAACTAACACGAAACAGAAAACTCCAACAGAAAATTTTGGCTATTACTTATTTAAAGGGTAAATTGTCTTCATGCCTATACGCATTAGCATTTTCAAAGTACAGCTAGAGTTAACTAGCCCATCCAAATGTCTGATGAGCTTCGAGAAAAAATTCTTCACTCTTCTGCATATGCTAAACGCAAATTAACCAAAAGTAGCCCATTATGAGGCTCAGTTTGGTGAATATCACTAAAAGAAACTGCATTAATAGTTGTCTTGAAAAAGACAAATAAGTAAATGATAATTCTAACAACAACACCTGATTATTTTCGCTCAAAATCAAAATATCTTATAATAATGTCTTAGGTTCTTAACAATTTAAGACTTCAGCAGCTCAGCTACATTCTGACGCACCAAAATCCACACAAGCTTAGAGCCAAATGGAATATATGGTAAATTACTCTCATGTGAGCTATAAAACTAAACATCCTATGAGTCACTCATTCACAACTACAAGTGACAAAACCTGGTATCGAGTTTCATTTACCAGGAGGAAATGGTTGAATTATAATACCTTAAATGTCTATAAACACATGTGCCCATACTATCCTTCAGGGATTATTCTATCATTATTTGACAACCACCAGAAACACCTTCCAGATAGGCTTTCTGTTAAGTTAAACTACAGCAGTGATGTCCAGGTATGCACAGTCTTCGCTGGTGAATGCTAAATTATCTCTGATGCATAGCAGCATAACCAGAGTAAGCATCAGTAATATTTTAGAGAATAACAATGAAGTGAACTTAAAAGTCAAGAAAACCATTTCACAAGACAACTTCTTCAACATGAAAGTCATCAAATATAGCAAGTAAAACATAGAAATTAGAAGACAGAGACAGTACTATATTCCATATGTGATGATACTCCTATTTCCTGCCAACTAGAGCAAAAAGTGACATTTGAATCATTGTTGGTTGAGGTTAAATCTTTCATTATTCATAATGGAACAAAACCATTATTGCAAGCTATTCCATGGACCGTATCTGACAACCCAGCGAAACCATCAATGATGAAAAATCACAACATACAAACTTACAGGGATAAAAGACAGTTCAGAAATATTGTAAATCTTACATTCTCTCTTGGTGCGTCTCACCAAGTCTAACTTTGAAGAGATATTCACCCAAGTTACTAAGTCGGCCATCAGAGAGGAAGTAAGGGTAAATCTACCCTACAATAGGTGTAAGACAGTCTATTAACCAGTCAGACTTCATGCAGTGGCTCTTTTAAAGCAAAATGTAAGACATGGGACTTATAACGTTACCAACTTCAAGTCAGCATCAATCACAGGAAATCAAGTGATTCTTTTCTGAACAAGAGTCTCTGTGACCAAAGAAAATGAAATCGAAAGAGTAAACATATAAATATATATTTGCCTCAAATAAAGGTCAGCAATACCTTCATCCACAGTAGTTGTAGGTTTTACTACATGCAAATGCTCTCTTTTTGTCATAAAATCACCAATCCATATACATCTGTTCTCGTGTCTGCAAGTGATAAAGATACACATTCACATGCAAATGGTCCCTTTTTGTCATAAAATCACCAACCCATATACATCTGTTCTCCTGTCTGCAAGTGACAAAGATACACAATCAAATGGAAGAAGACTACATGGAAGTGAAGCGAACCATTGGTAGGACTAGGATTTGGATTTAAATGCACTAAGTATGAATATGGAGCACAACTAGTCAATTAGGTTGATCTAGATTGCATCGAAGCTGTTTGAGTTTACCTCGAGCAGAACTAAATAGAGTATACAATCAACCTTAAATGTCAAACTCTCTACAATTCAAGCCTTCTCGTGTTTCTCAATAATAAACTTACAGGGCCAAAAAAGACAGTTCAGCAATATTGTGCGTCTCACCAAGTCTAACTTTGTACAGATATTCACCCACGTTACTAAGCCAGAGATAAGAGAGAAAGTAAGGGAAAATTTAGCCTACAATAGATGTAAGACCACCTATAAAATCAGTCAGATTTCATGCAGTGGCTCTTTTAAAGCAAAATGTAAAACATGGGACTGATAAAGTTGCCAACTTTCGGTCAATCATCAACCACAGGAAATCCAGTGAGTCTTTTCTGAACAAGAGTCTCCAGAGCTGTGATTAAAGAAATAGTTTCCCTGAAAGAGTAAAACGATATAGACATATTTGCAGCAAATCAAAGTCAGCAATACCTTCATCCTCAGTAGTTGTAGGTTTTATTACTACATGCAAATGCACTCTTTTTTTGTCATAAAATCATCAAACGTATTACATCCCTTCTCGTGTCTGCAAGTGACAAAGATACACTATCACTTTAAAAGAAGACTACATAACTGTTCCATTTATATAAGAGCTAAGAAAGTACAATTGATTTTTCCTAATTTAAGATATAAATGTTAATCAATGAAGTCATCTCCGTATAATCTCCCCATGATATGGAGAAAGAAATCATAAATGTTTAGAAACAGGACCAATGAAATTATTCAGTGATGCATCAGAAGACCATTCCCATTCAGAGAAGTGAAACCAACCGTTGGTAGGACAAGGATTTGGATTTAAATGTACAAAGATGAATGTAGAGCAACAGTATACTTCCCAATTAGTTGCTTAAGTTGATCTAGATTGCATTAAAGCTGTTTAATTTTTACCTCGAGCAGAACCAAATATATGAGTACGCAATAAAGTTCAAATGTCAAACTGCCTACACAAATTCAAGCCTTCTCATGTTTCTCAATAAGAAAAATCTGTGATGAAATTTACATTATTGTACAGTGATACACACATTTACCAATAATTTCTCACCCATTCATCTTTTATCTTTATAAATGATTCAATACACTAAACAGAGGCGGTGATTACTTACAGGCACAGAATTGGTGCTACCATTGGAAGCAAACGTTAGGACTTCCGACCATTCCGTAAGACAACTTCTTCAACAGGAAAATCATCAAATATGGCATAGCAAAACATAGAAAATTAGAAGGCAAAAGTCAGTACAATATTGCATCTGTGATACTACTTGTTCATATTTTCCCGCCAACTAGAGGCAAGAGTGACATTTGAATTATTGGTGGGTGAGGCTAAATCTTTCTTTATTCATAAGGGAACAAAAACCATTATGGCAACCTATTCCATGGAACATATCTGACAACCCAGCGACACCATCAATGATGAAAAATCACAAAATATAAACTTACAGGGACAAAAAAACAGTTCACAATATTTTACACCCTACGTTCTCTCTTGATGCGTCTCACCAAGTCTAACTTTGTAGAGATATTCACCCAAGTTACTAAGCTTGCGATCAGACAGAAATTTCGTATGGGCAAATTTACCCTGTAATAGGTGTGAGACTATCTATAAATCAGTCAGGGGTTCATGCAGTGGCTCTTTTAAAGCAAAATGTAAAACATGGGACTTATAACGTTACCAACTTCCACTCATCATCAATCACAGGAAATCCAGTGATGCTTTTTTTCTGAGCAAGAGTCTCCAGAGCTGTGAGTAAAGAAAATGTTTCATTGAAAGAGTAAACAGTTAAAGACATTTTTACGGCAAATAAAGGTCAGCAATACCTTCATCCACCGTAGTTGTAGGTTTTACTACAAGGAAATGCTCTCTTTTTTGTCATAAAATCACCAACCATATACATCCGTTCTCGTATCTGCAAGTGACAGAGATACACAATAGCATGGAAGAAGACTACATAACAGTTCCATTTATAAACGTGCAAGGAATTTAAGATATAGATTTTAATCAGTGAAGTCATCTCTGTATACCTCCCCATCATTTGGAGAAATAAATCATAAATGTTTAGAAACAGGACCTATCTACTTATTCAAGTGATGCATCAGATCAGAAGACCATTAGAGAAGTGAAGCCAGCCGTTTGTACGACCACCAGGATTTGGATTTAAATGCACAAAGTATGAATGTCGAGGCGGTGATTACTTACATGCATAGAATTGGTGATGCCATTGGAGGCGAACGCTAGGGCGTCGGACCATGGAAACTCAAAATACTGATTCCGATTACTTCATTGGCACGAACTACTAGTATCGAGTCCATGAGCGTAAGGAAAATGAAAAATAACGAAAACAGCTGAGATATATATATAGAGAGAGAGAGAGAAGTAACGGTAACTTTTGGTCTTAGCGTGCGGTGAAAGCAAGAGTAAAAAGGTCGGTGGAGCTTGGACAACAATTATTAAGGCGCCATTGCCTTTTATATATGCATTGAAATTGGAAAGTTATTCAGATATTTTGATATATACAGTGAATATGGAATTTACACAGCCTTCCTTCTACATGGCTGCAATATATAGAAATTACACCGCCTTCCTTTTACATCGCTGCAATGTATGGAAATTACCGTTGTTGTAAGATATGGTAAATGTATACATTGCATTTAAAAATAAATAAAAAAGAACCTGCACTTAAATAAATTGAAAATATCGGTGATATATGGCAAATGCATTTTTATTAATTATTTGATCTCAATTATTCACAATGTCAATCAATCATAAGTTGCTATATAATATTTTCTTTTCTTGTTTTTACAAAACAAAACTGATTTTGACAGAATTTTAATGTTTATGGGTGTTTAATCTATTTATATATATATATACATATATCTATATATTTATATATATAAACAGAAGTTATTCTAAAAATGGCACCAGCAATTTTTTCACCTAAATTAATTTTTAAATTAAAAATATATATAATTTTTTAATAAAAAGAAAAGCCTAACACAATATAGTGCTATAAATGTTATTCATTTTATATTCATTAAACCAGATAAATATTTCCATAAACAATAAATTATGAAGATTATAATGCAAAAGTTTTGCAAAATTTCTATTTATAATCATAATCTTTGTATATTAAAAGACTTTATTTTCTTTGAACCATGATTGTCATAAATTTCTTTCATACAATTGTATTTTTTATTTTTTATTGTTTCTAATATAAAAAAAATATGGGTTCCTAGATTACATGGACAGTTGGATGACGAAAGAAATCAATATCGAATTATTCAACGTGAAATTACAGCTAACTAACAAAAAGTAATGTAATGCGGCTGTAACACACCAATCCAAAAGATCTGCATAACAAATTAATTCAAGAAATAGCTAATATTTTTATATTAAAAGTTATTATTTTAATTTATCATAATCTAAATTTTATTATTTGTGTTATTTATTTATTTTTAATTATTTGTTATTATTTTTTTGATATTATAATTTATTTTTTCGATTTTCTATCTTATAAAATATATTTCTTATTTTTAAAATTATTATCATTTTTAATTTTTTTCATAAATTATTATTACTTTTTTCATGATTTTATAATTTATTGAATATAAAGACCTAAAATAAAATAAGGAAGAAAAAATAAAACTTTTTTTATCTTAAATAAACAAAGAAATCTATTAGCCAAAAATTTTGTTAATAAAATGGAATTTAGACAAAAAAAATCTAAAAAGTTTGATATAAATAGAATATTGTGGTTCTTCCAAGATTCTTGGCGTATTTCGTCCCTACTCGTGGAATTAATAAGAAGTCTTATCATTTACTAGAATATAATAAAAGGAAAATCATAATGAAGATATATTTGTTAAATACACTAATTAAAATTTATCTTTCGAAAAGAAGAAATTTGATCATATGTTCAATTCTACAACAAAAATACACATCCTACTTCAAGGAAACTAATTTCTAATCCTAATACAACTATATATATATATATATATATGCATATGCGTGTCTAATACAAGACCACCCTCACAAATATTAATGGCCACCAACAATAGCATTCTAAGTATATCCAAATAATACAACATAATTTTAGAAAAAAAATACTTTTTATTTCACTATAAGCTTTAAATTTTTTTAGTGAAAAATAAATATAATCATAAAAAAGATAATCAAATAAATATATTTTTATAGATAATAATACAACATAATTTTAGCATTTCCTGAAAATAATAAGTGTAATTTCAACATTGAAAATCGTGGCTCTATTAATCAAATTGTATTGTGATATGTTATATATATATATATATATATATTTATATATTGATATATAGAAAAATAAATACCATAATTAGAAAGTAATTTATGCAGAAAAATTTAACATTTTCTAGATGATACTTCTCCATGTATATATATACATACAATTAATGGTAGTCTATAAACTATTTAAATTAATTATATCATTTATTCCACATAAAAAATAAAATAACCAAATTTAGTAAGAAAGTTACAATGAAAAAATGATATAAATTTTATTTATAGAGGTACTAATATATGTGTGTGTATATATATATACTACAGTCGATAAAAAATAAATAGTATGACGGTATTGTAGATCGTGATTCAAAGAAAATCAAATATTTTACTATAGAAATATTATAATTCTAAATAGAAGTTTGGCGAAATTTTTGTACTGTAATCTTCATAATTTATTGTTTATGAAATTTATTTGGTTTCATAAATGTAAAAGGAATATTATTTATAACATTATAATTGTGTTGACTTTTTTAATTATTAAATATATAATTTTTTTAAAGTTAATTGTTATATATTTTTATATTTAACTAACATAATAAGTAGATATGAACAAATCATTCTCTAAATATCCCAATAAGAAATCAATCTTATAAGATTATGTATATTTTTTTTATATTTGTCTATCAAAAACATAATAAAATACAAAAATAAATATCCTATAGTTGTGATTTTTTTGTTAAAGAAGTTGACATTTGCGCGTTTAATGAAATTGAAGAATATGATTATAATTTTTAATTATTTGACAATACTTGCTCTTTTTTAATATTATAATGTTAAGGTATATTTATTTATTTATTTTTATCATTGATATATTGTTTGAGCATATATTTATAGTGAATTTTTGAAAGAAATTTGAATCTTTTATAGATATTCCATTTAAAACTCTTCTAAAGTATGTGAATATATATATATATATATATTGTCAAACATATAAATTTATTATTACCACAAAAAAATAGTTTTTTTTTTTAAATTAAGCATTTTCACAGTCATAAAAACTATTATTCAATTTTTTATGTTTACTGAAAATATACAAATTTATGTTGTGCTGAAAATATTTTATTCACTTACTTTTTAAAATATAATAAATTCATATATGTATATGTAGGGATGGGGCGGGACGAGGTTAATAAAATTATTGTATCGTATTAATAATTGTAATAATTTACACCGCACATATATGAGGCTAACTATTTAACATACTTTAATTAGAAAATAAAAGAGAGAGAGAGAAATAAATATATATTATATAATTCACACATTATCGGTGCATCGCACAACAGCTTAACTAGTTTATTATATTAGTATATGTTATTGTTCTTGTTATAATAATTATTATCACTCTTAGATTAATCCTGCACGTTAAAGTAAATTGAAAAATGTCTATGGCAAAGGTTTTTCTATCAACTAAATGATTTCATTTTACATTATTTATTACAGAAATAAAATACAAGTAGATCCCTTAATTATATTCTCAAATTTAAATAAACTTTTCAACTACTTTTTTTTTTTTTTAATTCTATAAGATATTTCAACTATATCAACTTTTAAAATTAAATGAATAAACACTTTAACTTTACGAATCGAATCAAATAAATATTTTTGTCAAAATTCATGACTTAAAATCTTCAATTGAAAAATAATTGATTTAACATATTTTTTATGAAAAAATAAGTTGAGAAGAAAAAGTTATAATGAATTAAAATTTGAGATGGAAATTTATATATATATATATATTATTTTTCATGCTCATTTTTATTTCCACAAATGAAAAGGCGGATTTTTATAAAATATTGTTATACTGTTAACCAATAACCATTCATTTTAGTATATTTATAATATATATTTGTGTATTGAATTGGTTCCAAGATTTTTCAACAATACGTATCTATTAAACTGAATATTCGTAAAAGTAATATATTTCATATCTAAATAATCTATTTTCATTTTAATATTTTTATAATATATTTATATTTTCAGAATTTTTCAGGAATTTTTGATATATTTGATTTGGTAATATTACAAAATTTAGAAAAATATATCTCATATCTAAATAATTTGCACCATAGAATGCCGATATGTACGAATCTATTGAACCGATTCTTACGCAAACTCTAACTATTTAGATTATTGGGCAAAACCTAACTATCTATTGAACTGAATTTTTATTATAAATAGTGTATTATTTTGTGTTGTCTACATTGTGCACTTTCACTGTTTATATGTTTTTTGAATTTGTAATGTTGACTATTTTCAACTTTGTAGAAGATGTTCGTGAATGGATTGAACTTCTAGACTTGTAGATGATAAAATAAGCAGTATGAAGATGAAATATTTAACATATTTAATTTCATTATTTTTGCAGGGTGATACTATTTGTGGTCAAGCAAAATATTCAAACATTAATAACTTTAAAAAACTATTATTTGAGATAAACTATATATTATTTTTGATATAATGGTATCAACTGAAGAATTTAAATTCAAAACAACAAGCCACATAGGTTCATACCGATTAAGGATGGCCCGAAGAGGGTCATGGAGATAATTTTTGAAGAACACATGTATTTTAAATTTTCTAAATTATATAATATATTAATTTTTTTCAACTTAAATTTAAAGGTAAGATTCACAATTATTGTTAATATTGCTATATTTTATATTGTGTTGGAGGAATAATATGAGATGAGTTTATTGAAAAATTGATGTCTTATCTGAATTTATTATTGTATATAATAATAAAGTGACTTTTTCCTGCATATATACAAATAAAATTTTAAATTTTGAATATAAATATATTTTCGTAGATTAATTGTAATATATTTTAATGTTTACGATAATTTTATATTGTGAGATATTTTTATTTTAAATTATTTTTATCAAAAATAAATTTTATTTAAAAATATTATATTATTATTATAATAACTTATTATATTATCATGTTATTAAATTGTGCAATAAATCAAATAAATACTAGTTTTATGTTAAGATACATATATTTACAAGATTGTATTCTTTATTTTAATCTTTTATTTATAAATAAGTTTCTTTTACATAATAATTCTCGGCCCACTTTAAATTTGAAAATCTTTTACGATGATTTTTTAAAATTAAATACAGTGTTTAATGGTTAGTCGATTGAGATGGTGGTGCGGGAAGTAAATGCGGCGGCGCCTGATGGGGCACCGGCCGTGACGTCACTACATGTGGCCAATCTCGACGCCAAGGTCACCGATTCGCAACTCTACGATCTGTTTAGCCAGATCGGGGATGTGGTCTCCGTTAAGCTTTGCAGGAATCCGCACAGCGGGCTCTCGCTTGGATATGGCTTCGTTAACTACGCCAACCCTCAATTTGGTTCGTGTGTTAAGTTTTATACTTGTATTGAGTAGTTAATGTTATCCGGGCTGTTTATTGAGTTGATTTATATACAATGCTAAAACATGCTGGAATATCTGCTGTATTAATGTATTTATTCTTAATATTTGTGAATAGAAAGAGCTTGAAAACGAGTTTGTTAAGTGAGTGTGAAGTTGACTGTTCTGGAGTAAATAATTTGAGAAAAAATAGTCTGTTTTTGTCCGCAGTAAAACCGTTGGCTGGGGTTATATTTTAAAGAGCTGTTCTTATTTGTTGTAACAGAAAGGGCAAATGGGTGTTTGGCTCAACTGATGGAACTACTATTCAGTGAGCGAGAAAAGGAAAGAGAGGGATGGGTTTTCTCTTGCCTTTCACATAAGAAGCTTAATTTTCTTGTAACTGTTTCGCATGCATGTTCAATTTTCATTCTGTGTGTTCTATTTCATTATCTAGGAACCTTCTTTACAGATACATAATCAAAATAGAATTTGGAGCTTCATCTTTTCCATTGTCTGAAGCTCAGAAACTCCTCAACGAAAAGTATTGGGAGCATAAAACTTGTAAACTAGTTGAATCCAACACTCATAAGTACAACAGTAGGTGTGCGTGGGCATGGCTTGAGGAATTCCATGATGGACTGCTGACATATAACTGCTTGCAGCAAGTTTGAAAATCTAGCTTGGTACATGTTGGTTCGTTTTTCTGACAGAAGTCTAACTTGTACCTAGTAGTGCTTGGGTGAGGTCAGATAAGCCAATGGATTTTTCACTAAGTTTTTGAAATGGTACAAATGCTCTCTATATAATTTACTGAGCAGTGTTTTTTAAGAGAACTAACAAGAAAGATGTCAAACTAGGGAAATGCACAATATATATATATATATATATATATATATATATTTAAGTATAAACGTTTACAGAAAGTCCAAATTCCAGTTTGGTACATGTTGAGCCCGTTTTTTCGATTAAAGTCCTAGTTTGTTTCCAGTAGTGCTTGTTGGGTCGGACAAGCAAATTGCTTTTTGAATAATTTAGTCAAACTGCAGAATATATATTTTACCGAGCGGGAGGTCTAAAGAAAGAGATTCAAAGAATATGGAATACACTTGTTGTTCTGGACGGATTCTGCTCCTTGATGGACATCATATGTGGGTGAATATGTGTATGAATGGACTTCAAGGTCTAATATCAATATATGTCCAGTCAGATTATACAAATTGCTTTGTTGTTGGTTGTAACCCCCCCCCCCCCAAATAATTCCTAATTGGATCGGGGTGTTGGGTGCCTAAATCTGAAAATGATAAAAAAAAAAAGAGTAGCAGAAATGTGAATGTTGTGGAGACACAAGATTAGATAGAAGAGAGAAATAGGAGAATGTTCGAAGACACTGTAGAATCCACAGAGGATGTTTGGGGTATACATAAATTTATGGTAGCTCTGTGGGCATTCAACCACAAAAGATATACTTAGAGATTGAAGCTATGTTTTTGTAGCATTCATGGTTTGTTATGCAAGGGATCTCTCATCCCCAGTACTTGTTTTTCCTCATAGTTAATGTAATTTCTTGTCTCTTTCTTATATGTGTGTGTATGTAAAGATAGAATAAGAACAAATGCATTAGAAAGAAGTTGGGGGTAGCATGATTGAGATGGCTTGGGCATGTGAATCGGAGATTGACTGTTAGAAAGTAGAGCATATATAACTCAAAGCAAAAGGGGAAGGGAAAGACTTTCAAATACTTTAATATTAATGAGAGTGTGTACCTAAACCCGAACATGATAGATATATATTATCCATATTACCAATCCCACATAGTGGGATAAAAGCTTTGGTTGTTGTTGCTAATTGGATTGCTTATGATTTATGAATTGTAACTATGCAACCATATTTCCCCTCTTTCAAAATACATCTTATCTTTTATCTAACATTTCCCTTTTAATGATTATGTTAGCCCAGAGAGCTTTGGAAGAGCTAAACTTCACTCCTGTCAATGGAAAACCTATTAAAATCACGTGTTCTCATAAAGTGCCCACCATAAATAAACTAGCCAATATATATATTAAGGTAACCTAGCTTTTCCTTTTCAGCTTTTCAATTTTTATTTGGATGACTGCTTTGAGTTTCAGGTCCTTACAGCTTACTGGCTGTATAACCACTGGGAATATTGTCTTTATTGTTCTCTCTGGTTTTTGTATGATTGGTCTATGCAGAATTTGGACAAGGAAATCGACCACAAAGATCTACATGACATATTTTCGCCCTTTGGGAACATTCTCTCATGCAAGGTAGCAAAAGATGCTTCTGGTCAATCAATGGGCTATGGCTTTGTTCAATTTGCTGGTGAGGATTCTGCCCGAAAAGCTATTGTGGAGCTCCATGGCATGCCATTGAATGGAAAACAAGTTTATGTAGGATTCTATCTTAGTAAGCAAGAATGCAAGTTGTTAGCAGACAAGGCAAATTTTACTAGGGTGTTCGTAAAGAATTTTTGTGAAGCAACAACTGAAGATGATCTTAAGTGCATATTTGGTGAGTTTGGATTAATAACAAGTACAGTGGTAATGAGAAATGGAGATGGAACCTCAAAATGCTTTGGATTTGTGAACTTTGCAAATTCAAATGATGCTGCCAGAGCTATTGAATGTCTAAATGGCCAGATATTTAATGAGAAGAAATGGTATGTCGGGAGGGCCCAAATGAAATTTGAGAGACAACTAGAAATGAAACACCATCTCGAGTGTGTGAAAGGAGCATTTGATAAAGGGTCTAATCTATATGTCAAAAATCTGGATGATGGCATTGATGACGATAATCTTAAGGAATTGTTCTCTCCATTTGGTTTCAGTGACATCATGTGTGGTTGGTAGATTCACTTTTTCAAATCAATCATGTCAGTAGACTGCATCTTATTCAATTTCCTCTGATATCTCTACAGGTGGTGCGAGATAAAAAAGGGATAAGCACAGGAAGAGGCTTCGTTGCGTACTCATCACCTGAAGAGGCTTCTAGAGCTGTGGGTTTTCCCTCTCTCTCTCTGCATTCTCCTCAGTATATGCTTTTTGACAAGATTTTCTATCAATGAAGGTAACTTTAAAGTTTGTCTTTGTAGCTCTCTGAAATGAATGGTAAAATTCTTGGCAGCAAGCCTTTTTATGTTGCACTCGCTCAAAGGAAGGATGAGAGAAGAGCTGGGGTACAGTTATTTAGTTTTTCCTTTTGGGTTTTCAATGTGTCATCTAGGAACTTCGCGAAGAGAAGAAAGTACAAATGCAAGGCTAATTGAAGTTCTTTTCTAATTGTCTGATATACAATTGCATTTCATTGGACTTTACAGCTAAAGAGTTGCATGCTTCCTAGGGCGATTCTCTTTCTGTTTTTTTTTGGATATATAATTTGTTTGTGCAGTATTTGGACACAAAAAATGATGGAGTAAAAAGGTATGACTCAATGATAACTGAATAATTATTAAGAATAACACAGAAATTGCAATACACAATTCTGCCCAAGCCAAATGGGCGAAACAATTTACCAAAATATTCGATGCCCTAATTGTCTTCAAGATGATACTTATACCCGCTAACACGCAAACAGACACAAACCAAAATAACAGAAATAACAGAATAACTAATAAATTAATTATCAATAATCTACTAAGCTGTTTTGGGGTGTCGAGTATAGACGATTAAACTCGGATTGCTAACAAAAAACCACAGAACTTTACTTGAGATATTTTCGTCCTTTGGGAATATTGTCTCATGCAAAGTAGCAACTGATGCTTCTGGTCAATTAATGAGCTGTGGCTTTGTGCAATTTGCTGGTGAGGAGTCTTAAGGACAAAGCTACTGAGGAGCACAATTGGATGCCATTGAATGAAAATATAGTTCATGTGGGACCCTTTCTTAGTAAGCAAGAAAAAGAGTTGTCAATAGAAAAGGCAAATTTTACAAATGTGCTTGTAAACACTCGTGAATTAATACCTGAAGATGAACTTGCAGCTCTACTGGAGACATTTTCGTCCTTTGGGGGTATTGACGACGTATCAACTGATGCTTCTGGTCATGTAATGGGTGTGCAGTTTTGTGGTGAGGAGTCTAAGGACAAAGCTACTGAGGAGCTCAGTAGAATGCCATTAGATGAAAAACAAGTCCATGTGGGACCCTTTCTTAGTATTCAAATACTTTATTTTCCTCTTGTGTATGTGTGTGTTTCTGATGTATCATCTAGGAAGCTAGTGACGAGAAAATGAATATTGCAAGGCTAAGTACTGCCCTTATCACTTTGTCTAATTTGTGAACTTCGTAGGACTATTCTCTTTACTGTTCTCGTTTGATAAATAATCAATTTTTGCAGAATTTGGACAAGGAAATTGACCACAAAGCTCTACATGAGACATTGTTGTCCTCATGCAAGCTATCAACAGATGCTTCCAATCAGTCAATGGGCTATGGCCATGCACAATCTGGTGGTGCGGATTCTGCCCAGAAAGCTATTGGGGAGCTCAATAGCATCGTGGGGGAGCTCAATAGCATTGTGGGGGAGCTCAATGGCATTATTGGGGGGCTCAATGGCATCATTGGGGGCCTCAAAAGCATGCTAATGAATGGAAAACAAGTCTGTGCGGGTCCCTTTCCTAATAAGAAAGAAAAGAAGATGTTAGTTTACAAGGCAAATATTACTAATGTGTTTGTAGAGAATTTTTGGGAATCAACAAGTGAAGATGATCTTAAGAACATATTTGGCGAATTTGGATTAATAACAAGTACAGTTGTGATGAGAAATGAAGATGGAACTTCAAAAGGCTTTGGATTTGTGAATTTTGAGAATGCAGAGGATGCTACTAGAGCTATCAAATCTCTTAATGGCCAAATATTTGATAGGAAGGAATGGTGTTCTGGGAGAGCCCAAAAGAGGCAGCATGTGGTAGAGGCAGTTGATAAAGGGTCTAATCTATACGTCAACAAGCCTCTTTATGTTGCACTTGCTAAAAGGAAGGAAGATGTAAGGGCTCAGTTACAGGTATATGTCATTTTTGTATTTTTTATGTATAAGTTAGGAATCTAGTGACGACAAAATCTAAGGTTAAATATAGCCCTTGTCACATTGTATGATATAAAATTGCATTTCGTTACTAATCCATTCAGTTTCAGAGTTGCATACTTTCTGGGAGTAATTTATTTATTTGCTGATTGCTATATAAATGGCCCATTCAGAACTTGGACAAGGAAATTGACTGCAAAGCTCTACCTAAGTCATTTCTGTCCTCTCAGGACACTCCTTCGTGCAATGTAGCTACGGATGCTTCTGGTCAATCAATGGGCTCTGACTTTGTGCAATTTTCTAGTGAGGAGTATGCCCAGAAAGCTATTGAGGAGCACAATGGCTTGCCCTTGAATGAAAATCAAGGCCGTGTGGGATCCTTTCTTAGTAAGGAAGAAAAAGAGCTGCCAATAGAAAAGGCAAATTTTACTAATGTTTTTGTAAAGAATTTTCATGAATCAACATCTGAAGATAAACTTAAGAAAATATTTTGTGAATTTGGAGCTATAACAAGTACAGTGGTGATGAGAAATGTGGATGGAGACTCAAAATGCTTTGGATTTGTGAGCTTTGAGAAGGCAGAGGATGCTGCTAGAGCTATTGAGTCTCTTAACGGCCAGAAATTTGATAACAAGAAGTGGTATGTTGGGAGAGCCCAAAGAGAATTCAAGCGAGAGCTAGAACTGAAACACCGTGCTGAGCAGTGTGTGATAGATGCAGTTAATAAAAGGTCTAATTTATATGTTAACATTCTAAATGATAGCAGTGGTGGCAGAAAACTTTCAGAAGTGTTCTCTCCATCTCGCTCAGTCAAATCAGGCAAGGTCGGTTGATGCTTTTCTCCTTTGGTTGTATTTCAGCACTAATCATTCACATTTCAATCATGTAATTCGCTAAAGATTGTTCAATAAGCTGCAATATCTGCACAGGTGATGCAAGATAAAAAAGGAATATGTGGGGGAAGTGGCCTTGGTGCGTTGTCACCACCTGTAGAGGCTTCTAGAGCTGTGAGTGTAGTTCTTTGCACTCTCCTTATTCTATTCTTAATCTTGGAGATTTCTCTTAGTGAAGGAAGCTTCAACAATCCATTGTCTTTGTAGCTTTCTGAAATTAATGGTAAAATTCTTGTTGGCAAGCCTGTTTATGCTGCTGCATTCGCTCAAAGGAAGGTAAATGGAAGAGCTCAGTTGCAGGTATTTAAATATTTTGCTTGTGTTTTTTATGTATCATCGAGGAACCTAGTGATAAGCAAATGTAAGGTTAGGTATTGCCCTCATCACATGGTCTGATATACAATCGCACTCATTGTACATTTTTGAAAGATTTTCTTGTTCTTCTATGAGTGGTACATAATTTAGCTATCCCCATTTTCGGTTGATTGACATAAGTCATATGCTTATCGTGTTAAATTGGGAACAACTTCACAAAATGTTGATTCCAACTACCATTGTCCTCAGGCTCAATGTGCTCGAATAACGCCAATTTCAATGTTGCCTTGTATTACTCTTTGTATGCATGTGTGTACTTATGGTGGTCCTTTTTCGTGCTTAATCTTTAGGATCAGCCTGGATTTGGGTATCAAGTGCAGCTTCTTCCTGGTATGAGGTCTGCTCGGCCTCTTATGACGACTATGTTTTCACCCAAAGTCCAACTACAGCAGCATGGTTCATGTACTGTTGGCAGACCCACTACTGCTGGTCCAATGGAAAAGGTCCCACAGCCAGCTCCAGCAATGTCACAGCAGGTTTGTGTCGCTTTAACTTGTATGTGTATGAGTGTGTGTTCTCTCTTATTTTCTTTTTGAGACATTTTCTCACATTGCTTACTCTTTCTTCTGTGCAGATCCTTCCAAGAGGATGTGCCTGTTATTATCCTCCTGGAGGAGATATGTATTCTGTGGGTGGATTTCCATTGTTTGGTGAGGGAATGTCTCAGCCAATTCCTGTTGGACCTTTAGCATCTTCGCTTGCAATTGCTTCACAACTAGGCAGAGGACGGTGAGCCTTTCTCATGCTCTCTTTATAGAATGATATTCCTGCAAGTCGCATCTCTTATCAATCCTTGATAGTGGTTCAAAATATTACCAAAGATGTGATATATTATTTTCCAAGTAAGTACGATCCTGTCCGCTTTTGATGCACTAATTTCACAAATTGCAAAAATAGGACCACTTATTTGCACCATTTAGCACATTTAGTTCTTTTTGCCTGAATTTCGGAAGCTGCTGTTGTGACATCCATAATCTGGCATCTGAGTCAGCTATTTTTTAGCCACATCAGCAGTGTCCTTTAGTGAGCCAGCAATTTCAGACGAAAGGGAACTAATGTTGGTGTACTGTTTTACCAATACATGAACGTAGTGCCCAAATAAGACAAGGCCATACGAGCAAAATTGCAATTTTCACAAATTCTTGTTTCAAATGCTCGGGGCCTCTGGTATGAATTCTACCTATAACCTCCAAATATTGTCATTGCTTCTAAAGCTTGGTTAGTCATGACATTATAATTTTTTCATATACTAGATCATGCATGTGTTTTCTGAATTTGGGTTCATGCACCTTTCTGAGGAACATTATTAGCTAGTGGAACAAAAATACCACTACTTTTTCTCTAAAATAAAGATCCAAAGAACCTTTTTCCATTTGAGTAGGCAAAGATATACATCGCTGAGTTGTACTGTTTAGAAACTGAATAAAGGCCGTTCTTAGAGTTAATATGTGTGCAGATAGACAAACAATTAGCATTCACCACTTGATGCCTTCAGAACATTAAAAAATTCTCACGTACCACTGCTGATGTTTGAAAATTCCATAATTTGTTTATATATATATATTTGAAATTACCCACATGCTGATTTGCGATACATGAGCAGTAGGCATGTTGAGCATCCCTGTTATGACATGCCTGAACTCCTGTGCTTTCAGTTGTTTGGCGAAATTTTGTACTCGCTTGCTGAAAACCAACTGGAGCCTGACAAAGCAGCTAAAGAGACGGAACCAATGGAGTATCTCTCATAGCTAAGCTTTTCGTTTCATCTTGATAGAGTGTGATTTTGTTTTAGATCTTTTGGGTTAAATAATAGAGTGAAGGATAAGCAATCGCTACTGAGAAATGTCACCTTATGTTTAACAAACCTGTTTGATTGGTGAACCAATGTTTTTTGTAATCGAACCAGTTATCCAACTGGTTAATTGTATTTTTGTTTTAAATGAAAAGACTGAAATTCTATATTTCATAAAGTTTAAAATTTCAGCAATCTTAAATGTTAAAAGATTTGCCCAAATCAATTACAAAAAACCTCAAACGATTGAAATCATAGAAATAAAGATTAAAAGATAAACAGCTATCAGTTTTAAAAATTACAATATTTTTTAATAAAAGAGAAGTCCCATGTTTCAAAATTATAAAAACTGACTTGGCATGCAAACCATGTTTTGATATATTATTTTTAACAAGCAGCAGTTTAAATAGGTGCGACTGAAGCAAAGAGTGGATCAGTATATTTTAAATTCTCCCTGAAAGAGAAGTAAAAAATAGGGTGGCTGTCAACTAATTTCATTAAGGAAGCTTGGACCTGCCGTGTGTTGGTGACTAGAAATTTAATGCTTGGCATTTGGGTCAAGCACAAATTATGAACATCATGCTACATCTTATGATTAAACAGTCACCTGTTCAGGTAAAAATAAAAATAAAAATAAAAAATCTAAAAACAGAATCCATCCATCCAGCCAGCCTACCATATTCACAAACGCTCACACCCTCATCCCCCATTAACTCAAAACCCTTTCTTATATTTGTATTCCCTCACCTTGTCGAACAATGTGCCTATGTCTCATCCCTACATTCAATTCCTGATTATCCTGACCATCGTCACTCCCATTCACACCCAAAATTTGGTTATCGGCACTTGAATTGGCCAATCTCCCTGCATTCTCCCCGAAATTATGCAGTCTACGTCCAATCAAGTACCGATCATCACGTATTGAATTGTGGAGATTGGTGAACCAAACGTGGAAACGCTTGGCACAGAAATACAGTACGCTGAAGACAAGACATCCCAACCACGCAAATCTGTAGACGGCAGAATTCACCACCAACGGGTACCCGAAAATTGGGAAGACACCTCTCGACAAAACGTATGGAACGCATAATGCAGTGAGAAGCTTCATGATGATCGGAAAGACAATCTCACGAAGAACCCAGAAGCCTTGCAGCCTTGAGAAACCGTCTTCCCTCACCCTCTCGAATTTCACACGCCAGCTCTCATCCACCAATGGCATCATGTGATCCAGCATCACCTAATACAAAGAAACATGAATCTGTGATCTTCACTCTGCGCGAATGAAAAATTAAACTAAACACATAGCATTTGCTAGTAACATAGAACTATAAATAGGGGGGTGCAACTGAGTCTAGATAGGCACGACCTCAATTGAGGTTAATTTTTTAGCTCAAGGTCGCATACTAACTTACCCTGGGCTCTTCAGGGCCTACAGAGCCAGGTAATTTCGATCTAAACTCGATTAACTTTTGAGTTAGAGTTAGACATAAGGGACAACAAACAAAGAGTACAACATCTATGAACACGAGGTGGGGGGTTTGGGGGTGGTGGTGGTTGGTTTTGATGCTCACCATTCTAGTCCAGATCTTCAGAAAGATAAGTCCTAGGGCCCAATCCTGATACAACAGGAAAACAGGACTTTCATCCACAGGTACCCGCATAGGCACAATTACGAGAAGTTCAAACAGCAACCCGATCAGTACTGGAATAATGAAAATCTGAAATATGGAGACAGCACATGTTATATTTGTAATAAAATCCCATATTATTTTATTTAAGGACAACAAACTTTACTCTTACCCATATTGACAACAGTACAGAACTCTTGACAATAATGCCACACCATTTCCACATTTGGTTGAGCAATACTCTAGTTCTCCTAGTTCTGATAAGGTCGGCACAGTACCTTGCTCCAGCCAAACCGGTCCAAATAACATAGCTTCCAATGACAAAAGCATATAAATCTGGAGAAGAAAGCAAAGAATGCAAAAATTATGCTTCACAATATTCCAGAGCGAGTATAATTAAATCACCATCAGAATTATCTTACCATTGCACCTGATGCCGTGAGTTACTGGGAGAAGTGGGAGGGCATTGAAGAGCGCTCGTCCAAGTGAAACAGGTACAACAATTAACAAAGAGTTAAATACAAGCAGGGTCATCCAAGCTACCACCAACAATAGCACAATTCGTAGTACAAAGTCCCACCTGCTGAAAGATTCAAACAGACAAAATAAGCAATGGAACATCAAGGCAATGAACCATGCATGGACAACTCATCAGGAAGCTATCCACAAGGAATGGCACTAGACACCACGAAACAAAGATTATTAACAATAACAAAAAAACAGATAAGTTAAGGCAGTAATACTAGTTAACTTTTCAGCAAGCAGAAACAAAACAAAGATAATGGACATTCCCATTGGGTGTGGGGAGGGGGTTAGGAAAAAAAAAAAGAGAAGAGGAATAGTCTTCGAGAAAGCTACAAAGTGAACCTTGGAAAAAGAGAAGTAAGATGAAAAAGAAAACAGGATCAATTAAATTTCACTCTTTGGCCGCTCAGACATTCTTCCAAAAAAAGCAGCTTTATAGTATAACTACTAGTATAACAAAAGAACTACAATCTTTTTACCAAGACTTTCCTACTTCAAAAAAACACAGGAAACCTGCAAATTCAAATCTGAACTTTCTATAAAAGAAAATTTCACATCAACAGTAGAGTGCAAAAGTTCTCGTGTGTTCCATCAATAGCCAATCACAATAGCCAAAAAGTTCCTCTCTCTCTCTCTCTCACACACACGCATATTAAGGCAAACAAAATACATAAAATAGGCTAGCTCCATTCTCAAACTATGCTCACATGGAGAATTGGCATCTGTAGTGAAAAAATATTATTAAAACTTACTCGGGGTCAGCCGGTTCATCACCGTCAAGCTCCTCTGCAGGATTGGCATTTGCAGCCAAATGTCTGTTAACATCTTCAAGGGCTGCCACACGTTCTTGACCAACTGCCTGTCCATGCCCTCTATCATGTCTCCCCACATCGGCGTTCCCAATCTCATGTCCACCATTATCCTCTGGCTTTGGGAGTAAAAAATCTGTCAAGCCAAGAGCCCAGCCAACAGCGGTGAACCAATACCGAAGTAGTGATTTGAGAGTATGCCGTAATTTGAAATGCTCGATAGCAAAAGGAATGCATATTTGAAAGAGAAGCATGTCCGCTGGAATTTCAGTAAATGGATCGGATACACTGCAAAATAAGTGCCACCAATAAGATAGAAGATGAAAATATTAACTTGAAAATGAACCAGACTTCAGAAAACAATAGCAGAAAGAAGTTGAATGCTATCTTACGAGATATCTAGAGGGAAAATAGAAGGAACCATCCGCATTGCAAGCTTAACTGGCAAGAATACCAGCATCACTATCAAACTACCATATACAGCGACAGACAACAAAACTCTACGAGCATGCTTGTGAACAGGGTCATCAATGAGATCGCGGAATGGGTTGTAATTAGGATCGGCAGGATCTCGAAGAAAGTAGAGAACCCCATTGCGCAAAACCTAAAGATTATGAATACATATTTAGAAAAAGATAATTTGGAGGCAAAACATTATGAATCGTAAATATTGTAAAATCAATACCCCTCGAAGAAGGCTGACAAAGATACTTATTTGCAGCATGTAAACAATTCCTACGACCCAATGAACCAAGGAGCTTGCCAGTGGCGAAACTGAGAAGAATTCAACTCTCTGAGAAATTGACTTCCCAAACATCCTTATTGTACAAACATCCAGCCACCACCCACACATCAGAGGAAAAACCCCAAGCTCAATGACAAGAAGAAAAGCAACTTTGATCATAGTCATTAAATGTCTCATTGCTGCCACGAACTGCCTGAAAAGGGATGGAATAGTTTCTGCAATGGAAGCGATGCCATAGAACCTTCCCATTGTTAAAGGCTCTCCTCTCGAATACCGAATTAAGGTAACAATCCCAAGGTAGAAGATGACAAGAGAAAATATGAACATATAGCCAACAGCAAGGGTAGTAACATCTGAAAGACGTGATGCCCCAACTGACTGCACTTTCAAGATGTCTGCTGCAACTGTAGAAGAGCTTATGTTGCTTGACACCTCAATTTGTCCAGTAGCATTTGCTTGCAAAATTTCTGCAACCTGACCAAGCAAGCTACTTTCGTGATTATCAGATGTCAGATTTACAACTGCAGTCAATGCGTTCTTTAGAGTAATATTCGCCAGTGAAAGTGCTGATTCAGTAAGTGGCACAACTGCGGATAACACTGGATTGGTAGCAGACATCAAAAGCCATGACAAATAATATAGTATAACCCGTCCTAACGAGAATGGCACAAAGATTACAACTCCGAGGAATATCATGTTGCTTGCAAGAACCTGCAGCAAAAGAAAAGGTTGAGTTCAATAATCATGCTGCAAGTAAAAGAAGGCTTTCAAACAATCCCATGACTGAATAAAATACTTCCAGTAATCAAATTTTTTAGCATGTGGAGCACCTATAGATGGCAACTACTAACTAATATTAATAGGACACAGAATTCAAATGCAAATATATTCCAGAGAGAACAAAAGAAAAGGAGAAAAGCTAAGGAATTCTGAGCGCTACAGGTGCATGTATATATCTACATATTAGTTTCTGGCAACTGTTAGCTGCTAATTCAAAAGAAAGAAGAAAGAGGCATTAATGATTTAGCTTGTTAAAGGAACTAATAAGATAAACATAACCAATTAGGAAACCAAAAGTCTCAACACAATTTGCAAGAACCATAGTTGTTGTTGAAAGTATTAAGACTTCAATTAACGAATTTGTGGGTGATGCTCCTTTCAAGAACAACTATGGCAAGAAGAAATAATTAATACATACTTAAGACAAAGTGTGCCACAACATCATTTCTTCCAGCATTGATGATTTAGGCTGGTCAAATAAATAAAAAATATATGTAGATATATATACCGTGAATGCATTTTCAACCAGATGAAACACAGGCCCTTGCATGCCAACAAGTTCGTCGAAAGGTACATCTTCTGCACCATCAGCATCATCCAAACCATCAAACATCTGTTCAACCTGGGCCTCAAGGCGCGCTGCCTGCATCTCCCACCTAGCCGCAACATTTTCTGCATTACGTCGGATTATCTGACCAGCACCAGCAATTCCTTGCGCTCCAGCAGCATCTTCACCATTACCATCAATGGGAATATTTCTGTTGACTTGAGCTACTTGCCTTCTTGCAGCACGAGCCCCATTTCTTTCTCCTTCATCTTCTCTATCAGCATCTTGTCCACCGAGCTCTCGCAAATGTCTAAAGTAATCTCTCAAGGAGGTGGCTCCAAGAAAAATGAATACGATGCTAGCGGAGAGCAGAAAGCCATGCAGACAGTCAGTAAGAATGACTGTTGTAGACAGGTGACTCAAAAATAGTCTGTGGGCTTCTCCAAAACTTCTAACAAATGCCAATCTCCAAATCCAAAATGTGATGAATGGAATAATGAGAAGCCAAACCGAAAGTACGAAGCTGAGGCGTAAAAAGAATTGCAGAACATGACAGGCTTTCATAGCTATACCAACAATAAATTCCTGAAATGGAAGCCTTGCAGGGGCATTTTCAGCATAAACTGGAGAAAATGAAAAGGGATGTTTGCAGACCTGCAGTGGCATAGAAAGAACTAAAGTCAACTGTCAAATTTACAAGTTCAAGTTATCTTTATCAAAACGGCTTGATATGCCCAAATCAAAGGAAATGAAAAATCATACTTGATATGCCCAAATCAAATCAAAGGACATGAAAAATAATAATAGCCATAGAATAAATAGTACTTCAAAAGCAACTGTTAAAAGTGTTCACGCATGTGGGTATATCTTCATATTATTAGCACTTTCAAAAACAGAGAAAAAGACACTTCAAGGTGTAATTCATAATTGTAGGGTTCCCTATATTTGCCTTATCTTGAACTGAGTAGAGTGATTCTGCTTAAGTTCAAACCGTCATACCAATTCAACCTAACAAATAACATAAGTTCACTTTTCTTACACGCATCAATCTATCAATTAAACCAACGAGCGAAACAAAATCACATCAAAAGAAAGAGCAGCAATCACAAATCGCCCCATTAAAAAATTCTCGCTAATCCACAAATAGGTATCACGTCTGTGAGAGTTCGAACCTCGCATTGGCGCGCGTTGCTATGATTGAGCCACTGTAGAAGGCAATCCTGGTGCACAAACTTGATGCTGCCGCTGCACGCGCATGGATACCGCAGCGGATTGTCCGCGTCGCCAGGATTTCTGCAGATCCGGCAAACATCCCCCTCCTCATCATCATCCAACAAATCATACCTGCCAAGACCGCCGCTATCATGACTACTTTTAATATTATCACCGCCGCCACTATTCTCGCCGGGCGAAGAACCGATCGACGACGTAGAGGATTCTAAAGGCCTCTCAGCCTCCGTCGCCGTCTCCGGTCCGATCTCCATCGAGTCGGTGGAGAAACCAGTGGAGCTCCTTTGTAAGGGTTGGTGAAAATTTGTGGTTTGTGAATTTTTGGGGGTTGGATTTGGGAGTTTTGTGAGAATAAACACTTCTCAGAGGGCTTTTTATGAAACGAAGAGTTTTCTTGGCCCTTCAGACCGGACTCCAGTTTCTAATTTAAAGGTTATTGTCGACTGTAGAGATGGAAAGTGGACATGAGATGACGTATTTGTCCCTGGTTTGAGCTCTTTGATTCTTGAGGACGTAAGGCTAGTTTGGGAAATTCAATCGTAATGGCCGATTGAAGTCGGCCCAAGCCTATATATATATATTATATATATAGTCAGCTGCGTTGAGGAGACGCATTTCACGAATAGCTTTTGAACGCAATTTTTTAACTTTGACCATAAAATTAAGCATTTGTTACTCTAATTCGCGCGTGTACTTCATGAGCGAGTGACGGCAGTTCATTTTGCGCAGCCGCACCACAGGTTTTATTCGTTGATTTTTTAAAATATTTTATTAAATTAATACTTTTTTATTTTTATTATAATGTCTCAAATTAATTATTATTTTTTACGGAAAGCAACATCAGGGATCATTCAATACAATGGTATAAACACGATACGAAGGCAAACCCTTGGAAAATACCCTTTTATCAAAGAAAAATAATCTCACTCTAACTACTAGCGAAATGAATTGGATGACTAACTTCGAGCTATTGCTATTGAAGGAAGTAACTCCCAAAAAGCAAATATACTTCCAAGACGAAAGACATCTAGGTGGTAGGGGCGTGCAAGAGAATGGATCAATGAGCTAAAAACATTCCCAATACCGATGGCAGCCCCTGCTAAAGCAATTGTAGCAGCCCCAGCCCCTATTAATTTCACTCCCTCAAAGCAAGTTCGCCACCAACCATAGCAGCACCATTTGCTAAAATTTGTCCCTTTTTAATGCATTTACCCCGTGGAAACCTGGGGCTTTTTATGCATACAAGTATTTTTGTTGGAACGTTGATACATAACCAATATTACATATATTAAAATAAATATATTTATTTTATATTAAATTATTTGTATTAATTTTGGTTGCAACTAAATATTAATTAATAATTTATTAATAAATTACTTTTCTTTACAATTAATCAATTTATTAAATTTGTGTTTAAGAGAAAAGATATATCACTTTAAATAAAATTATATTTTTGTACATATTTTCATTAATAAAATATATTGATGTTATAAAATATTAATTTATTAAAATGAATAGAAATATATTATATTTTATTTTAAATATATTATAAACTGTACACTAATTTTCTTATAGTGATAGGACTTTAATGCAAATCTTGTGATCCATTTGTGATTATGATAATTTATCTTTTTATCTGTTTACTCATCGATAAGTAAAAGCATTAGATTAGATAGGGCTATATTTGGGATTTTAGTGGATGAAATAAATAAATATAAGTTTGTCGGTGGATAAATGAGGTACTTCCAATAAATGAAACTCTCTGTAATATAAAGATCTCACACGCTTTCATCATGCCGTAATAGATTTTCATTTGTTGGTTTCTTAATCTTGCCACGTGGCTCAAGCCTAATGGATCAAGAGGTTTGATTAAGCCGGTTGTCTATAAAGCTTGCTAAATTATATTCAAACATATTCAATGTTGGCCAAATTAGCCCCAACACCAAACCTCAAATAGAAAAATTATAATATTAAGACAATAAGTATATATTTACATATTTATATCGAAAGTCTGTAATTAATCATAAATTTCAAACTTTACAAAAGAACATACACAACCTATATCTATATTTATTTAACAAAATATAAAAAAATTGTCTTTTTTTTCTAAATCAAGAAATAAATTCGACTTTTATGGGGGGTGGGGGTAGGAAATAAATGAGAGTCGGTTGTGTAGTGTTATTATACTTTAAATCTGAATATCCAAAAAATAAAAATAAAAGGCTGGGCCAAGCCAAAGGGCCCACCAGGCCCATAGGGGACAATTGGGTCGGATGGCCCCAGTCCAACATCTTTTCATGCTGTTCGGGCCAGGCTCAAATGGCCAGCATCTCCACTGACAGTGCAGGAATTAGACGACGAGAAAGCCCGATTCAGCTGAATGGGCTGGCCTGGAATTGTTTAATATCTGGACCATACAGCTTACCTACCAAATTAAATAATGTAACAAAATTTTTCAAAATGAAAGGACAAAGCCCATAAAAGAAAGGTTGGTAGTCTATTTTGTATCTATTTTTCATTCATAAATGACCAAAACAAGAAAAAAGAAATGATCGAATGAAAAGTAGTTAGTAATCAAAATAGAAATAAGTACAAAGAGAAATGACTAAAACCAAAAATGAAAACAAATACACAGTGTAGGTGACCATTTAAAATATCCTATATTATTTCCTCGTAAATGAATCTTATATAGTATATATAATAATAAAATAAAATACGAGACTAAATAGGAGATAAAATTCAATCCTATTGATCATAATAAACAAGACTTCTTGACCAGTCATTTTGGATATAGGTTAACTTAATTTGCATTAAAATTAAGATATAATTGATTAATTGGAGTTATATATACAAGGATCGTAATAAAATGAAATAAAACAAATAAAAAAGAAACTAAATAATGGAGAGTCGGCCGTTAATTAATATAAAAATATCATTAAAAGTGGACAAGTATTCAAGTCTTGTCATAATGCCCACAAGCATAATTATGACTTTTGGCCCAAAAAGGTAATGGTTACCGCTTCGTCCATCATCATTTTGACACTTTTTGTTTTAATTGTTTAATTTTAATTTACTTCTTCTTTTCCTTAAGATTTTGGATGCATATTATTATATAAAAAAAAGAAGCAAATAATAATAATAATAATAATAATATAATATTGTTATAACATATAATACACACACACACACACCCCACAAGATCGAAGAGGAGAAAAGTTAAATCGAATGAAGAGCAGTTAAAGTTATTTACTGGGTTTAAAGGCCAAAGGAATTCCTTCTTCAGTTTGTCTTTATTAAAAGATTAAAAGAATAAAAGAAAGAGGCAGAAAAGAAAAATGAAAAAAGAAAAAATAAGTAAAAAAAACACTTTAAGAGAGGCCCAGTTGATTCCATCCTAGGAAAAAGTGAACTCCCAGATGTTGCTTTCATACATAAACAAATATCCATGAAATCATATATGTTGCTAACCCTATGGATTATAAATCCTTCATAAAGTAAAACCAAATCTAAATTAAGTAAGATTTTGTTTGTTATCATCAATAGAATTTGTTGGATGCAATATATATATATATACATATATATATATATTGTTATATAAATGGTGGCATAAAAATTAAGAACGATATATATTTTTTAATTGAATAATAAAATTGATAAATTTTAATTCGGTGTTATTTGACATATTTAAAAACCCGATTTTGATTTGTGGTTTTTGTCTGTTTTTTAGTATTTATTGGATATATTTTTATTATAAATTTATTCTTATTAATAATCATATCTTCCGCTTGAAGAGGGCAGAGGAGGGGAGGCTTCAAAATATGGTGCAGTGTCTTTTCAAAGACCTCTCAACACGTTGCATCATTCAAGACTCATCACCATGCAAGTTTTCTTGTTGTATTTGTATAACTTTTTCACATTTCTACAAACAAATAATTAAAATCAAAATATTCAAAAATCTCAAAATGCTTTAATCGCTTTTATTATGGGCCTATCTTTTTATTTTTTTATTTTTTTAACCCTTCTAATTGATGCAAATTTCACTGTTCTTTCACCCTTCATCATTGACAGCTCACAGTGTTGTCGGTGGAGTTTTTGACTGGAATTAAATCCCCAGTCTTGTCTGCTTTTTGTTTTTTCTTCTACTCAGTTTCCGGGTTGCGTTTTTATAACTCCCATACCCTTCTTTTTTTAGTTCGTCTTGCAGAATTGAAGCCTGCGGTGGTGCTGCATTAATTGATTTCATGTTCTCTCTTTCTTAATTCATACATACACACATAATACGTGCGTGTGTGTGTGTGTGTTTTCTTGGCCTCAGGTTGTGATAATGATGGGTTGGTGAGTGAAGCTTGGAAAAGAAGAATGGAACCATGAATAAAGAACTGCGGAAATAAGCTCATCCAGTTTCTAATTCAAGTGAGTTTTTTTCTGCTAATTTCTCAATTTTATATGATTTTAACATAATTTTATGTTGCTTTGCTGTTTGATATTTTTTCTGTGTTACTTGTCTTTACTGCCCACATGATTTTTTTATTAATTTTTTTAGTTCACACAATTTTTCCATGTTCCAAGCATGCAGCAATCCCCTGTCTGTTCCTTGTTTTCCCCCTTTATCTATATTAACTAAGATTATAAGTATAGCCTGGAAACTATACATGTTAGGCTCTGGAAATCATAAAGTTCTGCAACCAGCTGCTCTGTTTGTGTGTGTGTGTGTGTGTGTTATTTATCATTATTAAAAAAATAAATAAATAGATATATTCTCTCACTGCTGCATGATCATCAGATACTTTTGTTGTTCCCAGCTTCAAATATTGTCCTTTTCCTTTTCAAATTTGTGCATTAATATATTCTTTTAGAATGGAAGTGAACTTTTTGTCTTTAAATTATATGAAGTCACAAAACTCTGTGTGTGTGTGTTTGTTTATTTTCTGATTTTATTTTATGACAACTTTTACAGAAAATAGTAGTTAGAGCAGAAGACCTGTCGAGATTGCATACTGTGATTTAGTATTTCTTGCTTCTCTCTCCTTGTTTTTCCAGAATTCCAACTTCTGGTTATAGGAAATCATGGATCAGAAAGCTTGGCTGTGGAGAAAAAAGTCATCCGAGAAAACTATTCTTGCAAATTCAGAGGAAGTATGTGAATCTATTTACTTGTATATATAACTTTTACAGCACAATAGTTTACATATAAATCTTCTATTCTGGCATTTGATCTGTACATATAATTCAATTAGGGGCGATCCGTTACCAGCGAAAAAGAAGTAGAACTGGAGATTTCTTTGAAAAACTTGAATGAGAAGTTGGCTTCTGTTGTTGATGAGTGTTCTGCTAAAGATGAACTTGTACAGAGTTACAAAAAAGCAGCAGAAGATGCACTTGCAGGTGATTATAACTCTGTTGGTGTTTCTCTGTTTGAATTCTCTGCCGTTTCCACATTTATGATGTTTGAGGTGAATGGTGCTATGCCTAATAAGCTTAGAACTCAGACTTTTGCAACTTCTGATATGAATAAAAGACTGTCCTTTTTAGCATTCCAGTTATACCCTTTCGAGTTTTGATGGTTTGGGCTGGGTTGAACATCCTTGCTGAAACTTAAGCTGTGGCTAAAATACTTTGGTTCACTTGTTTATTTTTTCACAATTGACTAAGAAAGAATTTGCCTCCTAATAAGGCTTAGTCTTAAATTTTCAGACAAGGAAAAGGCAGAGGAGGAGAAACGGCTTCTAAAAGAAGAGCTTGATGAAGTTCAAATACAAAAAACGATGGCAAATGAAAGATTAGGCCACTTAAATACGGCGCTGAAAGACTGCATGGATCAGTTGAATCTTGTCCGCCAAGAGCAAGATCAAAGAGTGCACGATGCTGTTATGAAAACATCGAAAGAATTTGAGAAATCCCACAAAAAACTCGAAGAAAAGTTATCAGAAACAAACAAAAGCCTAGCAAGCCTAACAACTGAGAACTCTTATCTTAGCAAGGCGCTTCTTGTCAAAGAAAAACTGATTGAGAATCTGAATAGCATCAAGACTCAAACTAGAGCTGAGTTTGAAGCCCTGATGACTAGATTAGATTCAGTTGAAAAGGAAAATGCTTTTCTGAGATATGAGTTCATGACTCTCGAGAAGGAACTTGATCTTCGTAATGAGGAGATGGAGTATAACCGACGTTCTGCAGAAGCTTCTAGAAAGCAACTCTTGGAGAATGTCAAGAAAATAAAGAAGTTAGAAGCAGATTGCCAGCGGTTACGCGCTTTGACTCGTATACACTTGCCTGGCCCTGTTGTATTGTCGAATATCCAAAGAGATGTTGAAGTACAGGGAAGAAATCAGAGCAACATGAGGAGAAAGGGAATACATGGGAATGCAGTTATCAGAGAATCAAGTATTGCTTATTCTCGTGACAACACTGATAAGCAACTCAGATTCTTGATGGATCAAGTACAGGATTTGCTGAAGGAAAACAAGGTTTTCAAAGAATGTTTGGCTAAGAAAGAGGAGGAAATTTTCTATCTTCGAGAAGTTAGGAACGTTGCTGCACCAGATGAGCTTTCTTTAACATCTGGCTATGGTAAAGGCGATTCAAATGAGATCACTAGCTCTTGTTCACGTGCTATTGTGTTAGTTTCGGGCCAACAGAATGATAAACCTAACTGCCCTGACACTGAACCCGGATCCAAAATGATCGGTTCTGAGATGAGCCTAATGGATGATTTTGTCGAAATGGAGAAACTAGCTATAGTGGCAGTTGATTCTCCAATTGGGGATTCCTTTGATGCTTCTGATTCAAAAGATCGGTCTCTCAAGGAACCCAATGATTGGCTCCAGGCTGTCAAAAAGACAATTTTGGACCGGCATAATGCTTCAAAGAGAAGCATCGATGAACTTCTTGGAGACGTTAGAACGTCTTTGAACAGCACTGTGCATTCTGAGGCATCTAAGTTGCTTCCCATTAGTGGATATCTCACTTGGAAATCTCCAGCATCTTCTCCAAACTCAACTTTGGTCCAAGATCCGAGCAATGAACTGCAGCTGGATGTTAATGCATCGATCAGTAGATTGATTGAGCTTGTTGGTAGATTTGATACAAACATGCAAGATGAGGAATTTTCATACAAAATTCATGTTTTCGGATGGAAAAAGAGCGAATTAACTAGTGTCTTACAAAAATTCATCTGTACTTGTAATAGCCTACTGGATGGGAAGATCAATGCTGAGAAATTCACTGGGGATTTGGTATATATTTGTGGATGGATCATGGATAAATCTGTCTCCTATCAAGTTCATTCTTCTGTCCGAGATGAATTCCGGAAGCACTTAGGTGGGGATGGGCCAGGAACGGCTCTTGAACTCGAATCAGTGCAGAATCTTATGCTTGAAATGGAGAAGATGCAGTCGATTTTCCAGGTAGAAATCGGAGGATTGAAGAATGAGTTGATATTAATCAAATCGTCAGACGAGGCTTTGGATGTTAATCTACAAAGTGAGATAGAAATCTTGAAAGAATCCAAGAGAACAATCGAGGATCAAATGGAGAATCTGAAGGTCATAAATGAAGATCTTGACACTCAGCTCACTATTGCCAGAGCTAAACTAAATGAAGTTTTTCAGAAACTATCTTCTGTTGAAGTTGAATTGGATAACAAAAGTCATTACTGTGAAGAACTGGAAGGTACCTGTCTTGAGCTTCAACTACAACTTCAAAGGTACCTTCTGTTTTCTCAGTTTTGCATCGTTAATTATCAACCTTCGATATAAATGAAACGAGTATTTATTATTTTACAAACAGTGTTTCAAGCTCAGAGAACAGCAGAGACCAAGAAGGGCTGCTACAAACTGTAAGTTTTCTGTTTGAACATATATACACACATTAAATGCCAAATCAAAATAATCAGTTTTAAAGTAACCTATTTCCTGGATTATCAGCTTTTTTTGGGTAGAATTGATAGATATAGATACTACTGAGAGATTTTGAAATTGGCAGGGCATGGAGATAACAAAAGCCTCTGTAAAGCTAGCGCAGTGTGAAGAAACCATCATGAATCTAGGAAAGCAACTAAAAGCATTAGGTTCAACAAAGGAATTATCAGTTGTAGACAAGGTTCTGTCTAGCACTGTTAATCGGAACAAGAAGTTTAAGCAGCGATCATCTTTACGCGATCAAATGCTCTGTGAAGATAGTGGAGGGACGAGCAATCCCGAGTCCCCCAAAACGAAAGAAATTATAAGCACAACAGAAGCAAATGCCCTCATTCCAGTTAACAGCTGCAATGCTTTTTCCTTCCCAGACGGCCAAGTTGCAACTCCCACACCGTATAGGAATGAAATGATAAGTGCCAAAGCTGGAGCTTTAGTCATTGTTCCGAGCAAGAAGAGGGGAGGAGGGATTGGCCTTTTGAGGAAGTTGCTTCTTAGAAGGAAGAAAACAAGCAGCAAGAATGCTACCTCATTTTACTTTGGTAAATAAATAAATGGCAGGCAATAGTAGGACTCTAATAAATATCTGTGTTTTGGTTTGGATACATTTGCACTGGTTTTTTCATAAATCTTGTCTGGTTGGATGTTCCAATTCAGATTTAAAAATGTAGAAAGCTGTGTCTAACATGTTACATGTGTTGTCAATTTCAAGTTGTGCGTTTCAAATGACAATGCTCTAAAAGGAACCAGGCGTTTGTTGGGCGACAAGTGGGGTTCAATCCTTACGTGGGGCCATAGGCAAGGCCAGTTCAGAGTACATTTTTCCATACTAATACATAAACTGATGTTGTATGGTCTATAGCAGAACATAACATCTCACAGACTCATTATGGTTTTATAACAATTATAAAGTTGAATCAATATTCAGTGGAACATTCTTTAACCAGAAGAGGAATAGGACTTTACGGTTAGTTCTGATGCAAATAATTCTGCGATTTATTCAGACATATAAGCTATGTATTCAAATCCTTCTGTTATTGTAAACACTTCCCTCAAGATTTGAGGGCAGCATCGGCAGCATTCTTCATTTCTAACAATGCATCCTCGAAACACTTGGCCAGAACTTTAGGGTCGGGAATTATATCCTTGGCCACCAAGATTTGCAGGTCAGCAAACCCTGCATAACTCACCATATGCATTGTGATGGCCTGCGTTTATAGAGAGAGAGAGAGAGAGAGAGAGCGAGCAACTGCAGTTAATTTCAACAATCATATTAAAACCTGAGGCAGAAATAACAGAAATGAGGGACTTTACGTGGGGAAGGCTGCTAGAACTCGCCCTAATGTACTTCACAGGGTTGCCAGTAAGTGTAATCTCCTCTTGAGGGCCAAAAACGTTTGAAATGGTGAACGTAGTATTACACACAATACGGTACTTGAGAAAGCTAGCAAACTACAGAACAAGAAACAAGAATCGAGTTTAAAACGCGTTAACATGGTAAATTCTTGAAAGTTAAAAGTGAGAATTTATTCACCTTAGGCCCAAAAAGAGTATTGATCAAGTCCAAGAGTTTGTAAGAGAAGGCAGCCTCTAAAGAAAGCTTTTTCTTGTCGATCATTGCCTTGGCTCTTCTCACAAACTGAAGAGGATCTGAATCACCTCTGTGAAAGTAAGAAGGTAAAAGAATCACCCCGAATTTGTTTCCCCACGGAGATCCAGATTTACTGTTCATCAGCTTGGATAAATCCTGGAACAAACAGCTCATTTCATTAAATGACATGAAAAATGCAGCTGGTCCCATGAAATCGCTGTTCATGAGACAGTAATATATGAAACAGGTCGAACCTGCAATCCTGTCTGTGGTCTTAAATTCACCATGGCCAAGCCTGTAATTTGGAGCCCATTTTGCAGAGCTGGATTTGAAAAAGTCATGCAGTAAGTACAATGAGGGATGGATCAGGATTTTGCCCGGGAGAGAATTAGAGTAATTTTAAAGTACTGTTTTAAAGAAAATAAGCATACAAATGACTAAACAAAATTTAAAGAAAGAAATTGTTATAAGGAAAATGCGCAGATATTTTTTACCTTAAAAGACAATTTAACTATTTTCAACAAGACATTTGGGGAAAGCAATTAAGTAACAATGAGCTAATGTCGTTGTTTATAGAAAGTATATGTTAACAATATATTAAATTTCTACTGCACATATACATGTGGATATGTTTTTGTGTGTGATTAAAGGCATTAAATACAATTTCAAGTGTATGTCACCTGGTTTAGAGACAAAACCTTGTTATATGATGATTAAATTGCCCATGGTATTATGGTGTTGAAAATTACCTTTGGGTGATCTGATGTCCAAGTACTTAGAAAGGCCGCTTGATATAACCCCAAAAAGAACATCATTGATGGTCTGCACACATTTTCACAGCGGACTTTGATCAGTAACTTTGCATTCATTTCAAAATTGATATATGCTGGGACATGATTGGTGCAGATTAGTTGGCAGAGGAATTTGCAGCATGAACTATGAAGTGCACCAGGTTCGGAAATCATGAATTTAGTCTATTGAATAATAGATAAATTTACCATTTTATATTTGTGTCCTTTTAAAATTATGAAACTAAACATATTAGCGATACTACTTCTACCAAATTAAACATACATTCTTACAAATATTAGACGGCCTCCCAAGCTTTGCTAAATTAAAAATTCTAGTTAGATTATATGGGGTTGAGCAGATTATACCAGACATAATATTACTTATCTATATATAAATATATATATATATACATATGTATAATTAAATATATTAATTTCCGATCGATTTTGTGTACCATTCCATGAGAGGTGAATAATACAGTTTGTTTATTTAAAAATTATGAGAAAGTAATTACTAAGAAATTTTTTGGATCATTGTTTATCAGATCTGACTCTAATTTTAATTTAAATATAAAATTATAAGGCAAAGTCCACAGAATTAATTGGGTCGGAGTAGAATAGATAGGTGTAGGTGGGAGAATGGGTTTGAATCCGAAATGTGGGGTTGGTATTCTTCCAACAAAAAAAATAAACAGAAGAACTTCTTAGCATCACGAATAGCGACGCAATATCTTAATCTAGGACAATAGTTGACTGTTGACTACTTTCATTAAGATTGTGTAAGAAATGTTCACTTTCTATTTATGCATATATATATATATACATACATACAATCTTTGTATTTATGGATAATAAATAATACAGTTGGTGGAATTAACTATAAGACCGTACCGCTAATTAATTATTGAGCGTAAAGACTGAGAAATTCGAGTGAGCTGTCAATTTCTGTAATGTTGGTATGGGGATGAAACAAGAAGGCCACCAGCCATCATCAACTGTCAGTGTGTTAAAAAGTTTTATTATTATTATTATTATTATTATTATTATTATTATTATTATTATTATTATTATTATTATTTCTTTTTTTTTTAAATATAACTTATTTTACTATCCAGCTTAGTATTGGCCATTTGTTATATATTTGAGAAAATAAAATGAAATTTCAATATATAGAATAAATGTTTATAAATATTAAAATGGCTTTGAATATATATATATATATATATACTCTCCAATCCAAAATAAGAGCATTGTTTCCATGTAAATTGATTAGTTGTATTAAAATTTTAACTATTTAATAATTTCTATAAAAAGTATTAGTAATATTTATTTACAATTCAAATTTAATAAAAATAATTCAATATACAATAAATATTATAATTTATTCCAAATAATCAACTATAAAATAATGTATTTTTCACAGCTAGAATCACATTTAATACATCTGATATAGATGTAAAATTAAAAATCTTAAAAAGATGATTAATTTGATATATTATACGTAAAAACACATTCGAAATAAAATTTTGTGTATTTGAACAAATTGAAAATAAATATCCCAAAAAAATAAATCGAATAATCAAACCGGCAGATTACTTTTCAAAAATATTCCACTTAAAGAAACTAAAAATAAGCAAAAAAGAAAACTATCTTTAGACTATTTTGTTATTACATTAATATAGATTTTTCTATACTTATCTAGTTTGCCTATTTTCATTACATATATAGTATGATTTTACTTTAAAGCATATTTTGTACCATTTCAAATTTCTTCATTCATATGTCAGAAGATATAATGAATAATTGTTTTTTAAAATTTGTATTTAATTATATATGCAGAGAAGACATTTTCTATATCAGAAATTAAACGAAAAGGAGTGAGGCCCCAAAAGTAAATTCAATGCCCAATCTGCAACAGTCAACTAGTGAAGCACATTTTCAATTCATAATTTATTTTATTAAAACTTTATTATTATTATTATTATTATTTTAAAAGATAACCTATTTGTTCTTAAGTATTACAATCTACTTTATGTTTCACTGAAAAATACACGTGCATATAATTACTAATGCATTAGTAATAAATATTTAATTTCATTCAGTATCTACTAATTATTTTAATAATATAAATATACTAACTCCGTTCTAAAAAAGAATCGATTTTCTATGCCTAATTTTGAACTAGAGAGTCGATGATTATTTTGGAACAAAAAATTAGTGTATAGTATAATGTAAAACATTAAGTTAGGATAAAAGTAGAATAAAATTAAATAGAGTAAGTTGTTAGAGAGTGTGATTGGAATAAAATGGAAAATAGCGGGAGACAGAGAAGGCGCATGAGTTATGAGCCATAACTTACGGCAGGTATGCTGCTCACAACCTAAATGCTTGGGAACAAACTGAATCTGTTAGGTGTCCTAATCAATAAATACAATTATGTGTTTTAACTATCGTATTTATTATTTATGATGATGCTATCCCGATTTAACTTTTATTATTTACTCCTAATTAATTTCAATAAATTTCCTTATCCCAAACTAAATATAACCACACAGCACCCGGAGATAACAGCCCTGTTGGATTATAGTTTATGTTCGAATTGGATTATATATTATTTACTCTATCTTAATCTATCACGAGTTCGTAGTACATTTCATATTTAGTATGAAAAATTGAAAGGGCTTCTATCGTATTTTGAATATGAATAGTGTCGAACCTTGTTAAATTATTTATGTAATAAAATTATTAAATAATGTACAATTATTTATTTGAAAAATAATAATTTAATCTAATTTGAATGATTTACAATTATTTATTTGAAAAATAATAATTTAATCTAATTTGAATGATTTTATGAATAATATACTCTGCAGTCATTCTAAATCATAATTTTGTAATGAAAAAAGACCAATAATGGAGAGTTTAAACTTAATGTTAGAAGGAAGAAGATGAAGAAGAAAACTCACTGAATCAGCAACGACTCGCTTGACAGTTTTCATGTCGTCGAGTCGGAACCTTGCAGTCGCCAACCGCCGAGGCCAGAGCTCCACCCCAGATCCGCCGCTCAAGGCGGTTCTCTTATCACTCAGCCACAGTAACTTCAAAATAAACTCGGCAACATAAATAAAAGTGAACCACACCAACTTCACCAGAGTCCCAAAACTCCACTTCCTCGGCGGGAACGACGCGCTACCGAGGCCACCAATCGTCGGTCGCTGCGTCGGGTCATTAGCCTTTCTACAGTACGTCAGCAGCAGCGACATCAGCGAGATGCCGTCCCCCAGCGCGTGGTGCACACGGAAAAGCGCGGCGTTGTGCGCCGCGAGGATGTGTAGTTCCCACAAGGGTTTATCGGTAGAGAGGGGCGAGGAGAATGAGAGACTGGCGACGTAGTCGTTAACGGCGTCCTCGTCGGAAGCGGAAGGATCGTCGGAGAGGCGGTGGTGGAGGACAACAAGGTGGCGATCGACGTCGACTTCCGTCCTCCGCCAGTGTTCGCGACCGCTGCTGTCGATTACGAGGAGGCTGCAGAATCGGGGGTGCTGCAGCATGACAGAGTTTTTTACATCGCTTCTGAGGGAGTCGAGGGGGATCTGGTGTTTTCCGAGGAGGACGCAGTTAATTACTTGGTCCGATTGCCGCTGCACGAAGAGGCGGCCGCTCGGCGACAGTGGCTGGTCCCTCCCCTCCATCATGCCTCTCCAGTTATTGCCTTCCATTTTAAACTCCTGTTATTTCTAAAGCTTCGTTTGTTTTTATCCCCACTGGGAGTGCAGGAAGTCTCTTCAACCTTTTGCCCATAATATAGGAGTGAGTATTTATTACATTTCTAATTTTAGCATGTCTCAATATTGTATCCTGTTTGGCTCTACGGTTATAGTATTATTAAATTTTGTAATTCCTGTATTATGCTTCAACTCAATAATTATGCTTATAATTTGTACTCATACTCTTATAAATGTGAAATTATAATTAAATTATAGTCCAAATTTAAAACATCACCTACTAAAACTAAAATCTATATTAATATAATAATCAAGTGATATGAAATAGTAAATTTTTACACAATTTTTATTTTTAAAAGTTTAAATTGTTTTTGAAAATATTTCATTTTTTAAAACATTTTTTTCAATTATAGAAATACAAATAATTTTTTTTTGTTTATAATTCATGTATGAAGTATATAATATATATATATATATATAAAATCATATTTTCATAATCTTTAATTTTATGTTCATATCACATATATTAAAATAAAATATTAAATATGAAAAAAATATTTTTTTGTGGTTGGTTATTTGAGTTATATTTGAATATTTATTATATATTATATTATTTGCATTTGATTTGGGCTGCAATTAAATACTTAAAATATATATATATATATAATAATTTAATTTTTAACACAATCAAACATTTATTATTTAAAAAAGACTCTTATGGAGGATTTTTAATACAAACATTATATTTTTACCAATAGAATAATAAAATACTTCAGATATTTTCAAATACTTATTATTAATGTTGGTTTACTAAAATATATATAATAAATATATGTTATTTAATTTTTATAAATACATCACCAATCAAGTATCGCACAAGATCAACACCTATAAATATTAATCTTTTATCCAAAATTAAAAAAAAAATCAATCATTTGATAAATATACTTTATATAGTAAAAATACTACACATAATAAATGCATCTATTACAAAAAACAAAAAAAAACTCGTGATATTGTATTACAAGAAAATTAAAACTGATTAATTGAAATTTGTTAAGTTTAACTAACAGTTCTTTAAAAAATAATTAATAATTTAAGTCTCTATGTTTATAAATAGAAAGAAAAGCAGAAAACAAAGGACAATGACATCTTTACCCCCACTACTTTGATTGAATGTACAATATTACCCCTAAGGAGCATTTAATACTCAAGTTTACACCAGTCTCTCGTTACATCATCAAATACTTTGGATAGTAACTTCATAAAATTACTCCACACAACTACTGTTATGAACGACTAGATAATGACTCTAAATTACTATAAAAATAAAAACTCAAAAAAACAAATTAGTTCCTTAACGTATTATATATTAAATTAATTATTTTTCAACAATATTTTTACAAAATACGAAATATTTTATTTTAGAACATGGCAAAAGTAGGTTTTACGTAAGTTATTTTAAGTCGAAATATAAATTATTATATTCCAGTTTATTATAAATTTTGTTAGTTACTGTGCATGTATCTTAGTATTAAATTACTGTCTACACTATTGTTGTTCCAACAATTCTCACTTAAAATTGGACTATTACCAAAACATGGAGACTGGCATGGAGCAGTTTTCCAATATTTGATTTTTTTTTTCCAAATAATTGAAAAGCAATTAATCAGAGGCCAAAAGAGCGCGTTATTTTTTAGTCTCTCTTCGCCAAGCCATGATCCTGCCCCGGGCGGCAATAGGTCTGAAAAAATATCTAAAAATATCAAATTTAGTTTGAAAGAAAAGAAAGATGGAATCGTGGTTTCAGGATTAGCTTCATTCTATTAAACAGCCAAAGGCGAGTCGCCCTAAACAGCATGGGAAGCACTGGTCTCGAACCCGGTGTGCTAAAGAGTGGGTATTTTGTATCCATTGTTATATATAAATAATTGAACTGGATTTCAATTGGTAAAAGAAAATTGTGAAAATAATTGATTTTTATTTTGCATTTATATTCTTTAAATTGTATTTGATTGAAGGGTAGCTGGAACTGGAAGTAGAGCACATGAAGGTAGATGGAGCATAAGCTATTAACTATGGTAGACTATGTCGGTTGATCACAACAATTTAGTTTCCCATCTAATTATTTATGCTACTCGTCTTGCTGACGTTGGTGTTGGTGTTATAGGTATTGTTTGTAATATATTTAAAATAAATAAAATATATTTATGGTAAAATTTTGTGTTAATTATATTTAAGAATATATATTTTAAAATATTTAATTACTTTATGAGTAAAAACATGTAAAATATGTAGATTTGTATTAAAATTTATGTTCGTTCATCTCGAAGAGTTTTGTTCCTATAACAAGAATATATTATCCTCATAAAATTAAATTAGTTGATAAGTTCTATAAAAGGATATTGCTTAATATTTATTTGTAGTTCAAATTTAAATAATCAACGAAGAAATAATGATATTTTTTGCATCTAATATCCATTTAAATATATACGATGTTGGTATAAAATTTAAGATCGTAAAAATTTAATATATTATTTGTAAGAAACTTAATTCAAACAAAAAGTTATGTGTTTTTAACAAATTAAAAAAAATATTTTTTAAGAAGAAGAAAAATAAAAAAATATTTTGAAATTAAAAAATGGATATTTTTTTATATTTAGATTATTTTCACTTATTTATTTATAATAAAAATCTACATTTAATCTTCACAGTTTTCCATAGAAAACGCGCAGCTTATTAATTGCAATTTCAACTCAATTCCCGCAAACTGGGACACGTCACCTTCAGCAACACTATATTTATAATATTACCTACTTAACTATATGTCCATGTCTTCTGATATAATATATTTTATTTTATTGATAATTTATGATAATATTATATTATTATTATAAAATATTTGTAGCTTATTTAGTATTATTATCATAAAAATATACATAACTTATTATTTTATATCAATTTCAATTATATAAATATTTTAATTTAAAATATAGTTTATAATAATAAATTTTATTTTTATTTTTTAAGTTAGCTTTATTAAATAATAAATTGTATGATATTTTAAAGTAATTTTGTATTGTCCTCGAACTAAATATAAATATTTTAACTTACTAAAAATTATTACAGTTAAACAAAAATTATAATATTATATAAATTAATAGTATATTATTTTCCTTTTTTATTTTTTTCGATTAAAAACAGATAAAAATTAAAAATACTATTTATTCAAATCTAACACGTATATCAAAATTTATAAAATAATAATTCATTTTATTAAAATATATATTTAATCCATAAAAACTATATTTTATGCTTTATATATAATTATATATTTCAATATTTGTGTCAAATTAATGATCAATAAAAGAATATTAATTTGTTATATCAGATGTTAAAAATAGATTCAAATTTTTTTTTTAAAAAAAAGTTGTTTACATTTTTAATTTTAGTAGAAAATAAAAATACGAAAGAGAAAGTAAAAGACATACACATATTAATGTATTTATTGTTTATGTGTTAAATTATATATTCAGATTTTAAATAATAAAAAAATAATTATATTTTATAAAATCTTAATATAATAATTAGTAAGCACATTAACACATATAAGGTATATGAACATTCCTTTACGATTATCCTCAGTTGTGAATCAGAATTTAGATCACATGGAGTTACATTTGCACAAAAAGGGAGCAGTCTAATGCAATGAAAAGAAAGTAAGGTAATAAGAAGATAACAGAAATAGTAACATTTGGATTTGAGTGTGACCATACGTTAATTAATTTGACGTTGTGGCCCCACAATAATCAATTTCTTGATCCATGGTCCGTCCCTAGCAGAATAAATGTCGATTTTAATAATATTTCAGTATTCATAAATTTATTTTTCTTGAAATGAGGTTTTTTTTTTTTTAAATAAATTATCTTTATGAACTTGAAACATAAATTGTCATACCTTGCTAAATAAATATAACATTTCGAGTTTCTAGATTAAATAAACACATATGAAAGATCTCTTACAAAGAAAGATTCATTGAGATATTGATTGAGGTTTGAATTGAATTGGACTAATTTAAAAAAAATTGGACCGTCGATTTTTGAACTCCATTTATAAAATATATTAAATTTATCGATGTAGGCTCATAACCCGCATATTATTGATCCATCGAACAGGATCAAATGAGCCATAACACATTTCAGTTCTAAAGATATATAAGTTTGCCTTAAATATCGAACTGATTGGGTCAACTCATCGTGTTAGACCAATTTTATCATCTCTACACCGCACGCACATCTATAAAAGTATAATGCTTATGTCATTCTATATAATATAAATATTATAACCCTATGTAATTATAAAATATAAATATATTCATGTTAATAGGTTTATATAATGTTGTAATTACAGTTATGTTAAAATATTTATATGTGTGTGCTCATACTAACATGATCTAATTTTCAATTTTCATAATAATTAAAATGAATTATTTTGTTTATACATAACATTATATTAAATGAAAAATAAAATATAACTTCACAACTTTCAATAACTACAATAACTCAATCATTGCTTATGCAGCTTCTCATAATATAATAGTATACAATTTCATTAAACTCTACTCATTTTACATCCAATTTTATTCCAATTTCATAATTTATTTGGCTCGACACATTTTAATAATTCTCCAGCAAAAGTGTCAAGAAGACTTACCACCCAGTTCAAACGTATTCTTAATATTTAGCCCTCGATTAATTTATCTTGCTCGACTTACCACCAAGTCCAAACGTATTCTTAATATTTAGCCCTCGATTAATTTATCTTGCTTAAAAAAACTAGATATAATTAATATTTTTTTTAAATAAAATCTTGTGAGACTATCAATGAAATTAATTTTAGTTGTACACACTTGGAAGTCCTCTCTATGGAAAGACACTTAATGTATCAAAGAAGTCCAAATGAAGAAATATTCTGGAATAATATATAAATGGTATATCAACTAATAGTTTGCAGAATATCCAAAATTTGCTTTAGAGTTTAGACATTGCACGTTTTGAGTTTCAAATTGAAACTGGGCAGTTCAAACAATTCGTTAACGGTTGGGTTTTACGGTTGACCAAGTTTCAGTTTGGAAGTGGAACCAAAATCCGAATCTAGGTGATTTGGTTCTGGTTTTGGTTTCGGTTTCGGGTATTTGGTTTCACGAAGGTTCTAATCCTGATTTTGAGTAAAAATCGCCAGATTTGATTTCAAACCGATGGTTTCAAGTGTGAATTTTTTAAAAAAATTAAAAAAAAATAACAAAATCAAAATCGACTATGTGCTGATTTTATTTCGACTCCATCCCTCACGATTTTTAAAATCAACAATTCTAAAATTATAATCAGAACCGACAAAACCGTGCTATGTCTAATTTACTTTCAAGAAGAAAAAGGTTAAGGTTGTAGCAGCTTCCACTAGGTGAAGTGTTGCTATATAAGCTTTATTAGAAAAGCTCAAAGGTTCAAACTCTTCATAATCTTTTTTTTTTTTCCAATTATAGCATTCGCAAAGTAAACAATCCCAAAAGTTTTGAACTATACACATACATACACCTTTTAGAATGTGTGTTGACAATGGTTTAGAGAAGTTCTTGGATGATTCTATTTCACAGGAGATTTATTTTTTTCTCAAGTATAAATTTTTATTTCAAACTAATCGAACCTCACTTATATCCATCAATTTATATATCCATTTAATTATTTAATCATATTTAAATCATAAATATATTTTTTAGAAATATTATATAAATTTTAATTAATGAATAAGTTTGACTTTTGAGACAACACCCTTTTTTTTGAGACATTTGTTTTAACAATATGATTTTATTATTATTTTATAATGGCTGAGGTATACTATATAGTGGGTAAGGGGAATTACTTTTAAAGTAAAGAAAATAGACATTTCTTCCATTATGGGGTGAATGCAAAGTAAAGAAAATAGACATTTCTTCCATTATGGGATGAATGCTTCTTAAGAAATCCATTAAAGAAAACAAAGCCAAAAAAAAAAAATTATAGAGTTGCATTCCTTAGAAAGTCTACAATAAAAACTTTATCAAACATATGCTGGCAAAACTTAAGTATTTTCTCTTTTAATTTTTTCCAGTTTTTTAATTCTTTCTCTTTTAATTTTTTCCAGTTTTTTAATTCTTTCAACTTTTTTATGACTTTTTAAAATTTTATTCAACATTTTGGGTTTTCAATATTTAAGGTCTTTTTTTTTTTTTTTTTTTACCTCAATTGCTTTAATTTTTGTCCACCCTTGCCATTATATTTCAAAAATATTTTTTTGTCTTCTCCACCTTTCAGCCTCTGTTCACACTTTTGTTGAGGCGTGCATGACTACATGCATGGTTTTGGGGTGTAGGCCACATTTGGGAATTGGGTGGGATGAATTGGGATTTAGGTGGTTGAAAAGGAAGCTGGCGCCTTCGTGTCACCATCATTGATAGCTGGTAGGTGTTGAGGCACCACATAACCATTTGATGAATCAACCAGCCCAACCCATAACAAGGAGAGGACACACATGGATACTTAAATACCCTCCCCAACTCACTGACAGCCCATGTAATTTGGAGGCCATCCCAAGAAGACGGAGCACGTTGCATGAATACAATTGACAGGACGTATTATTTAATAAAAACTTCATATAATGTGGCAGAATATCGAAACATTCCAAAAATCATCCAACATGAACAAACTTGTTTTCTAAGTACAAATAGATTATTTCAAATTGTCTTACTTACAATACACCTCTATCAATATTCCAATTTCACCATATTCTCGTATCGGCACCAGGTCAATCATTAAGAGGGAGTTTAGGCTTAACCTATTTAGAACATCTTATAAGATAGTCAAATGAAAAATATCCAACCAAAACCCACACAACGTTTCAGTGGGGACTAAATGAAATTAACCGATAGGAAACAAACGACTTACCAAGGTTTATGCAGGTTACTATGAATGTGAACATAGATAAAATATTATCATTGCGAAGAGCAAGCATTGACCAACGTATTCTGGTATGTAACGAATTGAAACAATTGTGTCACATAATTACCTTGCGTTAGTAACATATTGAAAAAAACTATTTGTAATTTTGAAACATAATATGAAATTCAACTAATCCAAGATAAGAGTTGCAGTAAACTTAAGCTAAACATCTACAATACGACTTCAAGAAAATGGCACAAAATACCGACACACCATAAACCTAAACCAAAAAGGTACAATTGAATCAGTCCGGGTCAAGAAACTAATAATCTACAACAAATAACATGTGATCAACTACAAGGAAAACAGCATAAAAGATGACACAAACACACAACAATCGTACACATGAAAGTTTATTATCCTTCTAACATTGTAATTAACATAAAACTATTTTCACAGAAATACATAGCCAGAACCTATGTTAAAACATTGTCCACAAAACAAAACAAAAAAAAAGGGAAAAACTAATTGAAGGATCAAAACTAATCTTCACCATTTCGAATCACTCAAAATTTGAACAATTACATATAATCTACAGAGAAAATACCTACCACAAATCGAGAACAGAAGTGTATTGAAACATAAGCATCACATAGAGCAATCTGTGAGCGATCATTACAGAGGTACCATCATAATTGAATAATGAACTTGTCTTTGCTTTGATGGAATTCAAAGAAGATAACCTTAACGTAATTATCTCCTGAATTCTAGAGTGAAATTGTATACAATTATCAATACAATTGCATTTACCAATGAGAAATTCAACCACCACAACAATATATATTAAAAACAAGTTAACTAAATTGAGCCAAGCAACAAGCCTAGAGCAACAATAATATTTGTAAAACATGAAAAAAATATTAAGACAACATCAAGTTGAAGATTAATTCAGCATATAAACAGAAATGCAACATCTAATAATTTAATGTGTCCCAAAATTCTCATATGATTCATCCGAACAAAAAAACAAAGCGACAAAAAACACAAAAACACGCAGTAGCTCAACTTTGATTTAGTGCAAAGACATACTAATGATGACAATTATAAAAGAGTAATTACTACCAACATTTCAACGGTAGGACTTCTGGAACCTCGCACGAGCACCACGTCCACCGAACTTCTTCGGCTCACAACGCCTTGGATCAGCCACCAGCAGAGTCCTATCATACCTCACAAGAATGTCCTTAATCTCCTTCTTCGACTGCTCGTCAACGTACTTCTGGTAGTAGGCAACGAGAGCTTTAGCAATTGACTGACGGATAGCATAGATTTGGGAGGTGTGACCACCGCCTTTCACGCGGATGCGCATATCTACTCCGGCGAAACGGTGGCGGCCGAGGAGAAGGATAGGCTCGAATGCCTTGTAGCGGAGGATTTCAGGTTGAACCAGCTCGATTGGAACGCCGTTGATTTTGATCAATCCACGGCCGCGCTTGCAGTGAGTGACTGCCACTGCAGTTTTCTTCCGGCCAAAACATTGTACCGACTCCTTCGTAGCCGCCGCCATGATTGCAGATCTCTCTCTCTCCCACTCTCTCTCTCTCTCTCTCTCTCTGCGGCGAAAGCCCTAGTTCTTAGTAGAAGAAATTTTATAAGGGAGAAGCGTGTACAATATATATGTGTAGATAGTGTCCAGAATCCTAGGGTTTCTGTGGTCGTTGGACTTCAAAACTAGCCATTATGACTTGGGCCTTATGTGGGCCTAAGAAATCGAAACTATTTGGGCTAATTTCATTTTTTTGGGCTGCTATTATATATCATAATAACTTGATAAAATATATATATCTATTTGTTTTTCCATGGATAAATTACAAAAAGACACCTCTAAAATTTTACATATTTAATAATATTTATTTTATATTGAAATTATAAATACCCTTCAATAGGAGTTTGTAAACAAAACTAAATTTAAAGATGATGTGGAATTTAAATTATAAAGGCCAATTTTTTTAACATTTAATTTTAACTCTCGAAATGGGCTTTTAGATGTATTGGGTTACACAATCAGGCTGCCTATTTGAGGCTACCATACAAAGCCCAGCATCTATCATTCTCATTAAATTAATATTTGCTCCTCCTCAAAAAATAATATACAAATAATTCTTTTTGGGCACAATTTTTTTGTGGCAAGATTTGAGTTGATGATGGGTGAGAGTGAGACTATAGGCTTGCACGAGTAGACGCGGGCACAGTTTTGGTTCCAAATCGGAACCGCCGGTCAACGGTCCGGTTTGAATCGTTGACCGGTTCCGATTTCGGTTTGGAACCGAAACCATATTACATATGGTTCGGTTCCTTCGGTTCCGGTTCTCCTTTTTTTGGAACCGGAACCGTCAGTTCCGATTCCCGGATCCCGGTTCTGAGCTTTCAAAAATATAGATCAACAGCCCAGATTATGTGGTCGTTGGGAACCGGTGGTTCCCAACAAATCTAAAAAAAAAAACAGAACCGGCGGAACCGGGAACCGGAACCGAAACTGTGTATATGGCGATTCGGTTCCGGTTCCACCCTCCCCGGTTCCGAAAACCGGCGGTTCCAGAACCGCCGACCCGTGCCCGTGTCTATGCATGAGGCGTCTGAATAAAGAATCTTTCGATTATGACGGATTATTTGTGAACTAGATGTTTAATGTTATCCATTTATTTGGGGTCAATAGGTTTGAGTTTGAGGTGATTATAACTCGCTGTCGGGAGCTCTTTAAATTATACTCTTCTATTTTTGTTTATTTAATTTGTTAATATTGTGGCACATCATTAAGCTAGGGTAGCTTGATTTTATCTGAGCCCTCACTGTTGGGTTGAGCCTCCGAATTCTATGAATATCCTTGTTAATAATTCGTGTTCTTGTTCCTAAATAATATTGTCTTTTGCTTGAGGAAAAAAGGTTTAAATTAATTGAATATAAATAATAATACTAAAATATTATTTGATTAATTTTTTAAAATTTAAATGAAAAATATAAATTTATAAAATGAAATAAAGTAATAAATTACTATTACATTATCATAAATATTGAAAATTGTACTACACACAAAAGAAATACCAACTCATTTATAATCAGTGATCTACTACATCAATCCACCTTATCTTAAATAAAAGAGATTTTTTTTTTCAAATGCTCGTTAAGAAATTCAAAACTTATTTCTTAAAAAAAATTCAAAATTTATTTCTTCAAAAAAAATTTAAAACTTATCATTATATTTTATCAATTAGTGAAACTTAATGACATGCATTGAGATTTAGGCATAACGCATCAATAGAATAAAACATTAAGATAAAAGATAAATTTAATGTAAAAGATTTAAAATCATATTTTCAAAGATATAACATGTTTGTTCATAAGTCATCCACATTGTAATAAGATGCAAATACAATTTTCAATAATAATGGAAACAACTCCACATCTTGAATATAATAGCTTTTTCGAGTTGATTAGTTGATACGTCGGCATATGGTAATTCCATCACCTACTGGCAGTTGGCAAATCTCAATTCTTGGATCGGCAGCCAGAGCTTTGTTGAGTTCCAGTACAAAATCCCTATAGTACCTGACGTATTTTCTCAACGGTGCATCAGGCGGAGCCACCACAGACCCGTTCCATAAGGTGTTATCATAGCCAATTACACCACCAACTTTAACCAAATCAATAAGCCTCTTGTGATAGTTGAGATAATTGTCTTTATCAGCATCCACAAATATAAAATCAAAAGCTCCATGATTCTTCTCCTGAAAAAGAAAAAAAAGTTTGAATCATTAATGTTCTATGGTGATTCAAAATTATTTTTCAATTTTAAAAATCGTTTAAATTTATGTCCAATTCAAAGTTAAAGTAATACCCCATTCATTTTTTTTTAATCTTTTTTAAAAGTATTGCTTGTATGACCATTTTTAGTTATACAAAGAAACGTGTGCAGATTCAAGCTATTAATTTAAAATTAATTTGGAAATGGGTTAGGTCAAAGATAAAGAAAATAGGGTTTGGTGAGGTAGGGTTATTACGTCTTGAAGCAGTTGATCAAGAACAGGCAAAGCTGGGCCTTCTCTGAAGTCAATTTTGTGGGCCACTCCAGCTTTCTGAATCACAGGCAGGCCCAGCTCATAATTCTCTTTGTTAATGTCCATTGCCAATATCTGCACCAAAAGAATTCAATTATAATCAAGACGTAATAATTTCATATCATTCCAACCATTTCAATTTAGCAACTCCGAATCAATTTCTCCTAATGGAGCCCTAAATAATTCAACAAAAATGTTTAATTTTGAATCCCAGTGCTAATAACGAAAATAGCCGAATATGGCTAAAAACTTACAAATTATCCTTCCAATAAAAGCGAATATACATTAGTCATTTGTTTTCTAATAAATTTCGTGTCATCGACACTCATAATGTATATTGATGAAATAAAATTCGACATTGAAAAAAACACGACTATTTGAGCCGTTGATAGTACCTTTCCATCATCAGGAAGAGCAAGGGCAGTAGCTAAAAGAGAGTAGCCAGTGTAAACTCCAATTTCCATAGTGTTTTTGGCATTGATCAGCTTCAAAAGCATGTTCAAGAACTGTCCTTCGTCCGCAGATGTAGTCATGATATTCCTTTTTCAATCACCCAAAAATACAATAAATTAAACATATAAAAATGATTTTAAAAAATGCAGAAAATTAAATAAACATAAAGCCCATTTTCTACTTTAAAAAGATGAATTTTAATAAAACTGACCATGGATGGTTGGCAGTTATTTCTCTGAGCTCTTTCATGGCCTCTGGTTCTCTTGGATAAACACTGGTTTCAAGAATGTACTGCCAAAAGCCAAAAAAAATAAATAAAACACAACCATCAATCACCAAAGGTGGTAGCTTTAGCCATTTCACCATCAACATATCAAATATTCCCTGCTTTATACTGTACTAATTTAATCTTGTATTTTAATTCATTTATAGAAACAACATTCTTTCCAAATAAAGAAAGATTATGAATATCAAATAAGAAAAAGAACGATCCTGAATGATAAAAGTTGCTCTTTGTTTTTTTGTTTTTTGGGTGCATTACTTCGATCTAGAATTGAATCAGTAAAAGAAAGACTGATTTGAACTTTAAAATGAGAAGCCAAAAAAAAAGGTTGATTTAATAGGTACCTGATAGAGGGCATCGCTCTGTAAAAGGCTCTTGTGCCCAACTTCCTGATGCCTGCCTGCCTGGTTTTCTTTTGATTCACCGTTTTGTGCCATGTTCAACTTTTATCTGAATCTCTCTCCCTCTCCTCTCTCTGTGATTCTGAAGAGGGTGTTCCTAAAATGGAGATTGATATATAGATGTGGCTATCCGGTTCAGACCGGTGGAATTGGGGTGGGTGGCGAGGTGGGCGGCCCACCGAACCGGTCTGGGGTTGGTGAAACTGAAAGATCCCAAAAGAGTGGTTCTGTGGAGCCCAAGTGAAGTTGTTGGGCGGGGTCAGGAGAGTGGAGCTAGAGACGCGATTACGTCATGGTGATGGAAGCGCTCCGCTACGCTGCTTCCGGTGCACCTGGTTTTCGTAGTTACGAGGCATGTGATTGGGCGAGCACGGACAGTAACAAATCGTGCGGCTCGCGTGTCATGAGGTTCGGTGAGAATTTGGTGCTGATTAGGAAGAAATTGACTCCCACGCTTCCTCATATTCGGTGCTGATTTGGTGTACTGTGTCTCGGAAAATTACACTAGGATTTACCTACTTCGGTTTCACTATTATTATTATTTTAAAATAATATATATACATAATTTTGTTTCATAAAACTTAGGTATTTTTATATTCTATTTATTTTCATATTAGCTATTGCTTCATTTCTTTATTTTTTTACGTAATTTTTTTTACCAAACACCTAATTTTCTTCACTGAAAAAGTGTTTTGGATTAAAATTTAGAGCTAAACTAGATAATATTTAAAAGTGTTAAACAAATCGGGACGTGAACTTGAAAGTGTAGTTATTTGAAATTGTTGTTGAGGAGGCAGAAATTCAATTAATATGATCAAGTTTGATTTTATACTAATCTTTTTTATTTTAAAGTAACTTAGCTTTCTCAACTCACACTACCTCTACATCGATGAGCTCAAACATAAACTCTCCCAATGAGTCGGGAGATTTAGCAAACTTTTTTTTTTTCCCACAGAAAAACTAAGATAATGAAATACTTCCAACATTTTTATCGACTGACTAATTACAAATTCTTTTGTTATAATCCATCCAATTTTGTATCAAAACTGAAAAAGATTAAACGTGAATTAGAAACAAGTCAACTTGTTTATTATTGCTACATGATTTGATGCATATCAATCAACAATTATTAACCAGCATGATTTTGCACGTACCCCCAAGCATATTCATAATATTACACATAGTTGACTTTCTTCAGGAAACGTGCCAATTATATCTCAATCTCCTTTTAATAAAGGACATAAATATGAAATTATATTTTATGGAAGTATATACAAGTCCAATGCATTAATATGAAATTATATGAATCATGAGTAATAAAACTGGCATGTTAGTCACCATTGGACATTATCTCAAGACAAAGACGGATAGCTCAAGAACAAAATTAACTTTAGCGTTACTGCTAGAAGCTGTCTGAAAAGAGGAGGTTTCTGCGAACTTCCAATGGAATGAACAAAGCAAAAATAGTTACAAAACTCCATGGATATATCTGAGGAAGAAACTAACATAACCAGTCTTGGGATTTTGTAGCATACTTCAGTTCCAGCTATCAATGTGTCGATTCAATTAAGTAGACGGGTCGGTTTGCTCGATTCCAACAACAAATGTATCGATTCAACTAAGCAGATGGAGGATAAATTTGCTTGATTCCAATAACAATGTATCGATTCAATTAAGTAGACTGAAAATAAGATCATATTTTGACAAGCCCCATATATTTATCATTTTAATCACATTAAATACTTAATTTTAAAATAAGATAAAACGTCTTATTAGATCTTTTAAAAAAAGCTCAGCCAAACGCCCTCCGTGGTTAGAAGATTTCCATTACATGGTTCTTGTTCTTGCTCCTATTTCAAGGAACCACTCAGCCTTTTTATCAGATTGAAGTTGTTTAAGCAAAAGCATTTAAGAAGCATATTGGCTTCAGACTCAGACAAAAGACTTATCAAGTTGTTTCAGCATACAGAGTTCAACATTTCAGTTCAGCCTACAATACTTAGAGCACCATATTTTCCAACCCAGAACACACTTTCTTACCTACCCCATCTAATCTCTGTTGCAGAGGAGAGGCCATTGATTTTGTATTCATATAACATTCTGAAAATTCGTACACTGTCAAAGATTTTACTAAGAAAACAATTTTCACAGCATAAAGCTTGCAACAATGGATCAATGAACAAATGGCCTCACTTTACCTCTTTCAAGAATTGAAGAAATCATCAGCCTATTCTCTGTTTTTTGGAATCGCATCCCACCAGTCAAACAATCCTAGTTTTTCGCTCTTGTAGCCAATGCGTTTCGTATAACAATTGCCTTGTCATCAATCAAACTAGCTACCCTTTGATTATCCAGTGCTTGGTCATCCAATTCATCACAAAACGACGAGTAATCCTCTCTCATGATCAACATATTGTGCAATATAGAACAAGCACCAATACAAGCCACTGCAGCCTTGTATTCCGTCTTAATAGGCCTATTCAAAATACCCCAATTCTTCAGACTTACTATCGCTTTTAATGAAGAAACACGCATCAAACGATGCACATAGTTGAAATTCTCTTCAACTGATCCTGGATCAGGATTGACAAACGGTACTAATAACCAGGGAAGCAAAGGATAATCCCCGTTCCCGAGTATGTACTGAGGTATAGCCACACCATTGATGTTAATAAGCCTCTGTGAATTCAATATTTCGCCATTTTCAATATCTTTGTACAAAGTTGATGACTTTAGGATTTGTAGGTCAGTCTTGTTGGAGCGAAAACCTGCTATAACGCTCAGGATTCTGGATGATGAATCAACCACAATTTGAGCGGCAATGCTGTCTTGTTGAGCATCAGTATCTGGGATTGAATCGATATTAGCGCTTTGAAGACTAAACCTAGTGCAGCTTATGATTCCACAGCAATTGGGCAGGCCGGTGAGGGTTTCGAACTGGGCTGACACAGAATCCAACTCGGCGTGAGTCGGGAACCCCACCCAGAAACGGTAGTTAGTGCAGAGCACGCGGCAGAGCTGTTTGACGCAAAATTTTGAATCGGCTTCAGATACCCCGAAACGGCCCGAGATTTCTGCAAAATCAGCTCCGGTAGCGAGTCTAAACAGGCCGATTCCGAGCCGACTCTCGGCGGGTAAACTGAGAGGTGAGTCAACCGGGTCACGGCACTCGAGTAGCGGCTCGAGGAGACCGCAGAGCCACTCAAAAGTAGACGTATTCATCCTAAAGAACTGCTTGAACGAGTCGGGGTTCCGGGATACGACGGAGCCGAGCCTCGACCGTGTGTCGGTGTCGGAGTCATCGGGCCCTTGAAATTGGGCCCGCTTACGTTTTCTTGAAATTGACAGAAATGAGAGGACGGCGGCTATATCCGTGGCGGCGAGGAAATGGTGGAGGAGAGGGAAAAGTGATTCTCGAAAATCTTGACGAGGAAATGAAGAGGAATTCGGATTGGTAGTAATGGCAGGAGTGGTTGAAGGGGGGAAAAGGAGGAAAAGAAGAATTATAAGTTGAGAAACTAGCGAGGAAATTAAAGCCGCCAAAGATCGGGGATCCATCGGAGTTTTGTTTTCCTCCTTCATCTCGGGAATGGAAGTGCGTTTCTTGATTTCTGGTTTACAGTTTCTCCCAAAAAGCACGTGTTAAAATACTATTTTTTTATTTAGTTTTTCGGTGAAAAACACACACACTGCAGGGGCACTAAACTGTAGATACCAATTATGGTCCAAATGAAGAATATTATAAATTTTTATTTCTAGGTGAAAATATGATTATATATAAATATAATTTATTAGATATAGAGTTTAACTTAAGGATTTATTCGTAAATGACTTTAAAAAAATATTATAAAAAATAAAAAACATGACAAATAGTTGGTCATGTATTTAGGAAATTTGGAGTTGCAAGACGAAGTGTCCATACGGCCCACTTTCTGATCGCTTTAGTGGGCTTTCGGCCTTTAGGCCCAATATGAAATAATATTCCTAAGGGAAAAAAGAAAATCAAAACGGGATGCAATTTTATATTAATTAAAATAAAATAATATATTAATCCAAGTGATATTTCCGGACAAAAGAATAAAGAAAATGTTAGTGACGATCGGTACTGCACCCACTCCATTTGAATCAAGAAGTGGCCTCACTTTTCTAAGGTTGGAACATCTCCTTATTTTATTATCTTGCTGCTAATTTTCGTTTCTATTAAATCTTCCTGCTATCTTCTAAATTACGTGGACACACAAACACACTCCCACACACACACACACACATATATATATATTCATATATTAGTATTTTTCTCCTTTGCATAATTTATAATACAATAAATTATTCTAAAATAATAATATAATTTTTTAAATAAAATACATAATTATATCAAATATATTTTTATTTAAAATTATTTTAAAATAAAAATATCTCACAATATATAAATATATTAAATATTAAAATATACTATAATTAATCTATAAAAAGTTTATTTATTTATTTATACATACAATACACTGATACAGATATCAAATAAAAATTCGTGAAAATATGACTAATTTGATATATTTTTCATAAAAAACAAGTTGAGATTAAAAAAATTACGATACTTTGAAAATTTGAATGAATAACATAGAATTTTATTTTATTGATATTGTATGGTAAATTTTTCCAAGTAATTTTATATAGTTATAGATTTATAAGAGTATCTAAAACCAATTAAACTTTATAATTTGTTTCCTTACAATTTGCAGTTTTCCGAATTTGTCGTGTTACCAAAAATTTAGAGATTTGGTCTCCAATCCACATAACTCAAAGTTTTACAATTTTATCTATATTTAATTTTTATCAATTTATTCATTATTAAAATTATTTACATTTTGCAGTTTATTTACTCTTTCATATTATTAATTAAACAAAATAATATTAAATTATTAATATTAAAATGATATAATAGTTATACATAATTTCGATACTTATTTCCACATCAAATAGATTATTACGTATTATACTACAAATTTTAATAAAATCACACATGAGATATACTTTTAAAAATTATACATAAATTTACTCATCGGAATTATAAATTTGATTGGTATAATAAGTAGTTTATTTCTTTAACTATTATTTATTAATAGGTTTAGCTATAAAAAATCACATAAAATATTAAAGTACATAGTGAGAATTATAAACTAGAAAAACTAATTAAATCATAATATGCATACAATTAATAAATTAAATAAAATAATTATTATAAAGTTTTGTGATAATTATTCCCATGAAGCTTTGTGATAAAATAAATAAATATTGAATCCTTTAACCAAATTTGTAAAAAATCTTTCCAATGTGTAAATGTTTTATCGTTACAACAAGTTTCAACATTTGAGTATAATTTGTTCGGGATGATATTTGTTATAACTATCATTTTTGGTATCTAAATATCAATGCGGCCTCATATCAGTTTGTTATAATATGGTGTAAAAGAAGAACACATAGATCTCCGTGGTTCTCAACAGTGTCTTCGTTACATGCACGGACAAATAAGATTTTTTTATTTATTTTTTAAATATACTCTGAGTATATATAAATATTGACTACACAACTAGCTATAACGTAAGTAATACTATATATGCTATTATTGAGAAGAACATATATGAACGACGTGAACATTCACCCAAATAATTTTTTTAACTAATATAACACCGACTCAAAAAAAACTTCTTTACTCAGTGTAATATTAACATACAAAATACTTTTTCACCCAATAGAAAATACAGACTCCTTCACCCAATATAACATTGACAAACTTTATATTTATAATTAATAAAAATTATTCGAAAGTTTTATAGAAATAAATAATTATTTAAAAAAATATTTTAAAGATTCATGATAAAATAACAATCATAAAAAATTAATTACAAATAACTAATTATTTATATAATGTTATAAATTTATATTAAATTGAGAGGAACGACGTGAGAGGTTACTGGACCTATAATAAGATTAGGGGTGCTATTGATCAAAATAAAAGATTAAGGACCATTGTGCCCTTACCAGCCAGAAAATTGAGGGACAAAATGCTACCAATTTCATTTAATACACATGTGATCCATGCTACACAATTATACATTATACATTATATATTATATATATATATATTTTTATTTATTTAATATAATATGGATAATAAATATATATAATATAATATTGTTTTGTAGAATTTATGCTCATGTACTGTAATATATTAGACATAACACATAATGTATAATATATAACTGTGCTATGATATTCGAATTTTGTATATTTCATTATTTTTCTAAGATTTTCTTATTTTCATTTTTTTATAAATATAGAATCAATTTAAAATTCAGAATTGATTTTAATATTTAATAAATTTATAGGGGGAATGTTGTCCTAAGATCAACCCACCAATCTCACCCAAACATAGACGTAATTAGCATAAATAAGGTAAAATTAAGGTAATAATATTATCCTAATTATTCTTATTATTCACTATCCAAATAAAATAAATCAGATATTGATTTATTACAAAAACAAAAGTCAAAGGCACTGTAACCTTGGTCAAATAATTGGATTACCCAAATTACCCCTTGAAATATAATATAACCTACAAACTCTCCCCTCTCACACACACACCCCCCACACAAGTGCAGAGTTTCGCAAAACACAGCCACATTCTCTTTCATCCATAAAACTATGTTGCCTGAGCGAACCCTTCTGCTTTGTCTTCTCGGGGGCATTTCTTCAATCTCTCTTTACATGTGAAACCGTCGTCTCACCTTAATTCAAACAGCAAAAAAGTTTTTTTTTTAATTTTTTTTTTTGGAGTTTTCTAGTGCTAAGATGATGTAAAGTTCTTCAGTTTTTTTCTTACAAAACGCCCCTTACTCTACAACTACTGCCTTTTAGCATAATTTACAAAAAAAAAAAAAAAAAAAAAAGGGAAGAAGAAAGCCCAATCTCCCGATCGCCGTGTCCACCGATCATCTTCTTTGCTCTTGAGGTTTTATTCTCGACCCGTCTAATATTTGAGCTCTTTTGTTTTCCTACTAAGGAGTTTGTTCATTTAATCTTCAATTTTCTTAAAAATAATTTATGGTTCTAGATTGATTGTTCTTCGGCAGAATTACATGAGATTAAGATCGAAAATATCGAAAGAGGGATCTGCTCTTTAAGGTGGAAGCTTGCTATGTTTTTCTGTTCTGTTTTTATTTATCCTTTATTTTTCAGCAAGTCTTATAATTTTTTTTTTTTTTTTTTTAATTCCAGTCCTTTGTCGCCGGATGGGTTGGGAGGAACTTCAATTTATCTGTTCCGATAACATCAAATTTTTTTTGGCTTTGTAATGGGTCATATAGGATAACTCATTGGTCAAAAGTAGTAAATACGTAGTTTTTTTTTGGGTGATATTCACAAAGTTGTAATCTTTTTCTTGTTCTTGTAAATATTTTCTAATCAGATTTTTTCCCTGTGTGTGTGTGTGTGTAGAACTGATCAGTTCTGAGTTTATGTTGAATTAGAATTGAAGATTGCAAATTTTGTATGAAAATTTGATTGAATTAATTTTTTTTCTCTCTTCTTTCTATCCAAGTAGAAGGGTAATGTGTGTATATGTTAATTGTCCCCCCTTTCTATCTAAGTAGTAGAGTATTTTGTGTGTCTGTTAATTTTCTTTATATATATAGATGTGTGTATGTGTGTGTTTCCTATACATCGAATTATTGACAGTTTGCTTGAGATCACCTTAATCGTAAGAAAGCCACATTGGAACAGCCACGTATTTAGTAGTAATTGGTTGTGGAGTCCTGTGACTGCATTGCATAACTTTTAAGCTGTTGTGCTTCTCCGGTCAATGATGTATTTCGTCACTCCATTTATTAGATTAGTAAATCAGTTAAATTGACTTAGGAACTTGACATAGGAGCATACGACGTTATTGACTTGTTGTGAGGACAAATAACTTGTAACGTGGCCTTCTTTGTCGTCATTTATGATTCCAAAGTGAAATTAATATCTAAATTGTATTTCTGCATAAAACTCGTTGAACACGTGTAAGTCTATGTTATGCCAATTGAGATTATCGTGCATCAGTTGTCTTGCTCCTTTTCTGTGGAATTGTAGTGTTAGTCGTAAAATTATAATAATTGCTATAATTATCTATTCTCATGCAACTCCGTTGAGTATCCCATTGAGTATCTAAACACATTATTAGTGTTTTTAAGCTTAAAGTGATTTCAGTATCTTTTTAAATCCTCTGCAGATCTACTGAAACTCTTTCACCAGTATTTTCTGTGGAACTTTCCAGTAATTACAGATATGCAACGGGAAAGGAGTGCCCTCAATTCCTTTCCTGAACCAATTGATTTGAACCAAGGATCTCTTCCCGAGAACCCTTCTATGGATCACTCGGCTTCTTGGAATAATTTTCTGAATCCTGTTGAAAATCGATTGTCAAATTACATGCTTGGAGGCACTGATGGAAATGTTAATTGCCCTAATGAAGCTACCCGAAGCTTTAGTGGTTGGGACCGAGGTGAATCCAGCTCGAGTGCAAATAGTACGCAAGATGGAGCTTTTGGAGGCGATTCAAAATTGAGGCCTGGGTGGTCGTCCTCTTTCAATGCTTGTCCTGGTCTTGATGCAGGGGCAGAAGATTGGTCGTTTGGACCTTCTAATATTGCCCCTCCTAGCTATGCTGCCAATCAGGCAAACAGTAGGCCCCTTAATATGCAAGGGCAGAGCTCAAATCGGGCGTCCCTTAATCTAAATTTAAACCACGGGCCTTCATGGGATCATGACTTTCACAGAGGTCCTGGAGTAGGCCTACCTCATAATCTCTACAAGTCTGGTCATTCAGAAATGGAGCAGAGTCCAACCTTTTTTGCTTCTTCAAGTAATGTGGGAAACTTTTCTGGTAATTCTAGCACCCCTTCAGAAAATCGTGATGCACCAGGCCCGTCTTTTGGAACTTGGGGTTCATCTTGCAAGAGAAAGGCTCTCGAGGGCACTTCTGGACAATGTTACACCGGTGGAAGTTCTAGTTCTAACCAGCCAATGGAGAAGAACATAATGCAGCATCCTTTTCCTGGTTCTTATAGTGCTTCCGGTACTTTAAGTATATCATCTGGCCCACCGAACTTTTCTACAGCCGAACAGCTAAATCCGAGTGGTGGGGTTGGTACGAGTAGGGTAGCCCCAGCCCTTTTCCCCTCTTCAAATGCTCAAGGAGCAGTTGAAAGCTCAGTGAGAACTTACGCTACAAGATCAAATCAAGGACGGCTTGAGTCATTTCCATTTGATACGCCAAGAAGTACTTCTGTGAGGAACTCTGGTGCTTACGCTGGCCTGCTGTCCCGGACAAATCTTGGCCCTTCAGAGTCTAGGTCACCTACCACACTGCCAGTCAATCAACCCAATACCCTAAACCAACCTCATTTGCTGCATTCAAATGAAGCTAGAAGCACACATCCATACCCTTGGAATGGTTCTTCCGGTTCGCGCGGTGGCAGTTCATCCGGTTCTTTTATGGTCTCTGGAGAAAGAGGTTCTAGGACCCACGAGGAAATTAACGTTAGAAGTTCTCGTAGAAATAATCTTGACTACCCCATGACCGTTTCTGCACCCGAGACAAGAAATGTCTTGCAAGATCAAATTGATTGGAGTTTTGCTCCGGGAACTTCTGCATCTTCTAGAAACCATCCTTCTGCCCCACATGTTAGCCCCAGTGCTGGAGGACGGACCTTTTCTGCTGCCTTTCTGCCTCATCAAATGATGACATTGCAAAATCATCAAAGAGTATCAGAAGCCTCTCCTTGGGTTCCTTTCAATCGAGTTGATTCTGAATCTGGAACAAGGAGAAGTCCTTTTTCACTTTTGCCTTCTGCATCTTCTTTGCCAGAAGAGGCTGCGGGTACTAGTCGATCCCAACATCAATTAGATCAAAGGGCAGCAGCTCTCTTGATGGATATGCCAGGTGACGATATTAGTGGTTGGCGTGCTTTGGCTGCTGTTGAGGGCAGACATAGACTGGTATGATACCTCAACTTTCTTGTTTTTTTTTTTTTTAAAAAAAATTACACTGGGGATGTTCATTCTAATGTAGTGAACTGCTTCCTGCATTGTTGCAAACCTGTTCTGCTGATTCTAAAATTTCTTTATTTTAGAGTTATAAATAAGCCCGCAAATGTCAGGTTTTATTACAAATTTACCGCCTTAACAAATTGTAAATGAGGATGGAAATTGAGTGACATAGATTCATAACTATCTGTCTTGGAAGTTTATTTTGTAAAGTCATCAGTTAGTGCTGAGAGAATCTGGGATGCACAATCAACATTGGTTTCAAGTGTTGTGCTGAATTCATAGAAATAGGATTAGTTATATGAACTAGCTATCAGTCCTACTATCTTCTGGTTCTAGAAACCTTAATTATCTTTTTTCGGTTTTCATCAATAAATATTAAAGAAATTCACTAAACTTCCATAAATTCATGAAGCCTGTATTTCTATAGCAAATAATTATCCCAAAAATTTTACCCCTCCTTTGTAGAGTGAGGGTACTTGTCTACTTGATTCCATGGTGGTGTGATACTACAGATGAATGAAATCACTGAGTAAATAAAAAGATTATCTCGTTTGAAGGATTTGTATATTTTTCTGGTCTTGAATGTTTTGAGTATGTGGTAGCTAACTTTAGTCTTGAGTTTGCTTAACTTGCAAGCATGTCTCTTTTTGTTGCAAAACTAGCTGCCATTAATGAAGAAATAATCACATTTTTACTAGTCCTACTCTTATGAACAGATTCGTCAAGTCTTGAATGCCATGCGGAGGGGTGTCCACTTACAAGCAGAGGTTTGTTTCGATCTTTTTGATGATTCTAAATTATGTGACTGGCTAATACTGAATGTATCCTGCAGCCCGTACACATACTAATTTTAATGCATTATCAACACAATGATATGACTGGCAAAGTGCAGCTGAGTGGATATTTCTATTATGCAAGCTAGTTAAATGATCAAATAAAAGGGGAAGGGAAGATGTAAAACAATTGAAGTACTTAAATCACAATGAGGGCATGTGTCTAGACCAAAAAAGATTAAGAAAATGATCCATATTGTTTGCTCACATAGTGAGATTAAATACTTAGTTTATGGTTGCAAAATCAGAAGCTGAACTGCATGCCAGTCTATCTATTGTGCTTAATTAGTTTTCCTTTATCTTAATGATTGGGTGATCTTTAACAACTTCTGAGCCTTTTATACATAAACCAGCTCAGTGTTCATCGTCATGCACCTAGTTGATTTCATGAAGCTTTTCATGTCTTAAGGTTGTTTAGCCGGCATCGTGGTTGACATGCTACACCATTTTTTTAATCTCTCTCTCTCTCTCTCTCTCTCTCTCTCATGCTCACACACACACACACGAGATTCCATAATAGCCCCCTTGTAGTTTTTTTCTTTTTCAAAATATCGTGATACTTTAGTAATGTTATAAGCAAAAATAAATTATTTTAAAATTCACATATGTGCTCTTCTTTTGAAATGTGAGTATTATATCAATTTTTACATCCGAATATATATAAAATATACACTTTCTCCATGCATATACATGCACATAATGTATATGGATGTATATATTTATATCAATACATGCATATAATGTTTAAATGGGCTGGGGTTTGTCCAAAATACCAGTTCTCGAAATACTGGGCCCTATAGTTGTACCTTGGGGCAGTTCCATGTTTGAGCTGGATCCATTACCTTCCATATCCAAGAGCACATATACGCATCTGTTGTGCAACATTAAACAGTCCAATCATGCATTCTACAATGTTTTACATAAGTATGGTTCTACTTGCAATTGAGTCTAATGAAATGGTTGGTTATTACTAATCTTTTTTAAATTGGGGAAACACTGGTGGATACCAAACCTCTATTATCACTTTTCATTCCAGGATTATATGCTCATTGACCCTTTTATAAATGGGATTGCTGAGTTGCATGACAGACATAGAGATATGAGGCTCGATGTTGACAATATGTCTTATGAGGTATTTCAATCTGTTCACATGTTCTTTGAATCTTCAGGTTCCCGTTTCAATGAAATGAAAAATGAGTTTCATGGATTATTGTTTGTCAAACTCAACTTTTGTCATAGGAATTGTTGGCCTTGGAGGAACGAATAGGGAATGTGAGTACTGGTCTGAGTGAGGAAAAAATAAAGGTTTCAATGAAGCAGCGCAAGTATGAAGCGACTGGAGTCTTGCCTAACATCGAGCCATGTTGTATATGCCAGGTTAGAGCCATTCTCCCCTCTTGCATGTAGTACATCTTACTACACGAACTCCTTAAAGAATGTAGACACGATTGCATGAAAGGTGAAATGTTTATAACAACTTTTGTTAGAGCAAGCCAGGTACCAATATAGTGAGGGTTGGTTAAAACATCATATCTTTCAAACTTCAGTTATGTTGTGGGTTTTGACCCTTTGGGTTATTGAAAGATGGAATGTAATCACCTGTTAAAAATAAAATATATAACTTAATAACAGCCATTTTGGCATTTAAATAGACAACGGTATCCTTCGTTGTAATTGACAAAGTTCTATATTATTCCATGCATCCATAACCCTGATACTCGCAGAAGCTCGAGACAGTTGATTTCTTGAACTTTGTATGCATGCCAAATCTTAGAGGTCTTGGAACATTTGGAAAGAAAATTGAATTTACACAGAAAACATATCCTAGGTCTTTTTATATGTCGAAACAGTTGTATCTTTTTTTCGTTCAAATGGTGAGAATTTTTCGCTCTCATTTTACAAACACAGATACATTGCCTCACATTGTATTTTGGTTTAGTGAGGTATCATAATCATCTGTTTGATTGGCTGGTGCATCTGCTGAAACATGAATTCTTCCCTTTCCTTGTATTGATTGATCAGGAGAATTACGTCGCTGGAGAAGATATCGGATCATTGGATTGTGGGCATGAGTTTCACACCAATTGCATCAAACAGTGGCTTACGCTCAAGAACTTGTGCCCCATCTGTAAAATGACGGCCTTGCAAATGTGAACGTAAATGATTTTGCTGGGAGAGCAACCCCCCCCCCCCCCAACACCCCAAATTCAAAAAAAAAAAAACTCCCCCCCCCCCCCCCACACCCCCAAATGAAAAAAAAAAAAAAAAGTCACCCCCCATCCCCCCCCCCCCCCGCCCCAACCATCCTCCCCCTGGCGGGGTTATGTTCTTTTATACAGCTTCTATGACACCTTTGTGGTATTTTAATCCTACCTGGAAACCCGTATGTTTCTTGATGTTTGCCTGTGAGCTAGGTGGGGCTCAAGAGATGCAAAGATGGAGTAATTTATGAAGTCTGTATACCTTGGTACTCTTTACTATCAGTTTAAACCTTTAAACATCCTGATTTATGAACAATTTTGTATTATCCCAAAAAATAAAAATGAAAAGATATTGAACATTGATTGACATTATTGGAGATCTTCATGGAAGGTCATGATATCTATCATCATGTCTTTATTACAGGATCATGGTTGAGGTTCCCTGTTTGCATTAGTTATTTGTAAGAGTGTGTGCATGTGTGTGTGTGTGTGTGATTTCATCTTACAAATTGGGGTTGATATGATTTTTATATTGTTGTTGGTAGGGAAGATTGACGGGAGGATGCAAACTTTCATTTTAAGGGGTGTATATAATTATTCGAAGCAATTTTGCGTTTGCAAATTCATTTTATATTTTTAAATTGTTTTGGGACAAATGCATTTTTTAAAAAAAAAGCTTTCTTGTATATATACTTGGTGTTATATATTATGGGTGTATTCTACTCTCTACAGTCTCCTATTATTTCTATTGATAAAATTAAATAATAATTAAAAAAATCTTCATTCACGTAATCTTCTATTATACATGTATATATATATATATATTATTTTATATATATTTTCCTCAAATAATGCACTGTTATTTTCCGTTAAGTACAAGTTTAAAGAATGAGTTGTGCAGTGATTATATATTTTAGAATGAATCAGGGACGGAGGGAGAGGGGTCCCCAGACCAGACTCCCAACAATTAAAAATAAAAATTATAAGGGTATTTTAGTATTTGCATTAATATTTATTTTAAGAATTAGTTATACAAATTATTCCGAAAGAAAAATTAAGTTAGATTTGGATTGCTCTTTCAAAATATTCAGCTAGGTTTTCACACTTGGAGCATTTTTATGCAGAACAATAAACCTAATAAATTAAGCTTAGGGGAAGAAATTCCTTAATGATAAGCTTAAAGGAACTATAGAAAAAAAAATATTATTTTAAAGTTCATAAATTATTTTTTGTACTTATTTTTTGCCTATTAATTGTTATTTCTAAAATTATGGAGTAAAATTTCTTATTTTATGGTTATTTCTGTTATATCATTGCTTATTTGATTATGTGAATTATATTGATCTTACAAAAGTAATATTAGTTTATAAATTTATTTTTTAAAATTATATATAATATTTTATTTAATAATATAATTGGATCTTTCTTAACTAATATTTTTGCCACGTCACGGTACATAAAATATTAAATTGTAAGAGAGCGAGAGAGAGAGAGAGAGAGTTGAACCGTGGAGCCGGGTGAGAGAATTGAAAAGTGAAATCCTTAATAAATGAAAAATTGGGAACTAAAAAAGAAAAAAAGAATATTATTCTTCGAATTAACAAAAAAAAAAAAAAAAAAGCAAGGAAAAGAGGGGAGTGGGTCCCAGATTATTAACGGAGAAATGGGGGGCTGTAAGGAAATTCAGAGAAAGTGACATAAATTCATGATTACAGTAACGCAAGCATTTCCCAAAAATATAAATTATAATATAATAGCATTGCATTGCAGCTAAGGATTCTTCCAAACGACAGCCCCAATAGCACAATACGTCACGCCACACACACACACACAACAAACCAAACTCAAAACCCCCTCCTCCTTTTATTGCTTCTCTCTCTCTCTCTCTCTCTCTCTCTCTCTCTCTCTCATTTTGAAAAAGCCACCGAACAACTCAAATCGAACTCAACTTCAGTACAACAAATCAATACATATCCATGCAGATCTTATAATAAAATTTTAAGACAATTTTGTACTTTTATTTTTTATGAGACGGCATCCCAATGTAACATGATATTTTTAACTTAAAATATTATATTTATTATTTTATTTATATATATATATATATTTTTTAAAACTATTAATTTTTCGTCAAAATATTTTTGTAAAATTACAATGAAATACCTTAGACATAACTTTACAAATTTGTAATAGAAACTCACATATAGGCTTTTCATGCAAACAAGTTATCCGCAGGGATTTTTTTGCAACTTACCTACAACAATAAAAGTTTTTTTATTATTATTTTAAACCATGTGACATGGCATGTAATTAAAATATTAATTGTTGTAATAAAAGTAGGTTTTTAAGGTTTGAGGGGTGCGTGAAAGTGTTGGTCCAGTCCACGCTGGATACAATGCAGTCACCATTTTTATGGTTATAGGTGGAAGAAGAGGGTGAAACTAATATTTAATTAATTAACTTCTGCGAGATAAACATTTCTTTCACGTTAAAGTACAGTAATACTTATCACTTTTTACTTTAACTTCAATAAAGTATGTATATGACCATCAAATTACTGCCTCTATTACGCTTAATTAAACCTAAATCTCCAATTTTAATCCATTTAATTAATTGTTATTTTTTTATATAATTTTAATGTAAATGTAAAAAATATAATACTTAATCTATAACTATATTTACTAGTTATATGCCAATTATCTAAAGATACTTGCTTTTATAGTAACTCATAATAGAACCGTTACATTCTATATGTATGATATATGCAAAACGGTTGTAATATAGATACCCAACGTGGTGACTGTACGTACATATGAATAAAAGAATATAAATTATATATAATGTATATGTTGTATTCTACGTTCGATACATTAAATATGTAAATTAATAAAATTAAACATACCAAAATACAGTAGTGACTAAATAATAGAGAACTTGGAGCATGAATAAACTATAATTTTCACACAATTATCGTATTCAGTTAAAAAAAAAAAAAAAAAAAAAAAGAACCCAAGTGTGAGATAAAATTTCTGAAATGTGCTTTAGCTACAATTTTTGTTTTAAAGCCAGCAACTGCATTTTGGGTTAATGATTGTATTTTGTTCTCATTAACCCCCCAACCCCCCCCCCCCTCCACCCCACCCCCAATCTCACCCTCATCCTTCCTCTCATAAATATATATAAACACACACAAAGTATGTATGTATTGTATGTGTGTGTGTGTTACTTGATTTTTTGCGCCAACTCCATTACTCCATTCTCAGCACTCTACAGTCTAATATATAACAAGCTTCGTCTTCTTATCTGTGTTCACATATTCTGGCCACGTTAGCTATGGCTGACGAGCTTGGCCATGACTTGTTGTGGGACGACGAATCATGGGCATTTCCAAAGCTATGCGGTGAAGAAGACTCCGTCAAGCAGTCGGCGGACATCAGCAACTCGGAGGGCCAGTTGGCGGCCAAGGATGAGGAAGCCCCGCCCCCTGCTGCCAAGGGAAAGAAGAGGAGCACCTCCGCCGCGAGAGCGGAGGAAGGCGGTGGAGGCGGCGGAGAATCTGATGATCATGAGCTGCATATATGGACAGAGAGGGAGAGGAGGAAGAAGATGAGGAACATGTTTGCCAATCTTCATGCTTTGCTCCCTCACATCCCACCCAAGGTAATTTTATCATTTACGTCGCAGAAACTCTCTAAATTAATAAATAATCATTTCCCAATCTAAAAACATGGAAATTTCGCCTGTCCAAACTCCAAACTCCAAACTCCAAACTAGGGCAATGTATCCCAATCTTTCTTGATCCTCGTTTTCCCTCTTCTTTTATTTGTTTTATAATCAGAAATCAGAGTTTGTTTCACCAAAAGTACCTTTAAGCGTGGCACCCCCACCCCCACCCCAACCCCCTCCCCACCAGACCATAAATTAGTATATCTCCAGATCTTAATACCTTTAACCCAAAAAAAAAAAAAAAAAAAAAAGAAGAAAACCATAGTCATATAAGTATATATCTTGTTTTAAAATTGAGAGTACTATTTTAAAAAGAAAATTAAAAGTATGTGCTATACACAGTAAAATATCTTAAATATGAAGCAGATGGTTTATTTTTTTTAATATTTAATAAATAAAATAAAGTGGGCCCAATTCTCAGGTTTAAGTTTGAAGTCCTTGTTTGTATGATTAGTTATTGTTTTAGATGGTCTGTCCGAATTCAGCAATTTTCAGGAGAATCTTCTGAAGCAAGTCATGGTAAGAGAGGACATGGGTTCTATCTGTCAAAATCAAGGGTCCCTACATTTTAGATTGCTAATGACAAAGATTCTTTGACTCTTCTATTTCAGATAGCAAGACAATATGAATGTCACATAGCCATCCATCTCACCTTTCAACACAATGTATATATACATATGTACCCGTCTTATATTCATAGTGTACTTGCACATTATGTTACTGCATACACTTTTCTCGAATTTATAATTATGAGTATCTTATGATACGATACTGATGTTCCATATATAAATTTATTGAAAATGTGTGAACGGACGGCAATTCTTTTGAAGAATTATTTCTTACTGTTCATTTTAGGAAACATCATTTATACTTATCTTTGTTTAGATAATTTTAACTCATTAAAATGATCAAAATATAAATAACTTACAAAGCTTAATGACGAAAATGATAAGATTGGATAGTGTCAAGAATGGAATAACTATGAAGGCATGTGTGTGTGTGTAAATATGTATATTTGGAGTGTGATATATATATATATATATATATTTGGAGTATGATATTATCACTACACACGAGCCAAAATAACCAGATGACGCACGAGATCAAAACGTGCCATATGATAAACTGTGACCAAATTAATTTGATGCAGGCAGACAAGTCCACCATCGTTGATGAAGCTGTAAAATACATAAAAAAGCTTCAGCAAACACATCAGGAACTGCAGAAAAGAAAACAGGAGAGGCTCCATGGGATAATCCCCCACAATTCCCCCATCACCCAACAGAAATTTGCAATCCAATCAAGGGAAGCATTTCTAGCCGAACAGGGCTTCGCTGTAACGTTGTCAAGCCCGAACACGCTGTATTCGGGCCCTGAATATCCAGCCATTTTCAAGACATGGACTTCTCCGAATGTGATCCTTAATGTCTGTGGGAAAGAAGCCCATATCAGTGTGTGCAGCATCAGAAAGCCCGGCCTGCTTACAGCCATCTGCTTCGTCATGGAAAAGTATAATTTGGATGTGGTTTCTGCTCAAATCTCTTCGTCGGATCGCTACAGATGCATGTACATGATTCACGCTCGAGTAAGTCTTGCTACATATTATTTAATTTCCTTCGTTTAATATAATAATAATACCGTGTGTACGATTACAAAGAATATTTATATTTTTTAGGGTTTTGATCTTAAAGAGCATGGGATTATTTTATTTTTCAATATATTTTTTAAAAATTCTACACGAATTAATTTTTTAGATCAACTGTTGATTGGAAACAAAGATGGTAATCTAATTTTTTCACAGTTAATATAAAACTTAGGTAGAAAGATTAATTATTTTTCATATTATCAAGCATCATCTGCCATAGAGAAAAGGTCAATTGTTTTCTTATATTAACAACTATGATTGATAGGACAGAGCTTAAATTAATTTCTTTGGAATTATTTTAATGCTTTTAATGGAGTTGAAATTAATTTCTCTGGAAAATAAAAAATGCAGGCAAACGGAGGTGCAGACCAGTTCCAGCAGGCATTCCCAGTTGAAGAAATATACAAGCAAGCAGCAGCAGAAATAATGCTTTGGGTTAATTCCTAATTTGGCTACATAATACAACTCTTAGATGAAATTATTTTAAAAGAATTCTTAATTTATAATGTCCCTTGGGTATAATACTTGCATTTATCCTTATATATATTACTAATATCAACAAATTTTATTATTTTTGTCCCCCTCAAAAACAGAAAATAAATCAGCTCAATATCAATTTAGCCTATAGACCTCGAGTCAAAGCTGAACTTTTTTATTATATTAAATAATTTATTTAAATTATTGAGTATTAATTATTTATAAAAAAATCTATTCTAATTTGCAATTGTAGGAAGAAAAAAATGGAATCTTCCAAACACGGGCGGGAGTAGAGATGTTAAACGGGCTAGCCCTGTTGGTTTCGGGCTAGCCCTAACGGGTTTCGAGCTAATCGGGTCTCAATTTAATCGGATCAATTTAAACGGGTTTGATTATGGTGAACCTTGCCCTAACCCTATCGGTTTTCGGGCTAATCGGGCCACTATCGGGCTATGAGTCAAAATAGTCAAATTATATATTTAGATTTAAAATTTTAATTAAATGTATATTATGGTCTATTTAAAATACAAGTTTAGATAACATTAAAAGATTATATATTTTAGAACTTTTATATCACTATACAAAATTTAAATATTCAAACATTTAAGTTATATACATTATTTCATGCTCTCAATTATAGATTTAAGAGCATTCACTGTCATAAAATTTGAAATTATGTTACATTTAAGTTCTAAATTTAAATGATAGTATTTAGAATCTTCTAGTAATTAAATATAAATTTTAATATCCTCTACTAAAAATTAAATATGGTATATGAAAAATAATAAAAAATAGTGTATATTATTAATTCGATATTAAGAAATAAACAAATAAGAAGAAAAGTTCGAGCTATCGGGCTAGCCCTAATCCTAAGCGGGCTAGCCCTATAGGGCTTCGGGCTAATCGGCTTTGGGCTAAACGGACTGATTTTTATACAGGCTAATAAAATCAAGCACTAACCCATAAATTTTTTCGGGTGAAATGGGCTGGCCCGTCGGGCCATGGCCTTTTAACATTCATAGGCGGGAGGGGGGGGGGGGGTGTTTCCTTAAAGTACTAATATGGGCCTCTCAATCCATGGATCTTGATTCGGAAATTTGGGTTTGCAGTATTAAAATTTAGATGGGCTTTTAGTTTGTAATATATATGGGCTTCCAATAATTAATTTTTTTTTTCTATTTTGAGAAGAGGTGACACAAATAGAGCCCAAATTTACCGCGTCGTTAGACAGGTAATTCGAGAATTACAGAATTAACACGAATAATTCAAATTTTTAGAAGAAATATTCAACTAATCATTTTAAATATATATATTTTTTGAAATTAAAACTAGATAAACAATATATTATATTTAAATTATTTTATTTTTATTTTTATATCAGTATAAATAAACCCGCATCATACCATTCGTTACTCCATATTAACACACACATCCACACGTATGTTGTTGTATGCGTGTGGAGTTGGGGATGTATGATTGGGACAGGTGGCAATCAAGAAAGCGTAGAAACGAAATGGCCACATGAGATTCCATTTCCATGGTCTAATTTTAGAGGGTGTTGTAATTTCTATAAACAAATTTCAATAATTGTGCTCTCAATAATTTCGATCACGTGTCACTCAAATTGCAAATATATAGATGACCCTAACATACATGATTTTCCGCAAAATATCAGGACATGATCTGTATTATTAAAACAATAATTATCTTATATGTCATCCAATGCTTTCGTAATCGTATCGAATCGATCTTATATGTCAACCAATGTTTTCGTAATCGTATCGAATCAATCGATTTAATCAGTTAAACTGAAAATTAGTGTCTGAACCGGTTCTAACTATTAATAAAAATATTTTCACGGTTAAACCGATTAAACTCAGTCAAAATTGATATAATCAGTCAAAATTGGTTCAACCAGCCAAACAGGTCTTTTATATATATATATATATATATATTTAAAAATATTAAAAATAAACTTAAAAATAGAAAAAATTTATTCATGGAGTATTAATATTATGTTTTAAGTTATATATATTTATAACATTATTTTTTATGAATGTTAATATATAATATATGTGGTAACACCAAAAAAAAAATATTAATAGACTATTTTTATTTTTTCGATTGGACTCACGGAGAGACTAATCCGACCGGTTGAACCAACATCCGATGGGTGAACCGGTTCAATCTTCGATCTGATTATGTCACCATTTATAAAATGCAAAATGTATAATTTAATTTCAAATTTTTATAATTTGTACATTTCTAACATAGTATTTAATAATTATTAATTAAATTATGACTTATTAAAAAACCATGAACTCCATCATCGATTTATTTTTCTGTTCAAATTATTCTATGACTGACAAACTTTCATGATGTAAACCTGATACTTAAAAAATATACAATTTAACTCTCAATCTTTCGTATTGTTATAATTTCATCTTATTCATTAAAAACTTAATAAAAAATTAGTAACTGAATTATGATAAAAATATGAAAATAACAAAAAATAAAATGTTATGCACAAAAATTTGAGAAATAAAATTTGAAAATTACTTAAATAAGCATAATTATAAATATGTTGCAAAATAATGATATTAAATATGAATTATATTTTGCATGAAATTATAAAAACAACTAATAATCTAGAAAAATATTTCTTCTAAGAAAATATAAAACAAGACATTTTTTTTAAAAATTATTTAAATAAATAGAAAATTTAAAAATAGAAAATATTTCAAATTTGGGTGCATTAATTTTTAATTTTTCAGTACAACGAATAAAAATATTTCTCTAATCTTAGACATAAGATTTTAAATTTATGTCATGCTTTATATTTCTAATCATGTTAAAGATTAATTTTGAATGAGAATAATAGAAATGTAAAAATATGAAGATGTGATTAAATTTTATTATGTTTATATGATTAAATTACAACATGGATGTCCGTCAAGCCACCTAAGATAAGTTGGACGGAAAAATAAAAGAGAATATAATTAACGATATATATATATATTGTGATTTTATCGAGAGTTACTTTATAGTTATAAAAATCATGAAACGTAATGATTAAATTGTACATTTTGGAATGGAAATAAGAACTTAGAACTGTATCCACTTGAGATAGTCAATATTTTTTAATTTATAATTAATTTTTTATTTTGTTCACAGAATTGCAAAAGTACTCTTCCTCATTTTCAGGCAATTACGTAAGATAATTGAGCAAGGCACAAATTGAATCGTGTGAGCATTAAAATTCGATGTATAAGAGAAATGAATGTGCATAATAATACGTGTAAGTCAATTATATAAATCAATGAATCAATGATGCAAACTTAAATGATTAAAAATATTTTTAATAATATAGGTAAAAATTAAGAATCTCGACTATTCGATACGAGTACATTATTTTGTGACCCCTACAAATATAAAACATTACAAATACTTTTAGTGTTTCATAATTTCAGTTATATCCTCGCATGTGAACATAATAACAACCAACTAAAGCATTGTACTTTTGAATGCATGCGCCTCTACTCCATTATTTTGCAAAGTCTATGGTCAAACTAAGTCGAACCATCAATTCTTTCCCCAATAAATTAATAAATAAATAAATTAATTAATTAAATAAAGATTTGAACCATCAATTCAATTCTATTTAATACTTCACATTCAATGAATTCACAATTGGACATCAAAATGCAGCAACGTTTATTTTTTCGTGGACGCAATGTTGAAGTTATATCATCACCAATTGAGATATATTGTTGGTGTAATATCTCTATCATGCATGTGACTTTTTATTGTTCTTCCAATTTCATTGACCAATTTGTAATTATTACATAACGGTTTTGAAGTTTATGTATTTTGTTTATTAAGGGTAATATCAAATTTTATACACATAAATATTAATATTCGTTCATAGTAGGTAGATAAGAACATTCGAGCAATCGATATGATTGATCATACACGAATATTAATAAAAAATCATTTTATTAGATTGCGTTTGACTGGAAGATTGCTTTTAGTTTTTAGGGTTCTAAATTCCACCCCACCCCACTTCAAAATTGGTCGTGTATTGAAATCACAAAAAATGACAACTAACAATTATAGTGATGATCTGGATTGGTATACATTTAAAATGAACGAATTTTCTTTAAAATTAATTTTAAAAAATGGAGAAACTTAAAATCAATTCTACTTTGAATAGATTTGTGAAACATTGTTTCAATACCCAATTTTTTTTTTTTTTTTAAACAATAATAATAAAATTGTTCTAATCCAACATGACTAGCATAAACTAATGGATTAAAAATGACATTTTTTATTTAACAAAACAAATCTTTTTTTGAGAAAAAAAAATTACATACAAATACATACATATGTACCCCTAAATAAGCGTTCTCAACCTATTTCACTTAAGAACTACATTTTCCCAATACTGCCTAACCAAAAAATACCGATTAAATTTAACAGAGGGGGAAAAAAGAGAGAAAATATTTAAAAGGGAACGACGTCGCTTCCAGCAAAATCATCTGAATTGGCAATCGAATCATCGGGCCACGAGTCGCGCAGCAACTTCAGCAGCATTTGCGCTTTACGTTTTGCTCTCTCCGTGCAATCGCTCTGAACGAGAAGCAGCAACTGAGTCAACACGCCAGCCGCCACCGCCTCCCGCTGAGATTGCTCCGATGACGAACACAGCGAGAGAAGCGCCCCGGCGGCGTACTCAGTGGCGCGATCGGAGATCTTCAAAATAATCTTCACCAGCAGGGGAACCGTGAGCGCGTGCGACGAGAACGCCGCGCAACCAGATGGAATCCGGCAGAGCAACTCCACCGTCGCCAATGCTCTCTCCGCGTCGCATTTTTCGAACTCGGCCAGTCTGTCAATCAACGCGTCCACCGCCCCTGCCACCACCGCCCTCTGCCGGTGCTGTTTCACCAAACACAGAGCGAACAATGCCTTAATCCCGATCTTCAAAGCCCTAGGATAAGCCAAAGGATAATTCAAAATTCCGACGATGCCCTCAAACACTCCATCAACGCTACTGATCTGCGTACGAAGCTCCGGCGACCGTATCCCCGCCACAACAATCTCAACCAACGCCGCCGAGTTGACCCGGACGTTGATCGACGAATGGAACAGTAAATTCACCAAAAATCTGACCCGCTCCGAATCGGATGCCACGAACAAACACTCCGATTCAGAAAGCGTAAACATCGACAAAATCGCGAGGGACTCGAGATTCAACTCCGACGGCGCCGTACCAACATCGGCGAACACAATCGCGAGCAAAACCTCGCTCGCATCGTTAGCAGCAATGACGGAGCGGTTTTTCTCCGAGTCCCGCGCCAATCCCCTCAGCCTCCTCAAAGCCGAAACTCTCAAGCTAAACAGACCCGATCCGGACGAAGCTTGGTTCAACAAAGTCCGGACCATCATCGGGTCGGCCGGCTGCTTCGGAGTCGGAATCCGCTCCACTCCGAAAGCCCGGTTCTCGACGCACCAATCCTGAATAAGGCGGCGAAGGGTATGGTTCGGAATGAGCGTGAAATCCGTGAGGGGTACCCGAGTAACCGGACACGTTGTATTCCCGGTGGCCACCCAGGATTCGATGCTGGAGCGGTCGTACGTTTGACCGGTACAAACGGTGACAGGGTCGCTCATCAACTCCAAAGAAATCGGGCAGCGGAAATGGTAGGGGATCTGCACGCCAATATCCAAAGGCTCCAAGCTCGCTGGCATGTTCTTCTAACCCTCTCTTTCTTATCTCCAATATAATTTAATATTCTTGAAAGAAAATAAAATCCGAAGAAGAAGTAGGAGTAGGAGTAATCCCAAAAGAGAGGAGGGGACTGCAAATTGTGTTCGAGATTGTTGGGCGAGTGGTGGGGTTATATACGAAATAGGAACAGAGGGACATTTCCCCTGACCGATTTGTACTATATGCTTCATCCGCCACACGTGTGGGTTCATTTACTCAGGGTCCTGAGGTTTTTAACCATGGTTGGGTTGGTGGGGTTATTTGATGGTCAAACAGAATGTGCGTGGGGACTGAGTTGGGGGTCAGGGTCCAGCCCCACCCTTTTCCCCAACATCTAACTCCTGTTTACATCACTCTTCAATTCAACCATACTGCCGTCATCAATATATCTGTTAAAATAAGTAATTTGTATTATTAAACACAACCATCAATGTGTATTGAATGTTTGGAAACAGGAGAACGACTAAATGAATCACTATTTGCAGTTAAGGTATCCATCCAAGAACCACTGTTTCTTTTCAAGTAATATTAATAATAATATAATTATAATTTACTATTAATTCTTTCAACCACCACAATCGCTTTCATATTACTCTCATTTTATTATTGTCCCTTCTTTCTATAAATATAAACTTCTCCGTAATCTAATATTGTTTTATTAAAAAAATTGTAAATTAAATTTAAGTAACTAATTATTTTATTTTATTAGTAAATATATGTATAAGTTTTAGTACCCAAATCATAAGAATGATGTGAGGCATTGATTCCTAGTTCTGAAATAGTTGGACCATTATAAGAAGCAAATATTAGGTTGAGCTCCCATTTTGGTCAAGAGCAGAGTGTTAAATATCTTCAATTATAAAATATTATTTATTGTTATATGTGTTGTTAGGTGTATTAATTTCATTATCAAATTAAACTTAATAAAAGAAATAGATAGGCGGGTGGGTCCCGACCCGAGAGAAGCATGCATATAAATAGAAAGTATAGCCCCAGCTTTCAGCAGATCTTTTGATGGTATAATTCATTGGGTCCAGCCAAGACCAAAAAGACATTCAGATATATTTTCATCAAAGTAGAAATTAGCAATTTGTGAGAGAGGAAATGACACAAGTGTCCCTGGAGTCAAAGTTTTAGGAAAGTGGTGGTATATTGGAGAAAAGGTGGCAGAGAGCATTGAAAGAAGGGAGGGATCGGTGATTGAGTATTAGAGCGATGTTGTAAGATATTTACTGCTTGTGGTTGTTCTTCTTTTTTATTTTTTTTCGAAATTAAATCTGGTGCACAACAACCAAATGTGGGATATCTTCACCACTTCCCATTGGGTATTCTTGACCAATGCCTTTAAAGACAGTCAGTCATACTGTCACAAGTTGGTTGGATGAATTTAGTGTCCATAAGCCACTAAAATAGCCCCCCTCTCTCCCACACACACACACACCAACAAAACCAATTTTAATTTCTTACCCCTCAATCAATTGGATATATTGAAAATTATAAAAAAATATTAACAATTAATTTTCATCATAATATCGTATGCTACATATCCAATAAAATTATAGTACTGTTTCATTGGGTCCTTTTTTGCTGATATAATGTTAAAGTTGATTTAGTAAAAATAGTCGTATGATTTTTACTTTCCATGCAACACGGAATATCAATTTAAAGGAGACAAACTTAATTATGGTAATAATTGTTATGAATAGAGCAATCTTGGAGTGTAATGCAAGTGAAACCTAATAGATGACAAAAATGTTGGCAAAATTATGAGAAAAAAGGGTGTGAATGAATAATTAAAGGTAGATATATTGTTGGAACAGTGAAAGACGGTAATAATATTGGAAGCAGATGTGTGGGTGGTGGAGGGGGAGAGAGAAATGAGTGGTGGTCAAAGGTCAAAGATGAACAGAAGAATGACTGGTGCGGGGGACAGCTTGTCTCTCTCTCTACTTTAATTTTATTTTATTTTATTTTTGGGGGGGCCCCACCAACTTCTCTCCATTGGATAACATTCATCAATTTTGGAGTATTATATTTGAGTTCATGGATTGGCTCTCTCTCTCTCTCTCACAGTGGACACCAACCAAAGTTATTTAGGATGTTGATTAAGCAGGACACACGACATCCGGACCACTGAACTTCGCTCCTTTATCATCACTTACTGGACTACACAGAATCTATTTTATCCTTCACACATTACCCTCACCCCTCTCTCTCTCTCCCAGCTCTACTTTCTCTTTTTACCTTTAATTAATCTTTCTTCTTCTTCTTCTTCTTTTTTTCTTTTTTGGTTGTTTTCAAATTATATTATAATTATAATTCTTTTTATGGACAGATACATATAAATCTTTTTATATTATAAATTTCATGTCAAACAATATATCCCTTGGCGATATGAGAATAATATCTTGGCAGGAATCCAATTGTATGTCTCTTGTATTCACAAATATTCTGCTCTTTCTTTTCTAATTCCTGACCCCATTAATAGATTTATCTGTATCTGTCCACATGCTATTTTATAGATTCCAACTTCAATCCTTAAATATTAGTGGTTGTATGTTATAATATTATAGAACAGTATCATTCAATCCTTTTTTATCTTACCACTTAGACATTATTAATATAAGGTACTCTATTTTTTTTTAATTTTGAGAAATTACTTGTACTTATTGTACAATTTATAATATAATAATAAATTAGTATTAATAATAACAAAAGGAATGATGTTTAAGCCTCTAAACAATGAATGTTTGAATAAGGAGTGTTGGACAAGAATTTAAGGCAAGTCCAATGAATTTGAAATCTTGTGTTTAAAGATTCCCTCAAACTCACAGAATCATAATTCATTGGTATATAAAGAAAGCGTTCCCACGTGTTTCCCAGCTAAGGCGCAGCCACCTCCTCTCGAGTCTTGTTCCACCTCTTTCCCCAACACCTTCTCCTATAAACATAACCTATCTATATATTTCAATTATATGAATGTACAATTTTAAAATATGATCGATTAAAACTAATACATTTTTTTATTTCTTATTTAACTTATTTAATTATATTTTATTTGTTTGTAAAATAAAATTAATAAAATAATATTTTAATTTTTAAATTATAACTATTTTCTTGGGATAGAAGAAGTATTTATATATATATATATATATTTATTTTATTTTTAAATGTCTGAATCCTAACTAGTACATATTTAGATATGGGCATGGTTTCGTCGGTTCTGGAACCGTTGATTTTTAAAATTGGGAGGGGTGGAACCGAAATCGAACCAGTATATAGTCGGTTCCGGTTTTGATTTCAGAACTGGCTGTTCCACAGTTTTGGTTCCGGTTTCCGGTTCTTTTTTTTTTTTTTTACAAATTCACACAGAACGGCTGGTTTAACCAAAACCGGCAAATTTGGAACCGAAACCGCCGGTTTTTAACCAAAACCGGCGATTTTGGAACCGAAATCGTCGGTTTCTGAAACCGTATATCCTGGAACCGAAACCGAACCAGCTAGGTTCCAGTTCCAAACCAAAACCGAATCAACGATTAAACCAACCGTTGACCACCGGTTAGAACCGAACCGTGCTATGTCTAGTACATATCTTAATCTTTATCCAGATTACCTATATACTTCTTCATTATTTTCAAATCATATACTTCTCCATTATATATATATATATATGTGTGTGTGTGTGTGTGTGTTTTGTTATTTTTAAAATAAAATAAATTAGGGAGCATCAATCTCCTTTCCTCGTAACCATCCTTTTTTTTTTTTTTTTCTTATTACCAAAGAAATAAAAGTGAAATAATATGTTGTACTGCTGCAGATGTATGTTCTGGGGGAAAAAGCAGTTAGCTATGTTTATAGCAGAAAGTTGTAATTAAGTGGATTGGCATTATGTGTTGTAGGTTGGAACATTCAAATCCAGCATATATTTCCTGTCGGAAAACACACACACATCAAAACAAGTGAAAATTACAACAATCATCCAAATTAATTATACTGTTTAATGAATTAGGGGATGTGACAAATATTGTAATAAAGTTTAATTGTGAATAAAAAGAGTGGGGAGGGGAGTTTGTTGATATTATAATTTGTAGATGGATCCTTGGCTTAAATATATAAAGTTGGAAAATAGGAGAATAAATATTAAGGAAGCGATTAGAGTGAGTCTAAGTAATAAAGCTTATTATGTAGACCCCACCCCACCCCAACATTTACATTGTGAAAGTTGTCACATTTTTTTAGATTTCAATATTTCTTTATGTATCATCTTTTATTTTGCATATATAAATGGGATTATTTTACATATTCTTGTTTAATTTCCTTTATTTATTTATTTTGGGGCGGGGGTGTTGATATTTCATGGTAGGGGCGCCCATCATTTGCCCTAACTATATGGGTCCGAGGCGTCTCACATTTCTTTTTTCTTCTTTAAGAATACTTTAAATTAAAAGTTGGTTTAATGTGTTGTTGTTGTTGTTGTTATTATTGAGAATTTGATTACAACTTGTAGACACTAATGTAGAAAACAACTTAGATGGCCCGTCTGACGGATTCAATTATGTGAAAAAGATAATGTTCGATCAATTTTATGTTTAGGTGGGCAAGGCGAATGACTAGACGGGTGACTAATCGGCCTAGGCAGACACCTAGACAGTCACAACATATTTCTTTTAGCATTTTTAATTTTTTAATTTTTTTAGTTTAAAATTTATACATATATAAATGTTAAAATTATATATTAATGGTACAATATTTTTAAATTATTATATATAGGATATAAGGAGCAATTGTTAAAAAAATTAAAAATATTTTTAAAAATTAAAATGCAAGCAGTCCTAGCTACGCAGTTTTACTATCAACGGTGTTACTTATGATGGGTTGTTAATCCAAAACTATTGTAATAGCTTATTTACGCCAAATTATTATGCTTCAGTCTCATATTAATGAAGCAATAATAAAGAAAGGAAAAATAAAAAAAGGAAGATGGGCATGCGTAATGATAAGAGTGAAAGTTGAAACCGAAATCAGTGGATATCCCCAAACTATATACAAAATCGTCTTCATTTCATATCATGCCTTTCCATATTTATTTATAATAAAATTACATTTCCTGAGAGCCGTTGACCGGTTCCGGTTTCGGTTTGGAACTACATACGGTTCGGTTCCGGTTCTCCTTTTTTCGAATCGGAACCGACGGTTCCGGTTCTCGGTTCTGAGCTTTAAAAAATATAGATCAACGGCCCAGATCATGTGGCCGTTGGGAACCGGCGGTTCCCAACAAATCTTTAAAAAAAAAACAGAACCGGCTGAACCAGGAACCGGAACCGTGTATATGGCGGTTCGGTTCCGATTCCACCCTCCCCTGTTCCGAAAACCGGCAAAACCAAAACCGAAACCGCTGAACCGTGCCCGTGTCTAGGTTAGAGGCACAAAAGTTAAACCCACACCTAAGTGATGCTACATGGACCCTACCTAGCCTCGTATTTCATGTCTATTTTATTTTTTATTACACATAATATGATGCCTGTGAGTTAATACATAATATAAAAGTTCGAAAATTAATCGTTTTCTCCAGCAGCTAAACTCCAGTTTGAAACTCTTTTAATTTTTCCGAATTATTCTATCATTACGAAAGTCCTACTTAATAATACAAGTCCTTTAGAATACAAAGTTGAACATTGGAATATTCTCCCTGTGTATTTGGGTATATATGAAGGGTTGATGGCATATTCCCTGGTGCTGAGATTCCCCTACCAAAACTGGGATTACGAATCTTCACATTGTTAATTCATCTATGATCAATTAAGGAAGCAATTATTCTCGATAACTGCGCTTCCTTTGAAGAGTTTAATTCAGTTGGCTGCAGCTTTGACATGTTATCTACTTTCATTTTCAGTGAACGCACAGTCTTGAGCCCAGCGCTCCCTTATTTTTTAAATTTTGCTTTACTTAATTATTAATTCTTAATCTTGAAGCTTTTGGATTTGTGATGTACAATTTGGTCTTCCCCCTACCTATGGTTTGAAGTGTATTGGGCCGGCCCAACTATATTGATGGGCTCAAAAGGATCCGGATATCACATTATGGCCCAATAATTAGAGCTCGTGGACATGATGATCCCTAATTGTGTTTCTAAGCCGACTTGGTTAAATATATACTTCAACGAAACGAATAATTGACAGAGCCGAGCATATTCATGTACAGATGACATTGGTGTTTTATTACTATTATTAATAATATATATATATATATAAATCTATGTATCTGAGGATCTTTCCCAAATTCGTTCACATACTAAATACGAGTACGATATGCAGCTATATAGTCCAAGCTACAGAGTTCAGACAGAAACCATCAATTGTCAATTTTACACAGAGCAACAAATTTCATACATGAGAGAGAGAAAGGGAGAGAGACTGTGTAGAGATATTCGTCAATGAGAAATAAAGCATTGAGTTGTGAATGAAATTACAGCGGACTACTTCACCAAGGGTCAATGATCATCTGGCTACTAATTGCATATTCTTCTAGCAAGTTCAAGACGTGTAATCTACTTGTATTAACATTTCGTCAGTTTTCTCCATAAAATGCTATATATTGTGTGCGTCCCGAAGGATCGTAAAAAACGAATGAATGCTACAAAACACTGGAATTTCACCATAAAAGAATTGGCACAAGAAGAAGTAAGCTGAAAGTCCATTGTGATTGAATAGGATTGCCAACATAAGTTCCCAAGCTTGTTTCACTTTCGGCAGCTGGACTTTGGGGTATACTTGGCTGAGGCAGTTCACATGCTCCAAATGTCATATTGTCCTGCACATACATAATTACGTCCCATTCTTATCTTTTCACAGAAAAAGAAGGCTTTTACAAGCAACTAATTAACAATGGCCCCTATCTTTATCCCCTTAATTGCTGCAGTTAGCAAGGAAACAAAACTTCTGTGGGGTTTCCTGTAATCAGGCTAAACCTGAACGCACGGTGAATTATCCACAGAGAAATGTTACAATTTGCTAACCTTGCAAGAGGATATACTATTGCACCCACAAATATGTTGACCATTTGCCATATCTACAGCTTCAGGTGCTCCTCCCCCATCGCTTCTCTGAAAAATTTAGACAGCAAATAATTTGGGAGACGAGAAATTATAGCTGATCGCCTAGTTTTAATGAGTCGAACTTTAAGCTAAAATTTCTTTATACGATAAAAAAAACTACCTTATAAAAATCAACTGCAATGAAATTAGGCCACCTTCTACCAACAGCTTCATAACATGTGTTGACCATGCTAATTAAAGGGGCTGAATTGTGTTTGCAAGCTGTGGCCACATCTGGATTATCTCGAAAATAGTTCATCAGGACAAGGGACCTTGATGTCACATTCATAGCAAGTGATTCTGCTCGATTTGGGCAAGATCCAGATACCATTCCACCATTACCATCTGCAAAGTTCAGAATCCATTCAATGTGATGGTTCAAGATTTTTTGTCTCCAAAATAAAATATGCCAGTTAAAGAGAGCCCTTACATTGATTTTCCACAACATACGTCCACTCATACGCGATGCCTTCTGTGAATTCCTTAGAAGATTTGGAAGTGAAGACTACTAAACGCTGGTTTTTTCTGACCATATCATCAACTGTAGGCCAGTCTCCACCATCTTTGGGCATTCGAGATACTGGGAACCAGAATTTATTCAGCCCAGAAGCATTGAAGACTTTTGAGAGACCTTTAGGAGATGTAACGTAATCTTCGATGATTATGGTAACTATTTCAGTCGGATTTGCTTCAAGGAACTGTTGGACCTCTTTCAAAACATTTATAGCAGGTTCCTAGAGGGAAAAACAAAAAAAAAAAAAAAAAAAAACCTGAGTTTATCACAATGCAGTTTGTTGTATAGATTGTGATGATTCACAGCCTTCAGATACTTACAAAAGATGTGTAGTTGTAGCACTTTCCTCCAAATGAGTGGCATAACCAGATATCATTGTTGAAGTCATACATATCGAGCATCAACCCTCTGACCCCATTCTGCAATGCATGTGTCAGCAGCAACCATCAAAAACTTGCATATTCAACTGTGCACCCCTTAATAAAACGGGATCAAATTTTGCTAAAAAAGGATTAGAAACTCTCCAGAACACTTGATTTCCAAAGAACACCATCAGGTTTTCATATAATGCTTTGCGTTCAAGTTATAGTAATCACCGGAAACAGAAAATTGCGAAAAAAACAATCAAACTAGGTGATCGTGTTAACATATGGAATTTTTTTCAAGGACAGAATAATTACGGAAATGACTTTCTCCATATTTCTATTTTCAACTTCACTCAAATCCCAAATTTGTTTCCACCATTCCTTGAGTCGACTCTCTCTGCTTTGGGTAAAGGCTCCATTCATAAAGCATCAGAACTCTTAGTGGGTCCCATGTTCTAGGACCCTCATCATTGCTTTGTTGTCACAAATTCTTAGATCATAAATTAAGCATGTTCATGAATTTTAGAAGCAAAGGCATACAGTTTTCAGTAGCATATTGTTAAAAGGTTGAAGTCCGTTAAAAGACTCCTAAATTTTACACATCCACTATGATGGAACTCAGCTTAGTCTGTCTGTTAAAATCAGGATGACTTGAAGCTCTTTTTTTGCTGTCTGTTAAAACATCTGTCTAAATATAAAAGGACCAGAACACAAATTCTTGAATAAAAAAAAAAAAAAAAGATATCTATATTTTAGCATTATTCATTTGTTCTTGATGAGTATAAATTTCTCTAGAATTCATCTACCCTTGCACTTCAATTTGAAGTGTAATGAATTAGCCTGCAGAATTTCCAGATTGGGACCATTATAAAGCTGCCAAGGAATCGACTCATGAAAAGCACTGAAATTTTAAATCCTGTACCACCCTTTTTGCAATTCTAAGAATCATGACAGCCCAATTAACTTTAATTACCTAATTTAAAACACTAGTGTCACCATGTGATACAAGTCATTCAAAAAAGCATATCTCTGTTTTTGAACTAGTCAGAGACTATAATTTTTTTTTTATTTGAGTCAAACAAATACTATCATGATGTGGAATATTTAATCATCCAACAAACATTCATCCATCATCAGTGAGAAAACAGAATAATGGATGCCAACTTCATGCAAATACCCAACCACCCCTACCCCTGTTTTTCTAATGACAGGGCATATTCACATGAAAACAATATAGAGATATGCTAATATGCTGCACATTTAGAGAGGCAGGAAATTAATGCTTTGCCTTAAGCTGATCGGTAATGGAGTCCTGCTGATTCTGTGGAGATAAATTTATAATTCCAGTAGCGGACTTCGCCCCCAATCTAGCAAAGGCGTTGTGAGTCGTTAGCCATGTGTACCGATTAAATGGCAATCCTTTCACCTGAAAATCCGATCATATCAAACTTAATAGCCAAAGATACTCATCTGGAGAGATATTGGTTGCTTCAACAGCCCAGTCAAACGAATTAAATTTGGAGATACTCAAAGAATGGTATAAATAGTGTAAAATTAAACAAACATATAAATGCTATAACTGCAAGTTTAAAACATCAAACCCAATACAACAGGATAAGTAAATCAAAAGTTTACAGTTTTACAGCATATTATACCGAATAGCTCGAATGTGAATCGAGGTGGAGGTAAACGGACGTTCTACTGCACATTTCATACGGTTCATATATGACCCATAACGACAAACCTTAGACAGAGGATTGATAGGCTGAATTCGAGTGCACCGTGGCCTGACGTTACCGTTCGCCAGGCAAGTCTCGCAATGTAGTCCAGCGCCACAGTTTTTGTTCGCGACACACGTTTCTCCTTGCTGTAACCGTTCAAAATAAAACAAATAAATTGCAACATTAAACGGAAGAGAGAGAGAGAGAGAGAGAGAGAGAGACGGCTCTCTGCGTATGTTCTCCCTTAATTATTGCAATCTACAGAGGATTAAAGTATCAAAATAATTACCTTGAGAGCTGAGGAACGACCGAAGAAAAAAATGGCGAAGAACAGCATCGAAATACAAAGATTCATCATAAATTCGTTCCTGCACACCATAATTCCATTCCAACATAATTCTCATACTATAGAATCATAAAATTACGTACGTATAACAGTGTATTTGTGAAGAAATTTGAGCGCGATAAATTTTATTACCGGAGGCGATTCTGGTGAGGAAGAGCCATCCCGTCCCCACTCTCTATTATCTCTCTCTCTCTCTGTGAAACAAACTGAATTGCGTGACTATCTAACCTGAAAGTTATGGTGCGTGGGTTTATCTATTGAGTAACCGTTTGAACCCCGCGCACATAAGCCTGCTTTTGGATTAATTATCAATTTGAAACGTGGGTTTATCAATCAATTAATTAATAGCGTGTAATGCTCTCTCCACGTTATAAAAATCTATGGATATAATATTATTATATTCATATTCTAAATAAATAATAAATTAAACCATTATATATATTTGTACTTTTGTAACACATATTTTCCTCTATCCAAACTATTTGTTCTTTCAAATATCATTTTCAATATATTTATAATATTGATCATAACTGCTAATAGTATAAAATTCTATTTTTTAATATTTATCTCGCTTAAAATATATTTGAAAAATTGAACCCATTATAAATTTTAATGTATTTATAACATGTTTTGAAGTTGGAGATTTGAATTTAAAATTTTAATTTTAACACATTTACTTGTAATTCATCTATTTCAGGAAAATCATATAAATAAGAATTTATAATTTTTAAAAATTTCTACTTTTATCTAATTCTTATTTGATACAATTTATGTTTATATTATTTGTTAACAATTTCTTGATCAATAATAATAACAAGTTTATGGTTTCATATATCTTTTTAATATTTATAAATTTTGAATAATTAATGTCTGAAGAAAACCTATTTTTATTTTTAAAAAATAGTATTTTCAAATTGTTTACATGTAACAACCTATGCAGCAGGAAAATATATCTTTAATTTCGTTCAACCTAATTCTCCAATCTTTGCGCCAAGTCAATTTAAATTGGATTAACGAAACCCTAATGTTCCAGTCTCTGTGTGTAAAGGTTGATTTTTTCCCATTTTATTTAAATTAAATACAAGTCTTGACTTTAGCATTTTGTTATGGTAGGCGGTCTTTCTAATTAGGTGCAGCTGTGATCAAATTTAAATTTAATAATAATAAAAAAACATATAATATGATTGAAATAAAATAATTAAAAAAATATTAATTTTATATATCATTTTGTGAGCCTATACATTGTATTAATTTGACCATAATCACACATAATTGTACAAATTATGGTTTTATTAACAATCTTTAAAACTTTATCTAAAATTGCATACTTTTGCATATATTTGTTTTTTTTTCTAATTTTATAATATACATTACCATTATATATATATATATTGTGTAAAAATAAATAAATTATTTAATACAAAATTCAATATGACAAAAATAACCTCAAATATTTCCTTGCATCCCCTTCTCCTTCAATATAGGGAGTTGGAAGTTATGTCTTTGCAGGTTATAAATTCTAGAATTTAAAGCAAGTCTGTCTGCTGAACTTTAAAAACATAACCACCAACTTTCAAATAAAATCAATACCCATTAATGCACGAAGAAAATAAATATAATAAAATTGATTAAACCCAAGAAAATAAATTCTTCATATCTATTTAGATTTAGATATTTAAAAATAAATAAAAATTAGAATGCCACATAATCCTACTTCCTCATAATGGAGTATATATTAAAAAATACAATAAATTAAAGAGGAATAAAGTGGTAGACAAATCATGGCATAATTGTATTATTATTATTATTATTATTATTATTATTATTATTATTATTATTATTATTATTATTATTATTATTATTTGTCTCTAAGGAGAAGAAAGGAAAGTAAGACACATGGTTGGGACTTGGGATGTGTAATAATAAAGTTATTTTAGAGAAGTAAGATGTGTTGCCAGTATTGTCAAGAAACTGTACTCACAAATTGGATTTCTCATTTATTCATGTAAATTTAACTTACTTCGATTTAACACGTATTTAAGTTGTAGTTATTTTCAAGGCCCACTTTCATTTTTTGCCAAATATTTGATAACGATTAATTCCAAAAAAATAAATTAATAATAATAATAATAAATAAATAAAATAAAAGACAGAAAAAGCATAAATATCATTTTTCCCTTTTATTATTATTATTATTTAATTTTTTAATTTTTTATTTTTTTTGGGTTTGGGGGGGGGGGGGGGGGGGGGGGTGGCTGTAGCTGTACAGGTGTAGTGACGTTGTTGTGTGCCGCTTAGGAATGAAAACAGACAAGGCAAGAAAAGGGTATCGCAATCCTTGCAAGCAACGTTGCTTCCTAAAATGCCTAATTTTGGCTTAATTTATTATTTTAATAATTTCTAAAAATTGTATCACAATAGATGTTGGCCGTGGAATGCACATAACATAATATATAATAAAATTATATTATTATTATTATTAAAAATGTACATAATTAAATATTTATATCAGTTATATTTATGTAAATATTAATCAATTTAAAATATAACTTTATGTATTAAATTATTTTTTATTTTTTATTTAATTTTATTAAATAATAAATTATACAATATTTGGAATTGTCCCTTAATTGAATATAAATGTGTTAATTTACTAAAAACCATTAAAGTAAGCATTTTACCTTTATAAAAAAAATTATATTTTTAGGTTAATAAAAACTATTAAAGTAAGCATTTATATTCATTAAAATTTTGATATACTATTTATTCAATTCATCACATATATCAAAATTTTTAAGTTAATAATTTAATGCATAAAATTTTATATTTCATCCATAAAAATTATATTCCATAATTTTAAATATAATTATTTATTTTAATATATACAATATTAGTGTTAAATTAAAGATCACACCCATATTGCATATTTTAAAATAAGATATTTAATTTTAAAAGTCAATTAATTTTTAGATGATTATTTGTATTAGATTTGTGTATGTGTATTATAGGTTAAATGAAATATTTATGTTGGTTTTGGCTTATATATAAAAATAAATTAGATATTCTTTTATAAAATAATATTATTAGCTAATTTAAAAATTTTATTATATAAAAAATATTAACTTAGTTTTATTGTCTATGAATAAATATGTTGCAAATTGTGTATTATGAATATGTATAATTATAATAATAATTGTTATACTAACAACTGCAACAGTAATAATACTCCTATAAATGGGCTGACTTAGTTTAATGGGCTTCCATTGAAATAGGCCATTCCGGGCCGAGCTTCTATCTGATAGGCCCGCAACCCAAATACGGATACCGCAAGAAACAAATGTAGCTTAGTGGCTTTGGTTCACGAGCGGCTCTCTTCAATCTCCGTACATGTCTGCGGGTCCCACTGTCAGATTAATTCTTTTACAATTATTTTAATTTAGAATATAATTTAATTCTGTACATTGTAGTTACTATTAGAACAGTTGAATGTTTAGCATATTGCAATTTATCGGCAGTAGTTGTAGTATTAATCTAACATGTGAATACATTTACATAATAAAAATAATAATTAAATAAATGCAAACACTTCTGTAAAATGGTTGAACGAATGACACGATTTAAGGTATTACTTATTTAATTATAAAGTATTACTTGTTTAACCATAAAGTATCACTATTTTTTTAAGTATATTACTGCTGATTAGTTACCTTAAAAAATAGTGATACTTTATAGTCAAACAAGTGTATTTTATAGTTACTCAAGTAACATATTTAATCGTATCACACATAATACCGTTTCATAGGAGACTCACTCTTAAATAAAATATTAAATATTTCATTTGCTGAAAATAACTGAACTCTATTTCACAAAATTATAACCTTTTACATTATTTATTCTAATATTTTTATATAATAGAAAAGGAAGTACAGTGAGAAAAAATGAATAATTGATAGCACATAATTGGTTGAGAAACGTACAAGAAGTGATGGGTAAATGAGAGGAGAGGAGAGGAGAAGATGGCATTATTATTTAAGGAAGAAAACAAGAGAGACAGCTTTGATGTCCAAACACAATTTTAAAAAGTTAAATCTGGAACATTAAATTAACCAAAAAAAAAAAAGGTAGAACAGCTGCATTTAAAATGTCCGAAACGGGCCCCGTTCACCACATACGATACGATACGATGCAGAAATGTCCAAATCCATCTCATTTGGGCCCTCTTCAACTATTTCTTTTTATTATTATTATTATTATTATTATTATTATTATTATTATGATTATTATTATTATTATTATCTTTTTTTTTTTGGAATTTTATTGATTTATTACTTCTTTCACTACTTAAATGAAGACGTATCATTTTATAAAAATATTGACTTCTAACAAAAAAAAAAAAAAACCTTAATAGATAAATTTATGAATTCAAGACTATTTTGCAATTTCCACACAATAATAGAAATTGGTAAATTTATTGTAAATTTGATTTTATTTTTGCAATTCACATCAGCAAATTCATTATTTTCCATAACTTTTGTAGGGTTGAGAATTATTGTAATAATAGTGGCTGAGATTTTTTATTTTTTTTGACGAACATAATAATAATTCTGAAATGAAGGTATTTAAGGTGGTGGCATAAATATTGGTTAATTTATCCGATTTTTGTTTATTTTTTTGACATGATTAAAATAATTAAGTTTGTAAAGAATATTGCCAACTTATTAAATAAATTGTGTAAAATTGTAAGTTTAGAACAACAAAAGAATGGAGGATTTGTTTGCCAATAATGACTAAATTTAGTTAGGATAACATAGAATTCACTAATAAGCAATAATTGCTCCATAAGCTTTCCGCAAATGGAGAAACTAACCCAAAAGCTGAGTTACGGCATCCATGGCCCATACTTTGAGAGTGAGAGAGAGACAGGGAGAGGTTTTTGAGAAAATTCCTGTGACTGCGACGAAATTAATAAACAAGATTTACGAATTTAATGATGAAAGAAACTAAAGAAAGTGTAGTCTACAGCTAGTCAAAAGCCTCACTTACTGTACTGTTGAGTGCCAGCAGCCTCTCCAACTCCCACCCCCTCCCCCCCTTTTCTTGCGCTCCTTCAACACTTCTTCCCACGATGTGCTAAAGTACGCCGTTGCGTATAGGCTTCACCCCTCTCCCACCCTCTTTCCGGGCCCCGCTGTCCTTCCATGGCTCTGTGTGGACCGGCGGCATTCCTTGGTCTACTGCTCTCGGTGGTTTTTCTTGAAGTGCGACCTTCTTCGACAATTGCTGCTCACGGTGAGCCTGCTATTTGTGTGCGCGTGTGGTTTTTTTTTTTTTTTTTCATTTTCTCTCTGTATGGGTAAAGACAAAGCTGCGTTTTGTTGCATTTAATCTTTGAGTTGCTATTGTGGGGATTTGGGTGCATGGTGAACTTAGAACTGACTGAAGCTATTAATTCGTTGGTGGGTTTTCAGCTAAATTGCCATCTACATTTTGCACTGTTTTTGGAGGGATTCGAATATGGTTTGCAAATGGTTGGTGCTAATTTTAGTAAGGCGCTGAATGTTGGAAGTTGTTAATTTAGGGAAGAAGAATCTCTGTGTTGCTATGCATGCTTAGAATGCCGATTTATATCAAAATTTGATTATTCTTAGAATAACGGGAGCTAATGAAATATCATTAATTTCCTGGACATAAGGTTAAAGAATAAAAAAAGGCTGTGAACCACAGATTTATGGTGTTTTTTCTATCTTAAAATCTTGGGTATATGTTAAGAGTTCTTGTTATTTAATTAGTGGCAATAATGTGCAAATATAATCCTGGGCCAAATTCCGAGTAATGGTGTGGTTAGCTCTTAAGAGAAGTCGAACTCTGTGGTAAATTCACAATGCAACTCTTATACTCGCTGTACTTGTCATTTGGTGACTGTTAGTCTCTCTCTCTGGGGGTGCATGATTAGCTTATGAGAGTAAGTGTGCCACCTGGTTCTTACTTCTTCAATTTTTGCAGATTGCCCATTGGACTTAAGTCGGTCCAATTTCACACTAGCCGCCTCCCTATGCTCCAAACAGGAAGATAGAGGAAAGTGCTGCCGATACATCAACGCCTTAGTAGCCGTTTCCGTCTCCCAATACGCTAACAAAACAAGTAAATTGGGAGTGATTTCGGATTTATCCGATATCTGCCTCCATACCATATCTAAAACTTTTGAGCTCTATGGAGTTAGAAAGAATGCAACTGTTTTCTGCGGCTTTGGGACAAAAATACCCATAAACTATGAATGTCAGGGTCGATCAACTGTCACTCAGATGCTCGAGTCTCCAAAATTTAATGATGTTACTGAAAACTGCAGAGTGCCTTTGTCAGCGGATAATGCTTGCCGAAAGTGCTTGAATTCTGGTATTCTTTATCTTCGTAATTTACTTGGGCCTGTAGATAATGTGACGTTGAGTACTTGTAGGGATGCAACGTTTGCTGCTCTTGCTAGCCAAGTCGATTACATGTCAACAATCAACATTGCAAGCTGTTTCTTTGGAATTCAAGGTCTTATCAATCCCACAGGTTAGCTTCTTTATGATGGGCTGCTCATAAGTAAATACCACTTAGTTCACTACCATGTCATGAAAGCATAATTTTTTTCAAGATTGTTTCTCCTGCCCCTAGCTGTATTAACTGTTCTAATAAATCCTCGAATAAATTGATCTAGCATTGAAGTGGTTTTGTTCTAGTGCATGGTTCTATTCTTCCTGTTGGTCTTGATAATAGCTGCATGAAATGCAGCACGTTTTTTACGATTCACGAGTGTAAGACATGGTCTTTGAGGTACATAGTTAGTAATTATGTTCCAATTATATGGATTGGTTAGATCAGGATGAAAGTAATTTATTATGATATTTTGAGGAAGATTTCAGCCTAAAGTTATCATATCCTCTGTTATGGCATTGGGCTTGCTGTGGTTTCTCTTTTATTTTGTCTGCCTATGTAATTTAAACCATACTTGATGATTGGACAGCTATGATCAATGAATGGAAATCTTCTATAAAGACACTTATTTTTAATTTGATCATTTTAGTTTCGTTTTCCTTGTTTCCCTAATTTTTTTTTTCCTTTTCGCCATTTTAGGGTTGTCCCCTTCTTTACTCCCACCGGAGACATCGGCTAATCCTCCTGTTACCGCTAATCCACCTCAGCTTTCCCTAAACGCATCTCTGAACGAAAATCACCATTCTTACTACCTGTCGGTGGTCCCTGGCATAGGTATTGCAGTTATTGCACTTGCTATCATAATGCTTGCCGTATTGGTTTTCCTCATTCGTATGAAAAGCCGAGAGCTGAAAGACACTGATACAAATGACGAGATATCCCCAAAATTCATTGCTGTTCCTTCAAGAAAATTTCAGGATGGTATGTGATTGTTACTTCTCAAGTCTCCTCTCTTAATTCAGCCTTACAGCTTATAATTATGAATTTAGATGTGTGTATATATTTATGTATATATCCTAATTTTAATGTTGTGTCCTCTACAAATTACATGAAGGCCCATCGTGTATGTTCAGAAAATTCAGCTACAAGGAGACGAAGAAAGCTACAACTAACTTTACAACTGTAATTGGACAAGGAGGATTTGGAACCGTTTACAAAGCTGAGTTTCAGGATGGTCTAGTTGCAGCAGTGAAGCGGATGAACAAAGTTTCCGAACAGGCAGAAGGTGACTTCTGCAGAGAATTAGAACTCCTTGCTCGACTACACCATCGCCATCTTGTTTCTCTACGAGGCTTTTGTGTAGAAAGGAATGAAAGGTATATATTATATATATATATATATATATCCCCTTCTTATCATAAATCTTAAATCCTGCATCATAGAGATGTGCATGTTTGATCTACAATGCGAAAAAGTCAATACTAAAAGCAATGCCTACAATATGTTTCTATCACAGATTTCTAATGTACGAATTTATGGCCAATGGAAGCTTAAAGGATCATCTCCACGGTATGTTCTTGCGCTCCCTTTTCTAATAATTCTATCATTACGAAAGTCCTACTTAATTATTTATATATATATATATATATATAAAGTCGCCCCATGAAACCAATTTCTAGATCTGTTCTTTAATACAAGTCCTTTAGAATACAAAGTTGAACATTGGAATATTCTCGATAATATGCGCTCCCTTTTCTAATAAATGTATATCTAAATATTTGTACATCTGTATTTTTTTACTTCACTCGATGCGAATTAAAAACTTCAAGAATCGTTTCTCATTGATTTCCTGAGTACACCTAATTATTCTCATTTTCAGCACAAGGTAGAACTCCGTTGAGCTGGCAAACGAGAATTCAAATTGCCATTGATGTGGCAAATGCGCTGGTAGATACCACTGATATATACAACATCCTGATAATATGGTTTTCAGATTTTTACTGGTGCATTTTTCTATGTGCAGGAATACCTCCACTTTTACTGTGACCCTCCTTTGTGCCATAGAGATATTAAGTCGAGCAATATATTATTAGACGAAAACTTCGTTGCCAAGGTAATACACTCACATGTCGATACTACATTCACTGAGGCGTTTTCTTTTATAGCCACTAGCCAATAGAAAAAACTCTTTTTTTAGCAACTAGACAAGCAAAATTTTGTTTTGGACGTCTTACACCAGCTTATACCAACAGAAACCAAACCATGCAACTTACACCAACCTGTGCCATCAAAACTCAGGTTATTCACCTTTACCAGTTTGTACCATCAAAACCCAGGCTGTTTGACCCTAGCTCGTATCAACAAAACCAGAAAGGTATCCTCGGCAAAAAATTATCTCTTGGGTTAAAAAAAGAGTTTTTATTTCCCATGTGGCTAAAATTTGAGGTTTTCGTCTAGTGTTTCATATATATACACACATATATAGTATATTATATTGATGATCTTTTCTATCTCCAGATTGCTGATTTTGGCCTTGCACACGCCTCAAAAGATGGCTCAGTTTCCTTTGAACCAGTAAACACTGATATAAGAGGAACTCCAGGTTGACCGACAATCTTGAACAACAATAAACCATTTCCTTGCAATATTTTGTCAAAGATACTAAAATGATTTAACCATGATCAGGTTATTTGGACCCTGAGTACGTAATAACACAAGAGCTAACAGAGAAGAGTGATGTGTACAGTTATGGTGTGGTTTTACTAGAGCTGATCACAGGGAGACGAGCAATACAAGATAACAAGAACATAGTCGAGTGGGCTCATGCATTCTTGGAAACAGAATCAAGGATAAACGAGCTTGTAGACCCCTATCTTGGAGATACGTTTGACTTTGATCAACTCCAAACGCTCATAGGTATTGTGAGATGGTGCACTCAGAGAGAAGGGAGGACAAGGCCTTCAATTAAGCAGGTTCTCAGGCTTCTTTATGAAAATTCAGACCCAATGCACAGTGGGTTTGTTGAAGCTGTGGAAGATGATGAATGTGAAGAAAATGAAAACAGGGGAAGGAAGAGCAGGGGCAAGAATGTCTTTTTCAGTGGGGATCATGGAAGATGTCTTGCTTCTTCTTCAAGCACATCAAGATCGTATTGCAGCCGGAGTTTTCTTCTCGAGATGGGCTCTCCTCAGTCTCCTAACAATATCCCGTCCATTTAGGGTCATTCCATCAGACACTGAACAGCCATTATCTTAGTAAAGAACTTGGAAGAGAGAGATCACATACGTCCAATGAGAAATGAGTAAATTGTTTTTGTGTTTCTGTTTTCTGCAGGGTAAAGTGTAGTTTTTTTCTTTTTTACTTCAACGATTCTTCCTTGCTACCCAACTTACCACTGATTCTTCTTCTTCTTCTTCTTCTTCTTTTTTTTTTTTTTTTTTGGGGTGGGTGGGGGGGGGGGGGGGGTTGCTGAGGTTTGTGATAGGACAATTATTAGATTTTGGCATAAACATTCAAGTTTGTGTTACGGAGAACTTGATTGAGATTCATTTACGAATTTGTTTTATGCAATTTAAGTCCATAATATCAAATTAAAATTTTTTTTTATTGAATTTGGAGAAATCAGAAATCCAGTGTACAAAATCATCTAAATTCCTTCGTTCATATGTTCTCTATTTTCATATTTTTAGGAACGTATCTAAAATTTTGTGTCGAGAGGACCAACTTAAAAGAGGAGAACTATCATATATATTACAAATGAAAAATATTGAACAAAATTACATATAAAATAAAATTACAGAGAATCCTTTGAAATTGAAAGGTGTCAGAGGAATTCCACTAATTTAACTGGTAGAATATAAAACAAAGGATTAAACCATCAGTTGTAGTTGCAAGGATACTAGCTTTATTTCACTTCACAATAAACATGAACATCATCACAACAATAACTAGTAGAGAACATATAGCCATTAAAGTTCAGAAGCAACTCACCACATTTTGTGCACCACAGTGATCCATTTCTCGACTCTGCACACGACGACACCATCAAGAGTCTGAAACCGTGATGCCAACAAACATTATCATGGAGTAAGGGAATATGGAATTCAACACTGCTGGTTAATACCAAACACAAGATTTAGATGCAGGATCAGAATGAACACATTGAGATTAAACCGAAGTCTGATCCCTTTGTTACGTTTCGCACTAACACAATTACTAAAAAAGGGAATTGGTTATCTTGTATTACAAGTCAATAATTCAAGTAACAGCTAATGTACAGAAAGATCTTCCATTTTTGGATGATCAGATTCAGCTCTTGCATGAGTTCTACCAAAGTAATAAAAGAAGTGAACACTCAATAATACCAAGTACCCGCCTTGCAGACAATTGTCTCATTCTCCTCTCCCAAAAAAAATAAAAAACTTCATGGTAATGGAGAACAGGTTAGAGCATGCACCAGGATGAGGAAGCAAAGAGCCAATCTCGAGCACAAAGTATATTTCGGACATTAAATTAACCAAAAGAAGGAAATGATCTGCTGCTACACGCCGATAGCAATCATAACCTTTCTTTTACTTGCTGGTTCTTCTCGCACCACCACCAAATCTCTCACCTTATCTAGAAGCTCTTCAAGATGACTCACTCCAAAGCTCAAATAATCCAGTTGTCTTTTGTATCTTTGATGATAAATCGCCTCAAAACAACCAAGAAAAACTTGACACGAGTAACTCACCAAAATCTCTTGAAGCTCGTATCTAAAGTTATCAAGCTTATGGTCACTGGTTTGAGAATAATCTTTCCTCCCTAACGTATCACCATTTTCTCCAACAAATATCCTTTCATCTTCTGAGAACTCATCTGAAGATCCAGCTACAGCTGTTGTATCAATGTTATCTTCTTGAACCCCTTTTCCTTTCTTGTCCCTCCTAGCCAAAATCACAGGAGGGGCCACTGATTCAGGCTTTGTGTTACGGAGACATACAATCCTCTTTTTGCGTTTTCCCTCAACAGTGATTGCATCAACCATCTTGTTTAGTAGATTCACAAGCTTAACCGCCCCATATTCAGAAACGTACAGAGGCCGCCCATACATTTTTTGGTATTCTGCAGGAAGCCGGGTTAGAGGTAAAATGCCACCCAACAGTTCAAGCAATTTTACCAATTGGCCCTTCAAACCATTCACATCACCCGGCTGGACCCACATCAGGTCATTGTGCTCGCTCGAATCGCGACTTCCCGTTGTAACTTCGTTCACACCAGATGCAGGGTTGTGTGACCCGGAAGCCATCGTATTTTGGAGCTTCAATATTGAACTACTACTATATTCAGATAGAGACTGTGATACAATCGAAACTTCTCGAGTACAGTAAGAGCTCCTTGAGACCCCTCTATACAATATTGATTCTTCTTCATTCTGAGCTTCAGCACAATCATTGACCTGGCATCCCACCAAATGTCCAGTTACCTCAGCCGGGCCCACAAAAGTCGGTATTAATGGCTTAGCAGGGGGCACAAAGCCTTCCCCACGAGAAACACTAAGCCAATCCCAAACAAACCTTCCTGCATTACATAGAGCTGATGAGACACCCGTCCCTGAAGGAATGACTAATATGACATTGTATCCTCGCTGTCCCAGAATATGGAGAGCAGGGGAAAAATCTACATCACCCGATATAAGCATGATGGAAGCTGGAGGAGGATTGTCAAGGGCAAAAAGGAACATGTCGACCAAGATTGCCTTATCAGCAGCGTCCTTCCTCCCATTGGGGACATCTATGAGCTTGACACCTGTCCTCTGGCAACCCTCTCTTAGTCGCCTTGGAAAAGAGTTAAAATCCCCATATGCTGAAAACATAGTAACGGCTCCATCTATAACGGGATGGACCCGCAATGCCATCCGAATGTTACCAGCCACATCCTCTGGCCGTACATCGCTTGGCACTGGACAGTTCTCAATGTCCCAAAGAACTGCAACTGGACCATGCAGTGAGCTCCGACTTTGATTAGGATTGGGTATTGATGGATTTGGGTTTGAGATTGACATTTGATCTGCACCCTCTTCTGCGTAATCTGATGGCAACGCCAGCACAGATGTATTTGAGCTTGACATCATGGACTGTATAGAGTTATAGCTTCCTGATATTGAAGACTTCTAGCCTACTGTCAGCAGGATCTGGTTCGCCAAAGAAGAAAGAAGCAGAATATTTCAAACATTATTCGATAAAGAAACAAAGTTGGCAATTAAAAACACATTAAGGAAATGGATGGTGGCTAAAATGCAAGCCCTTCAAAATAATTTAACTTCTGGATATCAAAAGCTCAATAGAACAGGCTATAGTTCAACTCAAAGATTAAGGCCGACATATTCACTAATACTCACTTGTACATTTGTTTTACATATATTCTAATTACTTTATCTCCATTCAACCGTTCAAGTCTTGTGAAGAAATGTTCAAATCAAATCAGTTCAGCCTGTCACACTTTCTTAGTCAGGAGCTCAACTTTCAAACTCTAAGTGACTTTACTATTTGCAAACAACAGTTTGATATCTTATTAATTGGTAACCGGCAATGGTACCAAGATGGAGAGCTATATAATTGGAAATTTGGACCTGGTATCAGTAACGGTTTCTGGTGCCCCGATACCACAAACATAATTGATGATCGGGTAGGGGTATCTCTTGGCAACATAACTAAGGCATGGAAACAATTTCTTTCCAAACTTAATGTTCATATCAAAACAAAATTAATTAATAGCATCATCAAACAAGAACAGATTTGGAATGATGTGGTTAAGATTACATCAACCACCATAAGATCGGAATAAATTCTGCACGAGCAAACATAACACTGAAAGTTTAAGAATACCAAGAAATTCAACCCAGTAACCACTACAGAAATAAAGAGCAAAGAATCGAAACAACGAAAGATTCAAAATTTCAACTAAAAGCATCATCGATCTCCGTACACACCAATGAATGCCGGTAGAAAGAAGACTAACCTGATGTCGATATCAAGTTCAATTGAATCGGTATGGACAAACTTTATTCTTCGAGTTCAAATTACTGAAGAGTCATGGTACGAACTATACTAATCCGAACACAAAAAATCAAGGGTTTTTCACTGGGTGAAGTCGCGATGACAAAGGAGGAGAATTCGCAGAAATTGGTAATGAAATACACACTCGGACAACAACCGACGTATCAATATAGGCAAAAGGAAAATACGTGGAAATTAAATGAGGATACGTATCCTGTAAGGCTCCGCTGTGCAATGATGAAAACCCCCCGCATTAAGGATGAAACAATATTTCTTTCTATTTATTCCCTTAATATTTTATTTAATTAATTGTTCGTTACTTTATTTTCCACATGTTCTCTACGCTGCGACACAAAACAGGGAATATCTTCATCAATATTTCATTTTACTATGCTTTCGGGACTTGCTAGTTTATAATTATATTTAAAAATTAAAAATAAATATATTTATAACATAATTGAAATTAATTAATATTTTAAAATATTTTATTATTTTATTTATAAATTATGTAAACAAAAATTATTTAAATATATATTCCCTCCCCGCTAAGAGTATTGCTTCTAAAGTAATTAGTAATTGCATAAAATTATATTATTTAATAAATTTTAAAAATATATTATTTAATATTTATTTACAACCCTAATTCAATACAAATAATCAATCAAATACAGAATAAATATTAAAATTTAATCCAAATGAGCAACAAAATTTATTATATTTTTCACATCCAATAACCATTTTAATATATACAATGTCCTAGGCCTAAAATTAAATATCGAAAATAAATAAATAATTCAATATATTATACATAATAAAAACAAAAAAGCTATTTATATTTTAAAATTGGTGAATGGCTTTTTGTAGCTGGATTCGTGTTTGTTCTATTATTTTTCATTAAACTAAAGTAGTGACGGAGGCAGAAATTCATGTAGGAGCTTCAAATCAAACTAATTTATCCTGGAGCAGGTCCATTAATTAATGAGGATGTGTCTTTTTCTTTAAAAAATATAAAAAAAAAAAAAAAAAAAAAAAAAGATCCAAGAACCAAGTAAGTAAATGAAGAAGCATTTTACAGTGGATCATTTCAAGAAAGAGATGTAAAGAAGAGGCCCAACAGAAAAACAAATCCCAAAAACTGCATCTACACACAGTTGGATACTAATGCTATGAAACCTGTACACACACAGCGCTGCCCAAATCTATGAACCCAGAACCCTTTCAATAGCAGCCACATAGAACTCCTTAGGCATGGTGCCCACAACAGAATCTTGCTTCTCACCGTTTTTGAAGAGCAGGACCACCGGCACCGCCTTGATCTCGTAGTTCTCAGCAACTTGCGAGTCCGTGTCTGCATCGAGAACAAAGCATTTTAGCCTGCCCGTGTACTCCACTGCAATCTCCTCGATCACTCGATGGACCATGCGGCACGGCCCACACCAACTCGCGTAAAACTCCACAAGCACTGGGGTGTCGCTTTCTTTAATCAGTTTATCCCACGATCTCCCAGTCACCACTGCAGCTGCATGGTCAAAGATATATTATTATCTTTTTTAAAGAAAAATATACATAAAAGTTAGACAATGCTATGAGTCTCAACCCGATAATCAGTCAATTCTAGTTAACAGGAAAATTATTTATCATTTGAATGGAATTATATTTTACTTACAACTATAACCAGCAAGCACTAATGCAACTGCATCTTGTTTACTATGGTTCAGATTTGTTGTTTGCAGTTCAGGGTTTCACTGTAAATCGTTTTATTTTAGGCCGTATGACACTAAGAGTAAGAACACAACGATGCAACACTTGAGATTTATCTTATATTTAGACTTGAGATTCTATAATGCAAACCAATCCTAATAAGCACTGAAGTCCACAAAATCAAATGTTCAACAGAACAGAGAAACTCATAACTTTGATGTCCAATAATGGCAAAATATAACACGTTAAACATCACTTGATGATGTAAATAATTCTGAATTTCTCTCATACATGCCCTATTACATAATCTAATTTTGTAGTAAAAGCTCTAAAGTGGTTTGCCATACTTCTCAGTGCAGGCGTATATGCACATTTGTGATGTTCAATGATTTTGGGACGATCTTATATTTTATACTCGAGACAAATAAAAAAGGCTCCGTATATGAAGAAAAACAGTTCACAACCTGTGTCTTACAGTTTAGGGTAGAAATACAGAATATTTTGATATTAAGGGAAACGAAAGATAGCAACAATGTTAGATAATTGGAGGAACTTGAAAATATCATAAGCAAAAGATGCGTAATGAAGAAACACAGAAACTTAACCAACAACAATCAGGTGCTAACTTGATCACCCCTAACTCAAGCTCACCTTCCGGCCCCACAGAAAACAGCTAAACTGACACTCAATAGATAAACTGAACAGATAAATATATGGAATATCACAGCCGGACAAATATATCCAATGCAAATAACTTATGGCCGACGAATACCTATATTGTTTTGAGTACTAAAATGTCAGTTTAATAAGCTCTCTGTTTCATCAAATTCCATAAGAAGCAAAGTTCTTGAGGATCAGCAGTAAATCCAATGTAGTGTGGAGGTTAAAGAATATATAATATTATTAGCAAGAGAATGACGTTGATGAACTACTGATGGGCCATTGGCACTGTTATTAATACAAGGTAATGTCACTTTAATCCTATATAGACAACATGGTAGCTATCACTAAATTCGTAGAAACAAAAATTAACTTCTTTATGATTTACTTAAAGGAAGAAATCAGAATCAACTCTCAGAATTGAGATTCTAATTGGTAACAGTAGTAACATTTAGATCAAGACATCAAATAAACGAGTACAATCAGTTTATACAATTATAAATGCACTATTTCGATCCATATTAGCGCAACCACAGAATCTTTCAATTCTCTCTTCCTTTCTTTTTTCTTTATTTTTTAATGTGAGAGAGAGAGAGAGAGAGACTTGAATTCATTTTCTCTCATTGAATAAAGGAAAAGTATTACCACTGGACCAGATGAAAATGCCATTATAATTAAAGAAAAATAGTTAAATTAGACCATATTCACTGATCTAATCAGGTGGTCGTTCTTACGATCGAGAAATAATCAAAGATCATGAATCAATGCAAATGTAAAGTTGGTCGAACCCAAATCCAAGAAGAAGAAAAAAAAAAATGGATCCAAGATATGCAATTCTTCTAGGAATTCAAGGGTGACTTACTTCTGTTATCGCCAAGGCAGGATGCACGTACGGATTTCCGGGCTTCGAGCCTCCTCTGGACCCGAATTGAAAGACTGAATCGGTTACTCTGCAGCGGTTGACTCACTGAGTTCGACGAAACAACTCCAAACCGAAGGTGGGGGCGCGAGATGGAAAAGACGACAGTAGAGCAGCAAGAGGCAGCCATTTTCAAGGGCAAAGTATGAGCTGCAAAACCCACTTCAAATACCGGCAAATCTTAGACGAATTGGGGGTGATCTGTGTGTAATTGTACGTGTATGCACAGGCAATTACAATACAAGGGTTTTGCGTCGCCGCGTGCAAATTGAGAGAAAAATCAAGAAAGCAATGGCTGGTAGCGGAGGTTGTATAATTTTTATTCGCAATGTTTTGAGTAACGGACAAAATAAGGGAATCGCAGTGGAGATTCAACAATAATTCACGTGGGTTTTCGATTTTCGGGTGGAGATGGTGACTGTTAAACCAACAATTTTTCTATGATTTTAAAAAAATAATAATAATAATATAATATTAATAATAATCAAATAAAAATTCGATCCTTTAAAAATATATATATATATAAATATAAATCTTTCTTGTTTAATAGTCCTTTACTCAAAACCTAACAAATGTTGATTTTCTTTTCTCTTGAATCTACTCACAAAGTTATATATTATACAATAATAAATATAGCCCACAAATAGTCACATTAGATATTTCTTGATTCAGGAAATTGGGGCCCATGGGCTGCTCCAGCAGACTTATCTGTAACGAGGCCCCGCAATTTGTTTCATTTTTTATTATTTGTTTTTTACCTAAGTATTTATTAAAGAGAGAGAGAGAGAGAGAGAGAGAAATTTGAAAAATAAAAATGCACGCCCGGTGGGACTCGAACCCACAATCGCCTGATTAGAAGTCAGACGCCTTATCCATTAGGCCACGGGCGCTTGTTGATGTTTAAACATTAAATAACATTTTCACAAAAATTCTTAATTAGCATCTACCAACTCAAAACCGTCCATATGAGACCGGTTTTTGCAACTCTGATACTATTTCGACTTAGAGAGAGAGGAGGCGATTTTTATGGGGCTTTTTTTTTTTTTTTTTTTTAGAAGATTATGGTAAATATTATTTGTCAAATTCCCATGTAAAGTTGCCAAATTGACATTCACCCTTCCACAATACAAACAATACTAGCTATCCAGAAAGTAAATGTTGTGTTTCTTCACCAAAGTTTCCTTCTCTTGTTCTTGTATACGCACTTCACATGGCAGCCTAACCACCAAGAATCACCTTTTTAGCTTTGTCTCCCATTCTTCGCAGCAACACTCAGAAAATGAATCATCACCATTTTTAAGGCTCCTCATCAGTTTGGCAATAGCTTTTTGTAGCCGCCTAATCCACAATCACATTCTGAAGACACCGTATTTGGTACTCTCAGGCTTTCGGTTTAAGGAAGCAGCAATGCATAGGCCCAAGATTTTTCGCGTATCAGCAGGGTCAATCACCCCATCATCCCAAAGCCTTGCTGTGGAGTAATACGCACTGCCTTCTCTTTCGTATGCCTCCACCACTCCTGCCTTGAATTTCTCCTCCTCTTCCTTGCTCCACTGCCAGTATGGATACTTGCGCGTTAGTGGGGCCAGTTTGTACATTCAGTCAATGGTTGAATTAAAGTCTTACCTCAATTTCAGCCTTCTTCCGATTGGCCCGTTCTATCTGAGCCAGCACACCAGCAGCCTGAAGAAAGTCAATTGGACAGAAATGAATAATTCGGCTTTCCCAGAACAAGCTCCACAAGGCATGTATAAGCAAGCTGTTAAAGTTCACATAACAAAATTTTATGATAATTGCTAAAAACATAGACGCCCTATAAAGGAATGTATTCCACAACTAATGTCTATTATGAAAGAATCAACAACCACCTGAAAGAAACACCACAAAGATAATCTATTATGAAGAATTAACAACCACCTGAAAGAGACACCACAAAAATAATCTATTACGAAGAATTAACAACCACTTGAAACACAAGTTACCACCACAAAAATAATACAGCAGTAGAATAGAGAAGTAAGTAGGCCTAACCACTTGAGAAAAGCGTCACATACTCTGTTATTCCAGAATTAACAAATCAGAGAAACAAAGAGAATTTGCCAACTTCGAAATGGCATTTTCTTCCTTGTCCATGATAAGTACTAGAAACAAAGACAATGCCCTAGAAAGCAGCAAAAATAGTTGACAGCTTGGATTTTGGTAAAATCATGAAGAATAAAAAATAACCATCCAAAAGAGTCTTCACACCATAGCAATGCGTTCTGTTGTGTCTAAATATGAAACAGATGACCTAGAAGCATTATATTTAACATATCAGGATTACGAGCTGGAAAGAAGGGATGGAAACAATCTCATATATGAATTGCCATAAATATTGACAGGAGAACATGATCAACTAAAGCTTACTTATTACTTTTCATTTGAAAATTTGTAATAGTCAATAGTCTCCCGAAATTGAAAATCCTAAATGTTGTAACATCAATCGTGTTCTGGGGTTTTTCCAATCCAAAAAGAATTGATCCGAAGCATGACAGATATTTTACCTGAGCGCCACCCATAACAGATATTTTAGCATTTGGCCAAAAGAACATGAAATTAGGGCTGTATGCACGCCCACACATTGCATAATTTCCAGCTCCGAAGCTTCCACCAACAACCACCGTAATTTTCGGAACCTAAACAGAAGTCATTCGAAAGTAAAAAGACAAGATGAATCAGTAGTTCCTTCAAATTTTATTCACACCAATTAAAAAAGGAAAATGAAATGATGCATACAGATAATAGAAACCAACATATCCAGGTTTTCTAAATTCTAATGGAAGGGAAAGGCTGAAATAAGGGAATGCAAGATACAATTAGAAACATAATGGACAGAAGCAATACAGGAGTGATTCAAAGTCCGACCTTTGCGCAAGAAACTGCCATCACCATTTTAGCTCCAGATTTTGCTATACCATTAGCCTCAGATTTTGAGCCAACCTGAAATATATATGTTTATTACGAGGATCTATAATGAATTTTCATGTTCATGATATCATTGTCAAAACAAAGAGAACTTAATAACATAAAAGGTGTTCAGACCCAAAAACATTTAAGGGTTTGTCATACTACTAAGAAGTTTCGGGTAACAACAGATAACAAGGTACTAGATTGAAAACTTCCTCATGCACTCATTTTCCAGCATAATCATTGCCAAATGCCTCCACTGGGAATTAGCTTTAGCTGGTTAATATAGTTCCACATATTCTATTGTTCTACCTAATTAATTGTAAGTCATTATCAATATGATGTCAGCTCTGGCAACAGCTATGTAGATTTCAGATGGTACATACTTATTTTGAAACTAATAACACTATCAGGAGATGTCAGTCAAATCATAGCGGTAAACAGGAAAAGTAAGATGCTGCATACCATAAATCCAGTGATGTTCTGAAGAAAGATCAATGGGATGTTTCGTTGAGTACATAATTCAATAAAATGAGCCCCTTTCAAAGCAGATTCATTGAACAGTATACCATTGTTCCCAATAATTCCAACAGGCTGCCCAAATATCCTTGCAAAGCCTGTTACAAGCGTCTGTTCATAAGAAAAACAAAGAGACCTATTACAAGATACTTTTAGAGGCCAGAATAAATACATAAATAAGTAAATATTGATAAGCAACCACAGTTTGAAGAGATCAAAAGGCCTTACAGTGCCATACAGTTTCTTGAATTCATCAAATTCACTACCATCAACAATACGTGAAATAATTGATCGGATGTCAAATGACTGCTTGAGGTCTGTTGGTGCAATAGCACGAAGTTCAGCTACATCATACAAAGGCTCCTTGAAATCCGATATTCCCTGATGCTGACCACCCACAATACCAGCCATATGCAGATTTCTAACTATATTTCTTCCTATAGCAAGTGCATGCAGTTCATCTGCAAGATAAACATGGCTTGCACAACGTCATTCAATCAAGGAACCAAAAGAAATACATTTAGGAATGAAGTCTATCAATATGAGCAAAGGTCAATCATCATGGTTTAAAGCTGATTAATAAGATACCAATAAAGTCTAAACCTTTACCTTGAGCAAAATAGTCTGAGACACCTGATGTCCTACAATGCACAGATGCACCCCCCAAGTCTTCTGCTGAAACTTCCTCCCCAGTTGCAGCCTACTAAAACTTCAAATAAGTGTCGCTTTACAAGAGTAGTTAAATGAGAAAAACTCTGAGCTATGAATATTTGAAGTCCTTACAACACAAGAAGCCAACTTATCATCAAATATAATAATTTCAGAAGCATGTGATTTACTTTCTCATAGTGCTTGAGGGTTGAGAAATAAAAACACAGATGCTAAGTTCAAGGGTAGTCATAAATGCCTAGTGGAATTACCAGAAGTTTTCAACTAACCTTTACAAGGGGAGGCCCAGCCAGAAATATTGTTCCATTTCCTTTGACCATAACGCTTTCATCAGCCATAGCAGGAATATATGCCCCACCAGCTGTGCAAGAACCTAGTACCAACGCAATCTGGGGAATGCCCTCTGCAGACATCAAAGCTTGATTGTAGAAAATTCTACCAAAATTTTCTTTGTCAGGAAAGACCTCAGCCTGCTTTGGAAGGAAAGCACCTCCACTGTCCACGAGATACAGACAGGGTAATCTGCATTGAGCAGCAATCTCTTGTGCCCTAAGATGTTTCTTTATAGTGATAGGATAGTATGTCCCACCTTTTACAGTGGGGTCATTAGCAACAAACATACAAAGCCTCCCATGCACTGGACCAATACCAGTAATTATTCCACCAGAAGGTAATGGTTCATCATATAATTCATGGCCAGCAAGCTAAGTTAAAAAAAAAAAAGCAGGAAATCAGGTGCAGTACAATCTAATATGAAGTGAATACACAATATTGAAGTAAAAACTTAGCTGCAACCTACCACTTGATTGAGATTGATAACTTGATGCATCTAACGCATGCTAATCAAATTATCATTATGTTCACAAACAAAGAGGTTAATGCTAAATAGTCCTTGGCAGTCTTCCAACTTCCCAGGGTAAACAAATGCTGCAGAAATATATCAATTGTATCCCTATAACATCTACATTACTGCATCAGAGTTTTGTGCTAAAGTTTTCCTCCATCTTTTCGTGTGGGTATGCAATAACCAAATTGTTTGCACTTTTTCCAAATTTATTTAAAGTGATCTCAAAATATTCAGAAGGCATGCATGATCTACCAGTACAGCGAAGATGATGAGTCATGCACTCTATTAATTAGCCAACATCATTTTCCTTTTAGTATAGCCAACTGGAGTTAGGGAGAAAAGCTGTGAACTGAAACAAGCTACTGAATGCATATAAACAAAGTAACAAGATCAACAAAAAATATGTAATTGTGCCATATTGAATTTACTCTTTTGCTAAAATCAGAGAAAAACAAACCTGAGAAAGCTCGAGGAATGAAGAACCAGGATCGATCAAACGATCAACTCTTTCTCTGGGAAGAAGCTTATTCCTACTTCTATTCCTCTTCACAGCCGAAGGTCCTCCACCATTCATTGCCTATTCCACCAAAATCCACCATTTTCAGGCTATCATACACATGCAACACATCATACAAGAGAAAGAGACATGAGAGAGTCAGAGAGAGAGAGAGGGGGGCGATGCCTGTTGAAGATGGGAGTGAAGTTGAGAAATTAGGCTTTCCATTGCTTCAGAGTTGCGGACGTAGGAATCGGAGCACCGGTCTAGTGTGTCGGGTAATACACTAGTACATAAGTGCCGGATGTGCTCGGCGGGCGAATTCGGGCTCCATCGCCGCGAAATTGATCGTCTAGCCGGCAACGAAAGTCTCCTGGCCAAGTTTCTCAGCATTCCTGATTTCTTTTTTCTCTCTCTCTCTCTCCCCCCGATTTTAATTAGCTCCCTCGCGGCGTGGTGTTCTATTTTTGTAGCATCTTATTTAAGTAGAGCAGCTTGAGGAGAGCCTAATCCTAATCAGAAAAGTATGGCTTGTCCGACCTGTAATTCATATCCCACCCGCTATTCCAACGTCTGCTTTCTAATTCTTATCCCTGTTTCTGGATTATAGATATAATAATATTATCTATTTTATTTATTTATTTTGTAAATTTGTTTCTCATTAATTATTTATCCATATGGGAGGCCAATTTTACTTATAGCTCGTAGGTAGGGCCAGCTAAAACAAATAAATAATTGGGTTGAGTATTATCTAAATTCTATATTTTATTGATTTGATAGGTAAGATACAAATATAGAATCTTGTCCAATGACTACCTCTCTGATCTATTGTATAAATAAATATTATTTTTGTTAAGAGTATTTTTTTATTTTTAATGAATTTGATCAAGTTACAATTTGTGAAAAATTATAAAATCGTACTCATTCAATTTTTTTATTCGTTAATTTAATTTATTCAAATATATATATAACTTCTTTGTGATTATTAAAATAAGATATTAACATTTAAAATAGTACTTTTAGTTGGTTCTTGAACCTCTTATATTTATGGCTCATCGAAAAATTTTCTACTCTAATCGAAATTCAGCTGACCGAGGAGTTTGAAAGAGTTGAAAAGGCACTATATCGTTGAAAGCATTTTCATAGCTTTACTCTCACGTAGACTGAGTCTTTATGGTCCAAGATAATCGAACCATCAAGAAGAGTATTGACAAGTACTGTAAGGGAAGCTCCGTCCATCATTCCAGTTCGTTGGTACCCTCCCGAGCTGGGTGAAAGTGAATACTAATAGCAATTCATTGAGAGTTGTTTTGGGTCTATTCCTATCATGCTGGAGAATTGTAAATTATTCAAAAACCTTGTCTAACTAATACACTCTTGATAATCTAGAATATGTTATGTTCCTATCTGTACATTTTTTTTTATTTTTTCTAAGATAAATATATTCAGCGCAATTTATTAACACAAATATGGAACTTAGCAATCACCATTAAGATCCTTGTGATTGATCAGTAATCATATGAGATAAATAATCAAAATTATAAGTATGCATAATAGATAATCTGTCTTGTCTCATACATGACAAGGAGGCATCACCGCAGCAGCAGCTGTGATTTTGGAAACCATGAATATTTCTTGCGCTTACTTCTCAAGATTTTCAAATACACATCTCTAATTAAACTTTGTCCAGCATACCACCACTTATTAATGTTACACAAGGTCTTTTAAGTAAAATAATACTAATATAGTTGAACATTTGAATATAAGAGAACTGGTTTTGATACTTTTCTTTTTTGGTACAAAGTCTGGTAGTTAGTGCAATTCGATCATAGGTAGAGAACTATAAATTGTTCTTGCATGTGAATTACTAATTTGGCTAAAGATTATGGAAATGTTGGTTTTCGTATTAGTATTAGCGTACTCCCTCCGTCCCAAATAGAACGATAGGAAGTAGATGAAGAAATGTGAAAACATTTCTTCTATAACAAGATCCAAAGATGGAGACAATACTGCTCCTAAAGTCTAGCAAAAAGAAACAGCAGATGAAGCACATAACAGATTAACAATGCAGAGAAGCAAATAGTGGTGTCATACAGACTGGTTCTCTCATTCTCACTAATAATAAAAGCAGCAGCACCATAATATACATACAGCAATACACTCTTTTGCTTCTGTACATACGCTATCCATCGAGCAATCATGATCTCCCAAATGGATCATCATTTCTTGTTGAAACCCTATCAAACAAAGAAAGTTTCTTACTCCTTCAATTCTCTACCAGGGTCCAGTTAATGTCCTTCTCAAGCACATTCTTTTACCTCCACACTTCTGATTCATTGTCTCCAAGATCTGATGCCCCCACAATAAATTAAAGGAAAATTATATTGCAGATCAGGAAAATGCAGAGCACTCATTGTTTGGATATAATAAACAAAATTGATCTAATTCTGCCACCTAGGAACGAATCAAATTCCAACGATTTACTACAAGTGAGATGAACGACAGCAATCATCGCTTATAAGTGATGCGAGATCACCCACCCACACACACACAGGAAGAGACTATGATCTCATGCAGTTGAACAAAACCTGAATGGGAAGGTGTTCTGTTGGTTGCCGTGAAAATTCATATGGTTAATCTATTTAAGTATGTGCAGAGAAAAACATTTAATGACGTGGCGGAGATACAACCACTGAAGAAATCAGTACCTGATTTTTCTGCTGCTCCATAAATTCCTCCTGCATTCACATTTATAAAGTTTTTTTGTCAAAACCATCACTTTCCAATTTGATTTTTATTGTTGACCCCCAAAAATAAAGAAACATACCTGCTTTTTCCGCAGCTCTTGGTTCATTTCTCTGAGCTTCGCTACTTCTGCTTCCAGTTCCAAAGTATAGGCCTGCATTATTACAGATAACATTATAAAGTTACATATTAGGATGAGCAGACAATAAGAAAGGAAAACGAGAGGTCTTCTCATATATTAAAAAGTAAGAGACTGGACCAAGGGAATTAGAAACATAACAAATCCAATGGTAGCTGAAACCAACTCATGGCAAAAGGAACTAACAAATTTGATAGTCCAAAAAGTTTGCAGAATTTATATAAGACGATCCACCAAATGGATTACTATTTATCAAACAGATTTCAGCTACCTTTAACAAGCTTATACAATGTTTAAGCTCATCGCAATAAAATAGGGTAGTCCGTGTAAAAGCTGGACTTCAGCCAATATACGGTCTAATATGTTCCATGACAGTTCTCAAATGAAGTGCTAGGAATAATTTGATTTCAAGTCTCAACTATTAGTCATACAAGCATGCTTTTGGCTGGACCTTGAGTTATTGAACAAGTGCACAAATAGCACCGCCTTCTACATACTAACCAAAGTTGTAGATCTTTTTTATTTGACATGTGCACTAATATGAAGAGAACTTATAGGTCATACATAAAACAGCAGAACAGATAACTTGAATATTCATATCTATAACAAATCACCTGCTTTCTAGCACGTGACCTGGCAGCAGACTCTCTGTTCTTGATCATTCTCCTTCGCCTCCTTTCCACAACTTTCTCCAAAGGGGCAGATGATCTCCTACCCCTTCCGCTTTCCCCAAAGTTATAAGGTGAAGGAGATAAAGATGACGTGTCCGTATTATTCTTACCATTGGCATCTGCATATAACTGATTCCCTGGAGACCCTCCCGCCACTGCTCCTCCATTGCCCAGTCCGCCCATGACAATGCCTCTACCTTGAACTCTTGTCTTACTCAAAGCATTCTTCATTTCAACCACTGGTCCCTTAGTTACTGGGCTTGAAAGGTGGCCATTGTTACCAAGCTGATTAGGAGAGGAAAAAGCTAAGGTTGTTTGCTTTGGAAATAAGGGCTGTAATTGTGGTTGAGGTTGTTGCTGAGTCGATGTTACACCACTCATATTAATTCCTACATTAGGCGAATTAAGAACAATATTGTTCTGCTCCACGATTTGATTTCCCAGCAAACCATGGTTATGCGATGGTCTTTGAAACCCTATGGTTAAAGCAGAATTATTACCACTTGAAGGAGGTAAACCACCATAAAAGCCAGTTCCGTTTACCCTTCCAGAAGGCTGGGCATCTTCTCTCACCACCCCTGCTAAAGAGAGAAACTCTTCTAACGTCATCTCACCTAAAGTGGGCTGCCTAGGCCCCAAATTTGAATCCGCACTACCATTTCCAGACTTTCCACCACCTACAGTATCTTTAAGCACATCCTTCCAAACTTCATCAACAGTTTTCTGGCTAAGTGTTCGTGGCAGTGTTAAAGAACCCTGCCTCTGTAAATTTCCACCAAGGACATTTACATCTCCACCACCTATGGATGATGTCACAGTCTGGCTCTCCTCAGCTGTCCAAATGCTCTTTAGAAGATCCTCCATGTTCATAGATCCAAAGTCCTTTCCGGATCCACCAAGTGTGTTCTGAAATTCATCGAATGTAAGTGAATATACAGAAGATTGTCTGGCCAATGGATAATTACCAGCTGGCTTCCCACCACTACCATCGGGTTGTACAGTGTCTCCGAAGTTCTTGAAGTTCATGTAAGACCCCATTATTGAAAGTAGGCAGGAAGGGATGCCACTAGCTGACAAAATTCATTATCATTAGTAGTTCAATCATGATAATTAAAACCATGATAACAAAATAATATTCCTCCTCTCCAAATTAAGCAAGGAAGAACCAGCTGCATGAATGAATCAAGAAAATTATAATTCAACCTTCAAAAACTTACTAAATAAATAAATAAAGAGCTTACGCATTATTTTCACCATTTAAATACACTTCAATTTGCAGAGGAAAAACCCCGAAAGAAGTGAACAGAAGAAACAGGGAGGGTTAAACCAAGGAAAAAGGAGGAAATGTTTAAACCCAAGAAACATCGCACTCGATGCAATTAATAATGATTTTAATAGATATCATAGATTGATACTTAGCTTTAAAGATTGGGAAAATTTATAGTGAAGGCAGCTTTCACTCGAAAAATACTAATCATAATTAGGGTAAAACCGGCTGTTTCCTATTCAAAAAGACCACTATTATTTAACACATAAGAATCATTTTAAGCATATCCTACAGCGAATCACAGTCCCTTGGTTTCTTTTTCTCGAATTTTCAGATCTACAACCAAACACCAATAAAAGAACTTCAATCTAAACTAAGATAAAATCAGTTTCTCAATCAGTAACATACATGAGCACATATACTTTCACTCGGAAAGAAATCCAGGAAATCAAGTACATGATCCTCTTCATAATCATCTGCATAAATCATTTTTTTCTCTTTTTCCTTTTTCCAATGCTCATTTTGCAGCTGAAAATTTCAGACATAGGTCTCTTTTGAACTCATAAAACCAAAACCCCAAACCTCAATTTTCCCTTATTTCGAGCATTAACGGATAACCGAATCAGGAAACCAAATTTTAACACCGACTCAGATTTCTTCTTCTCCAGTGTGGAGTTATATAAAACATATATAGAATTAAGTAAAATCAAATAAATATTTCCAAAGAAAGTTCGAGATCACTCAAAAACGCAACAGAAACAAAAAGAAACCAACTCCTCCTCATTCCTAAAAGGAGGAAAAACACGAAATCAGAAATCAGAAATCCGAAATCAGAAAAGTAGGAAAGGAAAGAACGAAGAGAAATTAGGATTTTAGAGAGAGAAAGGAAAGGAATAATAGAAAACCGAATTTACCCTTATAGAGAGAGAAGATAGAGAGAGAAATGGTGATCGTGTCGTTTCCTTCTTCTTCGCCGGTCTGATGAATGGTGGATGCGACAAGTGTCTAGCGACCCATTGATACGACTCCCCCTTGATATAAATCCCCTTTTTATCAATTATTTATTTCATTTCCCGCAATATTAAATTGGCTGGACTCATATAATTTCGAAACCTGGACCAATCAGACTGCAGCTAGGGTTCGTGATGTGACTCGTTAGCCAATGTGATTGCGTTACGTGGAGGAATCAGGATGGCTCCCGACAAAGCGAAAGATGGCGACTTGTTATTGGATAGATCTGGGTGCGGATAGCGGAGAGTACGGAGTTAGTGATTAGGGAACCTCCGAGCGTGTGTATGTCAGACTCAGTGACCCAGCACGCTGATCGAGTGTGCCAGGGTGTGCACTGCGCGCCCCTAAACTTGTCTTCTCTGCTACTAACATGGCATACGAGTCTATCAAATCAACCAGACTCCTCATTACTTCAAGGTTCAGCCGGTCCAATTTATTCGACACACTGTTTATTTGATATAAAATAAAATGAACTAATACGTTTTATTTGTTAAAAATATTATAAAAGGGTTTTCACTGAAATTTGATGTATAAATAAACACATGTATAATAGAATATTAAATTACTAATAAATTTTATTTATTCAAACAATTATAAAAATATGGTTGAGGTATAACAAATATCACCATTAAACGATATATAAATTACGCTTAATTCGCTTATTTTCAATTCAACCAACTAAATAATTTTATATCTCGAGTTCAACTCGCCCAATCATTAATTTGAGATTCAATCAGTTGATCCAATACGATTCCACTAACATTAGTTCTATTGCCCATGAAGTATACTATGCATGATATAAGTTTGATGTATTAGCAGTTGCACTATTCTAAAAATGTCCTTAGCCTAAATCGTCAAACATTTATATGAACTTCGCTTTGACTTTGTCAATGATTAATGAATAAGGAATGTATTCACACACAGATTGTTTAATATTCATTGAAGTGCATTATTTATATTTGTATGATATTGCCCGCTTTGAATTATGTTCGCATTAATTATTTTTATTTTCACCCAAAATATCTCATACGAATAAAGATATTTGTCATCATAATAAAGTCATGATTTTTCTTGATATTTATTAGACTATTTCAAGACTCCTCCTCCTAAAACAAAAACCACCGAGCCTCACTTTAAATGACAATTTTCATTGAGCTCACACCCATTATCACCTGCATTGTAATCCACATTTTGTGTGATTTTCATGGTTCTACTATCGTCTTATGAGGCTTAGCATCTTCAGTTGGCACCAAAGATCTCTACCATATTCATCTCGAAACTCATTCTATATAGATCAATCTCTGCTGATCCATAGCGCCTCGTCATCTTCTTGAGGCTCTCTGTCTTTGTTTGGCACAGAGGATCACCACCACATCCATTTGTTTCAAAACTATTATTCTAAGACCACTTGTTGGGCTCCTGATGGAGTAATTTCCACAATAACATCATAATATATGTTTTTTAACAATACCGCACGAATTATATATGTTTTACCAAGATCGCCGAATTTATTTTTTTACTTTCCTAAAAATACTCATTCAAATGAAAATATTTGTTTATCCTAATGTAAGCAAATTCTCAACTTCAATCTGCATTTGCAGCCATAGCTTCTAACATCACATTTAATTTCCTTAATTCAACAAATGCCTTATCTACCAACTACTTTCTTACACTACCCATATCAACATCATTAGATCAACCCTTGTCAATTTACATCCACCAAAAAAAAAAAAAAAAAAAAAAAGGAATCATCAAAAGAAAGGGACACAAGAAGAAAAAGAAAAGTTGAGATATTTCCACCATATAATATTACTTTCCAAAGGAGGGGGATAATATATTTTTTTATGAGCTCAACATTTTTTTCAAATGGTACAGTGGTGTTTTGATGCAGACATATTGATGGCAAAATAACAAATTAACTTTTGTTGTGCATAATTTTGTTTACCTGGTTTTCATGAAAACCCACAAAAAAACAAAAAAAGAATAATAATAATAATAATAATAATAATAATAATAATAATAATAATAATAATAATAGTAATAACAACAACAACAAAAAATAAAAAAGGAAACTTAAATGAGAAAAAAAAAGGTAAAAAGTAAAAAGATCATATCCTCTAATATATTAATTGCCGACGCACCATGCATGGTGGTCAAAATTTTGGACGGCCTATCGGTGCCCTTTTTCGAATTTTTATTTACTTAAAATTCCATTTAAAACAATATCAAATATGCAATGGCAAATATCAATTTTAGTAACATAAGAATTTAGTCTAAATATAATAATATTTTACTTCTTTTTAATAATTAAAATTTTAAACATTTAAAAAAAATTATATATCCCCTTTAATTAATTGAAATTTTCTTTCTTTTTAATTTATTTTCTACAAAGGAACTTCAAATATTTCTTAAATATTTTTATCAATAAAACAATACAATACTTTAAATATTATTATATTAATTTACTCTACAAATATATTTATTTTTTATTTATTTATAAATATATATATACACACACAGTGGAATTTCTACCCATATCCTTAGTCATAAAGAAGCTGAGCACATGGAGAGCCCATCCACTAATATTTTTAAACTTATCCTTCGATCGACACTATTACACTGATTACGTATGCACTGTCAAATTAATATTCACATTTATTTCAAATTTGTACTTTTAATTCTTGTGTTTTAATGGACTGTTTCTATTTATTTTTTTAATATTTTAATATGAAATATCTTAGACTGTGATATTTTCAATACGTCACATTTTTATACGATGATCCATTTAATATATTTTATTACTTATTTTATTTGTTAATTGATATATTTTATTATTTAAATATATATATATATATATATATATAAATAAGTGATGGTGAAATATTATTAAAATTAGTTGTTATGGTACTATCTATGAGCTTGATAGTTGACTACTTGGTAGGTAAACTACCCCTCATTTTTCTCATCTCTATCCATTTCGTACTTGGAAAAAGGACCATGCCTTCTCACATTTCCCGCCCACACTTATCGTCCTGCTTAGTTTGCTAAAATATAATGTTTTTGTAATTTACTAAAAAAAAAAGCAAAAAAAAGAGAAAAATAGTGTTTAGAGTTCATAAGTAGGGATGTTAAAAGGGCCATGGCCCGACGGGTTGGTCCGTTTAGCCCAAAAAAATTTAGAGTTAGGGTTTGATTTTATTAATCCGTTTAGCCCAAGCCCGATTAACCCGATGCCCTATAGGGCTAGCACGCTTAGGGTTAGGGCTAGCCCGATAGCCCGAACTTTTCTTATTATTTGTCTATTTCTTAATATCGAATTAATAATATACACCAATTTTTATTATTTTTCATATACCATATTTGATTTTTAGAAGAAGATATTAAAATTTATATTTAATTACTAGAAGATTCTAAATACTGTTATTTAAATTTATAACTTAAATGTAACATGATTTCAAATTTTATGACAGTGAATGCTCTTAAAGCTATAATTGAGAGCATGAAATAGGATATATGACTTAAATGTTTGAATCTTTAAATTTTGTATAGTGATTTAAAAGTTCTAAAATATATAATCTTTTAATGTTATCTAAAATTAAATTTTAAATAGAGCATAATATGCATTTAATTTAAATTTTAAATTTAAATATATAATTTAACTATTTTGACTCATAGCCCGGTAGCAGTCCGATTAGCCCGAAAACCGTTAGGGTTAGGGTTAGGTTTACCATAATCAAGCCCGTTTAAATTGATCCGATTAAATCGAAGTTCGATTAACTCAAAACTCATTAGAGCTAGCTCAAAACCGACAGGGCTAGCCCGTTTAACATCTTTATTCACAAGTGATTATGAGTGCAAATTAAAATAAATATATATATATATATATATATATATAATTATATACACACACAAGGAGTAAAGTGGGCCATAAACCTTTGGATTGTGGTTCTATAAGTCTTGGCCCAATATATTCATATATTTCTCCATGTTGGTGGCCCAATTTCTGTAACCCAAATAACTGTAGCCCACCTCATTATTTATTTATTCCGATATTTAGGGGGGAAAATTAAATAAAATTATTCCAGATTTAATTCAAAATTGTTAATAGCTTGATTAAACTTCGTTTGATAATGATATTAAATAACATTGAATATATTTTTACATTTAATAATATCTAAAGTTAGATTTAAGTTCGAGTCGTTAAATAAATTTTGTTCAAATAATATAAAACTACTTTATACTAAATTTGAGATGGGTCCAATTAAGACTCATTCAAACTTAACTTAATAACAAACTTATGAATTATATTAAAATTTTGATAACATTCAAATAATTTAAAATAATAATAAGTTTGACTCATTCAAACTAAACTTAATAACAAACTTAAACATTATATTAAATATTTGATACCATTTCCAAAAATTTAAAATAATGATACGTTTGACCCGATTAAAGCTCCACGGCTTCCGAGTGAAAACTAATGTAGGCGCATGGGTGGTGGAATCGCCGGCAACCACCAAGGACCGGGAAGGGAGGGAAATTCTAGATATAAAACTATAGAGATAAAGTAAGAGAGCGAAGGGAGAGAGAAAATGTTCAATCCACTAATTCTCGTCACCAAATCTGAAATTCTTTTTTTTAAATTATTATTATATTAACATCACGACAATTCTTTTATTGTAATTAACATTAAAAAATAATAATATATAGAAAAACATTTAATTAATTCTAAAATATATACTTAATATTTGGTATGCTTCGATATGGAAATATCTAATAGAAAGACTAAAACAAATTTCTTTCTAAAAAAGGAAATGATTATAAAAAAGCATAAAACATATTAAGATAAAAAAATTAATTTGAATATGTATCAAAATTTAAAATTCGAAAGAGTTGAAGCAATGACGGTCTTTTTAAGCAAATTTAATAGTGATTAGAAATAGGTGAAAAGATGATTGTAACGGGTGGGATCCACAAGACTCCAAGGGCCCCACAAAAATTATTTATATATGACCACAAGCTTCTGCAACTCAAAGTATGCCATTATGATTTTATTTTTTTAATTCATTAGCCACCCTCACAATTTCAAGGGAATTCACTAAAGTGTTTCTTCAATTTTTGTAATAAGTCTCCATTTTATTAATATATACTGTCTGCATTACTAAACGAATATATATATATATATATATGTTAAATGATATTAAATTGAAGCTTATTAATTTATGGTCAAATGATAAAATAAAAGATTACATTGTCATTATTTATTTATGGTATTATATGTAATGACATAAATTAAATAAATTTATATATGGAAATATTAATTTATATTAATAGTGACAATATTATATATGTAAAAAATATCCATTAAAATTGATATTTATTAATTATTAGAAGATTTGCCAAATTTACAACACAATTACAAAATTTGATGTATCAATCAAGTGGTGATTGGAGTAGGAAGTTGCGTAGATAGTTTTATTTATGTTTTAAAGTTATAATTTCTATACAAAAATTGATCCTTTTTACAATATAACACTAACAAATTCTTGCAAAATTAGGATTTAGATAAGGAGATGGAGGAATAGAATTTGATAAAATTGATTTAAGGATTTTGTAGTGCTAGGCATGATTTTAGAAACTAATATTTCATATTTGGCATCTTCCATGATCGGTGTTGACCAACTCGACGGTTTGGCTAGTTCATCCAAGAATCGCAACTTATTTCAAAGTTTATAAATTTTTTTGTCAAGGGTTTTTTTCTAAGTAAATAATCGAAGTTAAAGCTTTTTATATTTATTATTCATTTTCTCTATCAGATTATCCGACATTACAATAAAGACAATTCAACTCCAAAGTCTCTCATAAATTCTATTTCATGTTAATAATTACCAAAATACAAAAGCATTTTGAATCTCGTTGACCTATGTGTGAAGCATCTTTCTTCCACGTGTAATAATAATAATAATAATAATAATAATAATATGTAGTCCCGAAAGAAAATGAATTATGATAAAAGTGTGCCTTTAAGTAAATATTAAATAGTATTATTTGTTTTATTTCCATTTATTTAATTGAGCTCCCCTAAAGAAGCGATGTCTGATTTAATATTTATATGATTTACAATATTCCATTAAAGATTAAATTAGGATTAGTTTAAAAACTGACTGTATATATTGAAAATAAGAATATATTTTGCAAGACGTAAAAATTTAATATAATATTTGTTCCTCTTAATGACGAAAAATAAAAGTATTTCCAGCTTTGAGAATATTCTGGGACCTGGATGAAAAAGCCACTAAAAAATTAGGCGGCGACAGGTTGCGTGGACCCTACTCATGGTGAATCCGGGCCTACAATCCTCGTCAGACAAATCACAGACATGAGACAACTCACCCCAGCCCACCACTATAAATAACCCCAGATTCCCCAATCCCGCTATTCCCGCTCGCCGATATAAAACCACCAAAAATAACTTTTCAAAAAGAACTTATTTTCCCTGCCCTCTGTCATCTATACGGCGGCGTTCGTTGATGTCGGAACCAGATTCACGCCTCCGCCGCGGCGGCGGAACTTCCCAGCCTCTGTGCAAGCAGAATTCTTGGTCTCCCGACATCCTACGCGACGAGGCGTGGACCAATCGCCGCAGAAATAACCGCCTGCGACGCGGCCGCAGCGTCACCGACGATGACCTCGACGAGCTCCGTGCCTGCTTTGAATTGGGATTCAACTTCGATTCGCCTGATTTGGATCCGAAACTCTCCGCTACTTTCCCTGCCCTTGAGTTTTACTACGCTGTGAACAAGCAATACAGTAACACCCTGTCCCGATCTTCTTCGGCGTCGTTTTCCGATTCCGACTCGACTTCTCTGTCTCTTGAGAGCAACAGTTCGATCATTGTTCCAAGTAAGAATCTGACTTCGCTGTTTTGGTTCAATGTTAATTTAGTTGGTTGGGTTGAGCACAGCGTTATTCGTTCCATTCATTTGATGGCGGTGATCTTGATCAATTTGGATCAAATTTACGTCTAAATTCTTCTTCTTTCTTTTTTTGGCTTTCAATTATAATAGGTGAAGACCCAGAGATGGTGAAAACGAGATTGAAACAGTGGGCGCAGGTGGTGGCGTGTTCGGTCCGCCAAGTTTCGCCCAACTTATGATTCGACGATGGTTCATTATTTGGTGAAGAAATTGTGAAAAGGGTTAGGAGAAAGAAAATAAAAAAAAAAGACGTATAACCTTTAAATCATTGATTTAGGGATTTCATTGTTGTTTGTTGCAAATTGCAATCAAACCTTGTGGGATTTTCTCTGCTGACTCACATTGGCTGACGATTCAAGTTTTTGCCCTAATTAATGGGGTTGCTGTAATTAACATTTTGTTTCTGCAATTTGCTTTCTATATTTGATTTTTTTTTTCTTTCCATAACTTAATTTAACTTACATTTATTTTCTATTTCGGCGGTCAACTGGTAATATCTGAAATTGCTTAAATGATAATTATGATGATTAAGAATTGATGAAATTCAATTAGAGTTGAATATATATATATCTATAGCAATCAAGAAAATTCTGGTCTTATAACTTATATCTGATACATAAATTAATTTTGTACATATAGCAATGTACTGATTTACATTTATAATTCTGATATTAGATTTCATAATTTTATATGTCCTTTCTTTATTCTTTATTATTATTATTATTATTTTGGTGAGAAAACTATAAAATATGTACATTTCAAAAGAATGAAGAAACACAAACAAGTTACGTAAAATGCAGAAGTGTACGTTTAACTCAGAGAATTCACACTATTGCATTTAATCAGTATTATTATTGGTAAATATTGACAACCCTTGTTTATTGAATCAAACTGGTTTCATAAAATCAACAGGTATTCTGCCCATGTATAGCATACGTAAGCAAGTCGTAAAGTTGATAAGAATTAAAGAGCAAATAATAATGCAATATTGCTTATTCCGTACGCGACTGAATATTGTTATAATCTTTGACATAAATAATTTGCGAGAAGGTCAACGTCACAGCCACTACCTACTAAATTATTGCGATTCAATCATTGCATCTTCTCTTTAGACAATGCAAAAGCAATACCTCAAATCAATAAATAAATCTAATTTATAGCTTTAATCTAAATCATCTCCAATCCACTGTACACTAAATTTTACCCAGACGGATGTTTTATTTGTGTTTCACTAATTACTTTGTTTTTATTTATTATAAAAGTTATTTAGCTCTTTGATTTACTCCTATGAAATTATAACTTAAATTAAAGAAAACCATAATAAATATTTTTTTGTATAATATATTCATAATGAATGCGACATTCACTATTAAATATTTTTACATTTTATTAAAAACAATATCTCAATCTGATATTTTATTAATTAAAACTGGAATTTTAATTTTAATTATCAAATACTTGATAAAATATTGTAAATATGGAGTGAGTGACATTTGTATTAAAATAAAATTAGAATTGAATATCAACTTAATATCAAAGGAGTAAATTTTGGATAAGGTGGAGTGGGCGTGAGATGTGATTTTGTTTTTTGTTTTTTTTGGACGAGTCTCTTTCATCCAACCAGGCACATCTCAATATAAATATATTATCTCCATTGCATATATACGAGTAATTTATTATTATGATTAAGATTAAAATATGAATATGAGATACTTGTCATAGTTTAGTAAAATTTCATCCTAAAATCATTTGTGATAAGAGGAGTTGCTATTAGACATATAAGTTTGATTTTTTTTTTCCTTTAATATGGGACAAGTTACATGTAAACTTTTAATTAATTCATGATCCTTTACATGTGAGCCGTTCATTTAATCGATAACTTGAACATGATCTTTCATGCTCTATTAAATGAACAACTCATTTGGCTCGAGCATGGAGCCATTCTGATGTCATAATAAATTTTTATAGGTTAAGTGTACTATAAATATTGATAATTTCTACTATAGTGTTTGGATGAGCTCATTTTTCATCCAAACACCACATCTCAATATAAAGATATTCTTTCCATTGTATATATACGAGTAATAGGAGGAGTTGCTATTAGACATATAAGTTAGTTTTTTTTTTCTTTTTTCCTTTTAATATGGGACAAGTTACATGTAAACTTTTAATTATTTCATGATCCTTTACATGTGAGTCGTTCATTTAATCGATAACTTGAACATGATCTTTCATGCTCTATTAAATGGACAACTCATTTGGCTCGAGCACGGAGCCATTCTGACGTCATATTAAATTTTTATAGGTTTAGTGTACTATAAATATTGGTATCTTTAATGATATATATTTATACTATAGTGGTGTAAATAATTATGAATAAAAGTAATTTTTAACATACAAAGTGTATTCATTATAATTCAAAAGTTGGACTTCTTTAAATTATGTTTATGTAGAAAACAAATATGAAAATAATTTTGATGAATTTTGTAGGTACCATAAATTATTTTGTAAGATTGTTTTGAGTAAAGACAATCATAAACTTAGACGACATGTATGTGTATTTAGATAAAATTGCTTAATTAAGATATTTGAGTCTAGTTCACGGTTTCTATCCCACCAATCCAGCTCCCACCCCACTCTAGTTCAAAACCAAAACCAAGTGGTCCAAACTTAATTTTTTTATAAATATCTTTTTGAATAGCAATGATAACAAATTATATAAAAAATAAGACAAAAGAATTAATAACAAATTTAAATGTGAAAAACTAAATTTCATGAATTCCTAATTATATTATTTAAAAATTATCATTTACCAAAGAGCAAAAAAGAAAAGAAAAAATACTACAGCAATAATATTTATGAATATATATATATATATTATATTAATTTAAAACTATATTTGCATTCAACCTAAGGGGATATTTGGACTAGACTGGAGGCCTCCGTAGCACAACCGGTTATGAGTTGTAAGGTTGTGTTACAATCAAATACAATAGTAAAAGGTAGTGTTTGTTTTGGATTGTGATAAGGTAGATTGTTATTGATACGTCAAATCAATATGTTTAGTAGAGTTTTGTTTGTATTATTATATTATGAGAGATAAATATTTGTGGATTTAATAATTGATGATGGATTATTATATATATATGCTAAATGGACGTCAAAATAAAGATCTTAAGAAGATAATTAATATGATATAATTTTTATAAAAAATGAATTTGAAATAAAAAAGTTATAAAAATTTTGGGTGAAAAAATATATATTGAATAGTTTTATTGGAAATGATGAGAGAAGAAGGAGAAAAAAAGAGTTGTAGAGTGGGTAGGGTTGTGGATGGAACAACCACAACCCACAACCTCATAAACAGATACGGGCTGGGTTGTGGCACAACCCACAACCGATTGTACAAAGGCGTGTCCAAACATACCCTAAAAATAGTTACTTTAATATAAAAATATATTCCATATATTTTCTAAATTTAGCGCGCACATATACATACATATGGAGCGTTTGTGAACGCAACGGAGAAGCATTAGAGTACCCGTTGCGCCGTGAAAACATAAATACAATTTTTTATTTTTTTATTTTATTGTTTAATTTGTATGAGTTTGGGCCCATTTGAATATATAAACATCTGGATCTGTAGTAAAACGCCGCCAAAGCAATATTATTGGTCAATGGTCGTATGCCCATATTATGGTGTTGGGTTCATCACACTCTATGCCTACACTTTCCATTGATTCTTGGATTCAGATATTTTGTTGCTCCATTGACTCTCTCCACACATTCAATGACTTATGAAGCATGAAGATATAGAGCAATAAATGACTCAATGCAAAATTGTCACGCCTATATCAATATCTATTCCTTGATTTGATTTTAATTCTCTATTAATATATAAATCTTGTTCAGGAAATTAAAAATTAATGCCGATACTAAAGTAGAACTAACATTGCTTGTTCTAGCGCGCGAACATTTAAAATATTATTAATTTTGTTTGTTAATAAGGTAGCTAACGGACACAAGAACTTGTAGTATCTTTATCCTAAGTTCAATCAAATGCTCCCTAAATTGAGATGAAAATAAAATATTGGATGTCTACTTAGATTATAAGTCCTTAAAGTATAGATAGTTTACACAAGGTTTTATAAATAGTATTTAAAGTAGAATATGCTTCAGATGTAGTAGTTTAATAAATGTTCATCATATTGATGGAGACGAAACTGCTCTTTTATTTTGGGCCAAACCACTTTCTCTGGATAAGCCCAATTCTGGTTAGTTTTTCTATTATTTGCATTTTTTATTTTATTTAATTTTTTTCTTGAATCTTTCTGTAATTTATTTACTTCAGTTTTTTTTTAATAAAGCAGTAATTAGGTAAATTATTTGTATTTGAATACCACAATTTTAAATACTGTTTAATAGAACCAAAAAAATATAATATTTTAATAAAACACAAAATTCATGTGCAATGCGTGTATTACTTACTAATAATCTACCCTAAGATTAGAACAAAATAATTTTCTATTTGAAAAAATTAATAGAATAATTTTTTAATAGAAGAAATTAGAATATAATATTAATTATTAAAAATGCTGCATGTGCTAAACCTCAGTTCATTCTTGTAATCTAAAAAAAGTAAAATGATATTAATAATAATCATTATTTTTATTTAAAACTTTATCGTAAAAGAAAGCACAACAACCAAAAAAAAAAAAAAGAAAAGAAAAGAAAAAACAAGTTCGATTAATCCATGAATGGATCACTTAATCATGACGTCACATTGCTAAAATATCTTCTTCTTCTTCAAAATATCAATATTTCAAATGATGAAAATATCACTTTTTTTTTTTTTTTTTTTTTAATTTGGGAAATGCATACAGGTAGAGATGGTTTGCATCCCCTAATTGAGATTTAAATATGTTTGGATTATAATCAGCATTAAATTTCAAGTAAATTATTTGATTTTAATTAAATAAAAATTTAAATATAGTTAGATTTTTTATAAATTAAATAAAACGGAGAAAAATATCCATAAATTAATAAATAATATTTTAGAAAAACAAAGAAAAAGTGGAACGGTGGATGGAGATCCCACATATCTTATCCAGAGGGTCTTCGTATGACCACATAAGTAAGAACAAAACAGTAACGTGGCACGTGAGGACGACGCTCCACTGCTGCCGGCAAACAAATATCTGGCTGGCGTCGCTTGAAGATATTATCAGCTTACGTCTGACGTGGCGCCCGATTGTTTTTCCTGACACGTGTAAAAGCGTTTCCATGTGGAGCCTCGCTCCCTTCATTTTCTCTTTCACCGCCTCTCTCTCTCTCTCTCTATATATTTCTCAAGGAATTTTCCTGCTAAGGGTTTTTCTTACCTTTGTTTCTTCGATTTTTTTTCCAGATTTTTTCTGTTTGATCGTTGTAATCCGCATTTCGATATACTACTTATGGAAGGATATTTCGGGTCGGAGGCTCGGCGCCGGCCTCCGCCGCCTTTGGAGGCTAATATTGGTTGCAACCGTGGCTTGACTCTGTCGAACTCGGACGCCTCGTCTTTGTCTGCTGAGAATTGCAAGGATGTTTATCGCCGTTCGGTGAATGTGACGCCGGTAACACTATTTTTCTGTTCTTTATTTTAGTAACTCTGCGATTCATAATTTGTATTTCCTAATTCTTTGCCTTCGGATTTCGAGGCTGCTCGATGCAGTAGTTCTGTAGTTGGTGTATGTGACTCTTAATTGCTTGAGATCCAGTTTTAGTTGTTTGATTGGGAATTTATGTGGGTAAACGTTAGTTGAATTAGGTAGGTAGTTATTCCATGAAATTCCCGTGATTTCTTTTAGTTATTGTGTGGAGCTTCCATCATTACATTAAAGGCACAAGCTCAGGGGTGGTTTCTACGCTGAAAGGCATCAAGAAGTACTCTCTACCGTTCAGTTTTCTGATCGGGTATTTACTTTTGGTTGAATTTAGATTTCTTGTTCAATGTTGCTTACGGATGGAGGGAAATATTTTTGTGCAGTTGCTTTTTAATTTTGTTTACTCATGCGAATTTATTTATCCTTTGCACAACTTATAGGACCTCAAATTGTTTCTCGTAATAAATGAGATGAGCTGGATAAAATTTTTAGTTTTATGTCAGGTCCTTGAGATCTTCTCTGAATATCTGAATGATTTTCTTATATCTAAACCGAGATCATCATTGGAAATTTCTAGATTATGCATATTAGTGATAAGCACGCATATCTTCTATAGAATTGCAGAGTCAATTGTAGGGATTATGGGCCAACAATTTGGTGACTTGGTGAGCTATTAAAAGATATTCTGAGTTCTATCCTTTAACCTGATTGTATTCGGTGATCAGTATAATCTTCTGCATATATATGTGTAGCAACTAACAGAGTACTTGTGACACGATGTCAAGGAGTTGGTAAATTGTGGTACTGCTCCACATGTCTCCCACGTTCATATGTAACACTAGCAGTATTCTTCTGAAATTAATTTTAGATTTTCCATTTCTCATGTTTAAATATTTGTACATACTTTACAAAGCTCACTTGGCTTCTGGTCAAAAGACTTGAAACGTTTTCCCTCGTGATTTGTAAGCTCAGGCTGTTAATGTATTTCCAGTTCTTCTCTGTTTGGGGTGAGGGGGAGCTATGGTATTTATGTTCACATGTTTGTACCAGTGAAGGCCAAGTTTCAAAGAAATCTTGGAGCTGTTTGAAGTTGGCCCAATTTTCCTTGCTAGATACATAGCTAATCTGTACTTCTGCTACTAATGCGACTACGATGATGTGCTTTTTAATAGCCATTTGATGAAGTATGCAGGAAAGAAATTCACGTCCCTCAATACCCATAAGGGCTCCACAATGTATCCCATGTTTTTGGTAGTTTTATCAAAAGTACTGCTCATCTTGATCAATCATTTCTCTTTTTTATTGCAAATGTAATGGGTTAAAAGCTTCTATATGTTTAGTGTATGATCATAGGCGGAGCTGATTTCTGTATAGTCTATCTATATATTTTGAAAGTTTATCCTCACATTCGTTCTTTCTGCAGGACGATTGCTCAGCATGGACAGATGAGAAGCATAATTTCTATCTTCGTCGTTTGGAATTGTCATTTGTTGAACAGCTGTACCAGTTGAAGTCTTCACTCGCACACTGTTCAGAGCAAAACCAGAGAGAAAAACATACATCACAGAAACAGATGATCAATGACTCTGAGCAGGTTGAAAAGTGCATTTGAAACCCTTATGTACTGTTTTCTGCTGTCTGATTGCTTGGGGGATATAATACGAAAGGAATTTTAATTGTTTATTTTGTTTTCATCAGTATTCTGTTTTGCGGAATGGATGTCGGCAAAAGATTAACTGTGTAAGGGATGAGCCTCTTCCCAGTAGGACTTCAGCTGGTTCCCATGATTCTGTTAAGCGTAGAAGGAAGTGTAATTTGAAGCATATGGGTGTGCACTGTCATCCATTATCAGCAGAAGTGCCGGCATATCACAGGAAAGGGATGATATCTAGTGAGACCTTGACATGTTTACAGGAATTTTCTTCCCCTAATCCATGCGGTAAAGATCTTTCCGACTTAATAAGAGGTGATTTGAACACATGTTGTGATCAGTTGGCCTTTTATTTGTTATTTCTCCTTCGAGGTAGGAGGTGGTATTTTAAAATTCTATGAATTTTTCTTTGGTAATGATGTGGTTTTATTTTTACCTGTTTCCTGAGTCCACTCTAGCATGCAAACATGAATTCTGTCTATCTCATACTGTCATACATCACTTTGTATGTATGAGATCCCAAAATGTTTAGTGTTCTTAGGTTTTTCCTTAGGTCTTTTTGCCTTATCGACTTTTGACAACTGTGTATGGCGGATCAGATGAGCTTTCTCTACAATAGATGTTTCAAAATGGCCACCAAGTTTCTCAGGTATAACACTACAAGCAATTAGTTGTGTATTTGGTTTGAAAATTATATGAACCGTACACCAATATTGCTTTTACCAGCAATACGTCAGAAGGATAACTGTGATTGCAAGTTTACCTTTTCCATGTTATCTGCCTCTAGAAATTCCAAGTATCCAAGTCGCAGTTGCTTTTCTTGGGATTGTGTTATGTTATGGCTGCTAGTCAATCTATATGGTTGACTGAAATTTTCCGATCTCTGTAAAATATGTAGTCTCATAGTTAATCGCTGTATGTTAGACATTGCAAGTGGGGTTTACAAAGAAATATGTTGGGATATCTAGAGGATATACTTGTACATTTTACTTTTGTCTTGATAGGAATTGGTTTCCATTTTTTATGAAACACAATCGAGGGAATTTAATAACTGCATTGCGTATGTGACCATGATTTGTGTAATTGCGAATTTGTATGCATGTAATAACTGGAAAGCACCATATGGTCTGCATATTGCAACTTTTTTTATTTGTTCTGCTATTAAATAACTCACATTATAAGGTTTTCTGCAGAGGGAATGGGCCAGAATTTTTTGGATGAAGACAATCAAAGTACATCAAATCTTAAGTCTTCAGGCAAAAAGGTTGAGGACAGCTTTAAAGGATGGTTCACATCAGGATCAAGTTATGTGTTAAGTTAATTTTCTTAGAGATACATACACATTTTATATAGACGTGTGTGTGAAAAAAACATTAGACCTCTGCTTGATCCAGGTATCTGTCCTTCCAGGAAGTACCATACAGCAGATTTCTCAGTCATCAATAGCTCTACACGTGGAGAAGAGTCCGCATATTATGAACCTGTCTCAAAAATTTGAGAGGTTTGTTCATCCTCCCACGTTAAATTTGTTTTCACAAGCGAACCTTAGTTTTGAAAGATGAAGAAGATTATCTTGGAAGCTTTTAATCTCCTTTCAGTCAACAATTCAAGCTGAATATACATGAATGGAGAGTAAGAGTTTGCAATCCTATGAAGTTCCGGTTTCCTGAAACTATGGACTGTATTGTTTTGTCATTGTAGGAACAGAGTTTTCATTCAGGTGAGAATTCATTTCCTCGATGAGTAGATGTCACGTAGATGTACATGTAGGTGTAAAAACTGAAATACATATACATCAAATAGTTATTAGTTACCTGTGTAAGGAAGAGGAATTTGCTTGTGAGCCTCCTCCGGGTTAGGCATTATGGGCGGACTCTCGTCTCCTTATTTCAATTTGTCAGTTGTGTAGTTTAGTGCTGGAGTTTGAGTTTTGCCTACTCCAAATGTATATATTGTTGTCTATATGTACTTTTCGATGAATGATTAATGTCTGTTTTTTTTTTTTTTGTGTGTATTATATGTAGTATCGTTGTAAGCTTGATCCTGCAACTTCTTGTTTTTCTATTCGTCATCTAATGTCTTGGGGGACTATTTGTTACAGCTCATAGTTCTGATACTACAGTGAATTTCTGAACAGCAATTTATATTTACAGAATTACAGTTTCAGCTAATCTGCCAATATTTTAATGTATAGCAATGGCGTTTATCATAGATCAGCTTGTACATGAATCATTGTGCTTTGGCTTAAATCATTACCTTTCTGCTTTATTTTATATTTTATGTTATAATTCAAAGCTAATTTGTTGCAGTATAGTTGATGATTGTGTTGCATGCTTCTTCCTTCTTTTTAAAAAAAAAAAATAAATTATTATTATCTGGAAAGTCTTGCCTCTGAAGTCAAGTATATGCTAAGGGATAGAAGGATCAAATGTTGGTAGTTAGGAAGAGCAGCATATTCGAGTAATAATATATTCGGCAAATTGAATTATTATTTATGATACAAAAATATTAAAATAGATTGCTGAAAAATATGTGTAAAGATTAATATTAGAAGTAGGTTTTTGGATGATTATATAGTGGAGCATGTGGTTAAGGCAGAAGCGTATGGTGCCCATCTATGCGTTTTATTTTTGTTAAAAAAAAAAAGTAGCAGTAGTAAAAGAAGACTTGGAACTTATCTAAAAGTGGACCATTGACATTAACATTGTCATATGCTAGTGGAAGCTAGACTAGTCTATTTTTGTACTTTTTAGATAAATTATATTTTGACATCAAATAATTCCAGTTCGTAAATTGGAGAGTTGTGGGGTTCTTATGGCTTAATTTCAAAATAACCCATCAACTTTTATGTAATTACAATTTTGACACAATTTTTAATTTTAGCAAACTAAATGACAAACCTAATGGTTTCAGTTTTAATTAATTCAGTATTGGGTATTCGACCCTAAACAAGTTTTTAAATCAAATCTCAAACTATAAAAAATTAAAGGGTCCTAACATTTGACCTAACTAATAGCATATTATTGATGTTAATTGTAATACAACTCAAATTTTTAGGAGTATAAATATTAAATATCATAAACCCCAAAAAATATTTGTAAGATTTGAAAGATGATTGAATTTCTTTTATAATTAGGTCATAGTTTAGGAGTTTTTTTTTTTGGTAACCATACCTAAATAAAATAGTTCAACAACTCGAATAAAATTCAAAATAATTTTTAAAGAATTATATATGTTTTTATAATATATAATTTAAGGGGAAAAGAAAATCAAGACAGGTGAGGTTAAGTCCAAAACTCTACCTAAACCCTCCTTTTTCCTTCCATGTTAGGCATCGGCCTCAACGTATGAATAATTACAAACAACCCAGGATCCCACTTAGACTTGAATTCCACACGCCCTCTCTCACGCACCAAAAAACGTATGAAGTTTGGTTAAAATCTTCAAAATCAATGAGTTCCAATTGCGGGGACAATTATTAACAACCTCCGAACACCATATTTTACGCAAATATCCCCGTTTCCAATTTTGAGGTCGAGGGATTTTATTTGCAATTCGAGTTTATGGCTGCTGCTAACCATAGACAGCATTCGAAGCTCGAAGTATTGCCCGATCCGGAGATCCCATCAACGTCGTATTCTTCGTCGTCATCATCATCTTCTGTTCCAAACAAGAAAAAATGGTCGAATTTTCTACCGATTTTGGTGGGTTTGGTGGTGATAGGAGAGATCGCGTTTCTGGGTCGGCTCGACATGGTCAAGAATGTTGACATAGTCAACTCATGGGCCGACTCGTTCTATCACTTCACTGGAACGGCGTCGTCTTCCTGGTCAACAGAAGATGTCGGGACGGGTCATGATCGGGTCACGGAAAATGATGGCAGCTGTGAAGCATGGTTGGAGAAGGAGGACTCTGTGCCTTATTCTAGGGATTTCAAGAAAGACCCCATTTTGGTACATGGACCTGACGAGGTAGTTTTTATATTTGTATATTCAAGTTACTTATTTTGTGGGAACTGTTATATATTCAATATGTGGATAAGGATTCATATTGTTGCATGTCATCTGTTTCTATGACGTTTGTGCAACTGTTAGGTGATTTCAGATAAGTTTGGCATATTCACACTAGTGATTACCTGTCCTGAAAAATGGAAAAGAATAAAGAAGGCTCATTAATGCCAAGAATATTTTGTACCAGATTCCATCTGTACCCATGATTTTATGGCGGAACTACATAAATTTGATAAAATTATCAGATGATATGATCTACTCAGAGTAGAAATTAGTTGGATATGCATTTCCGTTCCATGATTTATCTCCGAGGTTATAGTTTTTTTATCCTTTTTCTGGTTTTTTTGTCCAATATGCACATTTTTTGACTTCTATAGTACAATATGCAGGAGTGGAAGTATCTCCGAGGTTATAGTTTTTTTATCCTTTTTCTGGTTTTTTTGTCCAATATGCACATTTTTTGACTTCTATAGTACAATATACAGGAGTGGAAGAACTGTCCTATTGGATGTAAGTTTGGGTTTGAATCTGGTAAGAAACCTGATGCTGCATTTGGGATTCCTCAGCAACCTGGCACTGCTAGCGTGCTTAGATCAATGGAGGCAGCTGCATACTATGCTGAGAATAATATTGCCATGGCTCGACGGTGGGTAAGCACATAGTGTGGTTGCTTTTTGCCTCTTCTTCTAGTCTTTACACATATCTAAAGCCATAGAGGAATTAAGAAATTCTGGATTTTTATCCTCTATAACCAATTTTCTTTTCATTAAGAAACTCTTGAAAGTTGAGATATGTGATTTAATGTTCTGTATATTGATAAAATAATGAAATAATAATAATAGCTTATTTGCTTCTCTTGTCATATATATGTTTTCTAACTAGTTTCACTCCACGGACTGATTTGATTGTGGTATGTTTGTTATGTCACAGAAAGGGATATGATGTCATAATGACGACCAGCCTTTCATCAGATGTGCCTGTGGGATATTTTTCTTGGGCTGAATATGATATTATGGCTCCAGTTCAACCAAAAACTGAAAGTGCTCTTGCTGCTGCTTTCATTTCTAATTGTGGTGCTAGGAATTTTCGACTCCAAGCATTGATTGCACTTGAGAATGCAAACGTTAAAATTGATTCCTATGGCGGTTGCCATCGAAATCATGACGGACGAGGTGATTTTGCCAACTATAGGGGATTGCAGATTGATTCCATATATCAATTTATGCTGTCATTTTACTAGAAAAAAATTGAGAAAAAGAAAAATGCTAAGTCATGTCAATTCTACTTGGGTCAATATCACACACACTCCTACTATTTGTTTTAGCCATATATTTCCAGATACCGACTGTGTGAGCTATTTGCATGTATTGATTGTAAAGTTGGACTTTTAGGGAAATTTGCTCTGCAATTTGCATACATTGTTAGCATACCCTTTGAGAAGCTGTGAAACTCTAATTTCTTGGAGCTCGAAGTTATGATGCAAAAAATATGCAGCCAAAAGTTTGATGAAGACTATAGATTGATTGTTGGTGGCTTTTTGTATAACAATTTATATAGAATTGAAATTCTTTAATGAACTTTCTGTATCCTGTTGTCTTAGACATGCCTAATAGGTTGAATAACTTTTTTTTTTTTTTCTTTTTTCTCCTCATATTTGCAGTGGATAAAGTGGAAACATTGAAGCGGTACAAGTTTAGCTTGGCATTTGAGAACTCCAATGAGGAGGATTATGTTACTGAAAAGTTTTTCCAGTCTCTCGTTGCTGGTAAAGTATTACATTTCTTCTGATTTCTTGCTTAGGTGTTGATGAACAAATTGTGTTCAGACTAATTGTGTGTGTTGGTGATATCATCGTCAATGTATAAAATGTGATTGTGTGTGAATAATATGAACTTATTTATTTGTTAATGTCCTTCTTATAGCATTTATATGTGACTTGGGGTTACCTTTTCTTTTGGATCTTTCAAGTCCGTTCTTCTTAAAGTGAGACAATTTGATGTGGCACAGAAGATACAGATTGGACTACATAGTAATCTATGAAATTTGGTTGGTTGCATGGAATTTGAGAATTCTTTGAATTCTTCCAAGGAACTTATAAGTTGAGTTCAGGATGTTCTGTTTGCAGCAAAGGTTGATGAAGACCTGGTTTAGGCCTTAGTGGCATAGCCTTACGAAGCAAGTTACGGTTTTGAACAAGCACTTCAGAATTGTTATAGTTTTCTTTCAGGACAATGATACCAGTTTGTGAAACTTTTTGACGTAGTGAAGTATACTCCAGAAGTTGTGTCAGATTCTACTGGATTAACTTCTACTTTATAGTAGACATGTAATTTAAGACTATTAACACATGCTGCTTTCTGACAAAGGGCATTGCTTACTTTTTAGGTACTATTCCTGTGGTCATCGGTGCCCCAAATATCCAAGAGTTTGCTCCTTCTCCTGGTTCAATTTTGCATATCAAGGAGGTGAAGGATGTTGATTCAGTTTCTAAGAGGATGAAATATCTTGCTGAAAATGCAAGTGCGTTCAATGAGTCAATAAGGTCTGCTTTGTCTTTTCTATTGGGGGGGGGGGGGGTAAGGGGTTTCAAAACTTCCCGAAACCTTATAGTTTCCCTGCACACACGCATGCGAATACGAACATGTATGTCTCAGCTTTGATGAACTTGTATTGTTCCTTTCTGTTTAGATGGAAGTATGAGGGGCCATCCGATTCCTTCAAGGCACTTGTTGATATGGCTGCAGTACACTCGTCGTGTCGTTTATGCATTCACTTGGCAACAAAAATGCAAGAGAGAGATGAAAAGGGCCCAGAATTCAAGAAACGTCCCTGCAAGTGTGTCAGTGGCTTGAAAACCATATATCACGTTTATGTCAGAGAAAGAGGGAGGTTCGACATGGAATCCATTTTCTTAAGGTATGTATTGTGTGTATGTGTCTGTTACAGTGGTGGTTTCATTTTGCAGTGCTAGCTCTTGAAAATATATAATGATAATAATGAAAACTTTCCCAGAATACTATGATAAGAATTGTTCCATCTTTGTTATTGCGCACCACTGCCACAGCCTGTTTCAGTGGTGCTCTTGTTGGGTTGTAATATCTTCAAATGTTGTTCTTTTGCAAATTAAATTTGTACTCCAACTCAAGTCATTTCACAATAGAAAGGAAAGAAAAACATATTTGGGTCCCTGAAGTTTCTTTTTTCATTTAAACATTGGGTCAATGGAGCAGTCATGTTAGGTGTCTTCATGCAGGTCGGACAATTTAACCCTGGAGGCAATATCTTCTGCTGTCGTATCAAAGTTCACATCTTTGAATCACGTACCCATTTGGAAGTTGGAGAGGCCTGAGAGCATAAGGGGTGGGAATGAGCTGAAAGTATACAGGATATATCCAGTTGGAATGACCCAGAGGCAAGCATTGTACACCTTCAAATTCAAAGGAGACTCTGATTTCAGAAATCACATCGAGACCCACCCTTGCCCCAAGTTTGAAGTAGTGTTCGTATAGAGGGTGAGAGTTGTTGATTCTTTCATCATTGATCAACTTCTCTCTTCACCAGTGGGGCGGTTAACTCCAGGGTTTGTTCATCTTTTCTTTCCCGGTGATAGCGCACGTGGTTTTGTATCCATTGTTTCCTATGTCAAGGAGGGGACAAAAGAGGGAAGCATTAGATTATATATTTAGAGATGGTGTATATACAATTGAGTTGAGTATGCCATACACGAAATGCAGAATTCTCCAGTGTTTTTTAGTTTTGAGTATGAAAAGTGGTACAAGTCTTTGTCAGGAACACTGAGGTGATTTTTTAAAGATAACATGAGATCAAAGTTGCACCAGTAGAAACCTAAGAAGCAGACAATTCTGACACTGGGATGTACGTGACTATTGCAATGTAGGAAACCCCACATCCGTAGCCACAACGTATCGTTAAAAGTATGATTTTGAAAGAGAAGTTTAGTACACATTTGATGTACAAAACATTGGTTGTTTTTTTCAAATCTCTTGAAAATATCTTGTGTGAAAATACGCATCACTTTGGAATATTTTAGAATATCAATAATTACTGCTTCACTCTCAACAAAATATTATCTTTGTATCAATTATATAATATTTTGTTTTTTTTGGGAAGGGAAGGGAAGAAATAATTGGAAAAGAAAATATGGGACCATAACAAATATTTAAGGTTGCCGATGAACTGTGATCTGACACTTCTATATTAAGGGCACGTATGTTAAATTCTGATTAATGCCACGTAACTTCCTTTCAGATAACCAAAAAATTGGTCCATTATTTTTCACAAATGTAGTGAATTAGAAAAAATAAATAATTATATATATATATATATATACAGTGTATATTCCACTATGGGACGACTCCATTGAAGTCCAATCAAAGGCGCCACATGTTTTGGGGTTGCAACTTGACCAAAGTCACATTTCTACTACAATAATTAAAAAAAAAAAAAAAAAAAAAGAGGAAAATGGGGCTGCTCGATAAATGTAGGCTGCCTCTTAACTTAGTATTGACCTTTCAATTTTGTTTGAGGGCAGCCCCAGCCTTAGAGGAAATACAAATCGTAGTTGACTTCACCCTCTCTATTAAATGAATCAGCTCTCTCTCTCTCTCTCTCTCTCTCTCTACCTCTAGTCTTAGGAATTTTTAAAAGTATATTCTGCATTTTTTTAAAAATTTACATTATTCATATTTACCCTTTGCTCCTGTGGCATCTTCTAAATGCTCTTTATTTTTTTATTTTTAACGTGTTAGGACACTTAACCTTAATCATTGAGCCGAAAGGGACAGATAGGACAAAAACCACTTGTTTAGTAGAGAGAGAGAGAGAGAGAGAACACTAAAATAGTGGTTAAGTTCATCTTAATGAACAACTCTTCTAACTTAATTATCAGTCGGAGGGAGGGGGCAACAAAACCGCATATTTATTTTTCTCTTTTAATTATTAAATCTTATATCTAAAATAAAATAAAAATTTAATTTTCCTAAGTCTGTAGGTCCGGAATTTGAGTGTAGGGGATAGGGATGTGAGTTTTGATATAATTAAATCTGATTCGAGGTGTTTGGATTTGCTCAACCCAACCCCATTATGCCGCAACTCTTTGTTACACGATGATAATTTTATATATTTAAATATAAAATAAGAGAACCATAGTAATAAAGTAAGTTCAAATTCTCTAAAAAAAAATTTACTTAAAAAGTCTAGCAATCAATCAATTTTTTTATTCTCAGCTTTTTTATCTTAATTTTAGAAAACTTATAATTTTTTCGTTTGAAATCCATTTTTTATAAAAAAAATAATTATCAAATTAAAATTCATATTGCATATATATAATGAGTTTTAAGTATACAAATATTTTTTCTTAGATTAATTGTGTTATTCTGAATATTTTAAATAAAATAAATTTGTTTTATTTCAAAATATTTTTAAAAACATATTTTATATATTTATGTATTTTATTTAAAAAATTATAAATATTTTATTATATTATCTTAATTAGTACAGATCATGCCACGCACAAAAGGAATAATAGTTATGTATAAGTTATTATAGAATGTATATTATTTATATATAATTTATTAACTTAAAATTATAGAATATGTCAAATTGTCCCATCCACAACTTGTAATTGGTTGTACTAGGACAGTACGAGCATGCAAATCTAAATACTTGCTCGATTCCCCCGGGCCGGGCCGGCCCGTTAACATTTCTAAGAGAAGACTTAAGTGCAGAAGAAAGGGTCTGTTAATGATGTGGAATGGTTATGGTGGTCGGAGAAAGAACCCAAAATACTGCCAAGAGGCTCAATGCCTCAAATTATAGGCTCACGTTTCTCTCATGTTTTCCTTATCTTCAAGCGTCACCGCCACAAGCCATTCTCGCTCGCAACTTATCGATATTCCCAAAACACCCCCACACTCGCCGCACTTTCATCTTGCTTTGCCCCCTCATTTCTCTGAATAACTACCGAGGACATTTCCGTCATAACATATCAACTGTCATTTAAAAATAGCAAAATGACCTTTAGCAGTATTCAAGAGTCCAAATCCTTGATCACCCACACCTCTTAAGGTCCATTCCCCCCACCCTACAAAATGCTCTTCCCTCACCTCCTCTTCCCTCCACCATCACCACCTCCTGCCGCCGCCATTTCCACTAGAAACGCTGCTCTTCTCATCTTTCCTGGTTATTTGTCAGAATGTCATCACTTTCTGTCAAGTTCTTGGCGCCATCGCTGCCAAGCTCTAGCAACAGGTTCAAGAGCGTCAGACTCCATGCCACCCCACCACAGACGGTGGCACCGCCTTCATCTGGGCCGGCGGAGATCGACGCCGAGAGGCTGGAGCCTAGAGTGGAAGAGAAAAACGGGTTCTTTGTGCTGAAGGAGAAGTTCAGGGGAGGGATAAATCCTCAGGAGAAAGTGAAGATTGAGAAGGAGCCGATGAAATTGTTCATGGAAAATGGAATTGAAGAGCTTGCAAAACTCCCTATTGAAGAGATTGATAAATCGAAGCTCACTAAGGATGATATTGATGTCAGGCTTAAATGGCTTGGTCTCTTCCACCGGAGGAAACATCACTGTAAGCTTCGCTTCAATCCCCATATTCTTTTCGATTTCACAGTTCAGCAGTACAAATATTTCTGCAGCTGGTTTCTGCAGATCTTAGATTAAGCCATTAAAATCTGTGGTTTGACTTTTATAGCTTGTACTTTTGTAAATTTAAGTTATAGTTTTTACTTAGTTACATGTTTATCAACAATTTCCACCTGTAAATCGAATCTGGTGAAAATTCCTAGTAGATTCAAAGATCTGATTCTTAAAATTGTGCGAAAATCAGATGGGCGATTCATGATGAGATTAAAGCTTCCAAATGGGGTGACAACGAGTGCTCAAACTCGATATTTAGCGAGCGTTATCAGGAAGTACGGGAAAGATGGCTGCGCTGACGTCACCACTAGGCAAAACTGGCAGATTCGCGGCGTCGTTTTGCCCGACGTGCCGGAGATTCTGAAAGGGCTCGATGAGGTCGGGCTGACGAGCTTGCAGAGTGGGATGGATAATGTCAGGAATCCAGTTGGGAACCCTCTTGCTGGAATTGATCCTCTTGAAATTGTTGATACCAGGCCGTACTGTAACTTGCTCTCCCAGTTCATCACCGCCAATTCCCGTGGCAATCCCGCTTTTACCAACCTGTAAGTGTGTGTGTGTGTGTGTGTGTGTGAGAGAGAGAGAGGTTTAACTTTTTTTTTCTGAACTAAATGGTGTCTGATTGGTGGTGGTGGTGGTGTTGCTGCAGGCCAAGGAAGTGGAACGTGTGCGTGATAGGATCACACGATCTATACGAGCATCCACACATCAATGATCTTGCATACATGCCGGCGACAAAGAATGGACGGTTCGGATTCAATCTTCTCGTTGGCGGGTTCTTCAGCCCGAAGAGATGCGCCGAGGCAATCCCCCTCGACGCGTGGGTCCCAGGCGATGACATTCTCCCTGTTTGCGGAGCCATTCTTGAAACTTTCAGAGACCTCGGCACAAGAGGCAACAGACAGAAAACAAGAATGATGTGGCTCATTGATGAACTCGTATGTCCTAACCACTTATGGCTGCTTGTAATAAGATTGATTAATTGGTAATAATTTCTTTTCTTTTTTCTAATTATGAAGGGAATTGAAGGATTTAGGGATGAAGTAGTGAAGAGAATGCCCGAACAGAATCTGGAGAGAGCATCATCTGAAGACCTCGTCAATGCCCAATGGGAGAGAAGAGACTATTTCGGGGCCCACCCTCAGAAACAAGAAGGGTACAGCTTCGTCGGAATTCACATTCCGGTCGGCCGGGTTCAGGCCGATGACATGGACGAGCTGGCCCGTTTGGCGGACACGTACGGCTCCGGTGAGCTGCGGCTCACCGTAGAACAGAACATCATCATCCCAAACATAGAGAACTCGAAACTAGAGGCCCTACTTGAAGAGCCTATCCTCAAGGACCGGTTTTCCCCCGAGCCGCCTATCCTCATGAAAGGCCTAGTGGCTTGCACCGGGAACCAATTTTGCGGGCAAGCCATAATCGAGACCAAGGTACGGGCTCTAAAGGTGACGGAGGAGGTGGAGCGGCTCGTCTCGGTCGCAAAGCCAATCAGGATGCACTGGACTGGCTGCCCAAACACTTGTGGGCAGGTCCAGGTGGCGGATATCGGGTTCATGGGGTGCATGACGAGGAACAAAGAAGGGAAGATAGTGGAAGGGGCGGATGTTTTTGTTGGGGGGAGGATTGGGAGTGACTCACATCTAGGGGAGGTGTACAAGAAGGGTGTGCCTTGTGATGATTTGGTTCCTTTGGTTGTGGATTTATTGGTGGAGAAATTTGGTGCTGTTCCAAGAGAGAGAGAAGAGAGTGAAGATTGATCGAGGAAATGAGATGCTTGTTGAATGTGGGAAAGAAATAAATTCTTTGGTATTTGGAACTAATTATTGTACTATGGTATACATATATTTGCTTATTTTGTTTTAGTTTTCTTGATTATGAAACTTCTTTTTCATCTTACCAAAATTTTGTAATATCATCAATAATTTATTAACCCAGTATAGTAGAAGAAAATTGCAAGACATAAGATTTCCCCATAACTTCTATTCTAGCTCCATCTTTAACTTAGAGCTCGAATTAGGCTCTCACGTCTAATTTACGTTCTAATTGAACCTAATTAAAAAAGACCCATCAAATTGAGGTTCAATTCTTACTTTATAAATTTATTTACCCAAAAATATTACTTTATAAAATATGAGTTACAAAGAGAGTTTGGATAAAGCACATAAAAGACATTTAAGTCCAAAAAGTATGCAATTTTAAAGAAAGTCAATCCCAAAAAGTCAACAATTAGAAGGAAATTAGAGCTAAATATTTTTTTCCTAAAAAATAATGAAGTTACGTATACGTTAGAGAGTAATTGAAGTTAGCGTGGGTGCGGGGCTGGGTGTCTTCTGGGGTGAGTGGCGTGGGCCCAGCTTAATCAAAATGGCTGCAGCTTAAAAAATCTCTTCACCCTTCTTTTTGTTACACGCACGTTTTCAAAAATATGTTAATCTTTTATTACTATCGTCTCATGTGATTTAATAATAATATTATTAATTATAAGATAAATTATTTAAATGATTTTGTGGGCCTTCTTTCTATAGCTACTTTTAATTACCATTCTACATTATGTGTATTTAATAATATAATAACAAGATTAATCAGTTAAAAGAGTTTTTCCCCCCCTTTTTGTTATTATAATTTTTTATATGTGACAAATCTTCAGATCTAAAGGGTGGTAATTCTGCAATATAATATTTAAACTATTTTTGCAAATTTAAAAAATATAGAAAAATAATGTGATTTAATAATTTTGCTATCAATTATTATTATTCTTTTAAGAATGATAATAACATACAACTCCATTCAAAATAAAGCGTTTTGTTTATTTAAAATATTATTAGAGTTTGGATTAATTTACAAAGTTTTTTTTAAAATATAAAATTGACCTTCACAATTTATTAAAAAAAAAAAAACCATTTTTACATTTTATCTTTTAAGGCAACTTACAGAGTGTGCAGATTAAGGTCAGCAAAATCAAAGTCAGCTTTACAGTTTTTAAAAATTAATTGGGCCTACCTTATTTAAGCACGTTGTAAATTTATAATACAGGTAAAGGTCTTACGGCCCGTCCTACGTAATGGGTCTTTTAGTTAAGCCCGTTATAAATTTACTACACACGCATCTTACGGCCCTTCCTATATATATTGGGCCCCTTATTTTAAGCTCGTTATAGATTAATTATGAATGCAAGTCTTACGGCCCGTCCTACATATTGGGCCTATTGACTAACAGTGGGAAGAATATTATCCATATAATAAACAGATAAACGGAGAAAACCCAATTACAGAAAGATAAATATAATCGAAAATAATAAGAAATAAATGGCGTTTCCTAATAATGATTTTTATTATATATTAACAAAATGTTTGTGAGCAATTTTGGATAAAAGTTCATATCCAAAATTAAATTTTTATAAATGGACTTTTAAAAAGTAAAATTCTTAAAAAAAAAATATGCATCCGATAAAAATTTAATATAATGATAGTCCCCAAAAATTAAAGAGAAAACTTCCAAGAGTCATAATTATGCACCTTTTTAGATAGTCTTTTACCTTTTTTTTTTTTTTGGAACATTTTCCGTAAGTAGATTAATATTTATAGTTCAAATTAAATTGTCGTTTGTTTAGTTCGTAGTTTATATACTGATTAATTTATTTATAATTTTTATTTCAATAATTACAGTTTTAATTGATACTGTGTTTATAATCTTTAAAAAAATATAGAAAAAGAATATATTTGTCCAAGTTAATCCTTGGTGACAACAAAATTAAGAATCTTAAAAAGATGAAAATAGCCAAAGAATTAAGGAAAAAAAAAAAGAGTTCATTGTTTATGAGGGCAAAATGGGTCAGTTCAACGAGTTAAACTGACGTGCCAATGGCCTACATTTACCATTTACACAAAATAAATCTTATGCAAAAATCCAGACTTTCACCATTTATAATTATATATATATATATAAATGTATGTATACTATATTTTTCATTTTTTTTTCTTTTTTAAACCCAAATAATATCACTCTCAAATAAAAAATAAAACCGACATATGTAATAGTAGACCATATCAATAAATAATTTGTTGTTATTCAACAGCAACCAAACACAACTACATCGACCAGTGAAGGCCCATTGTTTCTTCCATTGATAAACATTCAAGATTTTTGGACACCATTTTATAACTTTATCAACCACATAAACCCATTCATGACTTCTATTTTTTTTTTTTTTTTTGTGCTGAATAATATATATAGCCCACCAATTATCTTTTCTGAAAATGCATCTAATAATGCAAGAAAATTCATTCATTCGTCGGTTTCATCATTCATGTCCTAACAAATAGTCGACCTATATTTATGAGATTGAGACAACATAAATTACAAAGGAAAATGACAATGTGTTCAAACCAATACTTCCCACACACATTAAGTACAACTTATCGTTGACGATAAGTCGCCAAATATGCCTTTTTTTTTTTCGAAAAATGTTTGATCACAGAATGTTTTAGAAAAAAATATCACAAAAAGTTATGAATAAAGTCCCTCAACTCATCTGAAAAGAGATTATTTATATATACACATCAATTATCAATATATTATTACATGAAGCCGGCTCTCTCATAAGTTTCATAATAAGTATTATCAATTCTGCTGTCCTCTCATAATTGACATTTGTTACTGTTCGTTCAGTGTTACAGTTAGTAATTAACTTGTGGATGCACAAGATAATCTGGTTTGATTGAATCCGATCGATACTTATTTATTTATTCGATAATCAATCTGATGCTTATGACGACCACAAGCTGGCAATAGGTTTTGTAAGAAGAAATTGACCTTGCCGTTTTCCAGGATGGCCAAAAGCAACCCCGTAGGACAATTATATATTGTAAGATGATTTGCATGAATAACAAATGACAAGTATGCAAAAGAACACAACCTTAAACATGATGTGACAATCTAATTATTATCATAGAATATGAAAATCAACTATAAATAAAAATTGAATATAAAAGGAAGTTTGGGTGAATATAAAAGGATCGGAGAAGGAGATTAGGTTAATTTGGTTTTTGATATAAATAAGGAGGTTGAGGGTTGTGAGGATGTATTATAATTAAACAAGGGGTGTGAAAGCGAGGTTGGTGTGAATCAGCCTCCCCAGGTTTGCAACATTTTCGTACAGCCACATATGTTTCTGTCAACTTTCTCTCTTTACTGCTGCTCCACATGAATTCACACTCATCATCTATGGAGACACTATCAAAAACAAATTGTGCGTGTGTGTGTGTGTGTGTGTGTGTGAGAGAGAGAGAGAGAGAGAGAGAGAGAGAGAGAGAGGGAGAGGGAGGGGGAGGGGGAGGGGGAGGGGGAGGGGGAGAGGGAGAGGGGGGAGAGAGAGAGAGAGAGAGATTAATCCCAAAAAAACAAAACAAAAGGAGTTTCGGAGGTGATTAATAAGATATTGTAAGAAAAAACTGAAGAGATGAAATAACAAAAAAAAGACAAAAGTTAAAAACAAGATACCTAGAATGGGAAAAGGGTGTCCCAATATCTACAGCAGAGTTTGATTATTAGGGAGCCACGTCATCTTGCTCATTCACCACCACTCAGTTAGGAAAAGAATAAGGGGGGGGGGGGGGGTATGGTAAGGTATGGAAAATAGGGTTCACTTTTTTTTGGGCAAAGATAAACAAAAAGGGAATAAAACGGAGGCTCCGATATTATCCCTTGTTTGGCTAAATTAGGCAGAGATTGGCATCATTTAGGCCTACAAGATCTTGTCTATATCTGTTTGTTTATAGGGATAACTCCGGATCGTGTTTGCTTTTGATTACGACCCTCTCATTCTCTGCTATTTTATACAGTTGACTTCATTAGTCAAACCTTATTATTATTATTATTAGTGACCCACACACACACTGTGTGTGTGTCTTAGAGGTAAAACCCCAAACCCTAATGATGATCTTGCTTGGAGTGGATTACAAACCAGTTAGGCCTCGTTTGGGTGATTAATAATTGGAGATCATGTTATGATCAAATTTAAATTAAGAAGATCCAATGATTCAAATTTTATAATCATTATCCACTAAGTTGAAATCCATATCAATCCAACATTATTAATGGATTAATAAAATAGATTTCAAGATTCATTTTTAATTCCCAGGTGCCTACACAAAATAAGATCATTAAGCTTTTAATATATTAATTAACGTTTTTTTAGGATGATTTATCTTCTAAGATAATTTATAAGCTTCAAATACTTATATTGAGAGTTATTAATCGAGGGTAGCTATACAAATATTTACAAACTACTCTCAGACATTTTATTAAATTCTCATATAATTAAAAGTTCTTAAACTCAACTACAAACTTTCTTACCTAATTGCACAAGCTTACAACTGATCAGTTAATAATATAATTAATTAATCAATTAATATTGATAATGCCTATATAAATATGTAATAACTTGTGCGCAACTCTTTTTTTTTTGTATCAGGTGCACCATGCCTCTAATTCACAATATTACTTAGTTAATTAAAAAATATTCCAAAGGCGACCAGCTTTCAGCTCCTTCGGACCCTTACATTGTATCTATCCATTCATTCTTATTGAAGACAACCTCTCTTTTATGACCAAGATGCGATAATAGGTCGTGTCAGATAGTGAATTCTTTACGCCTCACACACCCGCCCATACCGAATGCATCGCCAAGAAATCTGGGGGTTCTCAAGCTTCTTCTGTCTGCCGAGGACTCGGGTACTTGGTTTTTGCCAATCAGTACGCCGAGCTTTATCTGCCCGATAGAGCCAAAAAAAACACGAGGGTTGCGCTCGTTGCAGGCTGACTCTGCTCAGTGCCGGAAGGTCAAGGAAGTTGGTGACCCGATGACAGGAGACTTATTTATTTGAAAATTATTGTTATTTTTTTAAAGATAATAAATCAATAGTAGTACTTCTTATATAAATGAATAATATTTTTTAATTAAATAAATAATACTCCACGTTGAATTACACAATAAACCCGATCCATATAAATTTTTTTTACGATAACTTATAGTGAGTATAGCAGTAAAGAAGAATATCAATCAATATATCCACTTAGGAAAGCAGTTCCCCTTTTGTAGATTTCAATCAGCATCACAATAATTCGATAAACGAGAATATCTTAGAGATATGGGAGGCTTCAAGGTGCTACCATCACTACTCAACCATTTGTGCTACACCAATTTGTTCATGCCTAAAGTTATTAAGATAAACTATTCTTCCCCTTTTATTTATTTTACATTTCTTGAGCAAAAATTCGCCCCAATCATTGCAAACCAATCGAGATAGGCTATTTACAATCCTGCCCTTCAAATCTAAATAATATTTCGTACTCTTGTTTATTTAAATTCAATTAGAATCGATAGGGTGTTTGCTAAAAAATTCTTCAACATAGATGATAATGAGAATAATTGAGGAGTTAATTACTGTGAATATCATTATTGAATTATTAGTGCTTGGTTTAATTCAACTTTAGTAACGACCATCTATTAAAATTTTCATTTTATATTTGTCAATTAATTTCATATATATATATATATATATCAGACATATTATATGGTATATTTATATTCTAATTTTGTTATATATAGAATTTATAATATAGTGTGTACAATATATATTTAAATAATGTAAATAGCTTATAATATATTGTTTATAATAATATTAAGGTAATTAATGAATTACATTATGATTATTGTAGGTTTTATATATAATTTTTTTTATAAATATGATTTGTATATTACATATATAAATTTGTCATATATTTACGTTTAAATTTATATATTAATACGTATTATAAATATAAACTTGTTAGTATATATGTTTATATTAATGTATAATATATATACATATGATATGTATCATATGTGTAACTGTATGAATATATATTATATATTATATTTTAAAATATGATATTTTTATATATTGATGTGTTTTGAAATACATATATATAGATTTTAATATTTTATTACTATCTATTAATATTGTAATATTATTGTATATATTATATATAATATATTAAAAGGAAAAAATATGGCAAAATTAGCAGGAAGTGTATAAATTGATTGAAGAGTTTGATTGAAAAGAGGAGTATGAAATCAAAATGGGAGAATTATTCCTTATTTAGTTACCTAATATATTAAGTTCCTCATCTATTTATAAGAAATAAAATAAAAAACAAAAATATAGATGTGGTTACGAATTCTTGGAGTGGCAGTTCTTCTTTATAAAATTCAAGATAAGTAGCAGTTTAACTAAATTATAAAGTGATATCATTATCAATATATATTTGGAAAAAAATGGTTTAAAAGATTGAATTGGAATAAAAAATGAGTGAGTGAGAGAGATGGGTAATGTGATCATGGATATGGGCATTGTAACACTGGTGACGAGGCAAATCTTGAAGTGCCACTCTCTTTTCATTGCCACTTGTACATGTCTCGTTATTTGCATTTTCTGAATTAAGATTATAAAAGAAATTTGTGCTCCTTCAAACACAACACAACAAGAGTCGTGCTGCTCTGTCATTTGCTGCAACTCCTTTTACTTTAACTGTCATCTATCTTACATCCTGCGCCACAAGTTTTTACTGTATGTGGCTTTACTTCGTTGGTTAACTTTTTGGAAGTGTGGGTGTCCTTTTTATGCCACACAAAATAATTCCCTTCACAAAACTGTTGCAAAAGGCGAAGCCCCTCCGATCTGATAGAGATTGGTGAAGGAATTAAATTATGATAACTCAGCGGCCCACTAGGTAACTGTTGGGAATTTCTTACAAATATACTTTTTTTTTAATAAAGGGTTTATTTGAGAAACGAATAATAAAACCATACTCATTATGAAATTAATTTACAATACAGTCGAAGTTCTAAACAGCGTATATGTATTCGATGAATGTGATAAATATTATCGGTCTTCGGACACAAAAATAGAATGCCGAAAATGCATTTCTTAAATCAAAGATTAGAAAGAATATAATATTATTTTTGAAGATAAAATAATATAAATAATTTAGTGATTGTGTGGCATTTGTATTACTATTGGGAGGTGTAGGTATAAATAAATTTGGACACTATGCACACTACTACTACTATTAAGGATTGTGCAATGTGATTATTATTGGAAAATTAATTATATTTAAGAACAGTAACCTTGTTAGTTGTAGAATGATGTAATAATAAGAGAGCAAAGAACACGTGAGTTATAAAGCTAATCATCGTAACGCTGGCGTCATCATTATTCTAATTGAAGCCGTGCCGTACTTATTCAGTTTGTATTTCCCACTTTATCCAATTTTCTGACTTCTCTTGCAAACTGAATCTAACATTATATTCTATTCTTTGCTGTGAAAAGATGAGTGTGATAGGGTTGTGTTCAAAGTCATCAATCTAGATTTGACCACTGCCACCACATATTTCCAGCATTTTGGAGTTCCGTTTTTCAATCTTCTATCTGCATATTTAATATTATATATTTATTACAATGTATAAATTATAAAATAAGATCTCAATTGATTAAATGATCTAGTTCTAGATGTTGTGATTCATTATATTAGTTTTTTTTTCTTTGTGGTGATAAGTTAAATATTATTTAATCGTCAGTTTTTTTTGTAGGTTATTTTCTTAACGATTAAAGAAATGTGGAAATAAAATCTTGATTTAATTTGAAAAAGAAAACGACAGCTGACAGGGCTACGACAAATATGTTTGAATCATACCAAATCAAGGAGATATGGCTCAATCACACCATATTTCGATGGTTAAGATCATATCACGAGGATAAGCACGGTGCATGTGACTTGAGACGTAATCTATACATCCTTAATTATCTGTTTTTCTGTCAAAACTTCGACAAACACATCACGTAACAAAATATAACAAAATCATGATGAACTTGTCACTTATGTACATGCAATTGACTAAAAAACTATACACAATAATCCCGAATTGTACATAAATCCTCTGTTTATCATTTTTTGTGAAGGATTTTCATATGGGATGCCAATAATGAGATGCGAGAGTCGAGACGCCCTTTATCCTGTTTCTTCTTCTATCAATAAATCAAGCTACCCATTCCACCTTTGCAGCTATCTCTCCTACACTTTAGGATGATCGACTGGGTCACCCGAGTGCTTCTATTCTGGATACTCTTAGGGTCAATAAAAGCATTGATTGTAATCGGCTCTCTAGTTCAAGTATTTTTCGTTCTTGTGCTTTCGAAAAATATATTAAATTACCATTTGCGTCTTCGATTTCTAGTACTACTATGCCTTTTGATATTATTCATAGTGATCTTTGGTCATCCCCTGTTTTGAGTTCTGCAGGACATAAATACTATATGTTGTTGTTGGATGATTATTCGAATTTTTATGGACTTTTCCGTTGGCTAGAAAGTCGAATGTGTTTGACAAATTCTTAATTTTCAAGACTCATATTTTCACTCAATTTGAGCAAAATATAAATGGAGGAAATTTCACCTAGTTCTTAATGTTTAATGTGACAATTGGAGGAAACTTGACAATGGTCCATTATGGGAATTTGGTAAATTAAATGGTATGTTTTTCCGTCTTTCTTGCCCTTGTACCTCATCTAAAAATGGTAAAGTCGAAAAAAAAATTCGAAGTATAAATAATATTACTCATACTCTTCTTGCTCATGCATCTCTTCCTCCTTCTTTTTGGCATCATTCTTTGCAAATGACCACTTACCTCTTTAATATTCTTTCGAACAAGAAATTAGGTAATTATTATCCTCTTCAAATACTTTACCAATAGCATCCCTCTTACTCTCACATTCGGGTTTTCGGTTGCTTGTTAGTTTCTTAATTATTAGCCTAGATTTATGCCTACAGTTAGACTTCATATCTTATATATATAGCCATTGTGTTAATGAGAATGATTGAGAATTATAATTCCTTTCAATAATCTCTAGAAGCATTTTGCTATTCAAAAAAACAAACTTAATCAGTACTTTGTTGAAAATTAGGATTTTAATTTTTTGGTTATTTGTAATTCTGCAAGATTCACGTGGTTATTACAAAAGTCTTGTCTTTTTTATATTTTTTAGATTCGGAATTATGATATTTGGTTGTTGAGATTTAAATTATTTTTTTATTGCCAAATTCTTATTTTTTTATGATTAAAAACTTTTAAAAGAAATATAAATTTTATTGTATTTGAATTCATATGTCCTAGCTTTTACCTCATTATTAAGTTTTAAAGAATATTTTTGGGCTTTAATGTTATCGGGTTTTAGCACCACACCTAAAAAATTATAATAATACCATCAGCATTTAATAATTTTAAGATATGTTTTTAGATCAGTCATGCAATCACAGGCCATTTTTCTCAGCGGTATACAAATATACGTAATCTTGTTAATGAATTTGGTGGGCCACAAAATATAATTCGGACATAATAACGCAAATTATGCTCAAGTTGCTTACTAAAAATAATCAAATCAAAACAATATTTGATTAAGTGTTTTCATAACCGACACGAGATGAATTAGTTGAGCCAGTTAATTCATTGGACCGTTGGTTCAATCGAAAAAATAAAAATAGTCTATTTTTATTTATTTTTTTGGTGTTATCACATTTATTATATATTAACATCCATTTTTTATAAATATATAACTTAAAACATGATATTAATATTCCATGAAATAGTTTTTTTAGTAGTAATTTTAATTTTTTTTAAAAAAAATATAGAAAAATCGGTTGTCCGGTTGCATCGATTTTGATCGGTTCGATCGTGAAAACAATGTTATTAATACTCCAAACTGATTTAGACAACGGTTCTCAATTTAACCGGTTGAATCGACCGATTAAATCCAATTATGAAAATATTGATTTGAATATCCAATCAAAATCAAAATATCTTGTCAAAAAAAAAAAGAAAAAAAAACAAAAGTAAATAGTTCCAAATCTGTGGCCTTGTGAAGTCGCAATAATGCATGCACCATGTATGCCAAGTTATGTGATCCATGTTACATATCTTATTCTATTATTTTTAATATATATTATGTGTTAATTATTGAATTATAATATTTTATTTATTTTAATCTTTATAAAAACATGTAAATTTCTGTGATTTTGCTCCGGTGGAATTATAAATGCATGGAAACTACTTTTTTGTTTAATTAATACCCAATTGACTTCAACGAAGACCAATTGGCCAATCAGATGATTGATTAGAGTGTCCTGAGAGCAGATAGTTAAATTTCCCTACAGGGAGTTGGCATCATCAACAGTACAACTGCACATAATCTGCAAAATCAGGCAGCCGACATATTACTAAAACAGGCAACTTCACTTTCTACGGTAGTCTCGGCCACACATTATCCGGTCCTTCTCGTCCTCGTTGATAAAAACCAGGACAGGTGTCGAATTTTTATTGTTGAATTGCGCTAGTACAAGCTGGACAATGGAGCATGGCCCACACTCGGGAAGCTTCACTCCGTACATCACCGACCTTGGTCCATGAGATGTGGTTGATGTTACGTCGTGGCCGTTGGATCTAGAAAATGTGAGATCCACGAGGATTGCCTGCATGAGCTGGACTGCACCCGCGTTTGTACTGTGCCCATGCAAGCGCGCCGGCTTTCGAGATTCGCATTTATGGCTACAAGATCACACCAAAACGAAATTACCATTCCAGCCTTGGACTCTTTTTTCATTAATTACCACATTGGTAGTATTTTTAAATTAAAACGCGTTCAGATTTATAATATGATGATTTAATAAATTATAATATATATTTTTAAAATAAAATAAATAATTATATAAAATGTTTTCGTAATAAAATTTTATTTAAAATAAAAATATCTCACAATATAAAAATATATAAAGTATAAAATATACTACAATTAACTTATAAAAATATATTTTATTTTTATACATACAGTATAGAATAAAGTAGAATGATAGTGATAGTAGTGAGTAATTTGATATATTTTTTATAACTTTCGTTTGATATAATAATTAAAATTAATCATGTAGTAATTATATCAACTAAAATTAATCGTTCGTTGGCTATATTCCATGATAGTGATAGTGGTGAAAAAGGAACAAAAAATAAAAATAGAAAAGTATTTTGGGGGAAAAATATTACTTTCTATTTTTAATTGTAGTTCTATTATTATTATTATTATTATTATTATTATTATTATTATTATTATTATTATTATATATAGATTTATTAGATATTATGAAAAAATTATCTCTTTCATTAGTTTATAGTAAAAATATCGCACATTATAAAAATTTATAATTTATTAAAAAATAATGATATATATTTTAAATAAAATACATAATTATATAAATATATTTATAATAAAAACTTGTTTATAGTAAAAATATCGCACATTATAAAAAATTATTAAATATTAAAATATACCACAATTAATATATAAAAAATATTTATATTTTAAAATTAATATTTTATTCATATATGCAATATAAATATCAAATTGAAGGTTATGAATAGATGATTAATTTGATATATTAATTATAGAAAAAAGAAGTTGATATGAAGAAATTATAATGGTAATTTTGAATGGGAAAATGCTACTTTCTATTTTAGCAGTGGTCCTGTTATTATATATACTCGTGTTTATATTATATATTGCACAGTTTATAATGTGATAATGTAATAAGTAATTATTAAAATAGTAATAATTTAATCTATAAAAAAGTATTTCATATTTAAAAATTAATATTTTATTTTTATATATGCAATATAAATATCAAATTAAAAATTATGAAAATTATATTTAAAATAAAATAAAATATATTTATAATATAATTTTGAGTTAATTAATATTTAAGAATATATATTTTAAAATATTTATTTGTATTATTTTACTAATAAAAATATGTAAAAATAATTTTTGTATTAAATATACATTTCTTTCGTCCCAAACTATGATCTTTGTTTCTACAAAAAATTATTAAATGTAAAAAAAATAATTATTTAATTAATTTTAAAAAATATTAGTTAATATTTATTTGTAGTCTAAATTCAATAAATAATCAAAAACCAAATAAATAGTAAATAATGTTCATATTTGCAGCAGATTTTTTTGTATATAGTGATATAAAAATATTTATAAAAGTACATAAAATATATTAATTATTTAAATTCAATAATATTCCATGAGGGATGAAAACTATAGATTTAAATCTTGAATATAATTTTTATTTTTTGCTAATATTTTTAATAATAAATACTATATTTTTAATAATAAAATAACTTATTTACATTGCAAAAGATTTCACACTATTATATATAATATAAGGACCACCCTTAAAAAAAGAAAACAATATTTTCTTGATCAAACCACCTTCCTGTTTTTAGGAATCTTAATATCTAATCATATTTTTTTTCTTCGCTTTGTTCATTCCAATTTTCAAAAGACTTACAGCGGTTGAGCCTAGTATCATTGCTCCAGCAATGCGCCACAGCATGCACCAAAATGAAGTTTTATTGTTTTTGGATTTATTCAACCACTATTTTTTTATGTTTTATTTAATTAGTTTGTATATTTTTATATTGAATTTTTTTGTATCATAAATAATTTAATTATACATATATTGAATTTTATATTCTTTTAATATAATTAATTTTTATAAATCAAAAGTTAAAATATTACATATATACAAATTATTTTTAATAAATTATATATTATGCGTTTAACAAATATGAAGTAATAAAATAAAAATTCAAAATAAATAAAAATATCATGAATATTATGGAATATTATTTTTAAGTGCAAACCACTAAAGAACGAATGCATTGCGCATATTAAAAATGATGTAGAAAAATCAATGCTAGTATTATTAATAATTTGTATTTAAGTTGGGCTATAAACTAAATTCTATCTTAAAATCCTATATGTGCGTGTTTGTGTGTGTGTGTATATATATATATATATGTATATCAACAATTGTTATTTTTTATTTAAAAAATACTATGTAGAACCCAAAATTAGAATTTCATAGAAGTAATTAAACAATGGTAGTGGCGGCGGCAGGGGCCGTGAGCCGGCTGGCGGAGGGGTAAGGGGGCTGTAGTCCCCTAAACTTCTGAAAATTTTCTTTAAGCATATGTATTTATTCTATTAAAAGATTAAAATTTTAATGACTTGTCCTCCACAAAAAAGAAAAAAAAAAGTTATAATAATAAATAAATCAAATGAAATAATTAATATTATTCTTTTTAACTCGCCCACTCCAGATATGTGCTATCACTGAAAATAAATAAATAAAAAGCATCCATTTGTGATTGGACAAAGAGAAAGGGGTATTTATATTAACCTCAAGTCTGAAGGGCATATCAGCCTTCAGAACTGTCTTTCAAACCCTATATTATACCCTTGTAACTAATTATTTTGCATTAAAAAAATGATCATCCGAGGTATTTATAGGTGATTAATTCAAAAATATTATTTCCCTAAAATATATTAATTCAAATTATCCTAATTGAGCTAGATTTGGTCTCAAATAAAAAAAATGGTCCAATATTAATAAATTGGCCCAATTTCAGGCATATATATACCTCATCTTTAATTATTTTACTTTTGCCACATAATTAGAAAGTTTTAGAAGAATTATTTTCATTAATTATATTTAGTTATCATGTTTGAAATTCTAACTTTCTTACAGAATAGATTATTCGAGTTTCCTCTGTGTGTTTTTTTGTTTTTATTCAGAAATACAGATTTCTAGGGGCGCTGAGACAAGGCAAAAATGTCATATTATGGTACTATTCAAAAAAATTTGCCAAAATGTAGTAAAAAAAAAATATTTAAATCTAAGCAAAGTCGCCCCTGCGAGGGGCGGCATTCAATTTAAATTTTTTATTTTATTTTTTTTAATGTCGCCCCTGGCAGGGGCGACTTTCCCTTTTTTTTTTTTTTTAATTGCTGGAGCCTTCACTCGGTCGGGCACTCGGTCGCGCGCCTTACTCGGCCGACCGAGTGGTGATTCTTACTCGGCCGAGACACTCGGCCCCCGTATTACTCGGCCGACCGAGTACTGCCATCCACTCGGTCACGGCACTCGGTCGAGCACTTCACTCGACTGGCCGAGTGCGAACGCGAATTTTGATTTTTAACATCCACTTCAATTTTTCTCTCTCTATCATATCTATTACCACCCACCCACACCACACATTTCTCTCTTCCTCATCACTTTCTTCACTTCTTCTTCACTTCTCCTTTCAATTATCCTTCAATTTCCTTTCAATTTTTCTTCAATATTCACGTTTCGGTTTTCTCCATTTCTCAAAGGTAATTTTTATCTTAATTTTTATGTGTTTGGGTGGTGTGTGTGTACTGTTGTGTGGGTGTGTATGTGATTTTTTTGTGGTATTTTGGTGTGTGTATGGTGTGTGTGTGTGTTGCTTTGTGTTGTGTGTTGTGTTGTGTGTGTGTAGATAGTGGTTTTTTCTCCATTGCTTGTATTGTATGTTGTTGGTGTGGTGTATGTATGAAATGTATGTATTGAATGTGGGTATGAAATGTGGGTATGAAATGTGTGTTGTGATGTGTGTTGTGGTGTGTGTGATGTATGTTGTGGTGTATGCTTGTGTGTGTGTTGCTGTGTGTGTTTGTGTGTTGTATGTGGCTTGCATTTTTGTGTGTGATGGGTGCGTGTGTATGGTTGTGTGCCGTGTTTTGGATATGTGTATGTCGGTCGGTGTATGGTTGTTGCTATATATATTGTTATAAATTTGTCGTTAATATTTTTCTGTTATACATTATTTGATGTAGGGACTGTTGAAATTGTTGCTGTTGTTGTGCATTTATCGCAACCCTCAAATTGTTGCCGTTGCGTTGACATATTGATTCATTTCAATTTCAGGTTTGAATTTTTCTAATGTATTAGTTTAAATTAGTTTTATTAAACTTTGCAAAAAAGTAGTTAATTCCCTATTTTAAGATCATTAATACATCTTTATTATTTAAGATATGGGGTTTTCAAACAACGTCGGTATTGTTGTTTATATTGGGGATTGTAGCGATGTTCCACCTGTTTGTGCAACAAGGGTACCTCGCGACATTGGATATTCCGGCTTGGTATCAAAATTCTTTCAATTGACAAGGATTGATAGCAATGAATATAAATTGAACATATCCGCTTCAGTACATGCAAACAACAGATATCATCGTATACCAATCAACAACGATGATAATCTATGGTTTTTCTTTGCACCGGATGCGGATAATCAATATGTAGAATTTCATATTGATCCAGAGAAACTGCAAGATAATGCTCTTCCAGATATTATGCCAAGCAATGAGTATTTTCAATATGCTTCTTATTTAAGAGGGGATGACATTAATAATCTGGCACTCGTCAGGCAAGAGCATACAGTTGGAACCTCAAGGTCCAATAATGAGGGTATTCCAAGTGAAAGAGAAAATTCTCAGACCGAGTATCAAACAGATGATAATGGATTGACACTTTTGGTGTGAATGAACTAGAAGACTCTGAACCCGATGAAGACGAGTTGTCTAGTGAATCAGATGAAGATGGGGTGGATATTGGTGATATTCAAACTATGTATTCCCCAAATCAAGAGAGATCACCATCCAATCAACAACCATCATTTCCATCAAGTACAATTATTACTTAATTTTACCTACGATGTAATTAGACGTACAATCTTTACTATTGTTATTATTATAATTATAATTATAATTATTATTGATTTAGTGTGAGACCATAATGAAATGATCTTAATACCCCATGAATTTCAATGTTGAATTATGAAATTGCTTAATATGAAAATTGTATCATATGACTCTTGATTTTTTGTTCACATGGATTGGAAGTAATACTAATTCATTATCATCTAGGTACCCACAATGGAGCATAACATGGATGTTGTGAATTATACTTTCCAATGGAGCGAACACTCCATTGAAGAACAACAAGCTGAGTACGAAAGAATTTTAGCGACCATGCCGGATGCCTACGGCATAAACTTTGCTAATTGGGAGACAGAAAGTGATAGGTGGTTTGAGGTACAACAGAAGAGAAGGCGAGCCACTCGATGGGCCGATGTTGAGTGCATGCAAGAAATGGGCATCTACGAAGATTTAAAAAAAATGTGCAAGGCTATCGGGTGGACTAAGTTCTTTGGCATGCACGAGAAGACGTATGAGCCTCTCGTTCTTGAATTCTTCTCCCAGCTTCAGGTTGGATACAATGACACGGTGCCCGAATCCGTGATATTTCATGTGGGGAACGAGTCTCACTATCTTTCAGCCGAAGAGCTCAATGGGATTTTTGGATTTCCCAAGAAGAGGTACTCAAATCTGCCCAATGAGAGGGTCAATTTTCCGGAGTTCAATGCAATAACTTTTTGGAAGGACATTACAGAGTCTGATCGAGCTCACCCATCGGAGTACCAAGTTAGTCGGTCGAAAGCATCTAGTATTCGAAGCCCGGTCCTTCGATATTTTCACAGGTTCATCGCCAATACAGTTTTAGCAAAACCTGAGCCTGGAGCGGTCAGTGTGGATGAGTTGTTTGTGCTGTGGTGCTTGGTGAAAGGGAAGAAATTCAATGTGGCACCAATGCTGTTAAGGCAATTCGTTCGAACCAAAAACCAGGTTGCTATCCACATTGGAGGTTTGATCACTCCAATTGCTCGCCACTTCGGGTTGAACTTGGAAGGGATGGAAGAGACACCAGGCGAGATAAGTATAAACCTGGAAATGCTGTGCAACATGAAGATGTGCCAATTACATCCCGGCACCAGACGATTGTATTTGATTTTATCAGACAAGAAGAGGTTTGCACTGCCCAACTCTCGCCTGACTAATATTGCTGGAGGGAAGGGCCATAATCTTCTACTGAATGGCTCGGCTCATACGGAAGCTATTGAAGAGAGCGAGAATGAATTGAGGAATGAGGAAGAACGAAGGAAGAGGAGGAGAAGGACTACGGATGCCCGATCAGAGCCAATGGAACTTGATGTGGATCATGCACATGCCGATGAAATGATGGGTGAAGCACAAATGCCCTCGGACGATCAGGCCGGACATTCACAGCATCCACAGTATCCACCCCAGTATCAAGGGGGGTGGAATGATTGGTCGGATTGGAGAACCGCCTTTGATGCACGTCTTGCCAACATAGAAGGGGATGTTGCCGACATGAAAGAGTATGTCCATCGTGAAGCTTACAACTCTCAAATTTTACTTGACATGCAAAGACAACAATACGAGTGGCATGTGCAACAAGACCATTTTCAGGAAAGGGAATATCCACCGTATCAACCATTCGGCCCATCGAACACACCTTACCGACCCCCTCAGTGAGCCGGCGCCGACTAATTTTTTAGAATGTATTGCTTTGATTTCAAACTCTTGACTTTGTTGTTTTTTGTTGTTCATTCATGATTTTGAGAACTATTGTTTATTCATGTTATTTGTTTTTTGTTGTTTATTCATTATTTCTTTATTAAACATAATTTTTCCTTATAAAACAAAATTATAGTTATTTGTTGGAAATTCAATTAATCAATACATTTCAAGATGTTATAACAATCTCACTTAACAATTTCATCGAATTTTTACCAAACTAAATAAATTATCTAATTTAACTATAACACGAGAAAATAAAAATAAGAAAATGTACAAAAACAGGAGGACGAACGAGAAAACGAGAAGAATACAAAAATGAGAAAAATTGAAGTGGATGTTAAAAATCAAAATCCGCGTTCGCACTCGGCCAGCCGAGTGAAGTGCTCGACCGAGTGCCGTGACCAAGTGGATGGCAGTACTCGGTCGGCCGAGTAATACGGGGGCCGAGTGTCTCGGTCGAGTAAGAATCACCACTCGGCCGGCCGAGTAAGGCGCGCGACCGAGTGCCCGACCGAGTGAAGGCTCCAGCAATTAAAAAAAAAAAAAGGGAAAGTCGCCCCTGCCAGGGGCGACATTAAAAAAAAAATTTAAATTGAATGTCGCCCCTCGCAGGGGCGACTTTGCATAGTTTAAAATTTATTTATTTTTACTATATTTTGGCAATTTTTTTTGAATAGTACCATAATTTGTTATTTTTGCCCTGAGACAACAATTCTATACTATTATGGGATTTTTAATTATTTGCATTTAAAATAAAGAGCACAAATTAATTTAGAAAGTCAAATACATGTGGACTTTCCTCATTGTCACATTAATCGATTCCAGCAGTAACTATTGCAACGTTTTTCCAATTATAGAGAACTTTCCATTTTAAAAAAAAGAAAATTATTTTTCCTAGTAGCTTCAAGAAACCGTGGCTTATAGAAAAGTCAATACATGCCAGATATCCAATATTTACACCTACATATATGACATGTATATATATATATATATATATATATTCTGTGATTAAAATATATAATTAAAAAGTGGTAAAAGAATAAAAATTGTGTTGGCATCCAAAATGTCCCATTTGAAACTTGCATCAACGAGCGACCTGGCAAAAATTGTGTATACTATAAAGTTGATAAAAATAATTTGACATGTAACATCAAATACAAACTGTTAGTATAGACTTCAATCAAAAACTTTAAATATAGAAATTAAATTGTAATAAATGGCGGTCTGAGAACGTACTACATCTTCACGTGCATTACTTTTTGAATGATGTCACTAATAGGAACCATGTTAATGACAAATTAAATGTAGTGCAACATGCGTCGCACACAGTCTACAAATCTAAATTGCAACTCTAGATTATTCAAGATATACATATAATTATCATTTATATTTCACATTTTTTAATTAAGTATGTTCAATAAGGGTACAGCAACAATTTTCGATCGTTATAAATACATTATTATATTTATATAAATTTGGAAGGAAACTATCATTATGTTGCAAAATAATGGTTTTACTTTTATTTTACTATAGCTTTTGACAACGATTATGTGATAGACAAACATAATTTTAGAAGAGAAAATCCTAGAAAGGATAAAAGTGGTCCATATCAACACATTCATGTGCATAAATCTACCACATGCAGCAATATTGGTGGGGTGGGGTGGGGTTAAGGGTATCCCCTAAATATTTGGTAAAACCCCTTCCTTCACTTATCATCACACCTGTCACTATCCACTCACCTCCACTGCGTCTATATAAACACAATCCATCTCAAATTCTTCATTGATTCCAAGATTTCATAACACACACTCTAGCTCCTCAAGCTAGGAAACAACACAAGCCCTCAAACACTTTTCTGTCTTGATATGTTTATGGATAATATGTTCCCAACTACTTTCATCTACCTCCTCCTCTTTCTCTCTACTCTCTTCTACTATTATTTCTCAAAACAAAAACACAAGAAACACAAACTGATTGCAAAGTTGCCACCAGGTTCAATGGGTTGGCCTTATTTGGGAGAGACACTCCAGTTGTACTACAAAGATCCTAACATCTTCTTCTCAGAAAAACAAAAAAGGTTTCTTGATCATCAAAATCAATTCTTTCTCTTTCTCTCTCTCTCTCTCTCTTGAAATAACATATTATTTATGGTGCGCGCAGATATGGCGAAATCTTCAAAACGCATATTCTGGGGTGCCCTTGTGTGATGCTGGCAAGCCCTGAGGCAGCGAAATTCGTGCTGGTAACTAATGCAGATTTGTTTAAGCCTACTTATCCGAAGAGCAAAGAGAAGATGATCGGCCCGGCGGCGCTGTTCTTCCACCAGGGAGATTACCATACTCACCTCAGGAAGCTTGTTCAAACCTCATTATCTCCTGAGCCCATTCGAAAACTCATTCCTGGAATAGAAGACATTGCTATTTCCACTTTGGAATCATGGGCTAACGGACAGATCGTCAATACTTTTCAGGCCATGAAGAGGGTACTTAAAATTCAACTTTTCTTGAATTTTTTATTCTTTATTTTGTTATGTGTATTATATACTATATAACTGGGGTCATGCAGAATTTGTTTTTCATGATGGATACACTTTTCTAATACATGTCATGGTCTTCGACAGTTCTCCTTTGAAGTGGGTATCTTAGCTATTTTTGGTCACTTGGATACACAACTCAAGGAAGAGTTAAAGAAGAATTATTCCATAGTTGATAAAGGATACAATTCCTTCCCCACAGACCTACCAGGAACAGCATATCACAAGGCTTTAATGGTAAGGAAAACAACAAAATTTAAGCCGACAGCTTCATTATTATATCCTCTGGCTCTGTGTGTGTGTGTGTTTATATTTAAGATAAACTACTACTCATAAAATTTCAATAAACTAACTTTTTCTCTTCCTGCTGAACTAAAAGGCAAGAAACAGGCTAAGTCAGATTCTCCAAGGAATAATCTGCGAAAGAAAGGAAAAGAAATCATTGGACAATGATCTGTTGGGGCATCTTCTCAACTTCAAAAATGATAAAGGGCAGACATTAAGCGACGATCAAATCGCCGACAACATCATCGGAGTACTGTTTGCTGCTCAAGATACAACAGCTAGTGCATTAACATGGATCCTCAAGTATCTTCATGATGATCAAAAACTCTTAGAAGCTGTAAAGGTAAATTAATCATACTACCTATGTTTCTTGCTTCTGGGATTACTTTTTCTAGAATGATCTTACGTACATAGTAAACTTGTTGCTATTGATGATCTTTGCAGTCTGAACACAGAGAAATTTACCTGTCAAATGAAAAGGGAAATCGAAGCCTGACGTGGACTCAAACTAGAAATATGCCACTCACTTACAAGGTATACTATTTCTTGAAAGGATACGTGGATCCTACACCTGCTGTAATACAATTATCTTTTATTACATGGAAGAAATGCATATACGAGCGAGTTTGTGTATATTATATTGAACTGTACAGTATATAACATCTGGTAAAATGAGAGTAACATATGTAGGATTTTTTTATTTTTAATATTTTTTGTTTTAAACATTTTTTCTAAGTTTATATGTCTACTATTTCAGGTGATATTGGAGAGCTTAAGAATGGCAAGCATTGTGTCTTTCACTTTCAGAGAAGCTGTGGTTGATGTAGTATATAATGGTATAATATAAGATTCTAAGAAATTGTACTTTTCCTTTTATTTTATGTTTGTGGGTTTTAGTTCAAAGGAATATATTTTGAAGAAAAAAAATGACAATATATGTCAATTTACATTTTATTTCTTTTGGCAGATTATCTTATTCCAAAGGGCTGGAAGGTCATGCCATTATTCAGAAATATTCATCACAATCCTGAATTTTTTAGTGAACCTCAAAATTTTGATCCATATAGATTTGAGGTATGAAAAATAATTATTTTTTTCTTTTTTTTAGGTTAAAAGTATTTTTTTTAATTTTTAGAAATTCCATATAAATCCAGAGTGCTATAAGCAACATAATGAAATATTTATTTATTTATTTATCATTGAATTTTTGAGGTTGTGTTTTATTGAATTTTCTTGTGGTGGATGGGGAATTCAGGTTGCTCCAAAGCCCAATACATTTCTGCCATTTGGAACTGGGGCCCATTCTTGTCCAGGGAATGAACTTGCAAAACTTGAGATTATGATTTTGATTCATCATCTGGTTAACAAATTAAGGTAACGATAAATTACAAGCCATTTTCTTTAAATTCACTTTATTCTCCAACCATCAAAAGCTTCCAAAAAAATATTGTATTATTTCTAGAATATTCATAAAATAATTTATGTAGAAATATTTCGTAGCATTAATTGAATTTAATATTTCTGAATTCTTTATTCCCAACCAATAATGCAAAATAGTTCAAGTGTTGACTTTGTTTAATTTTCATGGTGGGGGCTGTGCAGGTGGCAAGTGGTGGGGACACAAGGCATGGTGCAGTATAGCCCATTTCCTGTTCCTTACAATGGGCTCCCGGCCCGGTTTTGGAAAGAGCCCGACAACCCAGAAATCAACATTTAGTTGGAATTTACCAAAATAGAAACTAGGCAATTAGGTGGTACAAAATAGTATCTGGCAAACTATATAAGCATGTGCCCCAAAACCCTATGGATTTTTTTTTTAATCAAGGGTCAAATATCTGTGCAGTATTAAGCTATTGGGGCAATCTTTATATTGAGAAATTTGTAAACTTTAGCTGTAATTTACTCTGTATTTATATATTTTGCAATAATATGAGTTAATAATTACTTAAAGGGAGTATCTATATTTCCGATTATATTTTATTATTATTAAGGAATAATATTGCAATCACTTTGCACGTATAATGAAAAATAATATCTTCCAGGTTTATGTTTAGTCTAGATTGCCTGTTAAAGTTCAAACTATATATCATTGCTCGACTTATATATTTGTTGAGAGTTTGTTCGTGTAAAATTAGATAAACATAGCTAACAAACTTGAGGTCATGATTAATGATCTCGGCTATTACAATAAAATGGATGTTAATAGCCCATTGAATTAGTGAGGAGAAAATGATACATGTTCAAAGGTCCAGAACTTAAAAAAAATTAGATATTCGTCCGTATGATACACATGATATAATATATATTTTATTATAGTAATAATGTATAATAAAATTATATTATTATTATTATTAGAAAGTGTACATAACCTATTATTTCTATCAATTATATTTATATAAATATTATTCAATTTGAAAGATATTTTGTTATATTAAATTTAATTTTATTTTTAAAGTTATTTTTATTAAATAATAAAATGGACAATATTTTGAAGTGAATTTTGAATTTTTTTTGAACTGAACATAATTATTTTAATTTACTAAAAACGACTGAAGTTAAACAAGAAATTATAATGTTATATAAATTAATAGTATAATACTTTTATTTTATAAAAAAAAATTATTTATATATTTTTAGCTTAAATCCATATAAAAAAATTGATACTCTTTATTCAAATCTATCATATATATCAAAATATTAAAATTAATAATTCAATGCATAATAATCTATAGTCCATCCATAAAAACTATATTCCATAATTTAAATGCAATTATTTATTTTAATATATATAATATTAATTTAATATATCATATATAAAAAAAGGAACTTAAAAAAATAAGTTATTTGAAAATTTAGTGAAAAATAAAAATTGAAAAGTGAGAAAAAATGAAGAAGTGTGACACATGTCAAGTAATTATAAAGGCACATGTAATGATAGGATAAGAATTTGGTTCTTCTTTTATATTATAGAATGATTGCGACTATTATACTTGAAAATAATGTTGATGATGGAGTTGAATATGATAGAGTAACTTTGGAATTAGTTATGCATAAGAAAATACGTATTGCGTTTAGAACTTTTTACAATTTTTTGGTGCTGTACAAAAATACAGCACCAAAAATTTTGGATGCAATAAAAAAAAAGTTAGAAACGAGCTCTAACTAGACTTAAATTTGAATAAAAAAGCAAACAACATAAGAATAATATTTCACTAAATTATCTTAGTTATGTTCGTATAATTTTATATAAGTATGAGTATTATGATATTAATGAGATCATATATTTTTATAGTGGGTTTTTGAAAATACTTTCTCTTATTATCGTATCAAAATTTGTTAAATTTTCAACTGATCAAAATAAAACCAGTAAAATATATTATATTAGAGAATTTATTAATTTATTGAAAATCAATTTAAAGAAGTTCTATTGTATAATAATTTGTTTGGTTCTAGCATTATCCTTAACATATTCACAAATTAAAATATAGGAACCCTATTCGTAAATAAACGAAATAAACTAGAACTCAAAAATAATTTTGTGAAAAAAACTTTACAAGGCAGAGATGAGTTTAAATTGTCTTCATGCATGGGGAAATCAAATAGTATTACTTCACGTGGAGGTCAACATCAATGAAAAAATTATATATATATATATATAGATAGATATATATAACACAATAAATAGCAATAATTGATTTAATTGGCTACACAAAAACAGAAATGCCTTAGGCCCAAGGGAAGCCTTTTAAGTGCACAAAATATATGGTGGGCCCTATGAAAAATTGTACCCCTATTTGTGACCACCTCTTTCGTGTTGATTTTTAAGCTATTTGTACATGGGCCGGCAGCCCACTTCCATGAGATGTCTTCTCACAACATTGTACATCATAAAATTACCCTAATTTAAGAAACCAGTAAGATCTTAACAAAAAATATCCCCACAACACACACACACACATATATATATATATATATGAATAAAAATCTGTGGATATTTTCGCTTGGTGGCATCTTTCTGTCATACCGTGAGGGCTTAGGGTTCATAATGTTCTCAATCAGAAATGAAAGATGAGATGTAGTCACTCCTCAGGATCTTCCAAAAGTAGAACAGGTGTTAGAAGTGCGTTCGATTGATTCAATATCGATGAATCTAGAAAAGAGGATTGAGGGTTGGAACGAGGGTATAACAAGAATTCTTGGAATGCCGTGGGCATTCTTGATTGGTGCTGAGCTAACTATAGTGCAAAGTCGCATCTCTTTGGTTAATAAGATCGTTTAAAATGCTTCGTTGCTGACCACGGGTACACCTCTTTGTGAAAGGCCCGGCTGCAACATTCGGGATCCAGCTATCAAGTTTCAGTGTGATCTATGCCTGCCAGGTTGTAATGGATTGCTGGAAAGTTTTTTTCTGGATTTGAAACTAAGGATCTTTAGATTTATGATAACAAATTCGTGGAAATAATTGTTCAATTTTTAAATTTTTTAAATTTTCGCCTTGAATTACAAAAAGTTAATTTCTGAAAATACACAAATGCTGCTGCTTGTCACAAATCTAACACATTATTTACAAAATATAATTTGATGCTCGACCTTTCTAATTTTTTAAAATTTGATTTATGTACGAAAGGATATTTAGTACAAAAAATGTGTCGACGAATTTGCAATCAGAAGAGAAGTTACCAGAAAGATAGATACAATTAAATTTACGTAACAAGGTGATAGCAACTTTGCTTTGATCAGCCTTCCTGTGTTTCTGGTATAGACCAGAAACTGTACTTATTGAAATCAGGAAAACACCATACTGTTCTAAATTCCTGGGCAATATTTTTTATCAACTTCAATTGCAGTAATTTTTTTTTTAAATACTTTCTAGCAGCTTCAATGAATGCTTATGAAATGGATAATGAAACTGCATGACCTTATATTATTTACTACATTACAATCTTGTGTTTAATTTAACACGTATAATCTAATATCATCACTATACACGGAATATATACTAATTGTGTATATATATATATTATTTTTAATGAATTGTATTATTATTATTATTATTCTATTGTAAAAACACTATTCTAGTTATCGACGTGGTCCATCGAGTTCAAGAAACACCAACAAATATTAGAAGAAATCTACCAATAATCTACAGAAAATATGTTAACATCATTAATGATGCGTAACACACATTTTCTTGTCCAAACAAAACTTGAAGAAAGTAGCAATTTCTATATTTGTAGTCGGGAAATGCCACACCTATTCCAAGATTTTTCTGGCAAAATTGGGGGATTTGGGATTAATTTATAAAACATAAATAGATATGAGTTTAAACTGCCAGAGTTCACTCTTTTTTTTTTTTTTTTTTTTTTTTAATTAAGGTATGGTTAAGGCATCAACTATCAAAATCAGTCGGCTAGCTAAAGGGACCTTGAAAATAACCAAAGAAACACAAACAACTAAGTGATATGGACAATGCAAGTACTTGCATGTCCATAAAGACAAGCAGATTCAGTTTAGAGCAGCACGCACATTTAGTTAACACAATTAGTGGTAAGAATAAAATTACTGAATGACCCTAAATAGTGATCGGTAAGAAATTTGATTAATTCACCAAATTGGGCTTAACCATGAGCCTGATGTAACGCATGCATGAACCTTCAAGAATTTTGATTTTAAATAGAAAAATGTTGTGCGAAAGGGGCTTTCTTTTTATGGAAATATTTTCTTCCAGAACCCTCATATTGTAACTCAGGATAACCTATTTGAAAATGTCAAAAAATTTACGTGTTTTTTTTTTCTAATATTATTATTATTATTATTATTATTATTTGGTGGAAAAAACTATAGGGTAATTTTAAAAGGTGCATTTTGAATTTGTACAAACACAAAAACTTATATATATTTGGTGCACCGTGTAACTTAATACATATTATTACTTGTTTAACTAAAAAATATTATTTGTTTGATTGAAAAGTATTAATATTGATTTGTTATCATTAAAAAGTAGTAATATTTTTTAAGTAAATAAATAATATTTTTAGTTAAACAAGTAATATAGTGGATTAGTTGCATGATGCGCTTGATGCACAAAAGGCTCACTCCTTGTACAAACTTTTCAAACGATTAATTTTCTTTTTCATCTTACATCACATTTTAAAATGATTAATCATTTTCATTGATAAAAGAATAATGCATTCCAACTATGAATGTCAATAATTTTGAATTTAATCTCACTCTCTAATATAAAATTCAATAACAAATCAAATAAGAATCATTTTTGCTTATTTAAAAAAATAAACTTATAAAATAAAGACTATATTATCTATTCATAAAAAAAATTCATATTCAGTCACACTGTTATTTTAAAATATATGTCATATCAACTATTATAATTACACTATTTTCATATTCAATCATACTTTTTATTTTTAGCTACTATTGTTTTCAAAAAGAAAATTATCTCTAATTTTCGGACCTTTAACTAGTGTTCTATCAGGAATATCTATGGAAGAGGGTTTAGGTTCGGGACATAGGGATTGAAATTGGGTAATCTAGGGTAAATTGGTAAATTATGTGCTAGTTGAGTTGTTGCCTTGTTGGGATCCTTTTTGGGGATCAAATATGAGGTTTGGGAACTTTTGGGGTTGACTTGGGATATCGAAAATTTGAGGGGCAATGTTAGAAATTTTCTATAAATGATCAAACATCCACTATAAGCACATAATGTGTCCACATGTTAAAATCCTATAAATAAAACAACAATTATTTTAAATAAAATTTGTGATGTAAGTTTCGCATATATATTTATATATATATATATATATATAGACACACACATGATCGTTTCCGCATAACAATAAAGTAAATATATTAAGGGTGTTGCTAAACACACCACAAAAATTACTTTACACACCACTTTACTTTAGTGAATAAAATTAAATAAAATATAAATGACACATATATCCTTATATAATTTTTTTTAAAAAAATAAACATTAATATTTTTATTATTGATATTATTCATTCTTTGCTCAAACACACTCACACATTAACCTTATATTCAAACGAATCAAAATAAAAGTTGAAATATTTGTAAATAATTCATAATGAAAAATTGCAATACAAATGATATAGAAAATATAATTATTATAAGAATTACACAATTAAATATTGTATTTTTCGAAAATATAATTATTATAAGAATTACACAATTAAATACTGTATTTTTCGACGAAAATACAATATTTAATTGTGTAATTCTTATAATAATTATATTTTGTATATAATTTATATTGTATGATCTATTATTGATTACTTATAAAATATTTTTATTTTATTTTATTAATTTGAATATAGAGTATAGTCAAGAATGAAGAATAACAATAATAACAATATTATAATTTTGCTTAAAATATATATAAGTGTATATTTGTCGTTTATATTATATTTAAATTTATTCAAAAAAATTAAAGTGGTGTGAATAGTAATTTTTGTGGTGTGTTTAAAAAATTCATATATTAATCTTGCAAAATTGTACGGATATTATTGGTGGGCTGATTTGCGTGTATCAACGGACTTTGAAAGATTCCAGTATCCAACAAAGTTTGATTCTCATGCACTCCTACATAAATTGGGTCGGACCCTGATTGGGTCAAGACGTTGAATTGGGTTAAATCTGGGCTTTAAACAAAATGACTCTCCTACGTGTGAAAGTGTTTGAATAAAATACTATAGACCCTAAACATAATTCACAAACAAATAAGTCTAAGCTTGTAGAATAGCTACTTCTGGGCTTTCTAGAAAACAAGTGGGTTAGAAAAAATGTACCCAAAATAATTAAAAGAAATTTCAACTGAAAGTAAACAGGCCCAATTAATACAATAAAATTCTTTTAAGCCCAAAAAATCTTTGGGCCTTACTTTAAGTATTACTAAGCCCAAAATTAACTAATAACAATTAAATAGATATAAATTAGGACCATAGTTAAAAAAATTCCTAAATGAAAAATAAATTTTGTCCAAACATCTCAAGGTTTAGTCGATCCTCCTCTTTGAGCATTATCTTCGTCCACCAGAAATTTGACATGTGTACATTTTTATCTTTTTATTTTAAAAAAAGAAAAAATATGTACATGTGTCATTTCTTGTGAATGAAGACAGTGCTAATAGGAATAGGATCGACTAAATTCTCTATTGAACTGAATCGTGTGAGTATAGGTGAGGAGCTTTGAGCTTATCTGATAAAACTTGAAAATTATCTTTAAAAAAATAAAAATTCAAATAAAGTTATAAAATAATTTATGAAAATAAAAATTAAAACACTGACTTTTCATATATTTGAAAATAGCCTGAAAAAAATTATAAAATAAAAATATAATGTATTTCTCAATCTTATAACCATATAATGTATATTCAATCTGAAATTTCGAGATATATTTAAATAAAATCTGAAAATGTTTTTATAACTTAAATTATTAAAAACAAAATATTATTTTATATACCTATTTAAATTTCCTTCCAGTTTAATTCCACAGCCATAGTCCAAAAGGCACGTATATCAAGGGTGTCCGAGGTTGGTATTTCTGTAAAATAGTACTGAACGGCAAAGTTCGCGGGCCAATCAAATATATATAATTTCTGATTCCAAATTTAAAAAGTTTCAACAAGATCTGCCTTCCTTCACCCCCCCCCCCCTCAATCCATTATATTTTATGACTTCTGTTTCCTTTATTTCCTTCCTTAGACCTTTCTTCTTGTCTCTCTACTCTATCTCTCTCTCTCTCTCCCCCTACTGCTGTGAGGTTTTAGAGATTTTGTTTTTGTTTTTTGTAAAGCCATTGGGATTTGCTTTATGTTCATACATCATCAATGCGACAAAAGTTTTGTCTGAATTCATCTGCGATTAAATGAGTCTCAGTTGTTACTTCTGTGGTGGTAGGTTGACTGGAATTGATTTATGCTTTGTCCTTTAACTGAGGTTCGTGTTCGAATCCGCTGATGGAATCCATTTGGAAGTGCAATGGAGCTCTTAGTGCTTGGCATTTCATCGTCGCTTTCTATTTCGCTTTTGGATTCGTTGCTGCGAGGTTTTTCCTCGATAGATTTATCTTTCGTGTAAGCTTTCTCTGTTATGGAAACATTTTATTTTTGCAATTTGTACTTAGATGGTTGGACTTGTAGTAATTTGCGAAGTTCATTTTAGTTGTATTTATTGTATATTGTGTTTTGGATTGATTTTTAGCAACTCTATCGAGTTTGTTAGATTTCCTATCCAAACGCGCTTGGATATTGACAAATCTACTGATAAGGTCAATCTAATTGAAGTTCAGAGTCGAACAGTTGAGTGGTAATTGATGACTGCATAAGTTGTGTAGCTATGGTGTGTTTCGAGAGTTTTAGGTTGAGGAAGTGCACAAACTGATGTTGGAATGTTTGGTTTGTCATCTAACTTGAGCAATGACTGAGAGCCTGTGACTTGTCTTTAAGTACACGTGAATATATTGATGAATTTCTTGATAATTGAAGCTGTTGTGCACATAATGGTGCAAGCTAGTTGAAAAAAGGAATCCAAGGTATTTGGTTGCGGGGATTTTAACTAATTGTATATTATAGCTTATTCCATTCTTGGGATTGTTTAATTTTCGTAAATTTTCTTGATTGACTATCTCTCATCATTATATTTCTGCTGAAATAACATTAATGGTGAAATAAATGGAATATAGAAAGTACTGCTTCAGGATAGGTTTTAACAGTGAATTTTTTTTTTTATGACCATGGCATTTTATAGAAAGCAACTACTTCAGGATACGTTTTAACATGGTTCATAATATGTCGACCATAGATATTTCAATACTAGATTGAAATAGTAATTCCTGCAGTTATCATGAATATGTATGTTAATGTTATATGCACATCTGTTTGAGATCCTTTACAGCACCATTCACTAAGCTACATTGGTTCACATTGGTTGTACAATGAAGTTTTGATTAATTAAGTATATTAATGTTACATGCACATCTGTGTGAGATCCTTAACAGCACCATTCAGTAAGTTACATGATTCGAATTGGTTGTGCTACAAATTTTCGTGAGTACAAACAGGTAGTCCTACTGTTCTGAGCTGATTTATGAAAATTCCTAGTATTGGAGATAAAAAATATTTGGTATATTATGCTATGCTCCTGATCATAATGTTCTTCTTTTTTTAAAAAGAATTTTATGCTTCTACTTCTTCCTGTTTTGATTTTAAGTTACAAATCGGTTCAAGTTTCTGAGGAATCTCGATATACTCTACATCTCTCTTGAGGTAAAGAGAAGTTCTATTTCAACCTGTAACCTTGTAAATTTATAGAGATTATTTCTAGGATGAAAGAACATACCTTCAATAAACCTTGTGCCTTCGATTATCTTGTGCCTTCTTCTTTAATACAGAGTATTGACCTAATGTAAAAAATGAGTACATATTTGTAGTATCTATACATGGGTAGAGGAAATGAATCAAAATGCCAGATAATGAATTTGACAAGTATCTCCTTGTAGGCAAAATGGCATAATCAGGTCTGCATTGATGCTTTCCTCGATATAAAGCATCTGGTTTGCAGCTTTGTTGGATCCACTATACTGGGAGATAAAAGCTCAGGTGTAGTTTATTGAAGCATTCATTGAATAACAAAATGAACAGGGGGAAAAGAGTGAAACTACTAAAGAATGTGGTCACAAATTTTTCTGGTGGTATCACACACTTTGAGAAGATCTTCCTTTCTCATAATGATATCATCTACTGCAGAGGCTGTCCATCTGGTTGTTGAGCAGAAGAACCACTCAGCTGAAACTTAATGAAGCAACATGGGCAAAAATAGTCAAATCTTCAGAGTCCATGTGGAAGTTTACATACCATACTGCTGTCGAGTTTTCTATTCTATCAACTGCCTACCACGTACCATGGTTTAAAGATGGAAAGGAGTACTTAGAGGCTGGTCTGACCACTGTTCTCCAAGCCGTAAACATTTGAATATTCTTGTTGATTATTTTGAGCGAGAATTTATATTTCCTACTTGCCATTGTGAAGATTTGCCTGGTATTATCTGCATATTGGTGCAGAAGTTTCTTAGCGTCCATGCTCTGTGATACGTCCCTATTCTATCTTGCCTACTGGAGTAAACTGCTTTCCAGATTTCATAGTCAACTGGGAAGTGTGCGCATAAATTATAGGACTTCATAGATTATAACTTTCGACGCCTTATAATATAAACTGGTCATGATTGATTTTGACTAATCTAAGTTATCTGTGTATTGATCTTTTCAGGCTTCCCTTGAAACTCATCTACATGTATCAATGCGGGTTCTACATCTATAGCATCGCTGCGCTCCTTATGTGGGAAACACGGAGGAAGGATTTCTCTGTGATGATGTCTCATCATGTTGTCACTGTGATCCTGATTGCGTATTCATACGTCTCAAGGTATCTTTATGTTCATCTATTGCTTGTGACTACCGAAATATTGAGATTATCTTTACAAGATTTCTGCAAGGATTTGTCTGGTGCCAAGGTCTCAGAAAATGAATAGAAATCATTACCCTTGTAGTGTATGAGAAAAATTATAGAAATCATTACCCTTGTAGTCTATGAGAAAAATTTGAAGTGATTGATATAATTTGCATAATGAATTTTTGTGCTCGGTTAGGGAATTGGTTTTGTGCATGATCTAATCCGTTCCAAGGCTTCCTTTTATTTCTTATCAAAGAATTATACATTCATACTTCATATCAGTGTGAAGTATCATGCCATGGCAGTTCAATGTTCCAAATTAATATTTCTTGTCAGAATAAATGTGCCTATTCTACAACATATGCGATTCATGATCCCGTTACCAGATAAACAATGGGAGAATGAATTTAATAACAATGTGATAAGGTTAGAGGCCTTTTTTTTTTTTTTTTTTTTCTTTTCTGACTGAATAAGGTTAAAAACCAAATAACTTGATTCTGACTCAGTGAATTCTTAATAACTTATTGAAAGCAATTATGTGGGGGATTTCTTGTCTAAATGAGGAAAGGGAAAACTGATGTATTCCTTTTAATGGACTTGGATGTGCTTTGTTATAGGTTCTTCCGGGTAGGAGCTGTAATTTTTGCACTGCATGATGCCAGTGATGTATTCCTTGAAGCTGCAAAGGTTTTTAAGTGCTCTTGGTCAGAGCTTGGAGCCAGTGTATGCTCTGGTTTGTTTGCCTTGTCATGGCTTTTACTTAGGCTTATATTCTTTCCTTTCTGGGTTATAAGATCATCCAGGTTCGTTTTCATACAAGTTTTTTAAGTATATATTTCACACCTCATCCCTCAAATCTCTTTTCTGATTGCTGTCCCTCAGCTATTACTCAGGGGAATTCTTGAACCTGTCAGACGCACACACTCGGGGATTATACTATATCTTCAATACAATGTTGTTAACCCTGCTTGTTTTTCACATGTACTGGTGGAAACTAATTTGCGCAATGATCATAAGACAGCTGAAAAGTAAAGGAAAAGTTGGGGAAGATATCCGATCAGGTAGGCATGTCTTATTTTGTTTTTATGCATAATTATTCAGTTTCCTGTCAATTGCATCCTTGAAGAAAGTGCCTTCTGCAAGCAAGTTTTCTTATTTCTTCTTACGAAGTTGTTTGTGCAATTTTTTACTTTTTTCCCCAGATGATTGCAAAATTGACATCCTGTATAATTTTGAATTGAGTGGTGCTTTTTTCCCATCAACTACTTATTTCTTCTTCTCTGGAATCTTCATATTAGACATAATTGCCATTTAGTTGCCCACCCAAAATCATATTCCTGCGCTAATATTCAAATTTTCACACTTCACTCGTTAGCTTTGGTAATTACCACTTTACCCCTGACATCGATTTCTTATAGTTTTTTGCCTCACGCTGCATGTTCTTTACTATGTAAAATTAGTTCTACAGATAAAAGTACCTTTAAGAACACCTCTAGCTGGTGCGTGACATCAAACATTCGGGGGCAGGAACCCTGGGCGTTGTTAGGATGGCAAAAAATGAAATGCTACATTTTGTTGTTAATAGGGGAAAGTGGTAATTCCCAAAGTTTAGAAGGTAAAATGTGAAAAATCTCATAGTTCTTGGATGTTACCAGAGACTGCTAGCTTCATGAATTAGTTAAATTAGACTCTTTCAGAAAAGCACTCTTATAACATAAGTAATTTGCTTGCACTTTGTAATTAACAAAATTTTCATTTTGTTAGCCTTGATATTACTAAGGAATGAACGATTACATTTTCCATATATGTATATTAACTCTGATTGATTCCATTCCTTAGATGTAGCTGATTTCATTCCTAGATGTAGGAGGTTGTTATGGGATTCTATATGCAAATATCCCTAAGCTGTAAATACAAATCTACGTCTCACTGCCTACTCCGATTCTGATTTTGGAGGGGACCGTATGGATTGTCTTATTTCTTGGGGATAACCTGATATCTTGGCGCTCTCCCAAACAAAATGGTGTTGCTCGCTCATCCACCGAGGCCGAGTATCGTTCTCTTGCTTCAGCTGCCTCCGAGGTTGCATGGGTAGTCAACCTATTCAAAGAGCTGCGTATTCCAGTGTCCACCACACCAAGACTACTTTGTGATAATATGGGAGCTACTCGTCTCGCTCTTCATCCGGTGCAACACTCTCGAATGAAGCACATTGTCATCGATAATCACTTTGTTCGTGATATGGTTTCGAAAGGGGTTCTCTCGGTATCTTATGTTAGCACAGTCGACCAGCTTGCCGACATACTTACTAAACTCTTTCTCGCACGCGGTTTGAGCTTCTCCGTTCCAAAATCTCCGTTGCCAACGGCACGTCCATTTTGCGGGGGCGTATTAAGGAATGAACGTTTATATTTTTCATATATGTATATTAACTCTGATTGATTCCATTCCTTAGATGTAGCCGGTTTCATTCCTTAGATGTAGGAGGTTGTTATGGGATTCTATATGCAAATATATCGAAGCTGTAAATATAAATCTACCACTCTGATTAATAAAAGATAGGTCAATTTTCATAGTTTATTATATTCTGATAGATATGGTATCACTTATCCTCGCGCAGATTCAGAAGACGATGACTAGCCAGACTGATGCCTCCAGAAAACTCGTTATCCCCGAGCACCCCGCTGCCAATTATCCCTGGTTTGCTTCTGCTAAGATTGGTTTATTCAAGTATCAGTAGATTCGATTCCACTCTATTTTCTGGTCTGTATTTTCATTCATGTCACAATATATATATATATATATATATATATATATATTAATGAGCATTTGATGTCTGAAAATATGCTTCCTCTATTAAAAAATTAAAAAATGATAGGTGCTGCCTGTATGATTTTCTTAATATCCGTCTCGATTTTTTTTAGTTTAGGTACTTCTCTTGCAGGTCTCTCTTATAGAATACTAATATTGTATCAAAACACATTTAGTTACGGCCTATAATATTGGACCCAATGTTATTCAATTAATCTTTGTACGTGTTTCTCCCGTAGCTTTGAGCATTGACTTAGAAGAAGTTTAAGATAAGTAGTATTTAATTTCAGTCAAACAGCAGCATGTCTCCGTTTACCATAAAATCCAAGTGATGGCACACCTTCCATAAATGGGGTGCGCAGACCTAACCGTTCGCCACGTATACTTTAGTTTCCTCTTGATGAGCTGGCTGTTGCAAGAACACTTTTTCCTAGGTGGAAACACCTTTTACTGATTCACACATCTATATAAATTTTGCATGCTGTAGCATACTTAATTCTAACGATTCCACCATTACTTATATCTTAGAGAGGACAAAAAATTGGAACATGCTGGTCTACCTTGTTCCTAGGAATATTAAATACAATGGCTTGGTCGGTTGGCCCCTTATTTCTGGGTCATGTGGGGTCCGAATCTTTTCACTTTTATTTAGTATGTACAGTTTCACATTTGTGTGCATCTATTTTATATATGTAGTAGGATAGTCATCATACTCTAAAATACATGATTTTGATCAGTACTTTTGAAAGTAGAAACTAAATTGAAGCAATCATCAATGTTTTGTAATACATATGATAACATATTTCGTAGATGTGGTTTCATCAAAATTCATAATCAAATTATCATACTACTTAGAACAAACAATGGTAAAGTCTTGTTGATTTTATTTTTATTTTTACCACAATAAGTGTATGATTTGGCTGTAAATGTAATCTAACAATCGAAAATTATAGGTTGAACAATCATTACAATTATCAAATTACATAATCTCTATCTGTCTTATTTATTCTTTGATTATTTAATATAAATTAAATTCTAATATTAATTTTTAAAAAGAAAATCTGTATTTCTTTGAGGAGCACACATCACTCATGACGTTCTGTGGTGGGCTATGAAAATCGGTCTATGAAGGAGAAGGATATAAAGTTGCGCCTCTAGCAACCTTCTAACAATTATGCTTCTTGGTGGACTTTTTTTTTTTTTGACAAAAAGAAAATTTGGACTGTGTATTTAAAAGGAATGTTTAAGTTATAAAATATTTTTTAAATTGTTGCTTTGTTAATCTATTTAATTATTTCAATATATTTTAATTTAATTTGTTAATTTTCAAATTTATCAATATTTTTATATGTACTTCATTATTTTAATAATAAAAAGGGCCATATTTGTCCTGAATTTAAAGTTCAGGGTTTTTTTATTTATTTATCTAAAATTGTTAGTGCCTCTTTAGGTAAAAGAAATAAAATTTATAGTTTAATTTAAATTTGAGGTACAAATTAATTTGTAAATTGTTTTTAAATGCGAAGTAGGCAGTAATAAAACAAAATACTAGCCCGGGGGTTGGACCATTTCTCAATTGCTTACCCCATGTACGGGCCACCTCTTTACTTTCTCAATCTTATCTCTCCTGTAAGACATGACGTCACCCAGTCTCCTTCACCGCCCCCTCTTACGGTCAAACCAACCGTGTGAACTTCCCATTTCCCAACTCATCGACCACCTGGATTATAATAATCCACCAAAGAAAATCATGGCATCCTTGTAATAGGACCCACTCATTAATTCTTCACGTGCCACAGAAACAGCTTATTTAAAATATCACTCCGTGTAAATTTTGTGTTCGAGAATTATGAGCTGGCACCTTTCAGGCTTTTCTTCAAACTCCCATTATCCCATACATATATATATCTCCCGCCGCTTTGACCTATTTTCTCTCATCACAAAATTTCAGACACCATTTTTAGTAATCTCAGAAAAGTCAGCTTGCAGTTATCTGAAGCATGCAGAGGTCAAACAAGAGGATTAAGCAAGAAGAAATTAACAATAGTACCAGTAGCACCTCAATGATGACAGCGTTTCCGACGCCGTCGGCGCCGCCGCGGCTGACCAGCGAAGAAGAAGTCTCGGTAATGGTGGCGGCCTTGAAAAATGTTATTACAGGGGAAGCGGCGGCGGGAAACCCAGCCCATGAATTCAGATTCTTCTCGCGCGGCGGCGCCGCCTCCGGAGGTGATGGGTTTCTCACGGTTAATGGTGATATGGAGACCTGTAGGTTCTGTAAAATAAAGGGTTGTTTGGGGTGTAATTTCTTTGTGGAGGGGAAGAAGGGTGGGAGCAGCAGTGCTCCGGCGGCGGTGGAGGGGAAGAAGAGAAAGAAGAAGAACTACAGGGGTGTGCGGCAGCGGCCGTGGGGAAAATGGGCGGCGGAAATCAGAGACCCGCGCAAGGCAGCGCGAGTGTGGCTGGGCACATTCGAGACTGCGGAGGATGCGGCGCGCGCTTATGATAGGGCGGCGATTGAGTTCCGAGGACCAAGAGCTAAGCTGAATTTTCAGTTCTCCGATTACACAACCACTGCCGCCGCAGCGCCTTCACCTGCCGCCACAACGACGGTGAGTTCTTCTCCCCGGCAGCAGCAGGAAAATGTGATTGAATTGCAGAAGAATAAAAAACAGGGCAATGAAGGATTTTGGGACATAGGATCGAGCAGTAATAACAATGATCAGAAGAATTTCTGGGATTTGACGATTGGGGCAGACGAAATAGAAGAGTGGATGATGATGATGGATTTCAACAATGGAGATTCGTCGGATTCTGCTAATGGCGGGAATGTTCATAGTGTGTAATTTAAATTAGAAACGCTTTTTTTATTTAATTTTTTGACAGGGGTTGCTAATTTGAAGTTTTTTAATTCAAATTTAGGCTTCTCTCTGCTTTCTTAGCTACATATGTATTTTTTAAGAGATTTTTATAGTTTTAACATAAAATTTATTGTTACATAGAAATTTACATATAGGAGAATTGCATTAAATTTTCTTTTTCATATTTTTCTTGATTTCAACAGTAAAATATCCATTAACTTCAAAATTAGTAGTGTGTCCACCGTTTCAAAAGTAGAATTACGTTTATACGGTTAGTTTTAATTATAGAAACGAAATTCTTGATGGATAGAGCACTAAACAAAAAGGGTTTTAATTTGTAAATTTTTCAACTTAAAATATAAAGATTAAACTCTTTAATTATTATAATTTTACACTAATGGAATTAAATCCACTAAACCGTATGTGTTTAGAATTTAATAAATTTTTATTAAAACTCAAAGTAAATACGAAAATGATCCAATATTCGTAAAAGCCCGTAAACATCCCAACTTGCATAACTATAAATATCCAATTAAAAGATTATTTTAAGAATTCAGTGATAATCATATTTATATTAATCATTTATACTCTCTTAATTTTTATTCTTTTTTGTAAAATTTTCAATAATATACTTTTGAAATAAAATCTTATACCTTACAATTTGGAAATTCTGTCATAATATATTTTTTAAGTTTTATCCAATGCTTTTGTATTGTTTTTCTACTTTTCATAATTTTATTTATATACAAGAAAAGATTCTAGAAATAATGTCAAAATACACGACAAAAATGTAGCTATTGAATAAAGATGGATAGGGCACCTGAGATTGAGTTCCTTATATTGTAAGAAAAAGGCCCTTCAAATTGACATGTGTTTGAGAACTCCCAAAAAAAAGAGTTTTACTAAATTGAGGCACGTGCTTAAATTGGGGGCGAGAAGCATCTGCTTAGATTAGAGCAGAGTAAAGTGAAATAGAAACACATATAACATGTGCCTTATATCAAAAAGATACTCCCACGAGTGTTATTGTTTGTGGTTATTATAATGATTAGTGGTAGGGTTTGCTTGAAACTCAATTATTATTCGATTCTGTAAGCAGTGGGGCCGCCATATAAACTATGCTGCTGCTGGAGTTGCGTCACATCGCCACTGAAACTGGTCAGCACATATGTTCACCAAGAGGCCTCGCTCGCATCTATATATGTAGGGCCAACAATCATCTTTATTTAATTTCAATTCTTCATTAAACAAATCTGTTTTGTTTTTTTCTATAATTATATCAAACATGAATTAGTTACTAATTAAAAGTTGGGTCGAAGTCAGAAATATATATATATATATATATATAAACAATTATAAGTGAAGTGATTGACATTCTACCTAACTTGACAATATTTTAATTTGGTTAACATTTGTTGAGTCTAATCTATTACTAATTAAATAAGTTTGTATAATGTTTTATTGAGAAACAATGTGTTATGCTAAGTTTGGTAAAATCACAATACTATTTTTATGGCACCATCTTTTGTCAAGATGAAATCAAGAATTGAATTATTTGATATTTGAGTTTAAAATAACAGTTGAGTACAAGACACATTAAAATATTGAGCTAGCTTGACTTTCAATTTGCCTCTTTTCTCTTAACAATTTTATCAAGACACATCATGTATATATATTTTACCGAGTCATCTAATCTACCTTGATTGCAACAAAGAACTTGAGATGTTTCTATTATAATTGAAGTTTGAAATTTTGTATTAGTGCATATAATCTTGAAAATTAAAACTTTAAATTAAAAGAAAAAAGAAGAACGAAATCATATGACTATTTTGAGATTGAATCGTATTGGGACTATATTGAAAAAAAGCAAATTAATGAGTAGGTGGGGTGGGTTGGGTGAAGTATATGTTTGATGAGATTAAATAAGAATATATATATATATATATTTGTTTTAATAATAAATCTTAAATTGAAGGTTGAACACTTGAAAGTGATTTTTTTTTCTTACGTGGAACTATTATCAACACATGCTAAAAAAAAGGGAGGAACCTAGGTTGAGTTATTGATTAGAAAGGAATATTACTGATATAATAATACTAAACATCCTACTCTATATCTTTATTTTTCTAATAACCAGTTGCAAAGTTTTCAGATAAGTAGAATTGATTGCCAGTGTATAAAGTAGAGGATTAGGTAACCATAAATTAAAACATGTGGGTCAAGCATTGTTTTACATATGTTATTAAAAGTGATAATATTATTTTTTATAAGACAATTATAGTGGAAATCTTACTGTTTGTTCTTTTTCACATTTTACAACTTTATTATCATTGTCATGTAATCCTAAGCTTTCGTGTACACACTCCAGTGATTATTGTTTTTTTTTTTTTTCTCAAAATAAAAAACGCATGAATTCAAGATGTAAAATATGATCCAAGGGAATAAATAATTAAAGTTATTATATTCATAGGTTATACTCCATCCCATCCTAAAAAGAGTAATGATTTTTATGAATGTAACTTTTTATATTGGTAGATTTGATAAAGGTACCATCTTCTCAAAATTATAAATTTCCAACAAAGATTTAACTTTCGAAACATTAAAAATTTCAGTTTTTATTTTGATAAATTAATAAGAAAAACTCATAATTTTTAAAACACGACTCTTTTTTGAAACAAAAATTATTTTTACAAGAAGATAATTTTAGATATACAGAGCAGTAGTTTTCGGATTTCATATGTAAGTTCGTAGTTACATATTAATATACATATACAAAAGCAACTGTAAATTAATAATCGCACATTTAAACATATTTTATTCAATAGATTTTAATAATTTGAAATTGATGATACGGGTCTTGGCAATCAAATTCATACGAGTGAAAAATAATCCAGGCAAAATAAAATGAAATGAATCAAATTGACCTAAAAGTCCAGGATTTATCAGAGAGGTATTAAATAATTGTTCATTATTATATTCATATCTTATTTCAGTTTTCCAATTTTTCATGTAAGCTCCGAGTTATACACTAAATTTACTATAAATGAATAATAAAATAACATTTATAATACTATTTTAAATAACTATATTATTCATTTCTTATTCAGTTGTCCCCCCTGATTTTTATTTTTTAAAAATAACTTCTTCCTAGAATTTCATTTAACCATTTATAGGTTCTTGTTTCTTACAAAAAGATATTTTAAAATTACTTACATATATTTTTTATCCATATGGTAAAAAATGCTAGGCCAAGCATTGGTATTTTGTATGTCTTAGTGATGATGACCGTCCTCCAACTTAGTATATCACTATCTCCCAATTTATTGAATAATCTTGGTGTGATCTCTGAGCATCCCATAGCACACTATGCTGGTGCGCTGGTCATATAAAGTTTGAGGATGAATAAGATTGATATTTGGTGTATCATCATCAATTCAACATTACCTAGGAGTAGACACGAATCGGAACCAAAACTTGATCGGTTCAGTTCCGATTCCAAGGCATTCAGGAACCGGCAGTTTCAAACCGTCGATTTCAGTTAAATCAGTCAATTCCGATTTCAAGTATGAAATTTGAAAAAATATCAAATCGAAATCAAGGAACCACCAATTTTGGAACCAAAATCGAAACTAGCTATATGCCGATTCGATGTCGGTTCCACCTTTTGTGGTTCCAAAAACCGCCATTCTTTAACCAAAACTAAAACAAAGGAAAGGAAATCATGCCCATGTCTACCTAGGAGGAGTTGCAGGAAACAAACCAGCCCTCCGAAGGTCCATCAAGAACTTTAAAGCCAACATGGATCTTCTTTTTCTTATACAAATTTAAATGTGCAAATTTTCCAATACAATGTTGTGAAGCCAAACTCAATTACCAAAATTGACCATCTCTGCTTTAGTTATTTCAGCTACACTTCCAATTATAAAAGTAACTGAAAAATCAAGGATAATAATGTAGGATTAGAAAGCTAGAGAAGAACAAATAGATTAGAAAGAAACTATGCAATTAAAGATAGCATTTCCATTCGCTATAAGTTTACTAGATGATCATCGGTGCAATGCACGAAACATAACATATTTTTTATATTAATAATATTTATGTAATAAAATTATATTATTATTATTATAAATATTTACATTATAACTATTTATATCAATTATATTTATATAAATATTATGCTATTTGATTTTTTTATTATGTTATATTACATTGTTACTCACTTTAAATATATCTTTATTAGATAATAAATTGTACAGCTTCTTGAACTAAATTTTAGAATATTTCAAACTGAATACAAAAAACTTCAACTCACTAAAACCTATTAAGCTAGAGGAATAAATTAAAGTATAATGTAAATTGATAATATAATTTTTTTACAAAAAATATTTATATTTTAAAAATCAAATTCATATATTATTTATTCAACTCCAACACATATATCAAAATAAAAATAAATAATTAAATTGATAAAATCTATATTCTATCAATAAAAAATTAAATATCATAATTTAAATATACTTATTTATTTTAAAATATACAATATTTTTGTCATATTCAACATCAGAAAAAGACTATTAATTTAATAAATGATATGAGAAAAACAGATTTAAAACGAAAGATTTATTTATGTTTTTAAATTTAAGTAAAAAAAATTAAAAATAGAAAATATACTTGTCAATAAATCGTTGAGACACATGTGAAGAAAAGAGAAAAAAAAATCATAATTCTTACTATAAACACATTCACATAACTTCATATTGCATTTCAAGATTACAAAAAACAAAGCAATGATGTACCTTCATTTCAAGCATTTGAATCCTCTCACCAAAAGATCATTTGGCCTGTTGAAATCTATTAAAAAATGCATAAAAATCTTGGGGGGGGGGGGGGGGGCAAAAACAACATAAGGCATCATAAAATACTAACAAAAACAAACAACTAATCAAATCACTGACTTCAAGAAGAACCCAAACTCTTTCTTCCATCAATAAAATGCCGAAATAAACCAGCAAAATACTGTCTAATAAGTAATACAGCATTTCACAAAATGAAGAAATCTCAAGGGCTATGGCGTTTAAAAATATATATAATCATTCAAGCTACTCTCGAGAGGCTGGGCAGTGAAATAATAAAAAATTTCCTCTTCAATAAAAATACAGTGTAGAAAAGAATTGCTAATCCATTCAAAGGAAGAAAAAAAATTATAAAATTGTAAGTCAATAGACTAGAATTCAAATTAATTTCACTCAAGCTATTCTATAGAGGCTGTGTAGCCATGTGGAATTTTCACAAAGCAAATTCCATGATAAAATGAGGATATACAAAACGATTCAAATCCAGATGAAACGGGATAGAGTGCATTCATATCAGATTAGGAGAAGAAGTGTTGTTAAAAGCATGAAATATACAATCAGGTTCAGATGATGGACAATGGTGATGCCCCCAACTAGTCAAAACATCCTCCTTAGCAGTCCCCACCTTGAGATGAACACAAATTTGTAGCAAAATAATATAATATAATCCCAACAATCCTGCTACCGTGACCTCACAAACCTGTTTCTCATGCCTTATCAAACTGTTCAAGCATCTGGCAATGCCTGCAAAGCCCCCTATATCCTCTTTCATCAGGTTGGCAGTCCTCTGTGTAATTAAATTCTAGACTGTTATGGGAAATCATCTAATGTTTTTTACAGTGGTTACAGCACATTTTCTCATGAATTTCTGATTTCTGCAATCCAAAACTAATAATAAACATCACCTTTTGCATTTCATACAAGAAAAAGGAGTGCAAGAATGAAAGATAATTTGCATATCAGCGTCATGAAGAAGGATAGAATGAGAGACTGATAGGTTAGGGTCATTTAATTATGCTATCTATTAAAGTTACAATGAGTTTGCATCACTAACACTAAATTTTCTAACAAAACTCCAGCATACTTGGATAAATAAACATCAAACTAAACACGTGGATTGTCAAATGATATTCAATACAATAGAAAAAAATATGACACAGCCTGCAAACATTATCAAATTCTTTTAAGGAGTCATCGTGTTCAAACCTAAAATAAACTAAATTACACAAATGAATTGGGCAAATTTCTTATGAGCATTGTATAATTATAGAAGAATCATCACAATGACACAACTTGAGTTCTCATAAATGTTGACAAGTCAAGTAGGTCTTCCGCCAAAAGCAGAATCCCTGTGACAAAAATTCTGTGTCATGCCTGCAGAGCTAAGAACAGAAACAATGGATATCCTGTTCACATCTGACATTGGTATACCAACAAAATATCATAACATCGTATAATATCATAGGCAAATATAGAGAAGGAGCAATTACATAAAGAATTCACATCACCAACCTTTTCTTCAATTGTGGCAGTACTCAAAAACCTATAGATGTAGACCCTCTTCTTCTCTCCATCCCTCCAGACCCTTGAGGTAGTCTGCAAAAGTGCCAAGACTTATTTCCAATCAAGATCAAAGAGAACTAGGCAAGTTATACTCAAGAGAAATGAACTCATACTGAGCAAAATATATTAGTATATGAAGTCCAGACACGTACCACATGAACAAGATTACAAGAGTCAGAATTCACATACCACCTTTGAGCGCTCATTGAAACGGTTTACCAATGTCTGTCTTTTGCTGATTGAAGTAGCCCCATCAAGTATTAGAAAACAGTATCTTCTTTAATGAAATAATTGAGCTCTGTTCCAAACGTTTGCTCAAAGTAACCTACATAGACTGGTGTTGAGAATTTTTATATTCCAATGTCCAAAATAGGAGAATAGGTCATGACAGGTATAATTCAACAAGACAAAGGACAGAGCAGTACATAAATGTTCTTTTTGTAATTAAAGTTATAGAACCATCATACACCTTCCACATCACAACAATGTTTTACAAGCATCAAAAGGTCCATTTAGGATAATACGCTCTAAGACTATAAGTTATTCCTTGCCAAGTGTACCAATGAGTAACATTAAGATGATTTGGAACAAATAGAAGCCAATATGGATGTGGACATATGAGCAAAACATAGGGTCTGTCACAAGTTGAAATGGAACAAAACATGGTTACACAATAAACCAAATACATCAACCAAAGCTGAGGAAATTTGAAGGTATATAATAAGTTTGTTATAGATTTTGCAATGTGCTTGACAATAAAACTATTTATTTATGGATACATGAAAGTGATTGAAAAAGCCCCCACAATCCATCTAAATTTTCACCTTACTCTCAGTAACCATTTCTACATAAAAGAGGATTTTCTGGGGATAGTTAATCAAGTGATTCATTTTACTCTAAATTGCTTTAGGTATGTAATGCATGAGGATGTGTAGTAAATCTACAGTTTTTTATTATACAAAGAAATCTATAGAGATGGAGCAAGTGCATAAGAATTCACGGAACCAACCTTTTCTTCAATGGTTCCCAGTACTAAAAAACCTCTAGACATAGATTCTCCTCTTCTGTCCATCCCTCAACACCTTGCAGCAGCCGGCAAAAGTGCAGACACTTATGTTCCCAGATGCTGGTAAATTCTTGCACTTATTACAGCCTTGAGATCAACATAATCTTAAATAGAAAGAAAAGTTACTTGTTTATCATTGGCTGGATTCCAATCAGGATCAAAGAGAACTAGGCAATTTCCACCAATTAAATTGGGACCCCAATCTCCAGCTTTGCTACTCGAGAGAAATGCAGACCAATACTGAGCAAAATATATTAGTACCGCCTGATGATGGCCAGACACTACCACATGAACAAGATTATCAAAGACAGAATTCACATACCTTTGAGCAACCATTGAAACAGTTTATCAATGTCTGTCTTTGGCTGATTGAAGTACAAATGGAGTGATCATATTAATTAAATGCATGAAATATCAGTACACAAGACCTAAGTTGTGTGGAATTTAATAAATACCAAACCAAATGAGATTGAAACTCTAAATTACATTCTATGAAGCTGGATATAAGAATTAGACAGTACGAAAAAATACAAGATAGCCATGAACATCCATCTGACAGATTGAAAATTAATTATGATTAATATGAAAGAATAAAAAGGCATGTATGAATCCACAGAAGTTCCAATAACTGGATTGCAGTAAGAGACGTAGGAGAAATTATGTTCAGAACATGTAAAGGGCAAAAAACTACAAAGATAAAACTATCAATAGCTCAAGAACAAACACGAATATAAAGCTATAAGAATAATTGCCTTAATCATATATGGTGAAGTAGTGAAACATCAACTTTGCAGAATCACTATGAAAGCAAACAACTAGAGCACCTCTGGGGTAAGTGGTTAAAAAGTAGGACAAGTGACAAAAGGTCGTCTAAGTTTATCAAAGTTGCCCTTTCCTTAATTTTGAACAAAATAATAATTTAAACAAAAGAACAAAGAAAATATATCTTTGTGTTTTATAGTCTTAATCTCAATTCACAATTAAGGAGGATGTTCACCGAGAATCTTAACATTGGGGGGGGGGGGGGGGGGGGGGGAAGAAAATTTCACGAGCAAAGGACCTACAATTATAGAAATTAAGTCACAATCTCCTCACACACTCGTAGAATCGGATCAGCAACAACACCAGAGGCTCTATTCCTGGAGGCCATGACACAATCTCCTCACACACTCTTAGAATCGGATCAGAAACGATCAAACCCTAGCTTTTAATAGATAACAGAACATAATTCCGCAGAGTTAGTAAAAGTAATCAAACTAATTAGTATTAAGATATAACAACAAGTTGAAACAAACCTTACAAGTGCGGCTACATTTTGCGACCTCAGTTGGTGATTCCGCGGCGGAGCCAACCGGAGCAGGCATTTCTTCATCGTTTAGCTATTGGACTCGAGTGAATCTGATGAACAGTCGTGACCGGGTAGGGATTCTGTTGATCGCCGGAACGCGAGGGAACGTCGTCCTTGTTCATCTATTATTTAAAGAGTTTTTATTTGTATAATTAAGGTAACTAATATATTTTCTTATTTTTAATTTGGATATTTTCTTATTTCCTTTGTTTTTTTATGGCTACTAATATTTCTCTAAGAGAATTTTTTCGTATAATTAAGGTAAATTATAATATTTTTTTCTTGGCTTTATTAGATTAAATATTTCCATATTTCTTGCGTTTCTTGTTGGCTACTCTTTTTCTTTAAATGATTTTATTTTTTTTGTATAATTAAGGTAAATTGCATAAAAGAAAATTTTGGCTTTATTAAATTGGGTATTTCCTTATTTCTTTTGTATAATTAAGGTAAATTCGATATTTCTTTATTCTTTGGTTACAATGTTCTAGAAAAAAGGAATATAAAATATATCAAGTGATAAATTGTGATTAGTATATATTTTATTGAATTATTTTTTCGTATATTTAAAATACAATAACTCTTTTATTGCTAACAATTTCTTACTAATAATATATCAATTTAATTATATTTTTAGTATCTCTAATTTGATATTTCTATTGAGTATTTTAAAATAAAATATTAAATTCAAAAAATTTATTATTTGGATTATTAGATTTGTAAATTCATTAAGAGTTGACTATTGTAATAAATTTAAGTTGCGGACAAATTAATTATATAAATTATTGTCTGTATATAATTATTATTGGTGTTGAAGTATATCTTTGCGATGCACTCTTAGGCAACTTTTTATGTTGATAAATTAAATTGTTTTGGTACTAAGCTATTATCTTGTTTAGCATATTAATGCTTGTTAATTCAAATTTTATAGGGTTTTAATTTAAAATAGATTTGATGAAGGTTTGGTTGGTGTAAAAGTCAAACTAATAAATATTATCGAATTTTTTGTTGAACTAGTATCTTCTCTCGTGCGATTCACAAACATATTATTATAGTATAATATTATTAAATTTTAAAATATATAAAATTAATTTTTTAAAATAATATATATAATTATGTTCAATAATTTATATATGTAACATGATTATAATAAAGATACATATAGTATATATAAAATCATACATGAACATTAATTAATTTTATTTATAAAATACAATCATCAAATTACCAAGTATATAATTTTTTTAAATCAAGAAATTTAATAAAATTTATTAACATTCACCTATGATTTTATATATAATTTATATCTTTATTAAAATCATGGTACATCATAAATTGTTGAACATAATTATATATATATATATATATTTTTTTTAAATATAAATTTTATGTATTTCTGAAATTTAATAATATTATACTACAGTAATATATTCGTGCATTGCACAAGAGAACATACGAGTTACCAATAATAACAAATAAAAATATAAAAAATTAAAATAAATATTTATTGGTTAGCAATATAATAAAATTTCCTAAAAATCCATTTTTCATTTGTGGAAAGAAAAATGGGCAGGGAAATAATAATAATAATAAATATCGAAAAAGTCAATATATATATATAGATATAGATTATTTGTTTTTATTTTAGTATGTTTGTTTGGATTTCTTGTTAATTTTTTTAAATTAAAATATTATTTTATTTCAAATTTGTTTTGTGCATATAATATATCAAATTAATTTAAATATTCGTGATCTTTAATTTAACACCAATATTGCATATATTATAACAAAATATTATATTTAAAATGTGAAATATTTCTTTAAATGAGTTTAATTATTTATTTCTATTATATAAAAAATAGTTGATTAAATTCTTATATGGATTTGAACTACAAATATAGTTTTATGAATGAAATATAATTATTTATGAATTAATTTTTTTTAAAGTTTTGATATATATGTTGAATTTGAATAAATGTTATATTACTTTTATACAGATTTAATCTAAAAACATAAATAATTCTTTTATAAAAATAATATAGTATTAATTTATAAAATATTATAATTTTTTGTTTGACCTCAATAGTTATTAATAAAATAAAATAAAATATATATTTAGTTCAAAGATAATTAAAAATTTACTTCGAAATATAGTATAATTTATTATTTCAAGTTTCCTTTTAAAAAAATAAAAAAATAATTTAATATAATAAAATATATTTCAAAATAAAATATTTATATAAATATAATTAATATAAAATAAAAAATTATATACATTTGTACATATATAATAATATAATATTATTATAAATTATTAGTATAATAAATATATTGTATATCAAACATCCAGTCGAATCCGAATGAGCTTATTTTTATATTAGTTAAGCCCATTCCACATACCCGAGATCAATCAATATGCAGAGCATGGGCCGTCCAACTGGGCTTTGGCCCAAGTCTCCTGAGTCTCATATCCCAAGGATCCACACACTATTTCAACTTCATGTTACATTCTAAAAAATATGCATTAATCAGTACATGAAAAGACTACAGTTATACTATTTTATTAATCTAAAAAGATTATATTTAAAAGTTAGTATTTTGTTTTGTTAATTATATAAAATTTTATTTTATTTTATATTAAATAATTTTAAAGTCACAAATAAACTGTACATAATAGCATAACTTAATCAATGAATAAAAAGCTTCTATAAGTAATAATTTTTTATTGTTAAATAGTTATAACTTTTTAAACTATAAATTTTATTTTTGAACCAAATAATATTATATAAGAAGATTTTGTATTAATAAAATAAAATATAAAATTATAATTCAATAAGTACGCAACAATAAGTACGCAACAAAATAAGTTAACACTAAAATGTAGCATTGAATTACTTTATCGAATATATATATATATATATATTTTTTTTTTTTTCTTTCTTTTTTTGACAAAAACATCTGAAAACGTTGTTCAGAAAGAGTATTGGAGAATTATTTAGTCCATAGTCGTGTAGTCACGAACTAGAAGAGCAAACACGATTTTAACACGGCTCCACCGCGTTTCCTTAATTACCAAGCAACGCTCACGTGTCTCCGTAAGATCTACGCCAAGTGGATTCTGACTGATTACTAATAGATATAATCCTCAACCGCCCCCAAAATTTCATTTTCTCTCTCTAAATCTCCTCAGAATCAACGCTTTGTATCCCTCAACCATCGGAAATTCGAATTCCACGATTTCTGTGTTTGATAATTTTGATACTTTGATTTTCCCAATCCTGAGCTGAGAGTTTCCATTCAATCGTTTTCTGGGTGTCACCACCATGGGCGGTTCACAGAGTCGCGAAGGACTTGAACTCTCCGATTCGGAATATTCCGACGTGGAGGAGGAGGAAAATGAGGAGCAGGAATCGGAAAACGATGCCGAGGATCGTACTCCAAAGGTGAGTGCAAAAACCCTAGACGAAGTCGATTCCAGGCTACAGGCTTTAAAACTGAAATACCCGAAAAACGCGTCGCCTTCACCTCAGAGAACTAGTGTCGACCTCAGGAACGCTGTTAAGCTTTACCTACACATTGGTGGCAACACTCCTAAGGCGAAATGGATAGCCTCGGAGAAGCTGAGCTCTTATAAATTTGTTAAGAAGTTGAAAATTGACGACGAGGATGAAGAAGAAGATGAATTTGGTCGTGGAAAAGGATTTTGGGTTTTGAAAGTCGGGAAGAAAATTAATGCTAAAGTATCGACGGATATGCAGATGAAGTTTTTTGGCGACCAGAGGAGAGTTGATTTTGTGGATGGTGGTGTTTGGGCTTTGAAATTTCTTACAAATGAAGAGTATAGGAGTTTCGTTACTAGATTTCAGGACTGTTTATTTGAGAATGTTTATGGGTTGAAACCTACAGAAGAAAATAAAGTAAAAATTTATGGGAAAGAGTTCATAGGTTGGGCAAAACCCGAGGAGTCGGATGATTCTATGTGGGAGGATGCAGATGAGGGTGAGTGGAAGAGTCCGGGTAAGAGACCAGTGGAGTTTCCGGAGAGGGAGAGTCAGGATTTGTTAGAAGAATTCGAGGAAGCAGCAACAGGTGGCGGGATTCAGAGCTTGGCTTTGGGGGCATTGGATAATAGTTTCTTGGTTAGTGATTCAGGAGTTCAGGTTGTGAAGAATTTTAGTCATGGAATTCATGGGAAGGGGGTATATGTTAAGTTTGATGACCAGAAAGCAGGATCGAGTGCTGGCAAAACTGGAACTCCAAATAAGGCACTGCTGATGAGGGGAGAGACGAATATGATGCTCATGAGTCCCATGAAGGAAGGAAAATCATCTTCTACTGGGCTTCACCAGCTGGATATTGAGACTGGGAAGATTGTGACAGAGTGGAAGTTTGAAAAGGACGGCGTTGATCTCACTATGAAAGATATTGCTAGTGATGCAAAGGGGTCACAATTGGACCCTTCCGAGTCAACTTTCTTGGGATTGGATGATAATAGGTTGTGTCAGTGGGATATGCGGGATAGGAAGGGAATGGTTCAGAAGATAGCAAATGCGGATTCACCAGTTTTGCATTGGACACAAGGGCATCAGTTTTCAAGGGGGACAAACTTTCAGTGCTTTGCAACTGCTGGAGATGGTTCAATTGTTGTTGGGTCGCTTGATGGGAAGATAAGATTATACTCGAGGACTTCAATGAGGCAGGCGAAAACTGCATTCCCTGGTCTTGGTTCTCCTATCACATCAGTTGATGTCACATATGATGGGAAGTGGGTATTGGGCACAACAGACACCTATTTGATCTTGATATGCACTTTATTCACCGATAAGGATGGCAGAACCAAGACAGGATTTGCTGGTCGAATGGGGAATAAAATTCCAGCTCCAAGATTGCTGAAGCTCACCCCTGTGGATGCGCATCTGGCTGGAACTGATAATAAATTCCGCGCTGGCCATTTCTCTTGGGTAAGTTACTTGTGTAGTTACTGCTTTTTGACTCCTTAGATTCATAATTCAAAGCTGTACTTTTCGAATTGAAATGTATTTGAATGGTACTCGCAAGTTGCATGCTTGTTTGAATGTGCATTGCGCCTTTTATATGCGATATTTGTTTTCTCTTTCAATGCGCTGCTTGCTTTAATATTTTTTCTGTCATCATAGTCATTGGCGTATCACAGGTTGAACTTCTGGTGTTGGAATATGGTATATTAATAGTTTATTGCTATGATGCATATTGCCCTGCTTTGACGTAAATTTTATGCATGCATCATATAAATGTTAGTTTTTGGCATGTCAAAAATTGCTGATTTTAGCCTCACTTTGTACTACGATGGAGGGACCTGTTTCTGGCTGTTTGATTTTCTTGTTATTTGATTGGTATTCTGCCAGGGTATAAGTGATTTTATATAAGCAGAGAAGATTTTGCATGATGACATTTTTCTGATCTTTATATGCACCTTAAATAATTTCAATAAAAACTACTGAAGTAAGTGGCAGAAATCTTCCCTCCGAGGGAAAATATCCTCTTAGTTAGATGGGATGACTATTTGATTGAAGGTGTTGGAACATGATCTGATGGTCATCAATTTGATGTCTTAAACAGTGTTGCACTTGTCTGATGTTTTGGTTTCATATGTTCTTTATTCTTAAAAGCTAGTTGTTGAGCAATATGCTGAAGTTGTGTGTTATTTGCTGAAAATGTTCTAAGTTGTATACTCAATAGTTTTATCGAGGTTTTTGCTATAGTCTGCCTCCAAGCACACAAATAAGGTTCACAATTGGAATTATCTAAATAAACTTCTTGTATCCATTCGTTATATTGAACATTATGAGTTTGTCTCATCTGCTACATCCATCTCTTCCACTGTGCAGCTTTCTTCTAGAAATTTAGCATACATAAATCTTTTCTGTTTCGAATAGTCTTCCCACCGTTGAGCTGGACAACTTGTTTGGCTATGAAATTGGTTTTTCTATTAATATTACGTTATTGTTAATTATTTCTAGAATTTGACAAAAAATTATGTTTTACCCCCTCTTTACAGGTCACTGAAAGTGGTAATCAAGAAAAACATCTGGTGGCTACAGTAGGCAAGTTCAGCGTTATATGGAATTTCCAGCAGGTGAAGAACAGTGCGCATTATTGTTACCAGAATCAGCAAGGTCTTAAGAGCTGCTACTGTTACAAAATAGTGTTGAGGGACGAATCCATTGTTGAGAGTCGATTCATGCACGACAAGTTCGCATTGGGCAATTCCCCTGATGCGCCTCTGGTGGTGGCCACTCCTATGAAAGTTACTTCCTTCAGCATGTCTGGCAAACGATGAACATTGAACTAGTGATTCATTGATCTCTTATTTAGTTTGTTTTTTGTGTGTATATGAAAAATCTTTTCTTTTTCTTTGTTTCTTTTTAGTATCCCACCTTTTTTGGTATTTGGTGGTGCTGTGGCAATGAGTTGTTGATTTGGTTGGGTTAACAGTTTCTTGTGGGGAGATTGATCTCTGTTTGTTTAAAATTCTCTTTACCAGTGTATTTTGTGCTGAGCTGACTTGTGAAGGGGGGAGGATTAGGGTGATTTTCTGAATAGTTGCACTAAAGCGTAAATTATCTATCATGTACCTGATTCGGATGATGAAACCCAAGAAGAAATAGATGTGATCCTCTGTCTATATCTCCTATTTCAATATTTGTATTTCACACAACACTTCACTTCACCATTGGAAGTAACATAAATATACATGGGTGAAAGCCAATTTTGGAATGAAGAATCCCATAAGAAGAGAGAACGAGAGCAAAATTAATTTCACACACACACACACACACACACACACACAGAGATTTCTGGAAAATGCAGATTTTACTTGGACTCTTCATCTACTTGTTTGGCAAACTCAATTCCAGCTTTGCCAGTCCTATATAAAATGTACGATAGGAAATTGATCAAAGGTTGAATCACTGAAATACACAAGGAAGCACGGTAAAAAAGGTATAATAATAACAACAAAACAATTTTTAGAAAATGAAACAAAAAAAAAAAAGAACAAAAAAAAAAAGTTAAAAAAAAATTGTCTCGCGCCAGGTAGGGGTCGAACCTACGACTTTCTGCTTAGGAAACAGACGCTCTATCCACTGAGCTACAGGCGCTTTGGTTAAACAATATATCATATACGTTTTAACTTCGTTCTTGGCCTTTATATTTTTTTCATGCAACAATGATTTGTTATATTTATAATATTGTGATAGTAAATTATAATTAATAATAATATAATTATTAGCTGTGTATTTTGTTTGGTATTGTGTGAGATTTTGTTACTTTTATGTTAGAAATAAATAATTTTTTAAATATTTTTCTAAAATAAAATTCATAATATATACTTTTAATATAATTCTTATTTGTATAAAATATCTCACAATTTTATTTTATACAAAAATATTTTAAATATCAAAATATATTAGAATTAACCTAAAAATATTTTATATTATAAAAATAATTTTATAAATACAATATATATATATATATCAAATTAAAAATCTTGAAAAAATAATTAATTGACTATATTTTCATACAAAAATGAGTTAAAATGGAAAAATTATAAACTTTTAAAGTTTAGGTGAAAAAATGAAAAAAAATAAACAAAACAATTTTTTTTTAAATATTTCTGCAAAAATTAATATAGAAAATGATTTGAGTAGAAAAATAATATTTTTGTAAAATTTATCAACTATTTTACTTTTACATAATTATAAATTAGTTACAAATTGTATAAAGGAATTTAAGAGAAAATGCAAGAAACAAACATGGGCGCAGAAAATGGTTGTATAAGAATCCTCACAAATCATATTCCAAGAACTTTATTGAAAATTCAATTTTCTCATGCTCAACCTATATATATTCACTGAATCAGTATTAATTTGGGGACTTACTGCTACTAATCATATCATTTATCCTTCTGAGTCGTGTCTTTTTTACTGCCAGTATCAAGTTTGATTCTATAATTACTATTTATTTTTCACACTAAGAACATTTATAATTACTCGTTGATACAAAAATATATCTTTCGAATAAAAGATTCTTTCAGTACAATATAAGATGGAATCAATAAATCATAACAAAAAAATATTAATTATTTTGTAATTTTAATTTCACATTTGCATATTCAGCCATTATTCTAACAGTTCCAATTTCAATCCATAAAACTGTCGTTTGAGAATCATATATATAAAGGGGGACTTGAGAAATAAGGCTCAGTCAATTATCTGCCAATCTATCTTCATGCACAGCCCTTAATCCCTACCATCTCCCTAAATTCATGTCCAACATTTTCATTCTAATTTCCCTATTTTCTCTCTCCAGCTTCTCTCTCTCTCTCCCCCCCCCCCCCCTCGCCGGAAACTTCAATATTCGCCACCAATCTCCACCATGTCCACCGGCGTCTTCATCCTCTGGCTTGTCAGCATCCCTCTTGCCATCCACGCCATCCCACAACCTAGAGGTACCCATCTACCGTTGCACACAAACACATGCATAATCCAATCAATGATTTACGACGCCTGTAAAACATATAAAATACGATTCTCAAAATTAATGTTGAATGTCCATTTCCATGTAGATTACAACATAAACTGCGGTTCGAATGACGCCGTACAAGAAGGGTCTCTCACATTCACCCCTGACAACGACTACATTTCAACTGGCAACAAAAGAACATTAAACAGAACAGACATTTTACCCAGATTACAAACACTTCGAGTCTTCCCAGATTCCAACGCCAGAAAGTACTGTTACAGCTTCCCTGTGATCAAAGAAGCGAAATACCTCGTAAAAACTATCTATTACTACGGAGGGTTTGACGGAGGGAATGAGCCGCCGGTGTTTGATCAGATCATCGATGGGACAAAGTGGAGCACTGTGGATACAAGGGAGGATTACGCGAGTGGGGGATCATCGTTTTACGAGGCCATTGTTGTTGCTCATAATAAGTTTTTGAGTGTTTGTTTGGCAAGAAATCAGCACACTAGTGCTGGTTCAAGTCCTTTTATTTCGTCTCTTGAAGTGCATTATCTGGATAATTCTGTTTATAATTCTAGCAACTTGCAGAAAACTATGTTGGTGACTGTTGCGAGAAATACTTTTGGCTCGGATGGAGACGTCATTAGGTACCATTTGATTTCACATTTCTGTTTTATAACAATTATACGTTTTGGCTAAAGATATTTCGGTCATAATCGGGGAAGATACCAGTGAAAAGATTATGCAGAAAGTTTGAGCATAAGCAGGGTTTTTATGTTAATTAAAAACATGTAAATTTCCCGATCATTGTTAAAAGTTTTAGTTAGTTGTAAATTTTACCAGTATCTGCTGCCTAACTGAAATATTTGATTTACATGTTCATGTCTTGGAGTTATTAAAAACAAACGTATTCGAATAGTTAATCAAGTGATATCATACTATATGAAGTTTCTCTATTAGTATGTGTGGAAGAGATTCCTAAATAATGGACATGAAATCAGTTTTCCAGACGACAAGTACAACCGGTTCTGGCAGCCCTTCAAGGATGACAATCCTTTTGTCTCTAGCCAGTCAAACGTAACTACATCAAAATTTTGGAACATCCCACCTAAGAAGGCCTTTTCATCAGCACTAACTACCAGCAGAGGAAAGAATCTTACAATAATCTGGCCACCCTTTTCATTAGCTAGTGGGCTTTACTACATAGCCTTGTACTTCCAAGATACTCGCAGCCCAAGCCCATATAGCTGGAGAGTTTTTGATGTTTATGTAAATGGACAGAAATTCTACCAAATCATCAATGTCACAGATAGTGGGCTGAGTGTTGTTGGGACAGAATGGCCTCTTGTAGGAAAAACTGAGATTTCTATGGTTCCCGATGGTAATTCTCCTGTTGGACCGTTGATCAATGCTGGTGAGTTCTTTCAGATTCAAGCTTTTGGACAAAAGACAGTCACTAGAGATGGTATCCTCTCTCTCTCTCTCTCTCTCTCTATCTATCTATCTATCTATCTATCTATCTATCTATCTATCCATCTCTATCTCTCTCTCTTTCTCTCTTAAAGCTTTGCTTGATCTGCTTTTATGCATTTTCGTATATTTGACAGTTGTGGCAATAGAAGAAGTGAAGAAAGGATTGGCCAACCCACCTGAAGATTGGATCGGGGATCCATGCCTGCCTGTAGGAAATTCATGGACTGGTATCTCTTGCTCAAGCGAAGATCCTTCCCGGATTATGTCTTTGTAAGTTCTGTTATATATTGTAATAAGTCATGCGACCCTTGTTGATGATCAGGAGCAGTGAAGTGATGTTTGATCCTAAGATCACGAGGCGTCCTTAATAAAGAAATTACAATTTCTATACTTAGATAAGGATTTTTTTAAAACTTTGTTTTCACACGTTTAAAATGCATGAAGGAACCTGACAGGCATTGGATTGTCTGGAAAATTGGCAGCAAGTATATCGAAATTAACTGCACTCAAGCATCTGTAAGTAATTCCTGAAAGCATACAGTGTTGTTGTTCCTATGATGTTGTAATAACTGGAATTGTATCTTAGTTTGCTTGGAGAGAACAAACTTTCAGGCACAATACCTGATTTGAGTGCATTGAGGTCTTTAGAAACTCTGTAAGTTCTGAATTTTTCCCCTATGAATTTTTCAGTTATATAAACTATGATTCAGTAAATTTATTTTGATTGTGTGATCTGGAAAAAGGCATTTAGAGAACAACCAGTTTGAAGGATCAGTTCCTAGTTCACTGGGAGAGCTACCAAATCTTCGAGAAGTGTAATGTTCCACATTCGTTTTTCTGTCACTCTAACTATGATTTTATAAATACAATGGAATAACCACTTGCTGTTGATCGACAGGTTTCTCCAAAACAACAAACTCGATGGCAGCATTCCTGAATCTCTTACAAAGAAAGACGGTGTGAACATTCGGTAAGTCTGTCTTGCATTTGCTTCCCCAGAACATACTTCAATCAGCTTTTCGTCGTGTGCTAAAAGACACCTTTAATGGTATCGGGCCTTTTACCCTGGAAAACTGAGACTTGCCGATATTAAAAGACTAAGATACCCTTTCTCTCGATCAAAATCCTCTGATATGATGGTATGTTGTGGATCAGGCTCTCCCAGGCAAATTCAGTTCAAGGAAATGCTTAAGGAAGAATAGAAGCATCAGAAGTTACAGCAATACCTTAGAAGATTACTTCGACACGAGTTTGGATACATGAATCGGCATTGAAGGACAAAGGGAGAGTTGCAAATTTGCCTGTTGGGAATGGAAATATAGGCAATGGTTCTGCACTTAGTTTTCTTTTTGCACTGTGATTGTGTATATAGGTTTGTACGACATTGATGGTTTCTTACCCACGACAAAAGCAAAAAAAGAAATTATAATATAAATATGAAGAGGTTGATTTTGTTGTGCATCATTCTAGATATTTATAATATATTATGATTTTAAAGTTTTTTATTAAAAAAATCTTATGAAATTGGTTTGGGAGCAATGGTGTCTACGTTATAGGTAGGAATGTAGGATGAAGTTGAAAAAATCCTGTGAAAAATCGCCCACGGCGCATCATATAAATGACAGTAAACCTGAGACCATGTTCGTGTAAATCTTAATATCGGCAGCTATACTGAACTCTCGCTTTCTCTCTCTCTCCCTCTCCCTCACTTAACTCCAGAATATTTATATGGAATGTTGCCGATAAACCCTACCTCATTTCTTCCCCTTCCCAAACCTCCAATTGTCTCTTTCCCTCCTCTATCCCCTTCAGTCGCTGCCTTCCGCATCCGGGCGGCCGCCGACAGCAGCTTTCCGCCGCGTCCATCGTTCATCTTCCCCGCAGCTTTCGACGCCGCCTCCATCGGAATTGGCCATAGTTCAACCGATAATATAAGCTCTGGCACTGCGAGTAGAAGTAGTAATAAGGATACGAAGATTAATGCTAAAGAGAAATGGTCTAGAAATCGGGAGAGTTATTTGACTGACAATGAAGATGTGCTCCCTCTCCCCATGACTTATCCCAATTCGTCCCCGGTGTCGCCAGAGGAAATTGATAAGAGGCTCAAATGCGACCCTGAAATACAGGTACCTCCTTTTCCTTTATGTTTTTATCACATTTTCAAGGTCATAAATTTGATCATTAATTGGTGTTCAGAAGTTAAATAAGATAATTATTTGCTGATTATAATTCTTGTGGACTCATAATATTGTGTCCAAGCGTTCTAAAGCGTTCTTGCATATTGCATTGGTCCTCGGGGTAGAATTTTTGACTCCTAAGATAAAAGTGGTTTATATTTTAGAAGTGAAAGCACAGTAACTTGCTGTGCTGACTTTGGCTGTTAGTTCCATTGAATATTGTCGTAGAATATGAGTTTGATTCAAATATTCATCATCGTTTAGTGTTTATAAGATTGGTAGATTCTTTGTATCAGCATATAAATGTTAAAATTTCTGGTTTTCTCATTGCTGGTTGACTGAATTCATAGGCATTGTTGGGTGAATTAGAGAAAAAGGGAATTTCAACTTCCGCATAATGGTTTTGACTAGCTGCTTCACAAAAGACATTGATGCTTTGAAATAACAAATAAAACTGTAAAGTTAAGTGTTCTTAGTTTGATTGCTTTCAAATTTCATGAGCCTTTATTTAGAAAACAATTTACTTCTGTAAGTTGATATTGTCATTCTTTTTCCGTTTATTGTTGGTACGGTTCATTTACATGATTTTGTAGACACTCCCCCATGTGAGATACACCTTGCAAGTATCCATCACCATGAACACACAAGCACACACACATCCACATGTATACCTTCCGTGGACATTGGATACTGCACCTGTTGTAGTCACCAGATGTAGCATCTATAAGACTGTATGTGTCAGATTTTTAATTTCTCTTTTTAATCAATCATAAGTTACCTTTTTGACTTGTTATAATTGTGTTATTTGTATTATGGAATTGCAGGATTGCAAGCCAATGGTTTATGAATGGACTGGAAAATGTCGCAGTTGCCAAGGAACTGGTTTAGTGAGCTACTATAACAAAAGAGGAAAAGAAACCATTTGTAAATGCATACCTTGCCAAGGGATAGGTAATATTACCTTTTTCTTCTTTCAAAGGTATTGTGGGATCATTACCCTTCCTGCTTATTGAAGAATGACCAGGAATAGGTTGGAATTTATCCATACTGCCACGATGACATTTTTATGCATGTTCTCTTACATAAAAATGTAGCTTTACAAAACCTCATGTAATATGGATTAAGTAAAAGGGTTAACAAGTATCAGAAAACGATTTTGGAAGCTAAACAATGCATTTTTTAAGAACATAAAGTCAATTTTGGCTGCATAGTTCTGAACAGAGAAAAGCAGAGAATGCTCAAAAGCCAAACTGATAATTGGCCATTTCAATGATACGTTGTCCTATTGGGATTTAGGGGTGTTTGCAATTGATTGTGATTTTGAAGAAGTGATTCAATTTGATTTTTGTATGAAAATCATTTATTTTCCTGCAATTCTTGAAAAGTTTTTAATGAAGACAAGCTAACCCATCCATGATGATTTCCTTTTTCCTGCAATAAAAATAATGTTTCTCTATCAAATTTCTCATTTCACGGGCTGCCCGTTTATTGATTTTCATTTGTATAAGAAATTTTATCTGTACTTTGAATGACATAGCGATAATCACTGGCAAAAACTATATGCCATCCTAAAATTTTCTTTCCCAGCTTTTTTCTTGTAGGGCTATTGCTACTTTCGAATTTAAGCTTGTTAAAATAAAAAATGATGCAATATGCATATGAATATATATGAGTCATGAATCAGAATCCATGAAGAAAATTACAGATACTGAATAACGCCATCTAACCTGTGTCGCAGCTTTGTTTTGATGAGTTAATTTAGTCATTTAAAGAATTGGAAACCTAATACTTACATGTCATGTGCAGGATACGTGCAGAAGATAACAGCACGAAAGGATATCGACGTGATGGAAGACTCGGATAACGGAAAGCCATCTTGACCTACTTTTTTGGCTAACCCTGAGGTTGAACAATTCTTAAAGATGTAACATGGTTGTACCTTTCCAGTCGTCGTAGCTCATTGTATTTAACCAAATTTTGCTACAACATTTAGAAAAGTCAAAATATATATTTAAAAAAAAGGATGTAGGAAGAGAGAATCAAGTAACCACATCTTAACTTTGCTCATATAGCCAGAGAATAAGAAAAGATTCCTCTCTTTTTTGCACTACATCCTTTATTCCTCTTTATCAGTTAACATAGGAATCTTGATTGTGCGATTGATAAGTAGTCCAGGATTAAAGTTATTCTATTTTATCATTCAAGCATCAAAATAACTTAACCATATGTCCTCCACTTACTTGATGCCTGTTCATGCATATCATATTTATATATTTGCTTCCCAGAGCTGTAAACTTATCCCGGTAATAGTGGCTTTCTTCTCCCTGAAAATATGTCTAGCTTTAGATTTCTCGATATCCAGTACAACCTCTCAAAGCGTAAATTCTTGAAGAAACCTTCTAGAATGTTCTCGAGAGACAGACAAAACTCTGGCCTGGCGCCTATCTACTTGCCAACAATGGAAGAGCTAAAGCAAGTGTTCGACAAATTCGACTCCAACAAAGATGGAAAAATATCGCCAGATGAGTACAAGGCTATATTGAAGGCTTTAGGGGAAGGAAATCTTCTAAGGAAAGAAGTGGAGAAGATATTTGAGGTTGCAGATTTGGATGGCGATGGGTTTATTGATTTCAATGAGTTTGTCGAAATGCAGAAGAGAGAAGGTGGGGTGAAGACGATGGATCTGCACAGAGCTTTTCAGGCCTTCGATAAAGATAATGATGGGAAAATTACGGTGGAAGAAGTATATGATTTGTTGAGGAGGCTTGGAGAAAGGTGCAGCCTGCAAGACTGCCAGAGAATGGTGCGAGCTGTGGATGCTAATGGCGATGGTGTGATCGACTCGGATGAGTTTATCACTATGATGAAGCGGACCATGATTATGCATACTAGTTAGCTGAACATGGGTTGAGTTAGGAGTGCAATTTGAGTCTTCAATTGATGTTGTATCTTGTAATTTAATTATTTATTTAATCGAATGTGTGGCGATCATATATATATCTATACATCTATATGTATATTGAATGTATTGATAAAATAAAGAATTAGATGCAGTACTAAATATCTGGATCGATAAATGTGAATCTCGTCCACTAATTATCCTTTGTATTTATCATAGTGTTTAATGTCACGTTAGTTCAGCCTACACCCTGATGATTGATAGCTTTGCACGATTGAAGATAAACTCAGCTCTTAGTTACTCCTTATGTTTAAAGGATATGGTACACATTCTGCAATCTGTTTTTAATTAATCATAACAAATCAAAATACTTTAGACGAATACAAGATGTAAATGTAATTGAGTCGAGTGGATAGATGTGTATGGTCTTGTTCGACTAGAAAATTCAAAGCTTAGGGGTCAAGTTTAACTAGAAAAAATCAAAGCTTAGGCTGGATGCAAACTCAATTTAGTTTTTTAACTAGAAAATGAATAAAAAGGCCCAAATGATTATTGTACTTGGAAAATGTTTTGCAGCAAATAGAACTCCGAGCCCGCAATATGACGATCGCACCTAGAACAGCGGATGATATTTGCCAACTGACTCGTTGCTGATAATTAATTTACAGAAGACTTAAGTGTTGTAACACAATAATTCATTGGTAGTATAGATGAGCTTAACAGGATAAAGAGAAGTTAACATGACGAAAAGGAACTCGGAAATTAATCTTGAATATTTGCATGGATGATAGGTTAAAATATCCTTCTACTATCATCTCAATATTTAGAACAAAACCTACAGAGTAGACACATTACAAACTCAGACTGTCAGCGAGAATTGGAATTCCTTATGGTATTGTCTGCAGAAACAGCCATGTAAAACGTAGATGACATAATGCTGATCATCCTAGTATTAAAGAGTCGCAATCATCTCAGGGGCATGATCTTTTCAACAATAAGCCACACCAACGCCAGCATTGGTCAGTGGGAACTTACCAGTAGTCGTTACAAGAGCATTTCCCGTCCTTGAAATGATGAAACCGTTTGTTGTCTCTGACAATCAATTCTCTCCCAACAATCCTGGACATAATCTTGATAGCATTGTGACAGTCACCACAAACACGTAAATTCTTAATGATCCGGAGAGGTGTCCTAGCTGGAGTACTGATCAGACCATAAGCAATTGCTAAACGCTCACTGTGGTAAAGCAACGCTTGCTCCTTTGCCTCCTGATCAATGTCATGAAGAACGTATCTGGTATCAGGCACATAAGCTTGTTCTTTCGTTGCGGCTCTCAACTTCTCATCATCTTTGTAGAGAGTAGGATTTCGGAACTCTGGTATCCTGTTTCTCCCAACAAGCATATTGATTGCAGACTGCTTCTTTGGAGGAGGAGTAGGGATCTTGTTTGTGATGGCCTTTGAAGGATCAAGACTGGCCATCAACTCCTCTGCACGATCTTCAAGGTCAATATCTCCATGTATACGGGCATAATTCATTAATGCCTCCCAGAAAACAGCTGTGGGTTCGAATGGGAGAGATTCAATATACGCTTCAGCCTCAGCAAGATGTCCAGATTTCCCAAAGACACCTAAAAGTCCCAAATGATGCTCGATTCCAGGAGAAATCCCGTATTCAGCCTTCATTGACTCAAAATGTATGAATGCCTCTTCAAAAGCTTCAGCGCTAGCACAAGCATCTAAAACAGCAAGAAAAGTTTCCCCAGTGGGTGGCAAACCCAACTTTCTCATTTGCTCGAACAATGTCAATCCATCATCGCCAAGCCCATTAGCTGCATATCCATTAATCATCAAGTGCCAAGAATCCATATTCCTATCAGGCATATGATCAAACACCCTTCGTGCATCAGTCATGCTTCCACACTTGGCGTACATTTCAAGCACCTTATTGTTTAAATGTAGATCACCCCTAAAAGACGACCTCAAGAAGTAGTCATGCACTTTCTTCGCATCCTCAAATTTCTTTGAATTCCCACACAATTGAAAAAGCAAGCTAAAACACTCATCATTTGCACGGACCTCTTGACCCATGTGCTCAAGCGCTTCCTTAACCTTACCCTCCCGGCACAAACTCAACAAGTGAGGAACACTATTTGCACTAGATGTCTGGTCGGTCATGATCGGACCTCGGTTCTCAACCTGATTACTTACAACAGCAGGCCCATATGATGCCACTCGCTGATTCTGGTTTTGTTGTTGAGGCTGACCAGGATTGAGATTCTGATTATAATTGTTCTTCCATTGATTCATACCACCTCTTGGGTAGTTTGGGCTCTGATTCGGGTTCTGCGGATAAGCCTGGTTCTGGAATCCTCCTTGAGGAGGATAATTCCTGTCCGAATTTGGAGACGAATTCGGCACATATCCTTGATTTTGATTATTACTCCACTGGTTAGCATTTCCACGGGTAGGGGGATGATTCTGATTTTGATCACTACTCCACTGACTAACATTTCCACGGGAAGGGGGGTAATTCTGATTCTGCGGGCGAAGCCCCTGGTTGGGAAAATTAGGGCTAGGGTTTGCTCCTCCGTGTAGAGGAGCACCATGGCCCGAATTCAGGTTCCCGTGATTCGGATAACCCTGATTCATGCCCCTGTTAGTATAACCACCATCAAAACCCTCATCCTGGAAATTATTTCTAGGGCTTCCGAAATCATTGTTCCGTGGGGCCCACTGATTGTGATTGGGATTGAATGAAGGAGTCGACGGCTGAGGATTTGACCCCTGGAAATCGTCGTGTATCGCGGAGGTTGAGAGGGATTTGATAGCGGGATTCCTAATTAGGATTTTGGGAAGTGAAATGAATGTGGGAGAAAGGCGTACCTTACCTGCAGAAGTAGTAGTGGTGAAGGAGAATCGAGCTCTGAGAATAGACGAAAGAGGTGACGCCATTTCTGGAGAAGAATGGTTAAACCCTTGCGAAGCGAGTGATAAACCCTACTGGTTATTCAACTCCTTGCTAATATTATACTGGTGCGCTCATGGATGGAACAAGTTTCAGTTTTCGGGCTGCCTGGGAGCCTGCGGGTTCAAAGTGAAAATTATTAATGAATATAGGAGAGTTATTTATTTTACTTTCCGGATCCTTTTTTCTTACTTCATTAAATTAATTAAAAATGTATATTATACATAATTGTTTGTCCTTATTAATATTATAGGTGTGCGTCCACGAATGCATAATATGTAATATGTTTTAGTTTATTAACTATTATGTTCGAAATACATCAAATTAATATTTTTTTTAAATACATATATGATTATGTTCAATAATTTTATATATGTATCACGATTGTAATAAGAATATAGATATTATATATAAAATTATAAAAATTAATTAATTTTATTTATAAAATATAATTATCAAATTATCAATTATATAATTTTTTCTTTTGAAATCAAACAAATTGAATAAAATTTGGTATGTAAACTTTTTTTATTATTATATATTTTTATTAGTTTTGATAAAATTAGTGACATTACCAATATTACCAAATAAAAATATAAAAAATTAAAATAAATATTTATTGGTTAGAAATATAACAATATTTTTTAAAAGAAAAATGGGCAAAAAAATTATAATAACAAATATTAAAATAGTTAATTTACTATTACATATAATATATAGTAAAATTATATTAAGATTATTATAAAATATATATAAGTTATTATTTATATCAATTATATTTATAAAAATATTATTCGATTTGAAGTATAGTTTCTTTGTATTAATCTAGTCTTTCTTTGGTGCATTCGGTGCGAAACGGATGAGTTTGTATATATATATATATATATATATATTAATAAATAACTTATTTTATAGAATCAAATTAAGATAAATTAGTAATTGTAACAAATAATTTTTTTAATTAATTATCTTTTGTTTGAAACTCACACATAATCCGTTCGTAATCCTCTTGAATTATAATAAATATATTAATTTTCATTTCTTACAGCAAAATTAACAATAAAATAGGTATAGACACGTATACACATATCTTACTTTTATATAATATATAATTTATATTAATAATATTTGATAATATATATTAAAATATACATAAGTCATAATATATATAAATATTAAAATATAATATTTTTATGTTACATTGTATTATAATTTTCTAAAATATTATTTTTATTAAATAAGAAATTGCAAAATATTTTGAGGTAAATTTTAGAGTTCAAACACAATACAAATTGTCTATCTCACTATTAAGGTGAAATAATAAATTATATAATTTAAACTATGACATTACTTTTATAAAGAAAGTATTCAATATTTTATTTGTAGTTTAAATTCAAATTTAATAAACTATTTATTCATATAATGCAAATAAATAATTCAAGTTATTAAAAGAAATACTCCACATTTTAGATATAAGATTTTGTTATAATATATGCAATTTAAATATCACAAAAATATTATTAATTTTGATATATTATACGTATAAAATAAAATTGAAACAAAAGAATATTTTTATTCTAAAATTTTAATAAGCAATCCAAACATATATACTAAAATAAAAACAAATAATTCAATCAATTTTTTTTTCATTTTTTAGATATACAATTTGTTATAATATGTGCATATTAGTGTCAAATTAAATATCACAAGAAGATAATTAATTTGTCATATCATACATAACAATTGAATTTGAAATTAAAAATTATGTGAATTTTAAAGGGAAAATTAGTAGTTGAAGAATTACATAATTGAGTTTGTAGAGCAGTTTTTAATAATTATTTCTAATTTTATAGTTACATATGTCAATTTTTTCCGTCCATTTTTCTTTCACATATGAGAAAGACTAATTTTTAGGAAATATTATTATATTACTAGCCAATAAATAATTATTTTAAATTTTCATATTTGTGTTTGTTAATATTGATAATGTTATTAATTTGATCAAAATTAATAAAAAAAACCATATATGCTCATAATTACTTGATTTAATCAATTATAAATTTGTGGCTCGATGCTATTTATAATAATAATAAATGTTCACATTGACATACCAAATTTTATTCAATTTTATTGATTTCAAAAGAATATACTATACATATGATAATTTGATGCTTGTATTTTATAAATAAAATTAATTAATATTCACATATAATTTTATATATAATATTTATATCTTTATTATAATTATGATACACATTTAAATTATTGAACATAATTACATATTTTTTTAAAATGTTAATTTTATGTATTTATGAAATTCAATAATATTTTATTATAATAATATATCTGTGCATCACACGAGATAACATACTAATTTAATTAAAAAGACAAATGTCAAAATAATTTTCACTTTTCTTCTTTCATACAATAGAAGGATAGAACGACAAGAATTTCGCAAAAAATAAGTTTCCAAATGTTAAAATTTCTGTTAGCAGTTATATATATATATATATATATATATATATATATTTATATTATCCTTTTAATATTTTTTTTTCATATATTTGAAATGCAATTTACATTTTCTTTGTTTTCAGCTTTTGATGTATAATATATCAAATTTGTAATATTTTTAGGATGTATTTAATATGACAATCGTATTACATATTTTAAAATAAGATAGTATGCTAGAAAAAAAAACAAATATCTTTTATTTTATTATTTGAGTTAATTTTGTGTATTTATTATGAATATTGTATGTATTGGATTTGGCTCAAAATTTTAAATTAATTTTATACAATCATCAATTTAATGTATATATACTTTTTTTCTATCATAATCATTATTCGTATCCTTACTTAATATAAAAGTAGGAATGCTAGAAAATAGAAATTTGTATCATCACCATAAAAATATTATATATAATATAAATAAAAAAACCTACTAAAAATATGTTAGAAAGACACATATAACTTCTATAAAATTTCAATAGTTTTTACTTAAAAAATATAGTAAGAAGAATTATATATTAGCAAAAAGTAGTTTTTTCTTAACTAAAAATTTAAAATATAAATAATTTTTTTGTTACAAATTCATTTTTTACATGTAATTCATCAAATTAATCGTTTTATGATATTTAATTTGATGCTCATGTTGAATATATTAGAATAGAATATTATATTTAAAATATGAAATAATTCTTTTATGAGTTAAATAATTTAATTTCATTTGAAATATGTGTTAAGTTTTAATAAAAAAAATGGGTTAATTTCTTATATGAATTTGAGGCGGATAAAAAATATTAAAAGTAATTCATATTTATATAGAATGATAATAATAAATATTATTATATTAAGTACTAGATGCTTGCATGTAGAATGCACGAGATAAAATATATTTTATTATATTAATAATATGTTACAAAATTATATTATTGTTATAAAATATTATAAATTTATAAGTGATGTGAAAAAAAGTTTAACATATAATTATATAATAAAAAAGAAAATCATAATGCAAATAAAATACTTATAAAATTTAAAATGCTGAAAAAAAAAATTATGTGTGTGACTTGCACACATTTGTAGACCATTTTTTCACGCGATACAAAAAGAAATTATGCATTTGACTTGCACACATTTTTAGATCATTTTTTACACGATCAAAAAGAAATTAAAATATTGCATTCTCAAAATACATTTTGTGTGTATTTATTCTCCTTTATAATTTAAATATTTTTCTACTATAAAATCAAATATCAAATAACGTTTACAATATGTAATAGATGTAAGAAATAGAAATCTTAAATTTTCAATAAAATCAATTTGACGTATAGTTTCATATATATAGTGCATTGTCGTTTTGTAAACAAAATTCTCTAATAAATAATAAATAATAAATTATATGACAAAGTAAATTTTAGAATTCAAACTCAATCCAACCCATTATATTTTCTCAATGACAATACAAATATTTTAAATTAGTAAAAATATATTAAAATGAAAGAACTAAAATAATATTTTTAATTTATATAATATCTATTATTATTATTCTATATAAACATGAATTATTTTTTATATTTTTTTGTCTTAAATTCATATAAGAATTTAACCAAATTTTTATTCCAACTTAACACATATTTAAAAAAATTAACTCATAAAAAATTGATTTCATATTTTAACTGTAATATATACAATATTAGTATAAAATTAAAGATCGTAAAAAGACGATTAATTTGATATATATCACATGTCAAAAATGAATTTGTAATAAAAAAATTATTTGAATTAAAAAAATTTAATTAAAAAAATAAATTTTTAATATGTAATTCTTCTTACTATATTTTTTAAGTAAAAAATGCATAAGTTTTATAGAGTGATATGTGTCTTTTTATCATATTTTGAAGAATTTTTTTTATTTATATTAAGTATAAATTTTTTGTGGTGATGACATATGACAAATTTTTATTTTCAGTTTTTCTACTTTTATATTAAATAAGAATAATGATATATCAAACAAATTATCTTTTTACAATTTTTAACTTGACACGCATATTACATATTTAAAATAATATATTATATTTAAAAAATGTAATTTTTTTTGTTGCTAGTTTGGATAAATTTTAGTATTCATTATGATTTTGAGGGCTACATACACAAATAAATTAAATAATTATTTATGAAATACAAATTTATTAGGTAATTTATAATTTTTTTAAAATAAAAATATTAATATTAATTAAAAAATTTATTTAATGTTAGCTTAATTTTACAAATAAATATACTAAAAGTCGTGCATCATAGGATGAAAAGATTAAAATTTAATCTAAAAATTAGAAAGTATTATTTGAAATATAAACAAATAAATATGTAATAATAAAAAATGGTTAAGCAGAGAAATCAGAAAAAAAAAAAGAAAAAATGTAGTGGAAAGTAAAGAAAAGGTAAACAAGTAAAGATGTAGCGTGAAAAATGAAGAGATAAAAAATAAATAAAATTAAAGAAAGGAAAGTAGCAAGAAAATAGAATTAATAAAGAAAACAAAATAGAAAAGGAAATAAGATTAGAAAAGGGAAGAGAACGTTAGAATTAAGATTAGGAAAAGAAAATTAATTAGGAAATAAGTTGGAGATTGTAAATTAATAAAGGAAATAAGATTAGAAAAAGGAAAATTAACGTTAAGAATTAATTAAAAAAGGAAAAGAAAACGTTAGAATTAAGAAAGGAAGGTGAAGCGCAAAACTTTAACGCCTATAAATACCGAAGCTCCCTCCCTTTTGCCGCGCTTCTCTTCTCCCATCACATTTGCGGAGGCTTCCCTGCAGCGAGCATCCTTTCAACCGGGTGATTGTGATAATTGTTTGTCATTTGAAATTTTCTTTGTTTTAGATGACATTATGTATTTTTCTTGCGGGATTGAAGGATTTTCTCTCTTGAATTTGAATTATGATATTAAGAAATTACTACTTCATTCCTAAAGGTTGATGGATACCATATGTATGATTGTTGATTGTTGATGGATGTGGTTGATGACTTTGTTTGGTGTTGGTTTTGTAAATTTAGTTTGGTTTTTTGTGTTTTGTGTCACACTCCTAGCTATAGTTAGGGATTATTTTTTTTACCACCAATCAACCCTTTCCGTAACTTTGAAATTGTTGATTTATTGACTTCTGCATGATTTGAAGAAGCTTTTGTGATTTTATGTTTTTGGTTGTGATACTTTCTTTTTCCTGACTCACAGAAGATTCCTTTTTCTAGGACTCAATAGGACTACTTCAATCAGCAAAAGACAGAAGTTGGTTAATCGTTTCAATGATGGCTCAAAGGTATGTGAATCCTGTCTTTGATAATCTTGTTCATGTGGTATGTGTCTGGCCATCATCGGGCAGTACTAATATATTTTGCTGTGGATGAGTTACTTCTCTTAAGTAGCAAAGCTGTAGGTTGTGGTCTCAATTTAATTGTGGAAATCGCCCGGTTCTCTTTGATCCTGATTGGAATCCAGCCAATGATAAACAAGTAACTTTTCCTTCTATTTATAAGATTATTAATTGATTCAAGGCTGTAATATTTATAAGAATTTACTAGCATGTAGCAACATAAGTCTCTGCTCTTTTGCAGGCTGCTGCAAGGGTTGGGAGGGATGGACAGACGAATGTATCCAGGTTTTAACTAGAGAAATGCAGTAACGCCCTTTTGATTTAATGTGAATTTCTGTTGGAATCGGAATACACAGATTTGCCACTGGTATCTTTTTTAACAAGCTAGATTTTAATTTCTGCTAAATCAGGGTACTTAAAGTAAGACAGAAATCTCTATTCCTTCGTGTTTATTATGTAAAAGATGCAGAGGCCACCCAAAGGAAGCCCTTGAAGCCTCCTTCTTCCAGTTGTTTGATTAAGAACAAAAAGCAGCTACCTCGTTACCTTTGGGCTCGGAAGCGCTTTGTGCCATGGAAGTCCACTGGGCCTGCATTATTTAGCAATACAAGCAAGTTCAATACTCCCAACACCATTGAGAATGATGATCCAGAGGAGATTGTGTCACTGACTCCAGGAATCGAACCTCTGCTGTTGTGGCAGATGGAAGAATCTGAAGAGGGAGGCAGTGTAGTTTTTAGATTCCTTGCTCGTGAAATTTCTCCGGCCCCACCAAAGGTACAGTTCGAAATACATTGAAGAGTTTCAGTGGTCATCCACCAATAGATATTTTATTTTTTCTGTTTTGTTTAATTATTATTTTGTTCAAAACTAAGGAAAGGGCTATGATAAATTCACACCTTTTATCCCTGGCATATTACTGAGTATTGGTTTTGCTCTGGTTCACAAGGATCGACATCATGTGATTTTATGTGTTAATGGCATTACGAAATACTAAGGTGCTTGGCCTGCTATTTATCAATTTAGTATACACAATTGGTTGTGTTTTATGTTAAAATTTTATTATCAGACCAGTAAGTTTCATCAATCAATAAGGATGAAAAGTCTGATTATTCTATGACACGAATGAATTGGAAGGTTCAATAGATTTTCATTTGCAGAGAAGGGGGTGCAGTTCTTGTTTGATTGTGTTTCTGCTGTTCTGTGTGCTGCAAACGTCAGTGGCTGCATTTTGGCTGATGTTATGAGGGAAAAAAGTTAAGTAACCCACTGATGTTCTAACTACGTTCTGGATTGTTCTCCTTCAGGTTAGGGAAGACCTTGCAGTCAATCACACTACTCTACGCTCTTCATCGTCACGGATTTGATGGGAAGCCAATGATTAAAAAAACAATAATTGTGACTCCCACCAGTCAAGTGAGTTAACTGGGAAGCTGAAATAAAGAAATGGGTTGAGGAAAGAGTGAAGCTTGTTGATCTTTGTAGAGTACCAGAGAAGATGTTGTCTCTGGCATGATAGTTTCATTTGTTCTGGCAGCCCTTTACAGGTGTTGTTTTCTATTATTTTTGAAGTTATTTAAGAAATGGTCACAAACTTTTTCTAAAATTCTGTTGTAACAGGTATTGATTGTTTCCTATGAGACATTTCGGATGCACTCTTTAAAATTCAATCAAAATTGATCCTATGACCTACTCATATGTTATGAGGCTCTTAGGCTAAAAAATGACCAAACATTGACCAATCGAGTAGGATACATAATATTTGTTCCTTTGTGCTTATTTTTCCAGGATGAGTTAATGATGACTGGATCAGAGACGACTTTCACAACTTAACCAGGCGTTAGCTGCATTATCATGCAAACGTTGTATTTCGTTGTCAGGGACTCTAATGCAAGAACAACCTAAGCATCCGCGGTCCTCATATTTGTAAAGTTGTTTTTCTTTGATCTTCTTGAAGATCCCAATTGTTTGTGGTCACCAACAGCTACTGAAGAAGAAAAGAGGCTTGGTTCAGAGCATTCTGCAGAACTAAGGGCAAAAGTAAACCAGGTAGCTATATTCTGTAAATTTTCATGCCCCTCACATTCAGGTCTGCTTTGAGAGGCTGTATTGATTAAGGTCCATTAGGAATGCAGACTTTCTCTTCTGTTTACAAGTGTCGTATTGAGTACAGTTTGTACGTGGTCTGTTATTATACTACCTGGACATATGATGCTCCTTACAAATTTAATTGTTCTTGTTTCAGTTTAAGTTGCGGAGGAGTAATGCGCTACTTTGTAACCACTTACCTCCAAAAGGTACAATAGTTGTTTTCATCCATAGCGATTCTGCAAAGTTTGATGTTTTTCTATCTTCGTTGTATGACTTTGTCCTTTGTCTTTTTTGAATTATACCCATTGTGATCCTGTTCTCCTTTTTCAGAGACCTCTTTTCTCAATCATGTCGTGAAAGAACATTCCTTTTCTAAGATTTGATGTGACTCCTTCAATCAGCAAAGGACAGAAGTTGGTTATCGTTTCAATGATCGCTCAAAGGTATGTGAATTCTTTCTTTGATAATCTTGTTCATTCAGTATATGTCTGGCCATCATTGGGCAGTACTAATATATTTTGCTCATGATGAGTCTGCATTTCTCTTGAGTAGAAAAGCTGGAGATTTTGGTCTCAATTAATTGGTGGAAATCGCCTGGTTCTCTTTGTTCCTGGTTGGAATCCAGCCAATTATAACAAGTAACTTATTAATAAGATTATTAATTGATCTCAAGGCTGTAATAAGTATAAGAATTCACTAGCATGTAGGAACATAAGTCTTTGCACTTTTGAGACTGCTGCAAGGGTCTGGAGGGTTGGACAGAGAAGAGGGTGTAGATCTGTAGGTTTTTTGAGTACTGGACTCTTTGAAGAAAAGGTTGGTGCCTTGAATTCTTTATGCTCTTGCTTCCTTTTGGATATTTGCCTATGAAAGTAGTTATACCACTATTTTATTTATCATCATTTAACCAAATCATGCAAAAAGTCGTTGCTAAAGAATGATGTAAAGGTTCAAATCATAAGACTTACTTCTAATGGTTTATTGAAAGATCGCCAATTGTGTGGAATCAGTTTTTTTAAGTTTCTTGTCAGTGATGCACTCTTTTAACTTACAGTAGACCTAATTAAATGATCCTAACCTATCAGTTTCTCATTCTATCCTTTTTCCTGCGACGCTATGCAAATTATATTTTTCTTGTTCTAGTATAAAATGAGAAGGGAGATGATGTTTAATATGATAGTTTTGGAAAAGGAGTACTCCAGGTTTCAGTTTTTACGAATCAAGAAGGGGCGAAGCTTGCCCCCATCGAATCAACTCTTAAGACCAAAAGATTGAGGAGGAGGCATACCATAAAAACCAGCCCAATTTCAGGAAACCTCCCTCCCAAGGAGCAGCATTGTGATATTATAAACATATGTCCCTGTCAGTCTCTCTCAATGGAGATTCTACAGGAAGCTTGTTCAATTTGAAGCCTCCACAACCACATCCAAAATTAAGGAGAACTTTAGAAGGTAAAACTAACATCACACTGTCACCTAAAGTTTCTCATGGTATTAAAGTACCTTCAAATTGGCTGCTTCCTGCTTTCTTTGATGATGATCTTGTGTAGTTTTGTATTATTTTCCTAGTTCTTGTTTAAGTAATATTCGTCCTTGATCATTATATGAGAGATGTCTGATCCTCTTGGGTTTTTATTAATCCCGATTCATTACAAAATCTCATAGATGGTCAATTACTATGATTTATCAATCACATAGAGTTTGGACTGGAAAAAACATTGCCAGTTGGATACAAGAGTTTTATTGTGCCAATACTTGTATGTAACCTAAGCTTTTTTAACTTTTCCCCATGTTACATCTTAAAAATCCCGTCTTAAAGAAGGAAAATGAGTTCTTTTCCTATCTGATATTTGATCATACTGTAAAACTTCTTGTCTATTGGCTAGGTGTAGCATGTTGGGGTATATGCTGCTGGTTCTTGCTGCTATTTTATTCCATTGTTTTTAATGTTGTCTGTGGACAATCAGTTTCTTTATTTCTGATCATTATATATGTATCAGGACGTGGAATAATTTATTTCTGAAAATAACTAGTACATGCTATTGATACAAGTTCAAGCATAGTGTGAATTGTGGGCTCCTTCTTCAAATCTCAATGTAGTAGGGACATCCATGTAAAATAGACTGAAAAAATTAGAGTTAAAAATGGAGAAAATAGCTCGGAAATAATTTGGAATGTAAAACTAGGCTGCGCCATTAGAAGACCTCTACTTGCAGTGAACCTTGGGAATTCTGTGTTTTGTGACTACTTTGGAGGCTTTCCTGTTCTCTCTTCCTTCTATTTAATGAAAACTACTATTTCTATTCACTATGTTTATCTTCATGGATCTGTATTATTTCTTTCACTACCACTATAGTATAGAGCAATTACTCGGTTCTTGAGATTCTATTGTGGTGAATAACTCATAACTACTGTTGCTGCCTCCCCCCCCCCCCCCCCTCTCACTCTCTTGGGGTCGCTTACTTATTATTATTAATATTATTTTGTAAAAATTACAATTATGTTTCGTATGTCGAAATTTAGGTTAACCTGGTTCACCCTCTTCTTAATTGGACCTTATTTTCCTTTAGTTGTTTATTGAGTGCAGTGTTTCGCAGTCTCTTATCACAGTTTGGGCGGTGAGTGTTGCTCAATTTATACTTTGTTTCTAGTTTAAGTTTTCAGACAGCTATATCCATGTGCTGAAGCTTGTCTTCTACGTTTAAACACTTGCAACCTGATTCCATCTCTTCCCAAATTTTTACTAATTTTTCGAAAACAGACCACTTTTCATATTTTTGTCATTCCGCAAATAGTGTATCAAGAACAGCAGGGAAATACATTGGAAGTACCAGGCAATGAGGTTACAATAGCTGCTTTTATCCAATTACCTGGGGTTGATGATCGTTCATCAACTACAGTTAAAGTAGCCGTTTTATGTGCATATTCTTGTATTTTAATTTTGAATTTCATCTTTTCTAAAAATTCCATCATAGATTAATTCTCTTTAATATTTATTTGGTTGCAAGTAAAATTTAAATTTTAATATTAATGTGCTCGTTGTTGTTATGTTGCATATTAACAGGATAGCTAATTACAAAATTTGATATTCTTTAAGTAGTTAATTTTTACATATTTGTGAAGGAACACTTTAAAATGTCTCATAGAGGAGTTGGTGATCATTTTTCCAATGAGTTATTATTATCATACGTTATGATGAATACCATTGTTAGGAATATGGTCAAAATATGAAGAGCCACATCCTAATAATATCTACTCCCTATTTTCGAAGTAAAATCTATGTGTTTGCTGGTTTTTTATTCTTTTTTTTTAAAATTAGATGAATGTATAATTTTTTATAAATTATAAAACTTGTTCATAACATACTTCTATTAAAATTGAACTATTTGTGAAATGATAATTTTATTAAAAAATAGAGGGGATATTTTTGTTTTGATAAGTTGATATGACATGGAAGATTGTGATAAAGAAGAAATATAGCAAGAAATAAGAAGGGGGGGTAAAAGACAAATATTGTTGAGGGAAAGGGAGACCAAAAGAAACAGAGTGCTAAGTGTCTTCCACCTTTTGATGGAGGGTTTTGGACAAGTAGAACTTAGGGAATCCGCCACCTGTTATAACCCATTTGACTAACACCATTTAACCATGTGACCTTCATTTTCTGGGGAATCTTTTTCACCAATTAGATTCTCCCCTCTTAAACTACCCTTTTTTATTTTTAAATAGTTTGTATACTAAAATTCAGTAAATCTACTATTTCTACAATATAATAATTTAATCAGGTTTGATTTGGGACCAATATGTAAGAATAATGTGTATTTTTACACCTTATGTGTTGCCTTGATCATAAACTTACTTCAATTACAAGTTTATTTTTTAAAATGACTGAAATAAACCTTAGTAACTTTCTAACAATTATTAGATTTATAAAAGAATATTTGGTTAGAAAGATATTTTGTGAATAAAATAAATATTTATGGAACCTCCTCCATTGATGTATTTATTTTATCATTTAGAAATCAAGATATAGTGCAGATAGGATACGTGAATTCATGTGTTGGTCAAAGCAGAATAGCTAAAGGCAGTAGTACTTGTTTTATAAAATGTCGGTCTGAAATGAAAGTTGTTCCAATGTGCACATGTGCCGTGGGAGTTGCTGCCAGTTTGGCTCTCTCACACATTTTTATTCTTTTCTTTTTTCAAAAGAAAAATTCAGCCTCGACCTATACTCGCTTAATTTTAAGACGATGTTATTAAATTATCAAAATTTGAATCTTGGTTCTCCTAATTTCTTATACTAATAAGTTCATATATATAAAAAAAGAAAAAAAAAATCCCAAGAAGCATGTTTTTCAAGAAAATGGAGAAGTATTTTACGTTTCAAAATCACTGCAAAATAGTATTTTTTTTTTGCTAATATATATTTATATGTACATAGCGATAGATATTATCTACAACGAACAATATATTCTAACGATGCAATAGAACACCATTTTATAAATGATTTTATTTTCTGGAAATCTCATTATAAGTAACTCCAGATATTACAAAGGCCCTTCCCTGTACTGTTTATTAATTTTATTTTATTTTGTTGGATATATTATAGATACAAATATTTAAATTTGTAGATATCAACACTTTGCTGTCTTCTCTTCATTCAAAAGCTTTCTCACTGTCAGAATGCGGACTACATCTTTCCCAAGACAAGGGAAGATATGAGTGAAGCCAACGAAGCATGCACACACTCTCCGGTCACTGAACGAAGAAAGCCCAGCTGGTACGAACTTGAATCAATGGTTAATATGCATCGCATACAATATACTTTTTATTTTGCATTAAAAAACAATTAATGCACTTAATTACTTGTGCTTCCCATGTGGGATTCATTGCTACTTTTTTACCAAGTACTTCTTCAGATGTCTGAACGTACACAGTGAATGTTGTAATTATATACATCTTTATTATCAATACACACACACACGTACATATAAACGCAGCCATTATTGACTAGATTACCAGCCCCCTAACCAAGAATGATCAATGGTAATTAATGATGTTCGATTCAATAATTATCCATTCTGATCTTCTTTTTACCTTTTAAAATGTGGCATTATATATATGGTGTTAGGTATGGTTTTGGGAAGTTCCGGGTTACATTTTTGGTGTAGCATCTTTCATTTATTTATACATATATATATATTATATAATATGTATAAAATAATCGATATTTCAAGACATACGTAACTTATTTGAAAATGAATCAAATGCGAATAATTGAGTATTCAAAGGCGGATGATCTATTACAACAGTTTGAAATCTAAAGATTTTGGTTGCTTCTACCCAAATTAATCTGTTGTTTAAATTCTTGATTTCAAAAATTGCTTGAAAATTAAGTAGCTTTAAGTGCACATCAGATCTGGATTAGCACTACAACTCTAGAATCTAACATGACTAGGGAAGATTTAAGTGAATTTTTCACAATATTTAATTTCTTTATATATATATATGTGACATATTTCCTAAATTTTGGTGCATTTAATAATAATAATGATAAGTTTACCAGTCTGGTCAAAATGCAGTGACAAGAAATACACAGTTAGGCATTTAGTGGATTCACATGTGTGTCACCTAATTCTACTTATGAAATTTAATGTTGGAGAGAGAGAAAGTTTAGAAAAACTTAGAAAGAGGAAAAAATAATATAAAAGTTAAAAAGTTTTGATATCCTACATGATCCTGCATGATATATAGATCTGAGGAACATTATTATATATGATATCCACTTCTGTAACTCCAAAATAACGCGATAATCATGGTCTTCTTGTCTTTGAATAAATACAGAAAATAGTTGTATCCAAATCCACATAAGCCCCAACAATCTTGTTTCTTATTACAACTTTTTTTTTTTAAATCCCTACATGCACATGAAACAGCTACTCCTATATAAAGGCCTCTCACACTGCATGTGAACTCCCACACTACACCAAAGTAATCTTCTGAGTACTTTGTGCTTGTTTTCTTCTACTCTCCAATGGCATGCTTAAATCTGCTCAACAATGAACAACAGCATCAAAGCCTCTACAACAACAGCATGACCACTCCAAGAATCTCTTTCTCAAATGACTTTGCTGATCCTAAACAGCAAATCAAACTCGAAAACAGCTATAGAGAAGCCCCCGTTTCATCGGATTTCGAGTTTTCTGTCCCTAACTACAACATGATCTCTGCTGATGAGCTTTTTTCCCAGGGGAGGATTGTTCCCACCAAGATGAACACGCTTAGAGACGAGCTTCTCTGTGGAGACGATGATGACGAGGATGTATCGCCGAGGATAGCGAAAGGTACAAGCCGGTGGAGGGAGAGGCTAGGTTTGAAGAGATCGTATGTTGTACCTAAGAAATCTGATCGGAAGAATGATGCATCTTTGGAGAGTATAGATGAGATGAAGATTCAAGATATTATTGGTGAGGATGTTTGTGACAGCTTTAAAGGTGAGAAACATTTTTATTTTTTTATTTAATTTGTTCTATACTAATTACATGTGAAATTTAATATGGTAATGATCGATTTTTCTTTAATTTAATCTAATTTAATATTTGGTATTACAGGGTTTTTGTGATGCATATTACAGCAGTGGAGTTGAGGAAGAACATCTTTTTTTCTTATGTTAGAGAGATTAATGTAAGATTTGGATGAATGTAGAGATTTGTGGGATCTGTGTAGAAAATATGTATGCACTTAATCTTCCTTTTTTTTTTTTTTTTTTTTCTTTCTTTCTTTCTTGTACAAATGTTTGCAGTTGAACTTGTAATGAAATAATTTGTGTTGTAATTTGACATATTTTCTTTTTAGTAAGAAATGGATCTTGTTGTGGCCACAATTTTGTTCAGAATTTGTGCTCAAGATTTAATGATATTTAAGACAGATAATAGGCAAGAATTGAAACACTGCAAGAATTTAATGATTCATAATAATAAATTAATAATAAGAAAGATTATGATTACTGTTTGTGCAAAATAATAATAAGAATAGTAGTAGCAAGCCTTGACACATATAGTGGGCCTTTTGGGCTATTCCAAATTCTTGAAATGGACCAGCTGACAGGCTTCTGGCCCACTTAAGATGTGGGCTTTTCAGAAAACCTGGGCCTACAATTGGATCATCTCAGGCTATTTATCTTCTTCTTCAGCTCCGACTGCGCAGCATTGAAATAGACCTACCAATTTGGATGTTTGACATTTTATATGGTATTTTATTTTATAATATATTAACGAGTGTATATAAATAAAAATAGTTTTTGTAGTAGAAATTTATTTAAGTTATTACAAAAAATTTCCATACTTGTAATCTCATTCTTTTTCATTTGTTAATGGAGTAGAGATGAACAATAAATGTAGCAACATAAGTAGAGTTGAAGTTGGAGATGCATTCCAGGTTCCGCCGGCCGTTCCTGCAAATTCATACTCTATTAAGATCGTATCCTTCAGTTTACACCACTTCCGATTCGTTCATTTCCCAGAAAATTATTGTATTTTTGATCCCCCATCACTACTATCATCAGATCAGCTCCAATTTTTTTAACAGCCACAAACGCGCCTATCCAGTACTGCAAAACCCACCTGAAAACAACCCCGCTGATAATGAAGCTCTTAGGATTCAGGCCCTCTTTAAGATTCATTCCAACGCTCCTGTAGAAGAAATCGAGCAGCGGCTGGAAAACTGCAATCTGTCGTTATCACAGGACTTGATTCTCAATGTGCTCAAACGACACCGTTCCAACTGGAAACCCGCTTACACGTTCTTCTGCTGGGCATGCAAAGCCAAGAGTTCATCTGGGTACTCCCCCGACACCACCATCTTCAACGAAATCCTCGATATTCTAGGCCTAATGAAGCGGTTCGAGGAACTCTTCCAAGTGCTCGACGAAATGTCGAGGAGAAAAAATCTGATAAATGATCGCACTTACGGCGTAGTGGTAAACAGATTAGCTGCGGCCCACAAAGTTGATGAAGCGATTGAGTTCTTCAACAAGATTAAAGATTTAGGACTCGAACGCAATTTGACTGCATTTCAAACGCTTTTGTTATCACTGTGCAGGTACAAGCACGTGGAAACAGCTGAATACTTGTTCAGAAACAAGTACAGTGAATATGAAGATGATATCAAGACATGGAATATCATTCTAAACGGTTGGTGCGTGTTGCGCAGTTTACCTGATGCAAAGAGGTTTTGGAAGGATATTGTCACATCAAATTGCAAACCAGATAAATTCACGTATGGGATTTTCATCAACTCACTGTGCAAATCCGGGAAAACAAGTAGGTCGATGGAATTGCTGAGAACAATGTGGAAGAAAGGTTGCAATCCAGATGTGGCAATCTGCAACACTGTCATTGATGGATTATGTTTGAAGAAAAGGATTCCGGAGGCTCTTCAGATATTCAATGAGATGAATGAGAAGGATTGTCCACCAAATATCGCGACTTACAATTCACTCATTAAACATCTATGCAAGATTCAGAGGATGGAGAAAGTTGATGAGCTGTTGAATGAGATGGAAGAGAAGGGAGAAAGCTATTTACCGAATGCTCTAACTTATGGTTATTTGCTGAAGGCTGCGAAGAGGCCCGAAGAAGTAGACAAGATTTTGGAGAGAATGAAGAAGAGTGGATGTAAGGTGGAAGAAGACAGTTACAACTTGGTTTTGAGGTTGTTTGTGAAGTGGGGAGATGAAGAGAGGGTGAGGTGGATATGGGATGAGATGGAAAGGAGTGGAATGGGGCCCGATCGAAGATCTTATACGATCATAGTTCATGGGCTTTATGATGGAGGAAGGATAGGAGATGCCTTGGAGTACTTTGATGAGATGGTGTCCAAGGGGATAGTACCAGAGTCGAGGACCAAGTTATTGGTTGATAATATGAAAGCCAAGTTGAATTCAGAGGAGAGGAAAAGAGAGACGGGATTAAGGAATAGCAACGTTTCAAGGAAGCTTTTCCGCAAACGACGTTAGATACCTCGTTTTGATATATTTCGTGTGTGTGTGTGAGAGAGAGGGAGGGGGGGGGGGATGATAACAGTGCTATAGAGGAGTGATGGGATATCAATATGGCCTTGCCAAAACGAGTGAGGATCATCTACTGTGGTGTAATAACGGTATATGGTGCTGTGAATTAGACGACGACGTTTAAGTTCTGACACCCTGCCGTGTTTCCTCCTTTTTTTTCCCCCCTCTTCCACTTCCTCTTCCTCTTCGGTTTTTCCTCTTCCTCTTCGGTTTAAAGTATAATTCTTTCTTTTTGTATCTTTTTTTTGTTTCATTGCTTTTCAAGTTTTCACAATAACAATATTAACGATACCATCAGGCCAAGTATGAAACCTAAGAGGGTCAATGAATTCAACAGGAACTGGGGATTTCAAGTGCGAAGATGCACTCGAAAACAATACATCTCAGACTGGAATTTTTTTTAAATAAATCCAACGCATATAATTCATCCTGGTAGAATGATAACAACACCTACAACAAGAGCAGCAAATTATCCTACTATAAGAGGAAGAAAGAGTAGCTATCAGATGAGATCAGCTGACATAGAACATCATCATATAAATCAACTCAAAAGAATAAAGCCTTTGATTCAGCACTGCCGTGAGATATATTTACAGCCAAAAAATATAGCAATACAAACAAATCGGAGGAAGCCAAAGCATATTTACATTTCACGAACGTTTTTATGTAATAATGTCAATCCATGACCCCTAATCACACAGGCTGGGGATTGATGTGTGAGAAACTAAAATCATCAGAGTTGCACTATCTACAGAATCTGTTTCTGCCAACATAAAAATTGCCTTACTGGAGTCACCTATCTGTACATGATATATACATCTGCAAGACACCTGTAAACAAGCATACATATTAGTCAAATAAAAATTGTAAGGGGTTGGACTTTCTGGTACAATTGGAAACCATTTATATAACTGGATAGACTCAATTAGGAGAGTTTTCCTAAATTTATATGCCATAAGTTAATTCAATTGCATATTAGCAACACACACACATGTCCAAAAAAAGATAGGACATTTGTTTCAAATCAGTAATGACAGATACTTCTATGATAAGGAAGAGCTGAAGGTTGCACGAAAAAAGGAATTCGAAGTGATTTGCTATCCTCAGTACCTATCAAGTTTCTGATTGCATCTGTGATCTGGTCTGTCTGTAACCTCAATTTCCTTCATCAGCTCGTGTTTTCAACAGCTGCCACAGTGAAAAAAATATAAAATTTGTCCTAACCATTAACAAGCCACATACAGACATGGTGCAATATTGATTTTATTGCTTTTGTGCACACCTACGGCATGGATTCTCGAGATGGTGCTCTGCCCAAATATTTCTCAACAGATTCTTTCTTATGCTCCGGGTCAAGGCTGCCATAAAAAAAAAATAAAAAAAAATGAAGCATTAAGCAGACAATACCAATCTCTCTCTCTCTCTCTTCACACACACACACAATGAATTGTGAAGAGTGGTAAAGGCACAAAATCATACATAAAAGAGCACATTTATAAGGATTGAATACCTGTTCCTAAAGCCAAGAAGAGCACAATGCACTGCACGTGCTGCAGCAGAAGCAGGAGCTATAGCTGCAGCTGGAGAAGACTGCACAGCGGATGCCAAAGCAGATCCCATACCAGCACCGCGCTGGTATTTTTTCAAGGGCGTTTGTACCAATGCAGCGGCTGATTTTCCCAGGCCATCACTAATACTCCGACAAGCCTGCCAACAGATGATTCATGTCCTTGTTCAATGCAACTAATAGATAACTACAGAAAAAACTTGATAATAACCTATTTCCAAGCTAAAAGGGTAGGAAAATTGACAAATTTTGTGTTTCTCACTTTCTATACAAATGAATATTAAGGATTTAATAACTAAATAATAAAGTGTAATGCACTGAATCTCAAATCAGTGCGAAAATTGACCTGCTGCATTCCTTGTTGAGCATCATTCGGCTGATTTGATTTCACACTGTTACCTACTCTGCTTTCTACTGGCCATGGTACAGAGGGTGGAATACTAGCAAGAATATACTCTGCCTGGAGGAGGATGTCATGAGTCCCTGCAGCCAAATGTACTCCAAGGCCAATAGCTTCGAGCGAAATGCTTCGAAGAAATGCAAAAGTACCTACAATGACAATTCATTTGCAAACTTCAGATAAAATCATGAAGTGCAAGCAAAAGATCAAAATATCTTCTTTTTTTTTTTTTTTTTCGGAAATGATAATTATTTTAGTTTTAGATGGCTGAAATTTACGGAGAATGAGCACAGCGGATGTACAAATTACCCACCAATATAATATATATGAATAAATAAACCTCAGTACTCTTAAATGCCAGCTCGGCACACATTTCAATAGTTTAGACCCCCATGCTCAATAAAATTGTCCTTCTGATCAAATCTCAAGCAATTATGTTTACAAATATCTTAGCCCTTATCCTGGGCTTCCTTATCTTCAAGCTGTCATAAGGTTATGACTACTACTCACTCATCTTACCAGCTTTTCCAGTCATGAAACCCAAAAGTGATGATAAACTACTGTAAACTTTTATGTACTTTAAATTACAACTTTATGCAAACAACTGACCACGTAGTTGTTTTCAAGTTTACCAGAGGGTAATGTAATGATATTAACTGTTGTAATTTCTGTAAAATTCAGCACAACCAAACACCAAGAATTACATCGAGCCTGGAAATAGACCTCCAGACAATACATACACACAAATAATAAGTGGAAAGTGAGCTCAGAGTTGGCATCTTGTTGACAAAACTCCCACACTATGAATAGGAATAAATGAGACATATCCAGTCTACCTCTTTGCATTCCTTTGAGTAACCTATGATCCTTCTTATAGTTCTTCACAGGTAAAGACACCAACTTTGCAGCTCCAGAACCAACAGCAACCAGTGACCTAATGGGAGGAAGGCCTTTCAACAGTTTATGAACCTACAGAACATGCAATTCATGAAACCTCATGCATTCATGAATATGACAATTCACAAGACAGTCAACACTGTCAGATTTGACTGAACCTGATTTTGAGAAATATCTTCCAGCCACTCCCCTAATATTGTTTCAAAAACACTGCTCCAACCATAGAGACCAACTCCTTGCACATGTTTGAGTTGTAACTCCACACCCTGCATCAGAGGTCATCAGAAAAGAATCACATGTTCTTGTGTGCAGGATTAGCAACTCTTGCATTTTGACATCTTATACCGGGTCGGAGTCGAGGGAGAGTGGTGGTTCAACAAGGCACAACAAATGACAAACTACTGAAGAACTATATTTCTAGATATTCATAATATTACACAGCACGATGCACATTAAGAGAAGCAAGCAGATTAGTGGACCTGAGCTTAAGCAAAATCTCTACTGGATTGTTTTTTTTTTTTTTTTCAATATATAAGAAAGCATCCTTTGATGTTTTCAAACTAAAAAAAAACAGAAGCAGGAGTCCAGCCTTTATTGTGTCCACCAATCATGCTATACCCAGTTATAGCTGATAAGGTGATAAATTTATCATAAAGAAGTCAAACTCAACATGAGGTTCGATCCATCAGTAAATGAATGCCATATTTACAATAGAACCTTAATGTATTTACTGAAATAAAGGGGTCAATTACAAGACATCACGTGTCCTAATCATTGTTAAAAAGAATATGTCCAGCACATAGAGAAACACAAATGCATAGTAAGCAAATATAAGATGCATTATCTACAAAAGAGCCAACAAAAATCAGGTTATGCAACAAGCAGCAAGATGCATATGAATGCCATTTATTAAATTCATGAATCAACGTGTCTGCTCATATCTTTTGAGATTCTGAGTTTTTAATGACTACTTAATTAACTTTATTTACTCAATCATAGATATTCATGTGTTTATTGTCTGGGCTTGTGAAAACTACTACAAACACAAGAGTCACCATAAATCAGAGAATCACCTTCCAAGGTACAAGGTTAACAAGTTCAACATACTTGCCACCCCTTAACGCAGTTAAGTCAACACGGCAAGGACTGTAATCAACTAGAACCAGCACAGGCCATATGTCAAATTTCTGTAGGAAAGCAGAGATAAGATGAGTGACGGTGGTTAAGCAAGCACAGTGTGAGTGATAACGAGGCCAATAACAGAATAATCATATAAAAAAAGCATCCTCCCTACTAATATACACTTATTGACTGTTCATAGATAACCTAATCAAGATCAAATTATTCATAAAATTGACTAAAAACTTTCCTGAAAGTATGTAAGAAATGCCTCCTCGTTGATGGCCTGACCATGTAGATTGTCACTCTTCTCAAATGGCTCTCCTGCTTTACTTAAACCCATTGCACTGTTGGAGGAGTCAGCTGATGATTTTTTTCCTCCAAAGAAGTTGATGAGAAAATCAAGTTGGCTCTGATGAAGATGCAAGCGTATAGGAAGTAAAGCTATTCGTAACCTGGAGAGGAAATACAATACTAATAAGAAAAGCACCAAATAATGTTACAACATAGTATTCTCATGAATGAACATCTTCGGATGCAGTTAAAAAAAATGGGGCAAAAAAAAAGAATCCCAATGTTTTCTCCTGACTTCAGGAAAATTTCTTCTGATGACAATGGCAGAAAAATAGAAATAGAAACAGAAGAGGGGGAAATTGATCAAGATTCAAGAATATTCTTGAGGGGCTGGAAAGCACAAGAATCTCAGATCCCTGCAGATCTGGCCTTTGGTCACAGACCTAATCATGCTAAGGAAAAGAAATCACATAATTAAAGGCAATGTCAAGAGTGTTCCCTCCCTTTAGTTACGACATTTTGTTTCTTGAATATTGGCAGGATTCAACAGGACTCATATTACTAATAAAGGATATTGGTTTCAGATTAAATTTCCCCCAGCTCTTCAAATAAGATATATGAAGCATGGTGGGAGAGAACGAGGCCTTTGTTCTCCTTCTTCTTCCTCATTCCCCAACGAAACATTAAGAATTCTTGGTCGGTTACCCATCCCAATCCCACCTCTGCCAAGTCACCCATTATCCTATGCTATCCAAATCCAATAGAAATAAATATAAATATATTAAGATATAAAAGAAAAAAAAAATTAAAAAAAAAAAAAAAAAAAAAAGTGTAAGCATATTAAAGAAACAACAGAAACTTTCTTCAAACACCCAAAAATGATTTAAGAGGAGCTAAAAGAAAACTTACCGGTTTTCTTCTATAAGGATTGAAGGGTCTGGTTTGACAGCTTCTAAATTTAGCTTCACCGCTTTAGATGAGAACTTTCTTGGATGCTTTTTAGAATGATAATTTCCAAGCACCTAACAAGAAAACGAAAATGCAAATAAGAAGATAGTATACAAACATCAACAAGTGCAGTGAAGCTCAGACAGTTGAGCAGTACCAGCTTCCATGGGGCATCATCACTTCTGTCATACAGGCAGAAATCTTGAATTGTAAGAGAAAGCCTCGATGCAGATATTTCACCACTTGGGTAAACATCATATTCACAGCCTAATCCAGACAATTCCAGCTCTAAACAAGTAGTTGCATCTCTTGGACAAGTCCTTGCATTAGTCTGAGAATTATTTTGAGAATTGGACCAGTCAGTACCACCGTTCATTCTCCAACTAACATTTATATTCTTAAGCAGTATGCGACCCTCAGCTTTCCCAACTTCAACATGTTCAGGATCATTTGTAGAAGCCTCAAACTCTACAGGTTTGTGCACACTGGCCTGCTCCACCCCTGAAGCATGATTTTCCAGTATATTTAGTGGTGTATTTGCATACCATCCGCCATTTCCTATTCGGTCCTCTCCAACAGCACCAATCTTGCAACAATGAATGTCAGATGACTGGCTGTTCAAAGCAAGTCCGGAAAGGGGTCGTAGATCTGACAAGAAATATTCTTCTATAAATTCAGGATTCTTTTCTTCTGATGTTGAAGCCCCACTGGATACAAGAGAAGTATCACTGACCATGGTGCAAAGATGTGATTCAAAAAATTTAGCTTGGCCGTCAGAGTTGCCATCAAGCTGAAAGACATCTTCACATATTTCATCCATTAAGTTGCCTATCTTGGACTTTGTATCATGACTTGAAGTCTCTGACAGTGATGGAGAAAATTCACCAACTACTGTTACCTCATCACTGATCTCATGCTGATGCTGCAAACCATTCCACCTATTCTCCACGTGCACAGCGTAATCTTGCATATCAGGTGCAAATAGGCTTTGGAGTTGAGCAGCCAGTCTAATCAACCCAAAAGTTGTATCATGGCATGTATTCAACATGATGTGTGACTCTCTGCATTCTAATTCCCACACATGGCCATTTTCACATTTTGTCCTAAAAAGTGCTTCAGCATTTGGCTCTTGTGCAACCTTTACATAACCAGTCTTACTAAGATGTTCTACACTGTAGGTACGACCAACTAACCAAGATTCAGGCACTGGGCATATAAGCAAACCAAGATCATGCAGCCTAATCTTATATTCTCCTTCTGTGCAATCAGCTATGGATGTATTTGAAAGTCTCAAGGATGATGCAGCCAACAGACAAGTAACATCAAGCTCATCCTTAGATACTTTGGTATTCAAATCATAAGATTTAAGGCCTGTGCCCCAATTAGCCATTAATTTCTCAATAAACGGCTCATAACTCAAGCCAACATCCACCAAACTAAGAATGAAGGAAGATGCACAAGTCTTCTCTAGAACATCATCACATGCTTGCTCCAACCTGGAAGATGGTGGAGTGAAAAAGGATAGTATTGTATTGAACCAATCCAAGCGACCCCCAGGTGCAACAATGGTGGCACATCTGATATTGATTGATGAAAAAATATGATTGCTCTCCGGATCTGACAAGCTTATTATGTCGGAACCTGAATGTCTAGAAGATAACACATTTGAGCCTCCCCCATCACCACGACCAATTGTAGAATCGCTGCATGATATTAAAAGAAACTCCCTTTGAAGACCTTCAGTAATAGAACCCCACAAACTGCCCTGACCATGGGCCACCCATAGGAAATTGGCACCGCTTATACCACCAATATTAGATACAGAGAGTAAATCAAACTTGTTCACTTGGAGAGTTAAACTAATCCAAGAGCCAGGAAGTTCCGAGCGTATGGAGCAGTTGACATCACCAATTGGCTCAACTGCAACACAAAATGTTACACACTCGCATTCCAATAGAATTGATGTCTGCAATGCAGAATGTCCTTCCCTATGTTTAATTGATTCAGAGACAGCACAAGAGAAATGCTCAACCACCTGATTTAAGAGGCAACGCAAATTCTCATACTGAGATTTGTCAAGGTTGATTGCAACAGGAGGTAACCGTCCATGCAAGAGAAAGTTAGATGTTGCTATTATCTCCTGCCGGGTATGAGTTTCAAAATCTTTGCTGTCTCTAACTGTTGTTACCGATGCAAACTCAGAACCTTTTCCCACAACCTTATCTTCACTCTTTCCACACTCTGAAGAAGCCAAAAGCTTGGCTTTTTTTGCTATCCAAGGACCAGTCACAGGACCCTCTTGCCAAAACATACTAATGCGAGACAGACGACCAGTTCCATTAACAACAGAAATAATCTTCACCGCGGAAAAGCTAGCCTCTTGCCTGTTGTACATATCACTTCCATCAATATTCTCTGTAACATCTGAGCTAATCGAATAAAGATAAAAGTCACCTATGTTTAAATTCAAGGAGAATGATGTGGTCAAATTGTGTCCCTTGTCAAAACTAGCAAGAGCCGTCGCCTTAGCAAATCTGACATCCTCCCCCCCGGTTGTAGGCGAAATAAACTCACAAGCAATAAATTGGTTGCGAGAAGAGTAGCTACTACAATCTTTAAGCCCCTTGGGAGGGAAACACAGTATAATCCTAGCATTTGGAAGGAATATGTTGCCCTCCAGGAACTTTTTGGTGGGCAAACTGTTTGACCGTGAAAATTTGCCTTGATTACTCATAACTGAATATCCATGTCCTTCAATTTTCGACTCCGGTACAAAACCATTTTCCACCCGAGTTGTTTCAATACAATTTTCAATCTCTTTCATAAATTCTACCATCATGGTAATTAGATCAAAGTTCACCCAACAAACAAAAGGTGGCAGCTTAAAAGAAAAGGATGTTGGCCCCATCAAGCCACCAGAAGCACCCGAGTTTACCCTGACATGGCATCGACTGACACCTGAGGTTTTGAGCAAAGTCACACTGGAGTCTTTCCAAGAAATATACTTACCCTTTATCATATGACAACAGTCACTAATTTCCCGCGTGCTCAGAGAAATATCAACAGAATAATCAACATGGTGGTCTATTCCAGGATCTTTCTTGGATTCTTGGAAAGTCAGAAGAGCACCTTGGACGCCATCTTGCATTTTCTGGATCGAGGCAATCTCACTTTCAGGAGTTCCATCCTGAACATGCATCTTGTAATCCACCAAGTCATTGATGGAACACATGTGATCAACTAGTTGAACATGTTGCACAACCACTTCAAAGTTCATTTCTTGAGGATGGACCTGTAAAACTTGCATTATTTGTAAATAAGAAAATTAAAGATTGAAGTTACTAGGTAAAGACAGCATCACAGTCAGGAAACAGGAAGAGAATCCCATAGATAATTACCTGCAACATAAGAGATAAGTCAATAAACTGTGCACACAAACGATGAATACGGAGATCAGTATTGGCCTTATCGTCCTTCATTTTGGGTGACTGTTTCTGGTCTTCATCAATTAAGGACAAAAGAAGAGACACTTTTGCGATGGCTGCATTGAAATTGGTCTGAACATGCTGCTGTTCTGCACCCAGGTGAAAAGAGAGTAATATTAATTTCAGACTTTCAGAGATTAAAGTGTAGCAATGATGCTGCACAATTCTGTTCCACTTAATCCCTCATTTCTGGGAATCTTTTCAATATGAAGGTCGGTGACATTCACGTGTTCGATGGGGTGGATAAGCCGAGTAAATTCTGAGAAACATTGCATAAAGTTTCCAGCATCAATTTCTATGACCTTATGATTCCCAATGTGGGTGGATAAAATGGGTTTAAATACAAGCAAATCAACTATAGTAACAAATTCTTATTTACTCTCCATTTAGCATAAAATTTCTTCCATGATGACGAATGTGCGGAATTATTTTACAGTTGAACAACAATACAGAATAGGTACTTAGAAGCACAAAAAGGCCAATCAAAAAAGCTCAGCAATGTGCCAAATCTTATTTCATATCATTCACCCATGTCCATCCCATGCTGAGGAAGTAAACAAATATTGCATGTCTTTATTAATGAGGTTGTTGAACTAACATGTCCTCAGTTACCCTCATTACCCCTTATCCTCGACAACTCCTACGGGATTGATTGATAAAGTAATTAGCACAATGCCAAATTCCAAATTCCAAACTAAAAATTCACCAGACGGTCCCTGTTACTATCTTCAACACTTTGTGCGGTAAAGGTTACCCAGATGTCATAGCCATGAATTAATAGTCGATTGTGTTGTACACATGAAAGAATAGTTGATCGGGCATGCTCAGCAAGGTTGAGATCCCTCAATAATGGAAACGCTAAAACTAATTAGGCCCTAGAATAAATGAAAATGTCTTTCTGTTGCAGTAAAGTACTAGACAAATTATAATTATATAACATGTATTTTGTAGCTCTTACTATACATTATCACAGGATTTCTCATGGAACCAAATGCAAGAATCCATACCAGTATGCCAAACACACCACCCATGCTCACAAACTTATGATTTGGTACAGGCAAAGTTGTGAATTCAATTGCACCGTATCAAACTACTATAATGCTATAAACTTGTACATGAGGCAATCAGTAAAGCACATACCTGAAGGGACATGTAAAGATCCAGAGGCAAGGTTCGATGCTGCAGTAATTGCACTGAAGACAGAGCAAGTCCAATTCCACATGCCACTGTTCCCTAAAGCTGACTGTGAATTTCTTAGTCCATCAAAACACTCAAAAAATTGGTCCACACTGCAAAAGGATAATGTAGGAAGATTTAAGACAGTGCAGGGTAACTAGAGTAATGGAAATAGTTGAAAGGGGAAGGGAAAAGGCACAAATTTTAGTCCGCATGGCAAAAAAAAAAAGCTAATAAATTGCTTTCAGCCATCGGCATTATGCTAATATAAGGTTCAAATATCTTAAATAAGTACATGATTGCGAAGAAAAAGGGTAAGGCTCGAGTTGTTAGCAGATCCAATGCCAATTGGTCTTACCAACTACCATAATATGTATTCAATTTAAGCATATACAACCCTTGATAGAAATTGTTTATTGAAGCAGTTTATATTTTCAGAAAATATTAAGCAGCAATTTGAATTATCTAAAATAATACCAACCTTGCCCCAAAATCTGGTTCTTCAGTCCTTCCTTCCTGGCTTCTACTAACCCAGTCAGATATAAGATGTGACTCTGACAGGAGAGTATGTGCAGGTTCTTTTTCCATCAAGCAGTTGGCAACAAAGCCTTCATTACAAAGTAGCGCATCATCAGAAGGATGCATGCCAGAGCTAGGAGCTGATAAGCTATCTGATGGTTTGTGAGGACCAGGGTTCTCGCGCTCCTCACCCATACCTTTAAATAGGTCCCACATGAAGATGAAGCATCTGATACTGCTAGGTTCAAGTCTTAATTCAAGAGGCTCAATATAAAGATCTGCATCTACTTTGCGAATGTCTAATGAACCATTTTTCCAAGGTAAACTTACCTTAAGACTACCTGAAAAACCTCCCTTTTCCCCAGAAATTATCGTGGTCATTTTACCAGAAGAACAGTATCCTGAAGACCAGTTGCCACTAGTTGTTTCAGTGGAAAATTCAGAGGGTGGCTGATGATAAAGACCATCCACATTAAGCAATTCAAGAACTGCTCCTTGAAACTTTACAAAATTTGTCAATCGACTTATACCAAGAAAATTATGAGCTGCGGTGAAACTGCTAGGAGAAGCATCTTCAGAAATATGTGTTCCGCATTCAGCTTCACTAATCCGAAGCACCAATATTCTGTCTAATCCTTTATGATTTTCTCCTTCCAGAAGTGGATCAAATGCCACAATTAGTTTCCTAATTTTTACATGAAAGCTAGTTAGTAACCACTTCACCATTTTTGCTATGGTTTTAACTCCTTCATGAACATCAACAGAAGCATTTCCCACTCCAGTGCTGAGAGTCTCATTGTCTAGTTTTCTCAAACCATGGCTGGAACTATTATTACCGTTTTTACTGTGACTACAAGTTCCAAATTCATCTCGCTTCACCCTGCGAGGAGCAAGAACAACTTCAAGTTCATCCACCTCAATTCTACAACCACCGTCCTTCCAAGGCATAGTTACCATTAGTGATCCAACAGACCCTTCTTTCACCATGACTGCTGCTGTTCCAAACTGAAAAGTAATAAGGGTTAGCAGAAAGCAGCATAATTATTAGGATTATTGTTACCCACCCCCTGAATCACTAACCAACCTTCACTCCTCAATTAAATGGGAGAATCATCACATATTTAAAATTGGTCTTAATTCAATTTACCGGCCAAACACCTACTTCAGGTTTAACCATACTCCACTAAATTAACTACATATCAAATTCAAAAATTCAATAACCGTGGAGGAATCTAAACAGATGTTGAGAAAACTGGACTCAGCAATTGGAAAAATAAAACCATAGAGAAAAGGAACGTCTTAACTTTAGCAGCATTAAGAACTGGGCCTACCTTCTCGTTTATATAATCAACATTTAAGGCAAGATCGGCGAGCTGAATTGTGCCAGCACCAAGCTGAACGTCGAGCTGATTAAGATCAATATCTCCCAGTATAAACTTCCCCAACTTCTTCTTCAACAAAAATTTACAAACACGTTTTATAGCCCACCGGGAGAACATCGCCTCAGCGGATTTCGAAAAACTCCAAGAAAACATCTCCCTACAAAGTATATAAATAATACAATTCCTCTGAAAAACCTTTCTGGAACTCTTTGATCAACTTTTAGGGTTTCTGAAACACGTATATTCAAAGAATCTGGTTTTGTCGGTGGCTCGAACCTCCATCGAAGCAAAATTCAGAAAGTAGAGAACACAACAAAGATTGAGAAAATACAAATAATTTTCCTCGAATATTTTAAAGAGGTTTGGCCTGGGACAAGTTGAGTAAGACGACTTCCGTTTTTGTGAGAGTCGTGTTTGCAAAGGTAAACGTTCGCGTCAATGATTGGATCTGTCCTGCTGTACGAGTTTTAATATTAAGATTAAGATTGCGATATCCTTCGAAAACGATTTTGTAGGGATTACGGTACTTAATTTGGAATCGGACTCACAAATAATTCCTTCATTTTTTCCATATTCAAAATTAAAAAACAATCTATATCTATCTATCTATATCTATATTATCTTAATGTTCTATATTTTATATTCTATGTCTATACAGATATATACTAAAACAAATTAAATTTTAAAAAATATAATTTTTTTTGTGTTTCAGCATAAAATAATTTCTATAAGTTGAAATAACTTTTTCTGCCAATTTTCTATGTATATTGGGGAATTTAGTTACTAGAAATAACAATTGATATAATTTGGAAACTGCAAATCTGAAATGTTAATTGATAATTATTTCTGTTGTTTTCTCAATTTAAAATTTCAAGCTCCTGAGTGTATCTATTGTTGAATTTGTGAAGAAATCTGTGTTGTCACAATTTTATTGATTTTTTTAAATATTTTATAATATAACTTTTATGTATAATATATCAAGATAATTATATTTTCACAGTTTTAAATTAAACATTCGTATATATGAAAAAAGAGTTAAAAGAGTATTAGATTCCAAATGTTAAATTACTTAATAATATATTACTAGTGACCTGTGCGATGCACAGGAGATATTTTTTTTTATATTTTGTAATATAAGTCTATATTCAAGTTTTATGATATATTGTAAAAGGTTTTGATTTGTAATTCATAACCAAATATTGAAATTGTTTAAACAAAAAAATATTCAGATTTGTAGTAAATTTAGTATGCTTAAATTCATGAAAAACTATGTTGATATTTAATTTGAATTTTTAAAATAAATTCATACTCAAATTATGAATTCAAAAAAAGTATCGTATTTTTTTTTTTTGCTAATATGTTCAGTAATAAATAATATATTTTAATAATAAAAACATATAAAAATAAATTTCATATATCGTATGAGGTTTCATAGCAGTATATATCATAATAAAAATGACCAATTATTAAAAATGGTGAGATTGTTTAAATAAGAAAAAATATTGTTAATAAGAGTATTCAATTTCTTTTATGAGTTTTGTGTTGTTTGGATAAGATGAGCCATGCCCTTAAGCAAGTTGCATTTATTTTTTTATTTTCAGAAGAAAGCAAGTTGCATTTATTTATTGTTTTATTGTTTGTTATAAGAAGAAAGCAAGCAGCACTTACTAAATTCTAAAAACAAGCTGCAAGGCCCAAACAGTAAAGGTGCAGATCCGCAGGCCCAAATTAAATTGACAGCTGTCTTCCGACCATTTAGGACAAATTACAAATTCTTCTACAAAAATAGAAATAATTTGTGCGTCCAATCCCATGTCAATCATCGTCATTCGTTCTCAAGCATATCACTACCTTATAAACGAAACAACGTTGGGAATTTCAATTCTTTTTCCTAATCTATATATATATATATATATATATAAATAAAATAATTTTTTTTTCAAATTTATTTTTCCATCTAAAAATAAGATGATATCAAGATTAATATACTACTGCATTTAATATATAATTTGAAATCTAAATATTTTATGAATATTAATCAAATCACTAAATTCTACCGTAAACCATTGTAGTTTTATTATATTGTGGAAAGTTATTAAACTTTCACCAATCTTACCATAATTCAAAATTATTTCTCATTTCTGTCTCTCTTTTTCTATATATTTTGTCAAGATTATAAATGGTAAGACAAATATAACAGTATGTGTCCTATTTCAGTTGTGGTCAAAGTCTACACTCTTTAAAATATTATTTTCAGGTTTATTTTATTTTTAGATTTTTTATTCATATGTTGTTTTCAATTATTATAAACATATTTTATTTTCTTAACTATTTTTCTTTCTTATTTTTAAACGAAAAGTTCGTCCATCTCTTTCATTTTTCATTTGATTGTTCTTGTGATTTTCTGTTGAGATCTACTAATTATTTCGACGTATAACCATTGTGCGATTATTCATTAACTTTCTAAATATTTGTTTCTATCTAATTTCAAATTTTTGTGACAATTTTTATATTTAATTGGCGATTTGCTTAATATTTTTATCTCTAATTTGACTGTGTAATTGACAATTTTTACAATATCTGTACAAATCTTTATTTTCTTTAATTTGCTCATATCTCTATTTTTAAAAAATGATTCAACATTATATAAATCGTGGATATAATGCTTATCAATTTGTGAACGATAAATAAATTACAAATTCAAACCTTTTACAATATATTATATAACTTGAATATATGCTTATATTAAAAAATATAAAGAAAAATATATCCTTTGTACAACATCGCACAGGTCTCACACTAGTTTGTATTTAAGAGTTAACTAGAGCGACGCCTATGCGATTTTCATAAAAAAAAAATTATTATATTTTATAATATAAGTATATACTTAAGTTATATATATACATACACATAATGAATAAAACCATTCAAACATATAAATTCAGCAATAATATTGAATTTACAAAAATATATTTAAAAAAAATTCAATTTTAATGTTGGTGGATAAAAAGAAAAAAAATCATTTACATAATATTAAATGAAATAAACAAATGAGAGTGTACTTACTATTCAAAAATCAAATGATTGTACGTGAAAGAATTAGGTAGAAAATTACCTGTTTTTTGTTTTAACTGATAATAATGAAAATATTGATAAACATGATATTCATAATTTATGGAAGAATTAATCAAATTAAATATTTTAATAATTAATATTTACCAAAAATAGTGATCTGCACTCAAACATATTATAAATAATAAATTACTTTTTATTAAAAAACCACGTTTAGACGAAAAAATTAAAAGGAAAATAATTAGTTTACTTTTATATACATATAGAATATATAACATATCATAATATTTAACTATATTTTACAATATATTTTTTAAATCTACCACAAGCTTCTAAATAGAAAATTGAAGTTAGGAGCCAAAATAAAAAAATACACTAGTTTGATTTTTTTTTCAATGCACGTGCATCAATTTCAAACATAAGTAAGTAGCGTTTGAAATTAATATTTTGATTTTATTAATATACATCTGGGATTTGATTTTTTCTTTTTATTGTAAAAATTCAGGACTTAGGTCAATTATTATTTGCATATTTCTTTTGAGATGCATCCTATGTTATTTATCATTTACATTTAAATCAGGATAATTCTATTGTTACGTATTAAACATGCTTTTTTTACTCAAATACAAAATATATTTGACACTTAATTAATTATCTAACACTATTTTCAAATATTCTAATTTCTCCCATCGTCATCTTTCTTCTTACTTCTTTCTCTCGATGTTTTCTCATTTTTCTCTTAGTTGAGTTTTGACCCTCCTCGTACTTTTTTATATAACTGTATAAATTTATATTACATACATAATAACTATTTGTTATGCATGCACGTGAGATTTTTGTACTTGTGCATGATTTGTGTGGATATTTGTGTGATTGTGACGGTAACTTTCGTAAGTATTTAAAAAAATTAATTAAGTTAAATATAATTGTTATTTGCATGAAAAAAATAAAGTACATTAAATAACAATTTTTATAAAATATAAAGCTACCATATTGTAAACAATTTAAACAATTAAGTTATTTAAAACATATAAATGTGACTAAAAAATTATATAGGATCTATGATTGGACCATTCCTAAATTCCCCCAATTTTGTCCTTGCATCATTTTCTGATGTAAAGGAAATAAGCCCATCATGAAATCCCAATTATCGGCCAAATCGGGCGGACCTATTTTTGCCGGCTCTCTATATATATAATAAAGCCTGCCGTCTCTCTCTCTCTCTCTCTCTCTCTCTCTCTCTCTCTCTCTATATATATATATATATATATATATATTATATAATAATAAACCCTGCCGGCTCTATTTTTAACCGAATTGATGAAGTTACAAATATGCGGCGCTATTGGAAAAAACTAAAGCTCACACAAAGTGCGTTCGGTACTGCGTGATATATCCAAGTTTTGTAGAGCCGAGGAAAACGACTTACAGACAAGGAAAATGGAACTCAAGCCCGGTCTCTCAGCTATCGTCACCGGTGGCGCCTCCGGCATCGGTCAAGCTTTGGTGTTAGCTCTCGCGCAGAAAGGAGTTTTCATTACGATCATCGATTTTTCTCAGGACAAAGGGAAACAAATTGAATCACTAGCTGAAAAAGAAGTTCGCAAATTTTACGCCGACCTGAAATTTCCACCGGTGCTATTCATCAAATGCGATGTTACCGACTCAAGTAAGTAACGGATATTCAGATTTCGAGGCGGAAACGCACTTTGTTAATGGAATGAGTGAGGCTGAAGTGTTTGATTTTATGTTAGAGGAACTAGCCGCGGCTTTCGAGAAGCACGTTGGCACTTATGGAGGATTGGATATCTGTATCAACTGTGCGGGGATCGCGACCCCCATTTCATTTTATGATGATCAGACTGATGGCTCTAAATCTTGGAGACGTGCTGTTGATGTCAATTTTGTGGCAGTTATTGAGTCCACTCGTGTCGCGGTATGATAAAAGCTGTGTATTGAATTGAAACTTAGGCGATGCTTAATTCGCTCATTGTTTTATTCATAAGAATTTCGTTAACTTGCGCGTTCGTTGAATATAAAGTTGCTTCCCACAGCCTAAAACGTGTTTTTTTTGGAGCATTTTTTTTTTCTTACATGTTGATTTGTGGCCCTTCCAGCTGGGTTCTAAGTATTGATTTTCATTTGGTGTGAACAGATTCGAGCAATGAAAGAAACTAAGAAACCTGGAGTGATCATTAATGTTGGCTCTGCTTCAGGTTTATACCCAATGTATGCTGATCCTGTTTACTCTGGATCCAAAGGTTTGTTGGTCTTGCATGTGCACACTTGGATTTCTACATTTACTTTTTACCAATTTACTTAATTGTTGATGTATAGGTTCTTCTTGTGTCTTTAATGACTTGTTTTCATTTATATACACTCCTTTTGTTCTGAGTAGAATATTTTTGCAGGGGGTGTGGTTCTTTTCACCAGATCACTGGCTCTTTACAAGCGCCAAGGAATTCGTGTTAATGTGCTTTGCCCTGAGGTGATCTTCATTATAGATTATATGTAGCTCATAATTCTTCATCGTAAAAAGGAAACATGAAAAGTTTCCTGCAAAAGAAGCTTGGCATGTTTAATCAATTCCTTTTTATGAACTTAATTATTATTAAATGCTGGCTGTCTACACTAATGGTTCTCAGTCTCCTGTATTATATGCCTGGGGCCTGGGGACTCCAAAAATGGCTTGAGTTCATTTTCGTTAGGGCAGCGTTCAGAATTGTTGCTTTCAGCTTTGAGTCACTTAGATCTAAACCTTGATAAAGGTTTCGTCTCTCATGTCCGGTATCTGGAATCGTAAGGATTGTTTATACAATTTCAGTGCTAGAAGAACCAGATACAGATAACTATAACGATAGAGTTACAAAAGCACTCTAAAAAAAAAAAAAAAAAAAAGAACTTTGATCGCGGATTTTCTGGTGGGAAAGTTGTAATCATGCTTTGATGTGGTTATATCTTCCTATCTTTCTTACACAGAACAGACTACTGTGGGTATTTTGGAATATATGATATAACACAACTAAACTCCTGCTCCTATTACAGAATGTTTTATCAGCATACTTCTGCTGCATACTATTGGTTTACATTATATTGGTTTAGCTTGCAAGAGATGGCTTATATAACCTGTGAAATTTGAGGTAGTGATTACCAGTATTATCTGATTATATTATTCCAACAGACTGGTGCTGTGTATTTTTTAATATACACTATAATTGAATGATCATCCTCTGATTGAATGCTTATCAGTATTCTTAATACTGCATATTAAGTGTCTGAGAAGGATCTCACTCTGGTTACTAAATTGATTACCATGAGTTTCTATGACTGTACATTAAAGCTTCCAACTACTACATTCTGCAGTTTGTTCAAACAGAGTTGGCCTCTAAGATGGATCCTAAGCTTATCAATCTGGTGGGAGGCTTCGTGTCTATGGAAATGGTTGTGAAAGGTAAATATCATGGTAACTGATATCTAATATTGCGTGTTGGGATTGACTTCATTTCTCATATATCTCCTGATAAATCTGATTGAGGTATAAACTTTCAATATATAATTTCTTGCTTCTTTCATCTTTACACAATATATGGCCTCAGTGCGCCTTCTTAACTATGCAGAATAACTGTGGAATGACCTAGTCAATATTGCTTCCAAAAGTAAAACACAATAATGATAAGGAGCCCTTCTCACTACAAGGTTTTCTCGCTGCTCCACATAGCATTAATGCATGATTCTCAACTTAAATTGGACGACAAAATTAATCTCCTTTTTCTGCTGGTGCTTACTTCAATAATATCTACTTGCTCTCTTAACCCTACTCGTCTTGCTATGTTTAAGTGACAATTTCTCTAAACCAGACAAACTGGAGTCTTACCTAGTTCCTGGTTGGGTTGAAGGGAAAAGAGGATACTACAGTTTGTTCTAGTAACAGACCTGCGCTTATCTTTGAATAATGAAAGACATGTTGTCTTGTTTACAAAATCAGCTTGTTAAATGTGGTCTGTTTCATCTAATTGTGGTTCTGTACATCAGATTGCTTAATTAGACAAAAATGTGTTTATTCTATGCTTTTATTCCACATTATGTCATCTGCATTTGCATATTACAAACTTCCCTTAGTTTCCTCATCCAACAAAAGGCAAATGCCCATGGATGGAAGTTTCAGAACATGATCGGAAGCCATAGAAAAACGAAAATTAATGGTCCTAGTTTGTTAGCATACAAGGGTGCATCCCTCCATGTTTTTTAGTCTTTTCTATTTTCTATCTCCATTAACTTTTCCTCTCGCAACTAACTTGTTAGCCCTCTACATTAACTCTCTGGATAAGCATTTTTGACAAGTAAACCAAACTGCATTTTAATATATCTGTAAAGTTACAATTTCCTTTGAATTTCCTAAAAAATGAGTCCAGTATATGGCTATTAGGGGATTTATTTTTTCGTATGCATGTAACCAACTTGTTCTCAGCAAATAGGTCATTTCCAGAGTTAGTACAGTATTTTCATTACTTAATGTAGTCTGCACTTTATAAAGCTAATAGAAGTTATTCAGCCTCTTAACACAGTGAAGCATCTTTTTGGTTGATTTTAGTTCCTAACTTATGCAGGTGCCTTTGAGCTCATCAACAATGAAAGTAAAGCTGGGTCGTGCTTGTGGATATCTAACAGAAGGGGCTTAGAGTATTGGCCGACTCCTGCAGAAGAAGAAAAATTCCGTGTTCGCCCCAAGACATCAAGGAGAAAATCCCCGCATGTTGTGCCAGTGAATATTCAGCTCCCACAGACTTTTGAGAAGATGTAGGTGAACATGTATACATTCTCACCTCTTCTTTCCCAGCCATTGATATCTTCATCTTGACATTCATTGTTATAATATGTCCTCCAGAGTTGTCCACGCTCTCAGTCATAATTTCCGTAATGCCACAAGTGTAGTACGAGCTTCCTTGAGATTGCCGCTTAAACCAGATTATGTTCTTCTGAAAATCCTATATGCTGGAGTCAATGCTAGTGATGTAAGTCTCTCTCTCTCTCTCACACACACACACACACAACTATAGTTATTGTTAGTTTATTTGATTTTCAAGTTTTGAATCTTTTGATTGGAAAAAGTAAATAATAGAGTAATACTTTTAATCATTATTTTTTGACAACCCATGATAAGCCTCTCAAAATTGATTGCAGATATGCCTATTTTAGGTTTTTTTATTAGAAATGAACCGACACTTGATTTACTAAAGATTATCTATCTCTCATAAGTTTGACAGGTTTATTAATGAAAATCATTTTTAACAGGTGAATTTTAGCTCTGGAAGGTATTTTAGTGGGGGCAACAACGACATTGCTTCCATGCTTCCATTTGATGCTGGCTTCGAGGTTAGTGGAAAATCCAATTCCTGTGTTTTAATAGTTATAATATGTTTGAAGCTTAAGAAAAAACTTAGCTTTATCAGGAAGCTGATCAATACATCATGCCATTGGATATAGTCATAGACAGACTTACAAAATGATATGGTGTTGATGCTTATCAGGCAGATCCTTCTAATTCACTGTATCAGATTAAAATTCCTTTCAGTTTGCTACTTTTACTTCTGATATGAATTTTGAGATGGTTGAGCTTTTGTGTCTCTTATCTGCTATAGTACCATATATGTTGCCTGTGGAGGTCATATAGCTATTGCAAAAGGAAAGTTGTGCTGTCACCAGGTTTCATGATTCAGTGTCTGACTTCAACATCTTTTTTTTTTTTTTTTTTTTTTAAAGGCTGTGGGTATAATTGCTGCGATTGGTGATTCAGTTAAACACTTAAAAGTTGGAACTCCAGCTGCGATTATGACATATGGAAGTTATGCGGAATATACCATGGTAAAACATTTGTATGACATTGACATATGAAAATATATATATCGTTCCTTTACTTCTAAATTTTTCCATTTTTAATAATTTATTTAAGGTAATTTAAAGCATATAATTCTCTGTAATTTAGGTACGTTCGAAGCATATCCTTCCTGTGGAAAGACCAGATCCAGAAGTTGTTGCTATGCTCACGTCGGGGCTAACGGCATCCATAGCTTTGGAAAAGGTGTTTTGCACTGCTGGTTCACCTACAATCTTTCTTCTCTCATTTCTTTAATTTTCATATTTTTCATCCTTTTTTAATTGAGACATTGGCTTGGAAGTGTATTTGGTAATAGATTCTTTCCCTTTTTCTATCTCTCTATCTCACGCACACACACAGAGGCTTCAGTATGCAAACGCATTGCACCTTTAGAATGATTTGGCTAAAAATTTTGTCCTTTTTCTGATGTCGTAGGCAGCTCAAATGGAGTCAGGGAAAAACGTTCTCGTCACTGCTGCTGCGGGAGGGACAGGGCAATTTGCCGTCCAGGTATACTTGTAATGATGCAAGATTCTTTTAAGAGTTTCTAGTTGTTGAAAATTGGTGGTGTAATTATGGTAACAATGCATGATTATGCTCGATCTGTTTAAGAAAGAGTTTATGAAGGTCTGAGTGCCTGAGCTTCATGATACTTTGAATTCTGCAAAGAGTAAAACATGAGTTTATTGCTTCACCTGGAGACAGCCTTCGCCTACTTTTGAGCTGTTGATGCCAGATTGCAGCTGGAGCATTCTTATCTGTATGCCGGAGCCCAACCATGATGAAACACAAAGGCTATGTTTGTTTGTCAACCCCAGAAACGTCTCCCTTCCTTAATCCCTTTGCCCAAAACACAATCGATGCATTCACGTTTCCCTATGCATTTCCTTTTTAAGTACAATGCATTTTCCATAACACCCTGTTTTAAATTCTTCTCCCAAAGTCTTTTTCCCAAATACCCTATAGCCATTGAAAATTATGGATTTACAAAAGTTTCAGTCATTTCCTTTTTGCATCATTTACTGCTCTTTTGATTCTTTCTGTTGGGAAATACGATTCCTATCTATTAGCTTATAGTAAATAAATCAGGGTTTGTCTTAGTGTAGCTGGCAAAATTAGCTGGAAATAAGGTCATTGCAACTTGTGGAGGAAAAGACAAGTCCAAGCTTTTGCAGGATTTGGGAGTGGATCGCGTCATTGACTACAAAGCTGAAAATATCAAATCTGTACGTTTCTATAACATTATTTATCTTTCTGAATTTTTATGATGCAGAAGTGGCTTAGATATAGGAAATAGATGAATTAACAAATCACTATGGGCTCTTGTTTCGTTGAGAGTAGACCTTTTGTTTTGATTTTTAATAAATAGCCACAAATCATGTTGCTATTGGAAAAGACTTGAAAATTTTACAGAGCGAGGGCTGAGTGCGCTAATTCTAAGATTCCCATTTCTCATTGAAACCAAATGATTGAATGTTGCCCAAGCATATGTTTTATTTATATGGTTTTTATATTTATACCCAGGTCCTAAAGGATGAGTTCCCTAAAGGCGTTGATATTATATATGAGTCTGTTGGCGGTGAAATGTTTGATCTATGCTTGAATGCTTTGGCAACCTATGGACGTCTTGTTGTGATTGGGATGATTTCTCAGGTTTGGACTTTTGATTCAATTTGTAAATCCTTTTTGGCATTTTTCATATTTCATATAAGATTAACTGAAAAATCTGAGCAAGCTATTGTTAGTTTTTAATCCACTGCATGTGCATCACAACAAAAAAATACTTATATGGATTGTAGTATCAAGGAGAAGATGGGTGGAAGCCACGAAATTATACAGGATTATGCGAAAAGATTCTAGCAAAGAGCCAGACTGTGGTAAGTAGGTGACATCTGCTTATCAAATTGCTGAATTCAACATTAAAAATATAGAATTGTGGTTCTCACTCTTCCAATTTCTTATGGTGTAAGTATCTCTGGTTCTTACCACCAAATGTAATTTGTTGAATTAATAATAGATTATGCTTTTGCCTTAATTGTTCAGGCTGGTTTTTTCTTAGTACAATATGCACACTTGTGGCAAGAACATCTAGATAGGCTCATGGATCTCTACTCCTCAGGGAAGCTAAAGGTAAGTATATACCTCAGACTTGTTATTGCCTACTTCATCAGATTCACCATGCTCTAACCACTCTTTAATTATGTCTGAAAGGTTGCACTTGACCCGAAGCCATTCTTGGGCGTTCATTCTGTTGCTGATGCAGTCGACTATCTTCATTCTGGTAAAAGTGTTGGCAAGGTAATTTATATCCTCCAACCCTTTTCCTCATAGCTATCCATTTCGTTTTGTTTTGTCTGGGATGGCCGAAAAATCTCATTTTGTTAACATAAAATGGACCAAATTCAAAATTATGGCTGAAACGGAATCAATAACTTTCCTTCTGATTTTTTACAAAGAATCAGATTGCTTGCTGATGTTTTAACTTCCAAGGATCCATTTCGAACTACTGCAGGTGGTTGTTTGCATGGATCCTACATTCAGTCATCATATTGCAAAATTATGAGATGGCAATGGCCAATTATACACTCAACTGTTGTATCTTGCAATGATAGAAGAAAGTGACCCGAAATAAGCGTTTCAAACATGCTTGGCAATGCATATAAGAATATGGTAAGAGAAAAAATTATCAGCGTCATATATACAGTTTATAGTTGTCAGTTTGAACTGTTTACATTTTGTATGGGATGAGTGTGATTGATAAAATGTATCGATATAATAAGTGATGCTTATTTTATGTGAACACTTTCATGTATACGTTTTATAATTAATCAACCGATATATAACTTTCTTTTTCTATAGTATTACTTTTAATCAATGGTGAGGATGCTGTTCCGTACTCTCCTCGTAGTTCTAATATCGCTAGTGATTAGGATTAGAGAACATTAAAAACATTAGAAAATGTAACTTAGATTAGTGTGAATTTGATAATGATAGATCCCCTAATTAACCTTTAATTGGGGTATTTAGTACAGTTCTACAATTGGGCTCCAATGGGCTTATTAACATATTTGTCTTTTATCTACTTGATTTGGGCCTTTAATAAAACTTACTATGGGTTAAATGGGCTTAAATTATTAAGCCCAAGTAAAATTCATATTCTTTGTACCATCAGCTAGTATAAACGTTAAAATTAAATCAATTTGACAATTATGTATTATTTGGAAGGACCTATTTTCATCTCTCTCTTCTATTTTCACTTCCTCATTTCTTATCTTCAACTTTTACATCCAAAAGACGATAGAAATGGAGGATCATGTAGATGACATTACGATGCAGTCTAAAAATGGAGGGTATAGAACCCAAGACAAGGGAGCAAATTAAAAATATCAAATTCAATCAAACTAATTTGTATTAAAATCAGTATATCAAGTTTGATTAAGCAAAATAAAATGAAATTTTGAATTTATTTTTTATTTTCATTTATAGATTCTCAATTCACAAGTTATTTTAGTTGTTGAAAATAGATGAATTTAAAGTGAAAACAAATAAAGATATTGATTATTTAACATGTTTCTATGTATGGTTGTATCAATTTATACTTTAATTGTAAGGAGTTTGCATAGATTTTCATATCTAAGCGAATAAATAATTGTATTAGCATGTTTCTCTATAAGGTTGTATCAATTTAGAAATGAAGAAATATTTGGTGGATCCGGAATAAAATATATATTTATTAATGAGATAAATAATTATTAAGTTAAACAACTAAATTTAATCTTTATTAAAAAATTATTATTTCAGAATATTTTTTGAAAAATATAAAAAATATATTGAATATTAAAAAGAGAAAAGTACTCAATTCGTTTAAAAAACAACCATGTTTATTTAACAAATAAGTTATATGTAATGAATAAGTCAAATCAACAAATAAAAATAATATTAAATGCCAATATATAATTTTTAGAAAATTATACCTTCGGCAAATTGATAAAAAAAAAAATCTACAATTACAAAATTGACTCTTTATTTAAAACAGAGGGATTATAATATTGCGTACTTACTAATTGAAGGGATTATATTATTGTGTTCTTACTAATTGATTAAGTTTATCAATAACTACAATCAACTAAGAAGATAATTATTGTAAATGAAATAATTTTAGTAAGGGAAAATACCTTGTTATTTTGCCATTTATGCATTTTTATATATTTGATGGATATATGCTAAAGCAGTCATATGAAGACGTTTCCTGCACCTTCCCACCACTGCTCTTGAAGAGTGTACGCAGCACAGATTCCTCCTCCGATATGAAATATATTTTGTATTTATCAAATGAAGATATAATATTTTAAAATTATAAATTTATAGTTGTACGTTTACTATTATTTATTAATTTAACTTATTTAATGTATAATATTTTTAAAACTAAATAAAAAATTAATTAATATAACAAGATATTAAGTTTTGATTTTCTTTAGAACCAACATATTTTAAAATATTTTTTGGGTACAGATGAAGTATTTGCGATGGACTAATATTGATTCAAAATACTTTTAATATTTTTTAAGATTGTAGTTGGATGGGAAATTTTGAAATCAAATTGATTTTAAATTCTTTGTGTTTGTTTGGATGTTTGAATTTAGAATGGATGAATGTCTTATTTGAAGTATCTAGTATGTGCGTGCACAATGGATAGTAGTTTGTGTGTGTATTGTGTTTGTGCACTATGTGTGCAATATGTGTGCACTATGTGTGATTATATAATTTTAAAATGACTAGATTGTAAAAATGGGCTACTAAAGTAACTTGGAAAACTATCGTTTAAATTTGCAAGAAAACACAGTAACCGCAACAAAATCGTTCATAAATAGGAACGTACATTCCCTGCCCAAAATTTGTCAAATTTAACAACAATCCTACAAGAATTCGACAACACTACAAAACAATCACATTACAAATTCCCGAGCATAGGACCATGTGAATGAAGGCTCTCTATAAACATCATCATAATCTAAGAAATATAGAGAATTCAATTTACTTGCTTTTACCTTTGCATGTCAATGTCAGTATGTATCCAGGCCTCACACATTCTTCCTCTATTCACTATACCACCCTGTATATATCATCCTCAAAATTGTATTAAAGTTTGAAACTTCCTCACCTCAAGAATAAGGCAAAAAAACTTGTGCCTTCTCTACCAACTTTGTATATCTTTTTCCCCAAAGAAAACTTTGGGGCCAACACCAGCAGTCGGGGTTCTCTCTTCGGCAGCCTATCTACAAGTGACGCCTTCACGGGTATGAACGCGCAAAAATGAAGTCTTTGGAAGGCAGAAGTCATTTGATTGAGACCAATTTGAGATCTCTGAACCGAAAAGAATGACAAAAAAAGAAGGATCGAGGCCGATTTGATATCTCAGTTACAATTTTCAGTGATCAAAAAAATTGAAGATGTTTAGAATTCAGACCTTCGATCACTTGGGAGCAACCATTACTGTTGGTTGCAGATTGATCTACTACAGGGGCAAGAATCAAGTTTGGTCCTTTTCTTTCTTCAACATTTTCGGGTGGTGAAGAAAGGTTGAAGAGGAAAGGCTCCACGTACTTCGTCTTCCTACGCTTCCTATCATCTTTCCTCACATTGTCTTCTCTCAAATGATGACATGTTACAAATAGAGGGATTCAATTATTTTTTCATGTGGCAAAATTGTTAAAACAAGAGATGTAAGAAATCTAACCAGCAAATGTTCCTCTTCCAGAAGCCTCCATATTCATGAGGCAAAGTGCTGCAACTACAACATCTTCACCGTTTACTCTTACAATGTGCACCTAGAAAACAATAGTCAACAAAAATATTGAGACACTTGAGGTGTGTGAATATGCAAACGCAGGTTAAATGATTCGTAAAAACTATATCAATATTTTGAATTGTTGAAACTCAAGAAACATGAGATAAAAAGTAGAAACTTCAGCCTTGAAACCAAATTTACCTTGAATTTGCAAGGAGCAGTCAAATGAAAAATCAATACATCGCCTTTCAGTAATCTGTGCGATATGGAAAAGCCCCTCCACCCAGCACTTAACCCGTGCCTCTCCAAAAGATAAGATGTCTTGTACTCGTTTCCCCATTCATCAACCAACACAACAGATGTATCGTGATTGGGCAAATGAGCACTGCAGAATTTTTTGGGTAGATGCTGCCCATAAGAAGCATTCACACAAAAGAGTTTCAGATACATGGGAATTTTCTTTCACATGACAATATTTTATATATTGCACACTTACCAACCAAAACCCATGTGCAACATTCGATGGAAGCATGCACTTGACGAAATGGGGGAGCTTGTTTTCTAGAAAAGCTAGCACCCTATCTGCTCTCTCCATCACCGAGAACTTAGCTTCCTTGTCTTCGTATAAGTCACTATACCTCGTCCTCTTTCGTGCATTGCTATTTTACATTTCACAACGCACAAAATTAGTATAGTTTCAATTTCAAGAGGAAGCATGTGAAGAATGTACTTCATTCAATATATAGTTTACCTAGTTGATTTCTTGGAGTTATCAGACCCCTGTTCGAGAATAACAAAAAAAATCATGAATTAGCATAAACAACAAGAGAAGCAATTCAAAAGATTGAAATGCACAATCGAGAGACATATTCAAGTAATTATTGATTGCTCATTATACCATCAGTGCCAAATCGACTCATCAAAAGGGCAAGATAAATTTGATAAAAATGTAAATTGAAATAACTCAAAACAAACCAAAAAGATCCATAAGATGATACAAATATAAGATTCAATAACTTCAGTGAAAAATACAATACTCGACTCCTTCGCTTTGAGTGAAAAATCTATAACTCTAAAGGAAGGAAAAAGCTTCAATTGCCCAGTTTTCAAACAAAAAAAAATCAAGAAATCGTTTAATTTCAGCTTCAATGAGCACATAGAAGAGCATTTAAATTAAAACTTTTGAACAAAAATAGGTGAAATTCAATAAAAACAACAAAAAATGCAAACAAATCAAATCTTGATGCATTGCAAGTTCGTCGTGTAATCAAGCACGCGACAACAAACTAAGTCTTTATCTTGCTATATGGGATCGGGTAAATAGATCATATCTCATCATCTTGTTCGGCCAAGCGTTTAATCTGTAACATAAGTTTAAACTGAATAAATCTAGGGTTTCAAACAATTAAGTTTAGGGAAAATTCACGCATCATTAAATCCTCCAAATATTGAATGAATCCATATGACATTGCAGAAAAATTGCCTTCTAAGGCAATCTCTATCAGCAGCACTAAAATGGTTGCCAAACAGAACTTTGCACAAAAATTATCGTGCAATAGTTCAAAAAATTCAGACAGCAAAACTTAGCTATGGATCCAGAAATCGAAAACAAACAAACAAAGAAAATTTCTCACTTGTTTATTTTTAGATTTGAGAGAATTAGGCTTTCTTGAAGCACCCTTTTCCTTGCTTTCTAGTTGCATTATATTCTTCTTCTTCTTCTTCTCCTTATTCTTCTTCTGTAAGAGAAAACAAACATCCAGGGACATCAAAAATGGGAACATGGTTAAAAAAATCAAATACATACATAGAAGCAACTAAGTAAAACGAAAAATAAGTAAATTAAAAAGAAGAAAAGAAAGTGAATTGAAAAAATCTGAAGAAATAAACCTTAGCTGAAGAACTAGTGGGGTTAGTTGCACAATAGTCAGAATCATCAGAGCTTTGGGTCTCAATCTCGCATAATTCTTCATTCATTTTCCTGGCTCCCATCACTGCTGTCTCTCTTTTCCTTCTCCTTTACTAACAAAGGATTTTTACTGTCTTCAACTTTGGCTATATATATATATATATATATTTGTGGTGAGAGAAGGTAGAAAGAGACAGGAGGCAGGTTCCTCAAGGCCAGCTTGACAGCCAAAGGCGGGCCATGCCCCTTAAACCGTGTTTTTAAATCCTATACATCGACTATAATATTTATTATTTATTGTAAATTATATAAATATACATTTTTAGATATTATTTATTATTTGTGCATATAATATATTATTCTAAATATTGTGATTTATTACAGTGAAATGGCTTACAAATACTTTTTTGAGAAAGATTCCTTATTTCAGGCACAATATACAATATTAAGTAAATAGTACATTATTGGGATTTTAATAGTCAGTTTCAATTTATTTCTATTATTGATATTATTTTGTATTTTATTATTTAAATATGCAATATAATCATAAAATATTATATACATTTATACAATAAAAATGTGAAAAGATCCAACAAAAATTTAAAAAATAAAATAGTAAATTGTGTGCCAGACAATTATGAATCACTACAATTTAGATTTTTGCATTTATAAGAGAATTGGAATTTGTCGAGATAGGAAACAATTTAATGTATTATGTGAATCATTATGTGATATTGAAAATTGTACCGTACATTGAAGGCATTGATCCAATTTATTTTAATTCAAATTAAACTCTAAAAAATTATATAAAAGATGATTGGCATGTTTCAATTCATGTGTCTTTCTCATTTGTCTCTGGAGCACATGAGATGCATGCTTCAATAATAGGTGTGTGTACTTCACGTGCTAGTGCATAATTTTTTTTTAGGCCACATTTTTATTTGAGTAGGAAAATGATATTTTAGTAAATATTTAGAAATTTTATGTTTTTATATTAAGATATATTTATCAATTTATTGATATATTCTTTGTTGTTTTTTTAACAATGTAGTAAAAATATTATATTATAATCATTATTAAGTTCTAAGATATTAAATTAAAGAGATTTTATTGTAGTTTGTCGCATAAGTAGCAACTTGCACAAATGGTGTAGTGATTGCCCCGCTGTTTCCGACATGGGCCCGATGAATTGAATTATCCTTGAAGATGCGGAGTATCAACGGCTAGACGGTAAGACACCATATTCCTTAACTATAGATTTGTTCCTAAGGTTATAGAAGTCGAAAATTGGTAGTTCGGCGTTTGAGGGCCGCCTAGATTTACTTTTATATTTTTTTTTCTTTTTAGCAACTTTTACCTTATATCCTATCTCACATGCTTTTAAGGTATTATATCACTAATAAATAATTTTAGCATTTAATTATATATACATACTATTTTTTTAAATTAAAAATAAAAATAAAAATATAAATTGTTTAAAAAAATAAAAGGGCTGTCCAAGTGCCTGTTTAGACCAACTAATCGCCTGCCTAACTCCCTAGTCATAGAAAATATCTAACAATATTATTTTTCGTATAATCAAATTGGTCAGACATTGCCTAAGTTTGTTTGTGAAGGCATTGGATTTGTTGAGAAAATAGATAATTTAATGATATTAAATGAATCATTATGTGATAATAAAAATTGTACTGAGCATTGCGTGGATTGAAGGTAATAATTCGATCTTATTTGAATTCAAATTGGAATTTAACAAAGGCAATGCTAAAAAATGGTTAGCATGCTTCAATCAATGTATTTCTCACTTCTACTTGGAGCATGTGAGATGCACGCTCCGAATAGCAGACATACGTGTATTTCACGTGCTAGTGCATAATTTTTTTTGCTAGAATTTTAAGAAAATGTCATTTTAGTAATTTTTAGAATTGTTAGCTTTTATATCAATATAAATTAAATAACTTTAAAATCATTAATATTAATATCTCATTTGTATAAAAATATATATTAATGTTTGTTTATTACAACGCAGTTTCAAATGATAAAATTTGACTCTTATTTTGTGGTTAACAATTATTTATTCTCTTCATAAACCAAATAATGAATTTTATTTCTAATTAATTTTCAAGTCAAACAAATTATTTTTTATTGATATCATATATCATATATATTACAATATTTTATTTAATATCCTCATTTGTTAATCATATCTTAATTTAGAAAAATAAATAATTATATTCATAAAATCTCAAATTAATTAGATTACCAAATTATTTTGTCCAATATACCTTTTTTTTTTCATTCTTAAATTATATGTCATATTTATTCATTTTTCCATACAAAAAAAAAATTAAAACAACCCTAAAATTATTAAATTTTATGTAAAATAAACCAATTATCTTTTCTGAATGATCTCATATTTTGTTATCTATAAAGAATTAAATATCAAAATATATAATAATGAACCAAACAAAAAATATTTTATATCTAAAAAAATAACAAATATTTTATATAATAATGAACCAAACAAAAATATTTTATATCTAAAAAAAAACAAATATTTTGTACATGTGCAGTATGAATATCAAATTAAAAATTGTTAAAAAATAATTAATTTGATATATTTTTATTTTTTTAAGAGAAAGCTGAATCCAAAACACTCTTACAAAACCTTTTTTCAATCTATTATCTGATAAGCACTTACAAAAAAAAAAAAGGGGCAAACACCCCTTACTATTTATTAATCCAAGTAGCCACCAATTGATTTAACAATACGAGTCAACTCATTCAATCCAAACGCAACCTAGGAACTAGACTTGGCTACATGTAAATCACTCTATTAGACATAGGATTTTCTTTTTTAGAAGGAAACTACAACTATTCTAGCCATTGGGATCTAATTTCTAACCTATAAACTGGAAACCACCAAATTCAGGCGTTCCCCGAAGTGAATAAACCACACAAATAAAAAGCATCTACCAACTCACACGAGTTGAGGTGGTACCTAGCCTGCTCCATTAGAGATCGGGCCGGGCTTCAAAATCCTTCCCCACCCCCACATCTGTATAACGGGCTCGAATTTAGCTATTGATTAGGAAAAATAAAATCTAAACTCAAGAAGCTTATACAGCTATTGAGTTCTGCCAAAAACCCCAAATGCAAGATTATGCTTGTGACTAACTACCTATGTACATATGTTCACCATGGCGCCTGTGCAAGCTCCTGAAACTCGAAATTGAGCTTCTCATTTTTCAAATTGAGAGCCTCGATTTCAGCCTTTAAACTTCCTACAAATGATTTAAGTTTCGAAGGTGACACCTCAAGATTGCTCATCTCTTCATCAGCTTGAGCAATTTTTGTCCTCTTTGATTCGATAGTTGATTGGGATTCGCGAGAAACACTGAACAATTTATGCAGCCTATCGCGTAAGAACCTAACCCCCATCCCTAGATCCTCGAAAGCTTTGAGAGTTCTCTCCCAGCATTCCAACTGATAGAGAGGTGTGGCAATGTCTGCTGATCTCATACTATCAGCTATATCTGTAGTTTCAGAAATCATAACGGCGGCTAGCTTACTGCTAAGGCCTTTAATAAGGTGGTCATGAAGAAACATTTTTTGACTGCAGCATAGATTGTAATACTTAGTTCTGAGATTTCTTGGGATCTGTGAGTCGAGGATTAGACCATCCACTTGGATCTTGAAATCCTCAAAACCCTTTACATCTTCAAAATAGACAACGGGGTCTGAATATCTGATTCCATCTAGCAGATTGGAACCAAATTGATCAATGACATTGCCAGAGTGACCTGTCTGAAGCTTGGTATCAGAAACTAATCTTGCCTTTTTCGTTTCCTGACTTTTCCGTTTACCAACACATGCATTTGCTTCCATTTGGTCCTCCATTGTACCTGCACAGGTTGGTTTTAGGACAAGTTGAAATAATATAACAAAATAAAATTTTAAGAGGTGATGCGTCTTACAGGTGCTAACTGGCTTGACGTTCTGAAAATCACATGTCTGCAGCCCAATTGCATCATCTTCTGTAAATTTGCCTGCTCTCACAGTGTATACCTTCAGAAACCAAACAAGAAGCTGTCAAAGGCCCTAGGTGGGGAAATGAAGTGATTGAAGTTTACAAGTTTCAAATGAGGCCATAAAATGATCCTCGGTTTTAATGAACGATCAAATTTGAACAAATAAAGATAAACTGAAAATGCATGTACATAATGAGACACGAATAGTTACCCTAAACTTGCAAGGCCCAATCAGATAGAATGCTAAGGCATCTCCCTCTAGCAATTTGTGAGCAATGGAGAAGCGCCTCCAACCACCCACTAGTCTATTTTTCCGAGCAGAGTACATCATACTGTATTCTTCTTCATTTTCATCAACCAAAACAACAGCAACATCTTGGCTTGGCAAATGTGCATCACAAAATTTCTTGGGTAAACCCTGTTATGAAAATATAAACCTCCATTAAGTTATTTAATTGTTGCATTTAACATATTTGTAGAAGATAAAACTTCAACTTACCAAATAAAATTTACCAGATAGATGAGATTTAAGCAACTGTTTCAAAAAGCTAGGGAACTGTGCCATTGAATTTGCTTGAATCCCTTTTGCTTGCTCCAGGGTAGAGGAATTGACATCGAGACTACTATGAGGATCATCAATTGTTCTCATTCTACCATCATTACTGTAAGAATTAGATAAAAACTGTGATAAGAGATTACATACTGTTGGCAAGAAGCATCTCCTTTCTTCCATCAGGAACTAAATGTATAGCTATAAAGTATTCACTACACATTGTACACAACTTACACCAAATATGTTAATCAGTTTTTCCAATCTTAGCCAACTTATACTTCTGTAAGAGTAACACATTATTTGACGAATGATTCTAGCAAAAGCAACATAAGGGATGGTATAGATGCCAAGAAAAAAGGGTGAGGTCAAAATGAAAATTACACAGCCAGGAAGCAACACAGAGAATTTAAATCAAAGCAGAAAATCTTTGAACTGAAGGAAACGTAATAATGCATAGTTATATACTTACCAAAAACTCCATACACTACTTCATATGCACACACTTTAGGTTGCATTTGAATTGAGGAATATGAAATGTCAGATTTAAAATCAATGGATTTCAATTCCACCCAAATCCCCAAGAAGTTAGTTCAAAACGAAAATGATTGATTTCAAATCCATTACAATTCAAACCATCACCAACGGATTTGCTATTATAAATTTCAAATCATCCTCAAATCCTTAGCTCCAAACGCAACCTAAGAATTTTAAAGAATTTCCCACGGGAGACGAAAGTTGATTCAAGCGACCAGGTTCAGCAGATACAGAATCAAAATACGTAATCATCCTGTTTTACTTAAATTGTGGCTATTAAATATCAAACGAAACCAAAACTCTTGAAATTCGTACAGTTAAACAACAGCAACAAAAAATTATCATGGAAATTCTAACCCTAGCATTCATCTGAAGCAATAACGAAGACATGTAGTGAATGAAGAAAATCTAAAATCAAACACCAAAATGAACCTTAGACCACAATTCCAAGTGTCACGAGAAGAGAATTCACGATGTTCTTCTTTGTGCTGAAAATCCATCAGCATCTGCTTAGTCTTTCCCAAAAGTAACATCAACAAATTACAACGAAGTACAAAATGAATATAATTTAGCAGTTCATACTATGAACTGAATTCAATATGTGCACATAATAAGCTGGTGGAGGAAAGAAAAAGAAATTCCTCAGCCAGAATCACACACACTGAGTGCTACTTCTATCTTTTTTCAGGCGTCCACAATTACGAAGCTCGATCTTAACGGTCCCGTTCGTGAAGACGGGCGTTGACAGGCAAAACGAATCGTTTCGGCATTGCAGAGTACTGATGCCAAATGGGCCACTGGTGAAATTACCAATTTGTTCCATAATGGGAGAGTAAGAATGTTGATCTTGGACACCACCTGGAGCCCAATAGCCCACTAAATTAATGTTCAGTCATTAGGCCCAGTACGGATTTTTAAATAATGCATATCAATTTTCAAATAAAAATAAAAAGTAATACAATTTTATAAATTTAGTACAATCAAGAATGTTGCTAAATTAATATAATCAAATAATTAATAATAGAATATATAAAATAAAATAAACAATATTACTCATGTCTTTTAACCAAAAAATTATTTACATCATAATTTTAGATATTACAATTAATGGGAGACATCCGTGGAAATATTTTAAATATTTTTATATATTTATTCTTAAATATTAATTTACTCAAACTTAAATTATATATTATCGATCATGCACCACCGCACAAACAAAATACTAATTACACTAAAAAATTATTATGGGACGTGCACTAATTCTTTGTCAGCCACTGGACTCGAGAAAGTCAAATTTTGCCAATTTATTTCAGAATATAATTTTTAACTTATGTTTTTTTTAAATAATAATAAAAAAATAGTGTTTTGAAAAATTTAAAATTTAGTTCATTCTTGATAACTACAAAAAAAAATATTTAAGAAAATTAAATTATTCAGTCTAATATTATATTTAATTTGATTAAAGTCCTTCAAAATTAATATCGTTATTCAAATAAAAATTACTCAATTAATTATAAAATAAGAGCAACGTTCCTTAATAATAAAATTGAACCAAAATATAAGCTGTTCTGCTCAATGCTTTTAACTCTTTAATAATTTAAATTTTATGTCACTAGCACAAATATCTAACACACGGGCCCACACACATATATATTAGTGTATATATATATATATATATTTTATTTTATTTTTTTCTTTTTTTTTCCTTTGCTTCAACTTCCGTCTAGGAAATGAATTGTTGATTTCGGAATTTAGGGTCAAGGACAAAAACAGAACTAAGAAATAAGAGGTGGTGAAACACGCAAAACGGCCCAGCGCTGACCAGTAATGTATGCAATCAGTTTACTAACATTAAAATAAAAAATTAATTAATTAATAAATACGAAAAATGGAAATTATTTTATAGAGAGGGTATTATTAGTTGGTGGGAGTTGAAGGCGAGCCCATACTTCCATGCGGACCTTTAACAAATATAAAAATAATTAGATGCGGCTTATGACTTCCTACCCTAAAAATCTATTTAAATATGCAATTGATGAAAATCTTAGATGAATTTTATATCATCTGTGGGTAATAAGAATATTATTTATATATTCATCTTAATATATTTAATACTTTAAAATATTAAATTAATATATATATATATATATATATGGTTAGATAGATAGCTAGATAGAAAAATTTATAAAACTTAAAATGAAATATTATCTTATACGTGTTGGAATAGTTAAAATAAATTTCACATGTTGTGGAGAAAGTCTAAACATAAATAGATGCGGATTTGATTCAAAGCGGACAATATCATATCAATGTGGAGATTGTAGTTCATTGCAATACAACAAGTAATATTAAAGTTATGCTTTGAGAATGAATAAATGTGGTGAGAATCCTCAGTACTTAATAAAAACAGAGAGCCTTAAGAAGACGACTTGACTCAATATTAAAATTAAAGTTTATTAGGTCTTAGAAAAAATCTATTAAAGAAAAGAAAATTAAGTAAGTTCTTATATATGTTTCTTGTTGAAATAATTCTTAGGTTTTGATTATTAAGCGTAATTTATCATTGTTATATTAAAGCACATAAATTATCATTGTTAGTAAGAAAGGAGATAGAGAATTTTACAGAAGAATGGAATTTAAATTCCTCCAATTGTCATCGATCATAATATTTAATTTTATTATTAATAAATGTTGATTACACACGTCATAATTTAATCACAACTCATGGATTTAAATCCACCATAGATTAGAAGTATTTAATCATAGGTCATTATATTAAATTTATAAGTAGTTGGGTTACTCATAATACTTGATTATTATTGTAAATTTAAATTCAATATAAATAATTCAATACACACAAATATTTGAATATTATTTAAATAATTAATTAAAAATAATTATTTTGTTAACTTAATATATCATTTAATTATATTTGATATAGTGTCAACTTAGAGACGGTAATTTTTTTAATATATTATATTTAAAAAAAAGAAATAATTTATATTTTATTAAAAAAAATCAACTAATCAAAGGATATCACATTATTTTTTAAAAATATTTCATAAAATAATTAAGAATAAACGGAAACTTACCATTTTAAAACTGCTTTATTATTTTATATGGGAAGTTAATCTTATAGTCATTAATTCGTTGTAGAAAACATAGGCAATAAAAATAATAAATGGTAAGTTAATAAGTATATATTATCTTATATTCGTAAATTATTTCTAGAAACGTAGGAAATAATACAATGTAGGAACACAAAATTTCACACTTCTTCTTATTCCCCAAGAAAGCACCACAAATTCATGATATTTATTTCCCATCATAAACCTCAGACGAACATTTATCTCATATTTTCTTCAATACTTACACCATTTTCACTTTTCTCAGAGCGCCAATGGAGAGGATGGTGCTCCTCCGCTCCATCTCCTCCTCCTCCTCTTCCTCTCCTTCCTCTGCACTCGCCTCCACCAGACTATTCTCCCGCTCCGTTCACCGAGTCGCTCGCCTCCCTAGACGGCACCGTTTGGTCCCAACCACCGCCCGCGACCGCTCCCTCCTCCGCCGCCACTTCGGCCTCATATCACCAGTCATCCGTCCTTCTCATCGGTTGAGAGGAAACTTCGGTTATCTTGCAGTACGCGCTCTCGCTACCTCGTCCGTCCAGTCTTCGCCTGGTAACTGAGCTATCCGTCTATTTTTTTTGTTCACTGCCAAGTGTTGTCAATTTGTTATTATTATTTTTTTAAATTTCAGAAATTTTGGGAGCTGATGATGATGTGGCGGAGAAGCTTGGGTTTGAGAAGTATCGGAGGAATTTATTGAGGAGTGTAAATCTAGAGCGGTTTTGTATAAGCACAAGAAGACTGGCGCTGAAATCATGTCAGTTTCCAATGACGATGAGAATAAAGTATTTGGCATTGTTTTCCGGACTCCTCCGTAAGCCTTTTTCTCTAATAACGTTTATTACTTTGATTTATCCTGATTGCCATTATTTTTTAGTTTTAACAATGTAAGTTTTGTGTGTGTGTGTGTATGTGAGTGTATTATAATAGGATTAGTCTGACGATGTCACAGTTCAATCTTCTACACCAAAAACATTGTACTTGAGAGCTCTTACTTGGATTACTTGGTTCAGTTAGTTGACAAGATTCTGTATGTTGCCATTAATTGAAAATGAAAGAGAACTGAAATTTGTATAAACACCGACATAACTTTGTTCTCCTTAAGTACAAATATTTAACATGTGAATAGAAAGATTGGATCATGAAAGTTTGGTGACATTCTTTAGCTTGTAGTGCTGGACGCTAATGGTACTCGATTAATTGTCATTTTGTCACACATTGTTAGTGGCCTATTTTTAGGTTAGGGCAAAGATATGTGTCATAGTATCATATAGTCAATGCCATCCTAGCAACAATATGTTAACTATTTTAAAAAAAATCTTATTACATTCATGAACTTTTCCAATGTGCTTTTAACTTATGATTAGCCATGGACAGAATCCATGAAATAGCTACTTAGAATTGTGAAAACATCCTTTAAAATCCTGGAAATATGGAATTTTGAGGGCAGTAAGTCAGGTTCAATTATACAAATTTATTGGAGTCAAATTGACTGTAAAACACAATTCCTTGATCAAGTTGCTCACCTTTGAAGTTTGCATTATTGAGGAAGAACAACTTTCGCAAATAGTCCTTTATATTACTTTTCCTTACCAGACTTTCTGTATCCATTTTCCGATTATTCTGTCTGAGGCACTTAATGAAGTTCCAAAGTTTCAATTTGTTAATGCAGAAAAGATTCAACAGGAATTCCTCATATTTTAGAACACAGCGTGTTATGTGGGTCGAGAAAGTATCCTTTGAAAGAGCCCTTTGTTGAGCTTTTGAAAGGGAGCTTGCATACATTTCTAAATGCTTTCACATATCCTGATAGGACCTGCTATCCTGTTGCTTCCACTAATACAAAGGTTGGTCCTTCAATAAAGTAAAAAGACAGATATTTTTTTTTCTTGAGATTTTGTTTTAAGCACACATGGCTAAATTTTTATGCAGGATTTCTATAACTTGGTTGACGTGTACTTAGATGCGGTCTTTTTCCCAAAATGTGTGGAAGATGTCAAAACTTTTCAACAAGAAGGTTGGCATTATGAACTGAATGACCCCTCAGAGGATATAACTTATAAAGGTTGGTAACTGCATTTAATGCTTATCTGTCTTCTGTTTGATGTTCCAGTCTCCATATTATTTGAACAGTTGATTCATAGAATGGCATGCAGATCTATCACATTACTGGTCTTTATTTATTTGATCTACCCCAGGTGTCGTTTTCAATGAGATGAAAGGCGTTTATTCTCAGCCAGATAGCATACTAGGCCGAGCTTCCCAACAGGTGAGCTTCATTTTGAAAACTAAGTTGATGTTGGTGAAAAATGTGGACTCTATGACCCCAAAATTCAGCCCATGCTTTTCTCTAGATTAACAAACTCATTACTTGATTTTTTTTTTTGTTACTGATGCAAGTAACCGTCAAATTCTATCTGCGTAGTACACAATATCTTGATTGATGTGGTTTTGATTGTTATAATTTCTCTGCAGGCCCTTTTTCCTGACAATACATATGGTGTTGATAGTGGTGGTGATCCACAAGTTATTCCCAAACTAACTTTTGAGGAATTCAAGGTCTGTTTTCTATTATATGATCTTTTGGGGCGCCTATTGCAGGCAAAGATGTAGATATCCATGGATGTGTAGATCCATGCATATACATATGTATATAAGTATACACACACATAAAAATATGTTTTTAAGTGAGTTCTATAGTTCTTGTTTATCAAATAATGAGGAATTCAAGGTCTGTTTTCTATTATATGATCTTGTGGGGCGCCTATTGCAGGCAAAGATGTAGATATCCATGGATGTGTAGATCCATGCATATACATATGTATATAAGTATATACACACATAAAAATATGTTTTTAAGTGAGTTTTATAGTTCTTGTTTATCAAATATTGAAGAATATGTCTATATGAGGAAAAGTGATATACTGGAAGTGCACCTCTATTTTATAAGGTACTTTCTTTTCTTGGATTTAACTAAATTAATATAGGCACTAGATGTGGATTTTTTATGTTATATTGCAGTCTCTGTTGTTTAATCTCTTCCATTGGAAATACTGTGACTTGATGATTGTGCAAATCATTCTATGTTAAATGCTTTGGTTATACTTGGTTTGATATTGTTTATGGATTATTTATCTGCTTTATTGTTTGCTAGTTTATTGAAAAACTTAAGGTTAGCTGAGTACTCATTAGTGGACATTCTACCTGGTACCATTAATTTGGTAAAATAAGTTTGATTTTAATGCACCACCTCTAGCTTTCACTAGATCTTGTATTTTTCAGGGGAATTACAGATTGACTTTCATTCTTCCAATTATATTATAATCATCACAAATGTGATTTCCTGAAATCTTGTTCTTTATGTTGTCTGTCTGCAGGAGTTCCACCGCAAGTATTACCATCCCAGCAATGCCCGAATATGGTTTTATGGAGATGATGATCCAAATGAAAGACTACGTGTTTTAAGTGGTATATATAGTCTTATCAGTTTGTGTAATTATTGATGTTTTTCTATCCTACTGAAATTCAGATAAATGTACCAAAATAAGAATTGAGAAAATAAAACCAAAGCAATTTTAGAGATTTCCACAGTACAGGTTTCTCCGTTGCCCTTGATGTCAATTATAACATCTTTTTTGTATCATCACAAGATTTGTGCATGCATGTGTTTGCATGCTTCGAGGGTTCATCTCTGCGATACATGTTAATGGACTATATGTGAAGAAATTCTATTAATGTCTTGTCGCCTAAGCATGTGCTGTCTTATTGACCTCACATCAAATCCTTAAATTAACATTTGTTGCGCCTCATCTTTTACCATACTTTCCCATGCAGAATATCTGGACATGTTTGAAGCAAACTCAGCCCCTGAGGAATCAAAAGTTAATTATCAGAAACTGTTTTCAAAACCTGTTAGGATTGTTGAGAAATATCCTGCCTCTGATGGGGTTGACTTGAAAAAGAAGCACATGGTGTGCCTCAATTGGCTTCTCTCTGAAACACCTCTCGACTTGGAAACTGAGCTGGCTTTAGGGTTTCTGGATCATTTAATGTTGGGAACTCCTGCCTCTCCTTTGAGAAAGATCCTGCTGGAGAGTGGTCTTGGGGATGCAATTGTTGGTGGTGGGATTGAAGACGAGCTCCTTCAGCCTCAGTTTAGTATTGGAATGAAAGGTGTATCGGAAGATGACATTCAAAAAGTAGAAGAATTAATCTTGGATTCACTACAGAAGTTGGCAGAGGAAGGCTTCCATTCTGATGCTGTGGAAGCATCAATGAACACAATTGAGTTCTCTCTCAGAGAAAACAATACTGGATCATTTCCTCGTGGCTTAGCACTGATGCTTCGCTCCATTGTAAGCACTACACATTGTTATCATGTCTTTGTTAAAGTGGTTTCTTCTCTAAGTTTTATCCATCAACTCTGAAATATTCTCATATAGCTGTTTATCTGACAGGGAAAGTGGATTTATGATATGGATCCGTTTGTGCCATTAAAGTACCAAGAACCTCTGAAGGCATTAAAAGCTAGAATAGCTGAGGAAGGCTCAAAAGCAGTCTTTGCTCCATTAATTGAAAATTTCATTTTGAACAACCCGCACCGTGTAACTATTGAGATGCAGGTAATCATTTTTATTGCTAATTTTGATTTTGGTAAGGTGCAACATGACAAGATTATGATATTCTACTTGATGATATTAACAGCCTGACCCAGAGAAGGCTTCACTTGATGAAACAGCCGAAAAAGAAGATCTAGAAAAGGTGAAAGGTAGCATGACCCAAGAGGATCTTGCTGAACTGGCTCGTGCAACAAATGAACTTAAGTTAAAACAGGAGACTCCTGATCCTCCAGAAGCTCTGAGATGTGTACCAAGCCTTTCTTTGCAAGATATACCTAAGAAGCCTATACAAATTCCTACTGAGGTAATGTTGTATGCTATAAATCTTTGTTCTGTAAATTTCTTATATTTCCCTTCTTAGTTAAAGCTTAATGCTTGCACGTGTAGGTTGGTGATATCAATGGCACGAAGGTCTTGCAGCATGGTCTTTTCACTAATGATGTTCTATATGCTGAAGTTGTATTCAATATGAGCATGTTGAAGCAAGAGCTTCTTCCTTTGGTACCATTATTCTGGTGAGATAGCAAGTACTAATTGTTATAAACATATAAGATTTATAACTACTTAATATATTCTGGTGACCGTATGTAAGATGTTTCTCTTTTTAGTCATTTCTCCTCTTTTCTCCCCATTGTACCCCTGTTATGACAGACATCTAAGATACCTCAAACCTAGAACAGAACAATTCTCACTGTCATCTGATTCCATATCCCTCGGCCATCTTCAGTTCCCTCCTCTCTCCAACTGTCAGGCGTCAATGCGCACATATAATCAATGGGAAATACCACTATTTCGTCAATAATTACTGATAATGGTCATGTCAGCCACCAAATTGTTGAACTTGAAATTGCTGTTGCACATCACCTTTGAACTCCCACATTCAGGGCAGTTAGAGAAGCAAAGTGACTCTAGCGTGTTTTGGCTCAGCCTCGGTGTTCTACTCTTCTATTTTCCTCATTAAAGCTGGGGTCTTGTCAAGCTCCTCTTTCCCCCACCAAAAATCTAGTCCTTGATTTGGGAATACACATAAGCTTGAACCAAGGTTGATCTAGGTCAAGTCTGTTCTTCTTTGGTGTGTGTATATATATATATATATTATATTGCTTAGTTTACTAAAATCACACAGTATCAAATACATATAGAGCAAGTTTTACTTATACGCAATCAGAATATCAATATTTTTGGTTTATAAACAATGTTGATATAGACGCACACACATTTATGGTAATATATGGCATACATGCAGGGACTGTCCTCATGCTTTGCTTGAATTTGAACTCAACCCCTACCCCCTGTTCAAGCTTGGTATGGTTTCAGTCTTTGAGCGAGCTTGGGCTCATCGACACATTTAGTTAGAGTCATAAGTCTGCTTACGAGGAATTGCTAGTTGAAAGTGCTATGGGTTTACTCAAGGAAGAAAAATAAGTCTTTTTCCTTAATTATCTTTTTTGGTTCTTCACTATTTACTTCCCAAAGATTGAGGCCTATGAGTAATATACAGGTACCATTAGTGCCCATGAGAGCTGAATGTTTTGATGCTATATGTTATCTTGTTTTAGTATGACATAAGACTAATACTAAAGTAAAGAATATATACCAGGCTTTTGTAGATCTGAATCCTGTGAATTCTAAAGTCTCAAACATTTCCTGGTAATTGTTGTTGCTGATCCATAAACAACCTGTTAGAAAATGCAGTTTCTTTTTTCAATTTTAATTCATGATATTCAACTATCACATATTGAATTTAATTATTCAAATGGTTCCTTAATTGACAACTCTGTTTCCATTACACAATGAATTGATTTGATGTGTGAATATGTCAACAGCCAGTCACTGCTAGAGATGGGTACCAAAGACTTAGATTTTGTACAACTGAACCAGTTGATTGGAAGAAAAACTGGTGGGATATCAGTATATCCTTTCACATCATCAGTTCGAGGGAAAGAAGATCCATGCAGCCACATAATTGTTAGGGGCAAAGCTATGTCTGAACGTGCTGAAGATTTATTTCATTTGGTAAATAACTGTCATCCTTCTTGGTAATTAATAAGCTCTTTCAAGTTGATATTAGGCAGGGCTTGCTTATATTGTTCTCTTACATCTGAGCCTTGTCCTCTGGGGTTGTGTTTCTTTGTCATCTCCCCTTAGTTTTATTAAATTGGATGCTGGTTCTTTTTTTCATCATTTTCTGACGCAACTAACATTTTAAAATGAGCATATACCCTGATTATTTGTTGAAACTGATTCCTGGGAAACTACTGAAGCTTGCTTTAATTCTGTTCTGCATTTATCAATTTTTAGGTCAACTGTGTTCTGCAAGATGTTCAATTGACAGATCAAAAGCGTTTTAAGCAATTTGTTTCTCAAAGCAAATCAAGAATGGAGGTATCTGTTGAACCTGGCAGAATGAATTAATTCCTTTTTTACCACACTGATGCTAATTGTTGGTTTTCTTTCTTAAGAACCGATTAAGAGGCAGTGGGCATGGCATTGCCGCTGCGAGAATGGATGCAAAGCTCAATGTTGCTGGTTGGATCTCTGAGCAAATGGGTGGTGTCAGGTTGACTATTTGGAATCTAACTCTTACCTTTCAATTTTGCTATTTCTGGAATTTGGAAAACCTGTTCATGTCATAAGTGTGATCTTTTGTATTCACTATCTGTTGTATGAATATTCATACTTCTGTAGTTTCTTATTTAAATGTGGCTGACTTGTGGTGCTTGCAGTTATCTAGATTTTTTACGAACCCTTGAGAAGAGAGTTGATGATGACTGGCCTGGAATTTCCTCCTCCCTTGAGGAGATACGCAGAACATTATTTTCAAAAAATGGTTGCCTTGTTAATTTGACATCTGATGGGAAAAACCTTAAGAACACTGAGAAGTATGTCAGCAAGTTTCTTGATATGCTTCCTAACACATCTCCAGTTGGATCAACTGCTTGGAGTGCCCGACTCCCTCCCACAAATGAAGCTATTGTGATACCTACTCAGGTTAGTTTAAATTAAATATTTGGCTTGCCTAACTTTCTCTTATGCACATTTGTTATATTTATATAAAGCATATTTACTTAACCAATCAAATTATCTTTACACAGGTAAATTATGTTGGAAAAGCAGCTAATCTATTTGAGACAGGCTACCAACTCAAAGGCAGTGCTTATGTCATCTCGAAACACATTAGCAATACATGGCTGTGGGATCGTGTGCGGGTCAGTGGTGGAGCTTATGGAGGATTTTGTGATTTCGACACTCACTCAGGTGTAATTTGTACCCAGGGTTAATGTACACTGCCATGTATGCTAGCGCTAACTCTCTACCGTTCTAACCTTGGTCAATTTTGTACAGGTGTTTTCTCATTCTTGTCATACAGAGATCCCAATTTGTTGAAAACACTTGATGTTTATGATGGAACAAGCACCTTTCTGAGAGAACTGGAAATGGATGAAGATGCTCTCACTAAAGCAATTATTGGGACGATTGGAGATGTTGATTCCTATCAATTACCTGATGCCAAAGGATATAGCAGGTAAGCCAATTGCTGTCCTTGCCTTATAAAAGTCACACTTTGTGCACGATAGAGCAATCGAGAAGTACAGACGATTAACTAGAAGTCGTGTGATAAATATACTTTCTTCTAACCAAATTAAGATGCTTTACACAATCACATCTCCAAACACACATTTTCAGTAGTCTTTCAACCTCTTATTTTACTATGTTTAACTCGCTGTATTCTATATCTGTACATCCAATGTACAGAAATTCTTACCAACTTAAGAAGCTTTCAGTGATTTAAAAGGCGCAACTACGAGCTCGCGTAGACGCTAGGTGCAGTGATTCAAGGGTGCCTCGCCTTGTACACCCTAGGCGATGCAAGCTTGCATGAGGTGCTGCTTAGGCGCACGCCTCATACATCTTCTGGGGAGGCACAGGCGCTGAAAGGCGTGCCTTGCCAAAGGCTGTGATTTTTTATTTAATTAATTAATTTTTTATTTTTATTTTTATGGTAGTCTTAAACTTAAAAAATTAAAACCCAAACCTATCCAGTACCCACTCAGCCTTCTTCCCTTAAAACCCTAGTTCCTTCATTCCCCCACACACATGCTGTCCCCGTCCCCACTCCGACATCCGGCAGAAGAATGATGGGTAGATATAAGAGGGGAGTCAGATGAGGCAGAAGAAGAAGATGTGGATGGATACAAATTCAATGATAATCCACAATTTGACATAAACTATAATGATGATGATTAGTGCCTTAACGGTATTATGATGATGCCTAATGCTTAATTATAACTATTATATATGGAATTCAGACATCTATTATGTTTTGGACTTTTGTATTTGATCATGGTTTGGTGATGTATCATGTTTCCTTATGGTGAAATGTTTTTATATGTATATACATGTTTTTTATTAGTTTGGGGCCTCCGGGTGCCTTTGGCTTTTTAAATCATGGTTCCAATTGTCCATCAGCATTTGCACTAGGATAAAATGGGAACCATGATTCTAGTTGTCCATCAGCATTAGCACTAGAATTTTAGAATCCTGTTATATGACTCCAATTTTCATTTCATCCAGGAAAAGCCATCTTTTCTTAATGGTCTGTCATTCAATCCAATAGCATTCCGTTAGCTGAGTTGTTCTACTTGGTAACACGTATATTAGGCACATTAATATTTCTATCAGAAACTTGAGGTATCTAAGCGGGTCCTTGGGTATTTAAATGAAAGGCTGTTGAGGTTTGAACTTTCCAATTGATAACCCTGCATGTGTATCAGCTGTTATGCATATTCTCTAGAATTCTTAATTTCACCTGTAGTGTGTGGATTCCTTTATCTGTCTGATACAATGTGTGCAAAATTGTGAATTTTTTTCAGTCTTGTGTTCTTCTTTACCTGTAGATTCTTTTCTTGAAATGTTAACTGTCTAGTGGAATGTGATTAAAACTCATATTTTTTCTCTTCAGTTTAATGAGATACTTGCTAGGAATCACCGAGGAGGAGAGGCAAATTAGACGTGAAGAGATTTTGTCAACAAGGTAATTATGAGCTATCTAGTTATAGATAAAATGCATAATTTTGGTATCTCTTGATTCTTCCTTCCTTCATTTCTCCACTGCTATAATGGCCCCTGCGAACCATAAAGTACTCAATTTCTGAAATATATGGGCAATATCATATTTCAATAACCAATTCATAGTTTGGCAGCTTTTAATTGTCCCTGCTTTTGTTTTCATGGCTACATTTCCATTTTGAGATCTTCCGAGGTTACTGCATTTTGAAGGGTTCAAACACCTTTTATCTATCACATGCAATTAAAAAGCATCTTGAGTACGTATCAGCAAACTTGTGTACAAGCAAGAGCTAAATCATACAAAATAAAAAAAATTGTAGTCATATACTGTACACATCATTACCATTTTACCTTACATAAAAATAAATATTCTTAACACTCATCTCTAATTACGGGACGTGAATCCTACATTTCATATAGGAAATAAAATTATTTATAAGGTTCTGTCATTTCATTCCCACTTTTGTTAAGATGGAAGACGTGCTTTTCTGAACCCCATCTGTTCAAAATTTTCTTTTCTGTAGGCTGGATGACTTCAAGGAATTTGCTGATGTCATTGAGGCAGTAAAGGACAAAGGCGTTGTGGTTGCTGTGGCTTCGCCTGATGACGTCGATGCTGCAAATAAAACACTCCCCAAATTCTTTGAAGTGAAGAACGCTCTCTGAAATATTCGAAGTGAGTGTAAGAAAATTCACCCAATGCACCTTTTCTCACTCGTACATCTTCCAAGTTACAGGATTGTTCGTCGAAGAGAAAAAACAACAAAAAAATAATATAAACAGAAGCAACACATTCTGCCAGTGCAGTAGCCTTTCATGATGTCGTCGCAAAGGAAACTGATTCCGAAAGATTCACCACCCATCCAATTAGCGAACGTTCTTGGACTTGTAAGAACATTTCTGTTTCAAGGCCAGGTGCGCTCATAGGTTGTGCCATTGATTCCTCTTTGTTGTGTGGGGTTTTATAATCACTGTTTGATCATATGTTTACAGAGAGAGGAATAACAATCAACATGTTGTAGAATTTTACAGAATTAATGTCAGATTAATATAGATCTGTGAATTTCATTTTACTTTTGATTTCAGATTTTTATATCGAATCAGATTTTCATTTAAAAGTGTCGTACCTATATATTGGTTCTTGTTTTTGTTAAGAAGGTTTTTATTTTTTCATGGGGAAAGGTTTCTTGAGATCTACTTTCTTAATACATGGCAGATCAAGATGATTATAGTTTGGAAAGGATATATGATTGCTTGGCTTCCTATAATTTCCTTATATTTATTAGTTTTGCAGCATAAATTATATTCCCTCCACATCTCAAATAACGGAGTATTGTTTCTTTTCTTATTGAAGAAGAGCTCAAACGGAAAAAAAAAAACTTCGTAAACTGATAAAGGCATTTTGATGCAGAAGGATTAAACTCTTTTTCATTTGGCAATTCCTTAAAAAGAAGTGAAAGGGTTATATGAAGGGTGGGATAAATATATTGCATCAATAGTACTCTTCTATTGCTTCTCTATACTTTGACGCCCTTATTAGAAGTAGAAAAGGTATAATGAATCTACATCACTAACATATTCTACTTAAAACTTCCGGTGGATATATATTAAGGAAGTTTGATTTTATCATTACAATTCCATCAATAAAAACAACTATGCTTGTATTAAAAAAAAAAAAATAACTGACTTAGGATTGTTTCCTAAATAAAAGGATGTTATATACGTAAATTATGCAGAAATTATGGAGAAGAGAGAACTAGTTTATACCCTATCTTTTTTAATATCAATTTTCATGATTTTTCTTTTAAAAAAAATAATAAAAATAACATGCGCATATAGGAGTGATAAGATTGACCAAAAAAATAGTGTGACAATATGGCATGGAAGGTCTCACAAACCGTATACAGGGAGATGGTTCAGAAAAAAAAAAAAAAAAAAAAAAGAAGAAAGAGAGGAAGAGAGAGAGAGATGAGTAACAAGTAACAATGGATCATAAAAGAAATAAAAAGTAGAAATAAACATTAAGGTAACACACAAAATTGATGAAGGATCATAAACATATGAACCAAATTATCGTTAAAGAATTTTGTGTGGTGGAGGAGAAAATTTTGTGTTTTGATGTAATCCCAAGATTTATGGATTAACATGCATATTTCGTACACAAATTGTTTATTAGTTATATTTTTAATTTGAAAGTCGCCATAATTTTAGGTATTACTTCTATAACAATATAATTATATTCCAACTAATTACCTAAATTATAGGATAATTACCGAATTTGTTGGAAACTTCATCTTCTGGAATTTACAAAATTTAAATTATCCACACATTTTTATAACTGCAAGCTTAGTTATAGGAAAAACTTAACCAATCCTATGGAGTCTTCATCTTTTAGGTCTAGTTTTTGACATATATAATAATAATTAATTTTTATTGTCCAATAAAATAATTTTTTAATATTCTTATTATTTTGGAAAACTAAATAGTGAATTTAAATGGATAAAACAAATAAAAATTGTATCCTCTTTCATAAATAATACATTATTATAAGAAAATATATATGTCAATAATTAAATAAATTGAAAAGAAAAACTCTTTTAAACACATAAAATAGCATTAAAAGATATGAATCATCATGTTTCACGATTGAATCGAATCGGAGCCGCACACTTGAATAGCCTTTTATTATTTATTTTTATTTAAAAAATCAGAAAAGGTTGAGAAATTATCAAATGCATAATTCTAGAGACCATTTGACTTAAGTTTTTAACTTTATATCATATCCGAAATTGAAAATTTTAAACATGATTCGGTGCACAGTGAATTGATATTGGCTATTATATTACTAATATTTATTACATGTGCCTATTTTATATTTATTTTTTGGATTTTAAAATATAATATTATAATTTTAATCGTAAAACATTGCACTTAATATATATAGATATATATAAATATATATTATTTAATTTACATGTGATTTAATTTGTAAATTAAAGGAACATAATTTTCTTTGTTTTAGAGTACGCAGCCAATAAAAATTATCATTTTAATTCATAAAATAGAGAGAGAAAAGTCCTTTATGATGTTTAAAATCCCGTCTTTTCAACTTCTCCCATATAATTTTTCAAAAACCCTAGACCGTCTTCCCTAATGGATTGTAGGGAAATGGTGGAAGACTACTGTAATGCCTTTCAATCGGAGAATCTCAAAATTTCAATCAAGATTCCTTCTTCAGTCGACAATCTTGACCAGTTTTTCATAGTTTTTGAGGTGGAAATAACCTCCCCTTGTTCAGAAACTGAAGAAGACGATGAATCAGAAAACAAAGAAGATGATGAATCAGACTACCAAGAAGACGATGAAAAAGGCAAATATCAGTTTGTGGAGGTTGAAGATACTAGTTCATTTACATTTTGGGAACCATGTCCGAGGATTGAGCATGGAAACTTGCCAAGATCGAGGGTCACGAGCATGCTAGACAGCGTTGGAGTGCCCCGCCACAAGCAAGGATTTATGGTTGATAAGATATCAGACCTGGCCGATGAGATCGCCAATGCAGCCCACAATGCTGGCAGGAGGGTTCTGCCCATTATGGTTTCGATCAGCATCGTTGCCTGTTTGTGCTATGGAGAATCCGTTGTTGATGATTAGAAGAACAAACCTGGTAGCAAGTATCAATTAATTTACTTTGAATTGGGAGTAGGTGAAATGTAAGTTATTTTAGTTTTCTGTGCTTTCCTTTTGTTTATGAGAATCGTTTTTGTGCAAATTGCTGAACTGTGATGTTAGGACAGAAAGCTTTGTTTCTTAAGGTTTTATAATGGTGCTTTGTAATTTATTGTGGCTGTTCTTTAGTAGTAAATATGTGAAGAAATTGCACTAGTCTTTTACCATATGCAGAAACTGCATATGTGAAGAAATTGCATTAATCTTTTACCATATGTTGACATGTTTGAATCAAAACTTAATTATGATGAGAAACTGTTTTCAAGAACCCAACAGTTAGGATTAATGTTGAGATTAAATATGCTGATGATCTGAAAAAGAAGCACATGTAATTGTAGCCTCAATTGGTTCCTTTGATCAGTTTAGTATTGGATTGAATCTTGCAATGGGATACAGCAAAGAATCTAGCTGCAGTTATGATGGCGATGAGACTGCATGGGCCTTCTTGGACTAGTTCAATCGATTGTTGCCGACTGAGGCCCGTGGGGTGTAATGTGATCCACGTCACTTAGTTTTATTATGGTCTCTTGTTATTTTTGGGACTTTTATTTACTTCACTTTTTTCATCTATTTCTAGGGTTTTTAGCATTCAATGGGAGAAACATTGTTTTGGGCAGAAAGTTTTTGTTATTATCATTGAATTCAGAAAAGAGAAGGGTTTTCTCTCTATTTTGTGTCTTTTCTCCCAGGTATTCATAGAATCAACGGAGTTAAGTTATTTATTCGTTTGTCTTGTACTTCATGCTGCATCAAGTTACCTTAGGAAGAAATTAAGTTGACGACGAGTAGGATTTGTCCCCCAGTATGTTCATAAGTTCTCAGACAAAAGCATAACAGACAAACATGCTGTAGAATTTTACGGAACTAATGTCAGATGATATCGAACATGTGGATTTCATTTTACTTCTGATGCCAGGTTTTAATCAAACTAGTTATGGAATCAGGTTTCTAGAAGTTCTTCTCCAGGCTATTCATGAATCATGATGTAGGATGGTCACAGAAAGGTCTGCACTCTTTCAAAATTAGTTTTTATTACAAAACTGCAAATGTTGAGGGTAACTCATGCAAGAAAATTGTTTGTCTTCTTCTTTACCTATCTGGAAATGTTGTTAATTGTCCCTGATTGTGTTTTCATGGCTGCATTTCCATTTTCAGATCTTCCCATGTTACTGCATTTTGAACACCTCTTATCTCTTTGTTCTGTTGCATGAGGGTTCAGACATCATACTAGAATACAAAATAAGAAACTGAAATTAAAGGGTAGTGCTTAAATATGTTTTTTTTTTTTTTTTTTTTGTTGTGAGAAAAAAAGGATGAGGTGGAAAGAAGGGAAGGGGGGGGGGTGGGGTGGGGGTGGGGGAGTGGCCCCCCAATAGATTTAAAAGCGTCAGCTGCAATCGGCGTAAGACAGCAGCAGAAGCAGCAGGTGAGGCTCCCACAAGAATGTATTACGTTTTTGTTATTATCTTCACTGCCACCACCATTCTTACTTTTGCGTCTCTCTCTAATATTTCTCTGGTTGTACACAGAGACACACCCCTTATTTTTAGGGGGGGTGGGGGTGGGGTGGAAGGTTTTTTTTTTTTTTTTTTTTTTCTTTCTTTTTAAATGGAAATTCTATTCAAGTGGGCCCACAATTTTTTTGGCAGTGGAATGGGAATCCAATGTTGTGAAGAAGCTGTGAAGGTTCCCAGATTAATTTGTTTGATTGTGAAAACATTGTTTTCTTATACTCTGTCATGGAAAAAGATGTTTCTCTATTTTTCTTCATTTGATGTTTGTTTAACTCTTGGGTTTCTGTTTGTTTGTCGGTCATTTTTTGCCATTACTGGCTTCTTGTTTTTTTTGGCAAGTTTTTATTTTCTCATGGGGAAAGGATCTACTTTATTCATATTTGGCCTTATTTTTGTAGATCAAGATTATTAAAATATGGAAAGGATTCCAGTTTTTTTTTTAAAGGGTAAAAGTGATCATAATTTGGAACAACTGGTTTCTAATTATTAGGGACACATGTCAATTCATGAAAATGGCAATATTTTGATGTTGCAAGACATGAAATTATGAACTCTTTCTCTCTCTCTCTATATATATATATGAATACCATTGAGGACGAGCAATTTAATGAATAAATGGAGGAATGTTGAGAGTTGTTATAAAAACTAATACGTTTTATTATTCTTTTTGGATTATAAAACATGGACCCTTTAACTTGGGATTAAAAAAACAGACGAACTACATCTTGATGGTAAGAAGGTTCACCTATATCATTAGATCGTGAGTCATGAATTTGAGGATATTATCACATATTTAAAGGTAAGACGATTCATCTATGTCAATAGATCATGAGTTCGAAGATATTTTCACAAATTAAAAAAATATATAAAATTCAATTAAACATAATAGATCTTTAAAATTGTGTCTCTAAACGTGAACCAAAGCTGAAAATCCCCACACCACAACTTCTTGGGGAAGGGTTCGGCCAAAAACAAAGACAATAAAATACCAATAAATGTATATATATATATATATATATGTGTGTGTGTGTGTGTGTTCTTTTCAATTTTTTTTTTAAGTTAATAGAATCATATTAAACAAAACACAATAAGATTTAGGGGTACGTACTAAACACAAACATTTATAGTACCATAGCTAAAGATGAACATAGTCCAAATTAGCTAAACATGCGTATTTTGAATATAATATTTTTTTAACAAAATTTTTTGGATGAAAATTAATGTTAAAAAATATTAATTTTCTTAAAAAAGATTATTGTCCGTTGAAAAAATATTATGTTTTTAACTATATTTTTTGTAACTAATTAAGTAAAAAATATATAAATTTTAAAATTAAAAAAATATAAGTCCCTCATATTCAAAATAAATGTCTTTTTAATTATTATTATACATAGTAAAAAATAAATCAAATATCTAATACACCATTAATTAATGAGAAAGTGATATTAACAATTAATACAAAAAATAAAAGTTATATTTTATTTACAAAAAAAATTAATGATAAATTAAAATAAAAACATTACTACTCAATTTTAAAAACCGTAAAATATTACTAATTTTTTTATAAAGAGGTAGTAATATTTTTCCAAGAGAAGATTACTTTTTATTGAAAGCGTATTATATTATATGTGTGTGTTAGACAAACAAATTCGTGCATTTTTTAATAAATCCAAATCTGCTTGGCCCGATTGCACGAATCGAAATACATCATTTTGAAAACTATTTTCCTTTTTTTTTTTAATTGAAAATGTATTATGTTTTGTGTGTGTTCTTAAAACAGATTTAAATTTAATTGTTGTAATTGCAGGGATCAAAATACGTACAACTCAATAAATTATCCTAAAATAATGTAAAATTACGATGTTACCACCTATTAAATTAAGGTGTTACAGTTTTATCCTAAAGTAGATAATTAACTATTAAAACGATACAATTGAGAAATGATTTTGACAATTTCAATTTCTCAAACATACAATAAATAAATATATATATTATTACTAATTACTAAAATTAGTCCAAAACGCACAATATAAATAATTTTACTGAAATAAAAATTTTACTATCCATAAATAAATTATAGTAACTTGTAACAGCAGCTCAAGCTAAAAAGACTAGACCAACAATAAATTCTGAGTTTTATTATTATTATTATTATTATTATTATTATTATTTATTTATTTATTTAGTAGTTTAAAAATAATTAATTTTCATCAAATTTAAATTAATTGGTTTATGTCAATTAGCTCCAATTGCATTATAGGAATTAAAATACTTATATTTATTATTGTCACTTCTTTTACTTTGATAGTTTTTGAAATTTCATAGATTATACCTAATTTCTTTTTCAACATCTAATTATATCAGAAAATTATCCAAATTAAAAACAGAAGATGTCACAAATATTTAAAAATAGTTAATTATGCAACATTTGACCCAACTTTCTAAAAATAGAAGATGCCACAAATATTTAAGTTCATTTTCACTAAATTTCATACATTTTTAAATGATAACATTACTCTAAAAAAACAAAATTATACTTAAAATGACATTAACATGAAAAGCAAAAAAAAAAAAAAATCAAGTTCACAGGTAATAAATCATTTAAATAAAAACAAAATAATGATTTATTACGTCAGCCCTAAATACTTTATTTGTTGGCATCATTTACTTGGATTTAATTGCATGTATGTATGGAGTACAATTTCATTTAAAAATGTTATTTATGCAACATTTCTAACATTCATTAATAGGGCATCTGTAAAAGTATAATAATTGTGGCACCTTCACTTCACCTATATTATTATTATTATTATTATTATTATTATTATTATTATTATTATTATTATTATTATTATTATTATTATTATTATTATTATTATTATTTTAATTTTAAATATTTTTGGGGCAAACTTATTTAATTCCTTACCTTACTTTATGTGGTCCTGACCACTTACACGTCCAATAATATAATATCTGTATATTGGAATAAATCTTGATTAATAATTAAATTCTATGTTTCTTGAATTTGAAATTCATCTACCAACACTGTCCCTCCCGTAATTATTGATGCATGGTGGATGCTCTAATTATTACACGAACTAACTGCATCTCCAGGGGGTGGTGCAAATCTTATTTCTTATATACCCACCAATATTAATTTACTGTATCACCCTTCCTAATCTATATTTTATAAAATTAAATATGAATTCTCTGAAATTTTAATTTTTATACTTCTTACACTTTATCAAATGCATTAAATTTTTGGGATGTTGAAAATAAATTGTAATAATATTTTTTTTAAAAATTATAATAATTAAATTATTATATATAAATATAAAATTAAGTTAAATTATACAAAAAGAATGATGCAGTTGTGTGGAATATGATACTATATAATATAACTTATTTATAACGAGAATAAGTCAAATAAATATAGGAGGCTTTGCAAAATGGAATAATATATTTGAAATTGAATATTCTATCGTAAAATTATTACATTTTTTTTGTTATTTTGAATTGCTAATTATTACATTTTTTTGTCATTCACATTAATTTTAATTATTAGCCAGGCCTTAATTAATTACATGGTAATCTTATCATATAATATATATATATATATATTAAATAACAGTTGTAATATTTCAAATAAAAATTAATATATACCAAAATTATAGGATAATAAGATCATCAATATTATTATAAATTAATGATTCTATATCTAATATTAAATTGATTTGTTTTTTTTTATAAATACGGATATGAAAATCAATTATGACATGTAATTGTTTATTTTTTATGAATAATAAAATTAAGGTGCTCCAATTTTGCGTTATTTGACACATTTAATTGCTTTATTAGTAATATATAGATGAATTTATAGAGATAATTGACATTTTAATATAAATATAATTAAACGAATGATGATAAATTTAAAAAAAATAAAAAATCACACCATGTGCGATTGTTTAATACAACTTTTAAATGATTTTTATTTTCATCTAAATGCAATTTTTAATCATTATAAAAAGACAAATATACCCTTACAATTCCACGAGGCATTATTTTCTGCTTATATGTTCCCTAATTTGGGTGATTCATATAATTAAATATTTTATAATCTTATAATTAATAATTAACTAATGCAATGCACCATTTATTATAAACACTAACAGCTGGAACAAAAGAAATAATAAAATTAAGTCATTTTCTTTCAGCTTTATCACTCATTAAAACTCAATATTAATATTTTTAAATTTCTTAATTATGTCAATTAAAATTCCTAATAAATAAAAATAAAAAAACCAAACGGTCGGTCTCCCCCCCCCCCCCCCCCCCTCTCTTGAGGCTTTTAATGCCACAGCAACAAACGTGTAACGTTATTTGCTAATGAATTGGGTTAGTCCGTTTTTACGGTTTCATATTTTATTTCAATTTAATTTACTAAATTACTCTTTTTTTTATATAGAAAATTATTAATATTCATATTAGTATTTGTTAAACGTCATTCAACTATATACACAACACATATCAGAGATTCAGTCGGTCAGTCACCTGACACCAGGCCAGTCAATCGGAGATGTTCCAAATTCGTATGTTCGTCAATTGGGGAAGGTTTTTGGTGACAAGACCCGGAGATATCAGAAGTGAGAATGCTGACATGAGTAACGAGAAATCCTGTGAAAAACACGATCGCCTTTCCAATTAGTCCATCATGAAGGCTATGGTTCTGTCCACCTCGACCACATCAACCTAGGTTTACGAAGTGGAATGTTCAGCTTCGTAGTTTGTCCAGGTCAACCATCGCAATAGAGAAGGGCTCTAAGCCCCGCTTTCAGACCTATAAGACAGGGAGAAAGCCGTTTTGGTGGAATTAAAATTAGAATTTTTGGTCCCAATAAGGAATCTTGGAATTTGCAGTATCCATAGAACAAAATAAATATCATTAATTTGATATATATATATATATGTATATAAGATTGATGGATCCAAGAAAGAGATGAAAGGTAATTTAGTGGATAGGGAATGTTGATTAAATGTGGAATGTTTGTAGGTCACCGAACTGAATGATCATATTTAACAATATTAATTAAATGGGGAGACTAGAAAAGGAAAGAAATGAAGATAGGTTTGGGGAGATGCAAAATAATAATGTTACACAAGAAGTGAAACGCCTTCAATAATTAACCAAAAATCCACTCTATTTTAATGCACGTAACATTGCTATTCAAACCACTCTAGCTACTCTATATTTATTGCACCTCTCTCACTCTTTTATTTATGTATTTATATATATATATACTTACATACATATATATTATGATATTCTGCATACTATGATGTGTATCTATATAAGTAACCGTTTGTGTTACGTACACACATCATCATTTCTCTCTCTCTCTCTCTCTCTCTCTATATATATATATATATAATTGTCAGCATGTATTTATGAATTTTGGTGTAATTATATCAATAAAGTTAAAAATATAAATTTATTTATAAAATATAATTAAGATAAAAAAATCTAATATTAATATCATACAATAATAACTTTAAAAATTATTTAACACTTTTTTAAAAATTTAATGATTTTTATTTCTCTGCACAAACTCAATACAAATAATCTCCACAATAAATATACAAATTTAATCAATATAGTCAACAAATTATAATCACGTTCTTAATATAATATTTTATTTTAAAATCTCCAATATAGTTGTCAAATTATAAATTACTAAGAGAGAACTTATTTGAAATATTATACGTAAAAATTGTAAGAAACAAAAAAAAAATTGAGTTTTAAAAATTAAGAATAAAAATTTCAAAGTAAAAAAGGAAAAAAAAAAAAAAGAGAACCAATCACAAATTGTCACTTATATTTCTTTTGCCTTTTTTTCAACTATAAATTGCTAAAAAAGTTTCGAATTTAAAAACTTATTTTTTTTCCAAGATTTTACTATTTATAAATGATTTTTTTTATTATATTGTATAAATTAAAATATAATATTATACTTTCTCATATTTAGAATAAATTTCATTTAATTTTTTAAAAGAATAAATTAAATACAAAATAGAAAAAGAAAACATTATATTTAGTAATGGATGTGGTGGATATAATTGGTGAATGATGCAGTAAATGGTAATAAATGTATTTTAGTGTAATCCTTCATGTAATATCTACATAATTAAGCACATGAATATTCACAAATTATGGATTGAAGTACCAAAAAGAAATAAATATTGGAATCTACATTATAACAAATGATGATTGAAATTAATTATATCTATTATACGTGGGTCCCGCCTGCTAACCCGGAAACGGTTCATAAGAACCTCATCAATACACTTTTAAAATTCATTCAATTGTAACTTTTACGTTTTGGGTATTCCTGTGGTGTATGGTCAACACTTTAATTAATCCCATTCTCCCTAAATATCCTCTAAAATAAATTAAAATGAAAATATATCTACTATATATCATTAATAGAGAGGTCAAACATGTCAATTCACACATAATTAACCTCTCCTAATTCTATTGGCTAGTATAATTATTATATTTTAACAGTTCAATTTCAATATTTATGTAATAATATCAACTTTCCTTTTGTTATTGTATTATACTGAATGCTAATTGGAGGGACTTATAAAGTATAATTGATTTTTTTTTTGAAATAATGCTCCATGCATGATAAGAATGTTAACCCAATCATCATTATTATTGACGTAAAATAAAAATAATTACAGATCAATTTAATAAAAAATATATTAGAGTATGTTGGTACAAATATTTATTTTGTATTTATATTAATATTTTTAAAGTATATCCAAAATATAAAAGTTTGTCAAAATTATTCTCATTATTTTTAATAGTTAATATCGAATAAGATAAATAATATTTACTCATACAAAATGTTAAACAACCATTAAATTTTACAAGTTTTACACTATTTTTTTCACTAAAAAAAGCTCCGCGGGTAGGGGGTTTCGGGTTTAAGCCTTCACACACTCTCTTTCTCCCCTGGTTTTTTAAATAACGTATGATGTATCAAAATTAATTTGAAATCAATATTTATATATTAAATTAAAATCAATATTTATATATTAAATTAAAATTTTATATTTAAACATAGATCTTTTTTATGTGATGAATTATTTATTTTATTTCAATAAATGTTGGATTTGAATAAATAGAATATTAAATTTTTATATAAAAATATTAAATATTTTGTAAAAAATAAAATGTTAAACTGTTAATTTATATAAAATGTTATTACATTTTAATATCTTATAGTGAGCTAAGATGTTTGTATTGAGTTTGTGGGATTACAGAGGTTTGAAAATTCACTTCAAAACGCCATATAATTAATTATTATCTAGATATAATTTTTGAGAGAATGATAATATAGTATAATTTAAATAAACTATAGTTTATATTAAATAAAATTTATATAATTATAACTTGTATACATTTTATAGTAACAATAATATATTTTTCCGCATATTATTAATATAATAAAATATATTTCATCCTATGAATCGAAAAAACGAACATCTAAAATTAAGAATATGATCTAACTACTTTATAATAAGTTTTGAAAAATATCCCGAGATTTTGTAAATAAGTTTTGTTGAGCTAAATATCCTCTAGGATTGACCAAGCCATATATTTAACCAATAAAATCCTAAATTTCTTATCATACTTTAATATAATATTTCATTTTATTACCATATAACATACAATAATCAGTAATATTATATTCGATAAATAAAATATAAAATTAAAATACGACGAAATAGTAAGAAACAAATATTTTTTTTTTGGTGGAAAGGGTATGCTTATTAAGAGCAGAAATTTTTACATTGAATATTTTAATTAGGAAAACTAAAATTACTTTTGAGTCCTTTCTTGCAATGCAACCAACATTACCTAGGGTACTTTGGGTGAACATAACCAACTGCATGAAAAATATTTCTGGCAGTGATCTTCAGTTATGCTGTAACAAAATCCCAGTCATGACAAGATTCCCAGTCATCCTACCGGCTATAACCGGTCGTCCAACCCTCCCACGTGTCCAATTATTATTGGTCGAGTAGTGTGTAATCATTCTACATACGATCCCGATCTCTCTTAACGGCATCGCCATGTGCCTGTCACCGTTAACAGGGTCAGGACCACATGTTACGGTAACCGCCTCATTTAATCTTCACCGTCCGATCAAATCCGCATCCGTTACGGATTCCCGTTTTTGCCCCTACTCTCTCTTCCCTAATCTGATTTTATAGCTTACAGTGGTGAAGTGGTGCGCGGAAAAGAAATTGAGCTTTCTACTTTTGCAGGTTGCTGTTGATCCCATCTAACACACACACACACACACACACACACAGACTTACCTATTTACACACATATATACAGCTATTTTCACACACAACACAAACACAATCTCTCGTATATGTAGAGATATAGAATTGTGTGTATACGTAGAGAGAGATGGGGGAATACCTGAAGAGGTGTGAGAGTGCGACGATAAAGTGTAGAGCTACGGAGGAAGAAATGCAGCTGATTTTCAGTAAAAAAAGGAAGGTTTACTCTGAGCTTCAAAATGAGTACTGCGGCAACATGGAATTGGTGGAGAATTTATTGTCGCCGGAGGCGTCTATGATTTCTGGTTTCTCTAAGAATGAAGAGTCGAGCGACACTGTAAGTAAGAGCTCGAGATCACCAGATCTGGAGGTGAAATTCAAAATTCAAACTCAGTATTGGATTCAGCAGCATCTATAAAGAAAATGTTTCGTTGTCATTCCGTTTACGAAGCCGAATTACAGCTGGATTTTTTAAGAACCACCATTTTAATTTTTTTCTTTCTGAATTTTCTTTCAGAAGATTATTGATTTGCAGTTCGATGGTTTTGAAATGGAAAATTCTACGTCTGATGGACGCGCTTTCAGGTGAATAATTGAATTTTCTTTTTCAGTGGTTATGAATTCGTTCACTGTTTGATTTCACCGTATCATGACGAAACAGTTGATATTCATTTTTTTATAGTTTGATGATTTCAGTTCATTGCTGTTCCATTTCTAGCTAGTATATGAAGAAACAGTATAATTATATTCTCTAAAGTCCCTCAGAAGTTCATCTGCTGTATAATTTTTCTCACTGTTCTTAGCATTCGAAGGGTCGTTCATGAAATATTTTTCTGTCTACTTTTTTTGCAGTAGAGAGGCGACTCCAACTAGCGAGCTTTACGGAGACTCAAAGCCAGCGTTAGTGTATTTGTCACCCAAGTCAAAGAAGAAACCGTCGCCGCCTCCGACGGCTCTCCGTCAGAAAACTCGAAATTCAGTTACGGAAATTATGCCATCGGCGGTGGAGCTAGAGGAGTTCTTCGCTGCCGCAGAAAAGTACGAGCAGAAGCGATTCGCTGAAAAGTGAGTACATTTTCATCATATTCTTGCATATGCATACAATCATTATCTGTTTCCACGGTGCGCGCAATAAGACGCTCGCTATCCACCCTGCTCATTTTAGCGTAGCCCAATTGATTATTCTTTGTAACCGAAAAAAGGTAAGGAGTAATGATTTGATTGAATGGGTTTGTATTATTTACAGGTACAACTATGATATTGTGAAGGATGTTCCATTGGAGGGGAAGTATCAGTGGGTTCGTTTACTGCCGTGAATGATATTACCACTAAAAGAAGAAAAGGGGCATCTTTTGGTTACTCTTTTTTTGTTTTTCTTTTCTTTTTCTTGGGTGGGAATTAAGTTACATTTAATTACAGATGAGGGCATTTTTAACATTTTATTACATCGAATCTGGCTCGATTTGTATAGCAATTCCCATATTTATGTAAAGAAGCTAGAGTTCTCTAATGGAAGCTTTTGAAGTAAAAACAGATACTTGTCAGAGTTTGATGATACTATGTGGGTAGGAAGGTCTTAATTGCTTCTGTTATTTTGCTTCTGAAATTGAAAAGGGTGTCTGTGTTTTGTGCATAGTTTGGATGTTCACTTGATGAATGCCATTTTGTGTGTGAAAATTTTGTGTTCACATTCTTTAGAAAAAGAAAAGAAAAAAGGAAGCTTTTTTGAAAATATAGAGGAGAAGAGTTGATATTGCAACATGGAAACACACACTTAATTGCTTGCATGGAGTTGTACATGGGCATGAAACCCACGCACCCACATGTGTGTGTCTGGGGATGTATATACTTACAAGCAATGTATGTATATATATTATTTGTGTCCATATGCAGTAGTTGTGTTTGTGTGTAGTGGGCCATGTGAATTGATTTTGAAATTTGATTGAAAGCTTTGTCCTTTTGCATTTGGAATGTGGGATAATGATGAAAGGAAAAAGAGTTTACAAATCGGCCGGAAAATTTTGTAATATCGAGGTAGATCTGGTCTCTAAACCGGCCGATATTTTTTTTCACCAAATTGTGTAGCAGTCAACATTATTATTTTCTTCATTGAAAATTATATTTGATAATTAGGAAAGCACAATAAATTCAACCTTTTTATTTTTTATAATATTATAGTAACACATATTCTTAAAAAATAAAATTTAACCATTTTCAAGATCTTAAAGGTATGAAAACACATAATAACTTTTGAATGAAAATAAAAAAAATGAGATGCAACTCCAATTCCTTTGGAATTGTCGATCAAATCCATTTTTGATAGTTGCAGATGACCATTGAACTTAATTTTGATCATTATTTTTATATTTAATATAGTGTTAAAAGAATAGTCTAGTCCTAAATTATTCGATAGAAATCCTCTGAAATGCACGTGAACTCTTTATTTTAAATATTTAACTAATTTGAATTCAATATGATTATGCAAGAGAACTTGACTTGGATTCCTAGAGTTAAGCAAATATATGAGATCTCAATCCTCAACATTAGTACAATATCTTCGTTCATAACTTTATATAGAAGTATTTATCTTAAATATAAATTAAAGTAAACAATATTTTACGATTTTGCTGAGTAGTGTGTATGAATGAACAATTTTGTATGTTCGTGATCTTTAATTACTATCGTTGTTTTGCATCGATTAGCATATTTGAGAATTGATGATTAATAAGAAAATGATATGACATGAGCGAGGAACAACATATCAGAAGTCAAGCCTTCTGATGCAGATTTGATCTTGACAAGACCCTTCATTGATATTTTTTTTTTCAAATATTATTTTGCATTTCATTTTCTAATAGCTCAATTATTTTGGGGAAAAATAACAAAAACAAGTGCGTATTGTAGCAGTACACTATTTGTTTTTTTCTTATAGTCATTGATTATCAGAAACTACAAAATAAAATAAAATATTAATAATAATAAAAAAAATTCTGTCAGTCAGTGGTTGTGATGATTATAGAGGCCACCGCTCTGGAATGAAAACCTTTTTGATACAGAGTTATGCTCATTTTCTTCAGATTTTATTGTCGCCCATCACATTAGGGCTCTTTCCATTCTATCCAATTAAATAGTAATACGACTGACACGTGGATATAACTATAAAATGATTATTTGTAATGAATTAATATGTATATTAATTTTAAGTATTATAGTATGAAAATTTATTTTATTAATATTTTTAAAAAAAATTACGAGTTCTATGCAGTATATAATATTGTGATGACATTGTTTAGTGCCTTAGTAAAATAAAATTAGAGATTAAAAAATGTTAAAATTAAGAAAGAAATACGAAACAAAATGTATAAGAAAAAAATACAATACTATGCTACTGAGACAGCTTATTGTAATATATTTTGCATTTCATGTTAGTAATTCATGTCCTATTGTATGAAACATTATTCTATACTAATGATATTGATGTAGCAAAATGCTCATTAGTTCTGCATTCTTCCCAACAAGCTCTCTTCTTGTTATATTCATTCGAACTCGATGGAGTACCTACAAGAACACGTTGGGAGAGGTCCTGGTGCAAAAACTCCGACAATTAAATCTGACCCGATTCATTTCATATATCTATATCACAGAGAGACATTGAAAGAAAGAAGTGAAGAGAAAGGAGAGAGAGAAAGACTGATCGTTCTTTTTTTAGAAGTAAGACATATATATATATATAAGTATGCCAATCTGAATAAAGTACGTTGTTATTATTTAGCCCACATCATATATATATATTTGAAGCAGTGCTAATACATTAAATATTACATATCTTAAAGTAATAAAAGAAAAGATAATTGAAAATGGAATGCTTATAGTCATGCAGTTGAAGACTTGTCAGATAGGGAAATGACTTGGTCCAAATATACAGATAAGTACAAATGCCAATTTATTCGAATTATATAGATAATAACAATGCCACCGTACCATACTTCAAATTTCATTATTTATTGGTTTCATATTTACAGCATTAGATTCAAAACGTATTATCTTATCTTAAAATGGGATTATAAAATTTGGTATAAGTACATTCATGGTACTGAGATCTATATAAAAAAAAATAAATATATATATATATATACACACACACACACATATATATTATACACACACGACTACACTTTTATATTAAAGAATATGCACTACAGATATTATTTGTACCTAAAAAATATTGATGTTAGTTTTTTTTAATAATATATATACTCTTTAGTCTCTACAATTCAAAATAAATATTGTTTTAGAAATCTTTCACAGATATTAAGAAACAAATCAAATATCATGAATATTCATAATTAATGAAAAATAGACATTAATAAATAGTGGAAAAGAACACATTATACATTTATTTTAATGGAAAAATAGAGTAAATTAGAAAGAAAAAAATTTCCAGCTTATCTTAAAAACTGTAAAACTTGAATTATTATATAAAAAATATTAAAACGTCATTCAATTGAACTGATAATATATTTTTTCTCTAAATATTACTGTGTACTTCAAAAATATTATTTATTGAATTAGACGGATTAAATTAGTAAGTACATAAGCATATTTTCGCGGCATGAAGGAAACATTTTTTTTTAAATTTATAAATTAGTTAGAATTTCACTTCACTTGTGTTTAAAATTAAAATAAAATGGTTTGGATTTGTTAATATATATATATATATATATATATATATGTAAAAGGAAGAAAAAATACTATCAAGGAAAGTAGACAAGAAGTGGAGATGTGCACGTGCCGTGAAGGAGTGGTCATCAACTGAGTTCCACGTGCTTTGGATCTGATGCAGAAATAAATTAAAGAAAGCAGAGAGAGAGAGAGAGAGAGAGAGAGGAATGTCGAGAAAGGAAGGAAGGTTGGTTGGGGTCTTGATTTCAGCACCCACAACACACACTGCTCTGCTCTGCATCCCACAATAATCTACACTTTCTCCTTCTAGATTCTTGATTTCTGTTCCATAATTCATTAATCTTTATTATTATTGCTTCCCCTCCTTTTTTAATCATATATTATCTCATTTCCCCCTTTTTGGAGTTGCTACCATTGACTTTTTCTTCCCTTTTTTATTTTTTTATTAATTAACTTGATATATATATATATTTGTATATATATGGTGTGGTGGGGGAGGGAGCAGGGAGATTTTGATCCAATAAGCTCCAGCTTTACTACTAGGGATGTTCATGATCAAGCCTGATATTTTAGTGCTTGGTACCTAGGTTTATTTTTCAATTACTCTATCCATATAATTATTTATTTTATTTAATATATTGTATATGTAATAAAATATATAACATAAAAAAATTAATATATAATATAATATTTGCTGATTAATAACATTAATCAATTAATTATAAATATATGTTCTTATTATGGAATGATTGAACGGTGGGAATATATATTTTTTAATACAAAATTATATTATTTTATGATTCAAAGAATAAAATTTCATAGATGGATGTATTTCTAACCTGAAGGCCTTTATCACTCAATTGGGCGATGAATAGAAGTAAGATTCCAGGCCCAATCTTCTGAGATTTATTGAACACTTCAACTGGGCTTATTGTCCAGCCCATTTAGTGACAAGCCCGATATCTAGGTCCACGTTCATCCTCACCGGATGTGGCGCAGGATAGTCGACAGAATATCCCATCGGTCCAAGGTGCGCATTGTCTGATCTGTCATTTACTCAATACCACTCGGCGATTCACCACCAAGAGCTCAATCATTTTCTCTCTCTACTTTCCTGTTGCCTCACCCCTTCACCAACGGTCCATAAATCAAACCCTCATTTTTCTCGAATATTTTTGAAAAAGACCAACAAAATTATTTGAGAATTTTGAGGTTTTGCGAGGATGAGCAGTGGTGGGAGATTTTATTGGGCGCGGAATCGCGGAGAAGGTTTCAAAACTAAGGGGATTATTGTGGTTTTCACGTGGGTTTCGATTAGTGATGTTCAATTGAAGGAGTTAGTCGGTCTTTATTCATCTATCGGATGGAACTCTCTTGTTTGCCGCTCCGATTATCTCAATCCGTACGCTATTTTTGCTGTAATTTGTATTTTTCGTTTGTTCGATGATTGTTGTTTTGTGAAAAGCTCTGAAGTTCACCGGTCACTTTTGAGCTCGATGTTCTTATAGCCAAGATGGAGTCGGGAATTGTAGCTTAATGAAATTGATATAGGATAATATAATTCTGAAGAATTTGTGTTTATGGTGCTCTGCGAAGTGATAGCAGGTTGAAGATGTGCAGCTCGGCCACATAGGAAATCACTATTTTTTAATGATTTTAACTATCAAATTGCATTGCAGTAGATAACCAGAGAGTATACTGAAATAGTGTAGTATATATTCAGTTTTGAAGTTATCTACGGCATAGTTTTTGCATGGTGATTATAGAGATTTAAAGAGTTGGCGTCACTATTGATTTTTAGTGAATAGATAGCTGACCAAATCGCTTAATTTGGTGTTTTGAACTACTCAGTACTCTTAAATATGCGTTATCATCTTTTTCTATTGTCATTAGAAAAACTCTTATGTGCTAAAGGTAATGAACGTGAACCCAGTTATATGAGACTGGGCTTGAAGTGAGATTATGCCTTTCATATTGCAATGGTTGTGCTGATACACCAGATACACATTACATCCCTCTCTCTTAATTTTGTGCCTCTGAACCTGTTCAATTAGTCGAGTATGAATATTCATTATTTTTCTGCAGATTCATTCCAGATAGAGCTACGTCACTGGCTTTTTCGGTCCTTGATGAGCTTGTCAAGGTTAGTTTTCTTGCAATGTCTACATGAATGGAGAAGTTTGGCAATAGGAATCTTTTTTTCTTTATTTTAGTTTATCATCGGCGACTTCAAACAGTGAATGGTCCCAAGTATGATTCTGTGAAAAGATTTTGCTGGTGATGACGGCATATTACCCTGCATATAAAGTTCTTAATCTGTTTTGATTTGTGTTGGCTTATTCGGCTCATCAGTATTCACATGCAATTTTTGTTGCACTTTTGGTGACTATTCTGTTTTTCTATGTATAGGAGCTTAGGCGTGGATTATGTCCTGTAGTTTTTGCATCCTTTTCCGGTGGTTCAAAAGCTTGCATGTATAAAGTTCTCCAGGTAAGCTCAATTCATTGAGATTGAAAATTTTGATAAAACAATGACATACGAATTGGTTTGTGGTTGGTACCTTTCGGGGCTATATTTGTAAAAGCCACTTCTTTGGGGAATGTTACACATTTGTTTTATTTAAACTTTTGACTGGTCTTTTTTGATGGAGGAGTTCATTTATGTGTTTTGCAGATTATAGAAGGATACTCTGATGTGGAGCTCAGCCTGGTAGATTTTTCTTAGACTTCAACTACATTTAATAGTTCTCGGTGGATAAGTAAACCTTATATTTATAATACTTTTGTTGTTGCATTAAGGAGGACTCTAGGTTGCTTGCAAACTGCATCTCAGGCCAGATCTATGATTCTGATCCGATTGAATTTACTACTGACTTGGGTGCCCGTTTTGCTTTACACCGCTCCATCCTCAGAATGCCTGGTTCATCAAAGCTAGTATCATGGTTCGCAAAAGGCATTACTTCAAGCTTGGATGCTTTATTCATCACCAAATTTGGATCCCAACGTGCAGATTACTGGCAGACCCTATATTCGTCAGTTGTAAGTTTCAAATGGGTGTGCAGTTCTGAAAATTAAATTATGTTTTCTTTTTTGTTTTTTCAAGTGAGACGGTTTACAAGTTATGTTACATCTCGTTTGTTATTTGACCCTGTATCCCTTACCTTTTTTTTTTTTTTTTTTTTTAATGCCTGTAGGGTTTGGGTGCCCCATTTCTCATTTTATGCTCAGAGAATGATGATGTGGCTCCGCTTTCGACTCTATGCGACTTTGCTCAGAAATTAAAGGATTTGGGGGGTAATGTCAAAGTTGTCAAATGGAGTACCTGTGCGCATGTAGGTTAGTCTTATGCTCTCCTTAATGTCTGAACTTTTAGTTGGTTTAGTTCAACATCACTTATGTCGTAAGATTTGTAAATCTGACTAAATTATTTAAGAGCAAGCTGCCATATTGGGCCCTTAGTTGTGTTTATAGACCGTTGTGTAAATACTGCCCTTATTTTAGGAAACAATATTGAATTTCTTCCTTCTTCTTGTTGAAGTATGGAGCTCTTACAGATTTTGGCTTATTACATAATGGTCAACCTCTAGCATTATACTTTAATGTTCTTGAAAGAAAACCATACATTTCCCAACATACGTCTTTGCTTTCTGTGATCCTTGGATATACTCAATCTTCTACTGAAGAAGATTTTACTTGATTGGGATCCCTTATGCTATCAGACCCTATTCCTCGAGTTTCTATATGCTCTATTTAACTAATATTTCAATGCCCTCTTTCCTTGTTTTCTCTGATAGATCAGTTCAACCCTCCATACCTCTGATTACAATTATATTGCCTACCTATATTGCTTATTTCTACCCTGCATTGTTGTTCACGTAGTGTTGGAAAGGTCACCGCCTTGGCCATAGGCTGCCTTGCCCTCCGCCACTTTTTCCCCACATAAGCCCTACCTAGTTGCTGGACCCCAGTCTGCCTCCCGCTTGGAGCCAAGTGCTTCTTACAACACTCAATGTCCTGTAGTTATTAGTTTCTCTTTTAAATTTGTTGTGAGTTCCAAACTAAGAATGTGACCCTGCCGCAGGTCAGCACAAGCATCAATCCGTGCAGTATACATCTGCTATAACTGATTTGCTCGAGCAGGCAGTCTCAATTTTCTCAGAAAAACTTCAGAAACTCGGTGAAAAGTCTCGCATAGACATGCATGATGAAGTATCCGACTTGATCTGTGACCTTCAGAATTTAGCCGTAGACTCAAGCCAAAGCTTCAGAAGAGTTGCAGTTGGACCTAATGACCACTTCTTCCTCCCAAGTTCTTCATCAGAGTATCAAAATAGCCGAGATTTCGGGTCCCTGCAACAGGATCGGAAAGACAGGTCACCTCATCGTTCAGGCCCGTGTATGAGCGCTAACAGCCTCCTGGGCCAAGCACTTTTTGACGTGTGTGTTCCAAAGAACGTTGAAGGTTGGGATATCAAATTCGCCGGCTCCTTGAATGGAGAGCCGTTTGCTTCTGTTCGCAGGAGGTCACCCTTTCGTGGGGTTAAGCATAGATCAAGATTATGAGAGGTATCGAGAAGTATATATATATTTAAATAAATGTGCATATTTGTAAGTTGGAGATTTCGTACTGAAATCTTGACAAGACTTGAGGACAATGGCTTCTAACTGTGGGATGTGGTTTTGATTTATTTGCAGCGGATAATATTAAGGCGGAATGTTGAGCTTGTCTTCGTGGTGTGAAATGTATAGATAAGGGTTGAAGAGGAGTGGTGCGTATAAAGGTAACCGTAACCCTGTTGAGAAGCGCCCGTATCACGTCTCTTTTCTGCCTGCTTGACCACAATGGGATAAGGTTGAACAGTACTCTGTATCCTAACTGTAATTAAGTTATCTTCTTCATATGTTTTCTTACAGTACTGTATTTTGAAACTACCAGATTTGTGCATATGTATAAACTAACTCCTGTATAATATGTTGAGAATAAGCAGTTGGGTCTTGTCTTGGGTGGTTTGGATGTTTAGTCCACCATAACTTGTACGTTATAGGCCAGCAATGCAGCTGCCGATAACATGGAGTGTTGTGTATCAAGTGTGTTGGTTGAAATACTGAATGTTGGCATTACTTTGGAGGAATGCTGTCCTCTCTCAGAAATAGTTTTTTTAAATTTGGCATTTGTATTTTTATTTGTAAATTTTGAATTTTGTACTTTTCTTTTGAATTCGATTCTCTACTTTCAACTGATTATGGATTTGATTATTATACTTAAGTACAAGAACTCAAATGTAAGAAAAGGGAAAAGGAAAAAGAAAAGATCAAACGGGTGTCGTGGTTTGTGAAAATAACAAATAAACTTGATATTTTGATTTTGAGTAATTTATTCTGAGCTTACTTATTTATTTTTATATTCTATTACTTTATTATATTTTAAGTTTTAAAATTTATATGGAATTTATTCTTCTTAAAAAAAAGATACATAAGTTAAAGCTACTAGCACGAGACCTGTGATGCAAATAAGATATTTTTTTATTATATTTTGTGATGTAATATATACTTAAGTTATATATATAAATATATTAAACGATATCATTCAAGCATATAAATTCAACAATAATATTGACTTTATAAAAAAATATTTAAAAAAAATTAAGTTTAATATTGTTGGATAAAAAGTTAAATAAATAAATATACATAAAATCAAATGAAATAGATAAATGAAAATGTATCTTTTTTTACTAATAATATTGTAAATATTGATAAACATAATATATATAATTTATGCAAGGATGAATCAAATCAAAGACATTAGCAATTAAGATTTACCAAAAATAATGATTTGTAGACAAACATATTTTAAATAATGAATAACAAATTACTTTTTATTAGAAAATACGTTTAGCTGGAAATACTTTTTAAATCACGTTTAGACAGGAAAAAAAAATGGAAAAAGTTATTTTATAAAGAAAATGAAAAAAATTATATATATATATATATATATATATATATAAGGGTGGTTGTAATTTTTACAAAGCTCGGCTCTTATTTCGTAATTTGGGCAAATGAGTCGCTGAAAATATGTAGAATTGTGGTGTTGAATATGGCAAAAACGTTATCCGGGAATCGCAATGAAATTAGCAACTTCTTCTAAAGCGGTCGGCAGATGTGCAAGCGGTCTTGTCTCCCACCTGCAAAACTTTCCCGGAACTCATTTTTCGCGGCAATATTTGTACGTGCTGATCCGACAATTACAATCCTGGAAAATCCCTAGAACCAGATCATTAATTATGGACCAACAACGTTCAGATCATCTGATTGCATGTCTTCCCGAACGTAACCCCAATTTATCATTCCACAAGGTTTTCTTTTTTTGTTCATTTTCTTATTTTTTTGGCTCTCGCGTTTTTCTCCTCGTGCCTGTGATGTTTTAGCCGTGTTTTGACAAGAGTTTATCATTGTAACAGAGAAAGAGGAAGAAGTCATTCAGGATTATGGAAGAACTCTTGGAAATAGAGAGAACGCATCGGCCTGAACGAGTAAGTTTTGCGTTTTATTTTGTTCTTTCTTTCTTTTTGTTTTTGTTTTATGCTGCTTGTGATCGAGGATATCATTGACATTGTTTGTATTATGCGCTCATTCTATAATGGATTTGAAATCCTTATTCTCATCTTAAAACAATTGTTTGAGCCTTGAGGTTGTATTTTGGATTGCTGGATCTCAGCTATGGATTTCAAATTCATAATGATAAATTTAATGATGTTGATTGATATGCTTATTTTATGACAGATTTTAAATTCGTAACTTCCTGAATCAAATCTTTCCATCCAAACGCATCCTTGAGGATTTTTTAATTTATTTATTTATTTATTTGACATCTATTTATTATGAAATCAGTTTATAACTTGAAATCCTTTTTTAAATTCTCTTATCAAATCAAATTCTTCAATCTAATGAAACTTGAGAATATTTTAATTTGAGAGTTTAAACTTTTTACTGTTTGTATGTTATATTGGATTTGGTTCAGTGTCATGTATTTTTACACAGTTGAGGTTTTCTTTATTTTCTGGGGAAAATATAACCTGGATCGAGTTCTTCTGTAAAAATGGAGAAGGGAAGATAGAAAACCAATTGAGATAAGTATATTGGGGAACCACAGCATTAGCTGATTGGTGTGGTGATATTTTTCCTTTAAAAAATCATGTTCTGGAAACCTATTTATTATTATGGATAGATGTTAAAACTTTAGAATGCTAGAAATAATTATATTATATAATATAATGTAAATTGAGTTGTGCTATGCAATTTTTCTTTTCTTAAATCAAGCAAGTCTCTATGCTAAACAGGACACTCATGATATGGCCAATGAAACAAGAAGGTAAGAGTTAAACTGTGTACTTATGTTTTATCTTCATCCAATACCCAATATCATAGGCCCTGCTTCTGTTATACTGCTAAAGCTGTAAACGGAACAGGGCGACAGGGAAAGATGCTAACCACCAACTTGAGATCATATCATCTGTCATGGAGCGAGCAGAGGGAGTTCAAGCGAAACTCAAAACAAAATTCCCCAGCTTTGTAAAGCCAATGATTCGATCAAATATTGCAGGTGGCTTCTGGCTGGTCAGGATAGATTTTTTCAGCAAGTTCTTCCAGTTTGTTCTGATTGATACACACACACACACACTGTGATTATATTATCATTCTCTCCTTTAATTCATTTATTTATTTATTGTGGGGCACAGTCACTTCCGAAGTTATTCTGTGAGTTGCATTTGCCAAGCCACAACATATGTATCACTTTAGTAGACGAGAGCCATAAGGAATACTACACAAAATACCTGCCCGAGAGGAGGGGACTTAGTGCTGGATGGAAGGGATTTTCAATCTCACATAATTTAGAAGAGAGAGATGTGCTTGTCTTTCATCTCGTAGGAGTATGGAAAATGAAGGTAACACCTTGAAATTCGTAAAGTTTCATTTTTCAAGCTATTCTAAAGTAGGACGTCAATTGGAACCCAATTAGATACTCACTAAGAAAACGCATTATGAAGCTACACACTAAATTTAGCGTGATAACACGAAGTGAAATCAGTAATCTGAGTTTTTGTTACTGAGCCCATATATGAAATCGAAGATTGATCTCTCAATAAATAAATATACACACGCTTTTGATCGTCTAGATTTATTGGGATTCCATAAGTCAGCATGATGTTCTAGACCTTATTGGTTTCCTTCAAATGTTATTTTTCGACTACAGTATTCAGTCGGGAAGCTTCTTGTTTATTTATTTTGGGAAAGCAAGTTAAGGTTTCTCTACATAACTTCGATTGGTTGGTTTGCGCCTTCTTGATCTGGTAGGTGTATATAGTGAGAGCAAAGCATTTTGGTGAAGCAGATGCTGCTCTTGGCCTTCTACAGTTACATGCTCATTCAGAAGTTGCTGACAGTGGTAAGATTGTTTTTTTCTTTTGTTTTAGTCATGTTTCCGAACCAGTAAGTGATTTCAGTTTATGTCGCCACACCAGAGCACTTAAGGAGAAGGGTTGGAACGTTCCACGGGCTCGATAAATACTCTTAAGAATGTTCCAGAAGATAGGTTTCGTTTACATGTGAGCAAATTTCAAGAATAGGGCAGTGATCATCATATCAGTCCAATCTTTGCTTTAGAAGGTACACGATCTACTTTACTGTATGATTTTATTAATGGTTAAGTTGTTGCAATGAGTTTGCATTATGAGCACAATTTGAAGAGTAGTGTTAAATTATCACCCAGATATGTGCTGGGTTAATTAGCTTCCTTATTCTTGATTAAAGAAATACTTCTAGTTTTTTTTTTTTTTTTGGGTGGGGGTTTACTTTTCTATTAATCGTTGAAAAGTATAGAACCCAATTCAATTAAAATTAAAAGTATGTGAGCATTAATACTTGCAGATGAAAGTGCGAGGATTTTATTTATATAAAAAAAGGGCATCCACCTCTATTGATGTAAAATAAATAATTTAAAAATCTTTTTATTGCAGTTTGTTTGGGCAAGCTTTTAATATATTTTAATATTAGTGTGAGATCCACGTCAGGCATGAAAATTATTTTTGTATATTGTTATTATTGAAAATATGTTGTTTATTACAAAAAGTATTAGCAAATAATACTAATTATACGTAATATTTAAATTTATAATTTTCATACTTGAGTATGAATTTATTTAAAAATTTTAAATTAAATATTATTGATATTTTTTTTTACTGAAAAATTGGACATTGATTGAAAACATACCAATTTTACTGAAAATTCAATATTAATATCTAAAATCACATAGTCAATATTTATTATTCAAATTAATCTATTTTTTGAATAATTATAACGGATGATTTTTGCATTAGGAAAAAGTTAATTTGGAATATTTTTCAAAATACAAATAATGAACATATTAATCAATAATCAAAATCTTTTGGAGAAACTATTGTATTGCAGATAAAAGAGTTACATACAAATTGATATATATATATATATTATATACTATCTATATAGTTCTATATAGATATATACTAAAACAAATTTCATCAACCATTTTCGGCAATTTATGAAAGAACATATACTATATTTTGTAAATAAAGTAAATTTTAGTTCGATTATAAAAAATTTGAAAATAAATTATCACACATTTCATGAAATTTCATCAGGAGTTTTGTCTAAATATGCGAGTATCATCTGAACAGAAAAATAAAAATAAAAATATTCATTAAACTATTATATATATAGATTAACATCTTATTTTTTTGATAATCAACATACATTATACCCCTTCGTTCTAATAAAAGTTATTTTGTTTCAATCATAAAGTAATAATTATCGACACTTGAATGTCATAGTTGCATAAGTTGATTTTGTGCAACAGATCAGATGCAATCCATACCCGCTTAAACATAGATTCATGTCACTTGAATCCAAGTTCCATAAAAAAAATACAGGACTTGTGTTTGTTTTGTGCTTGTGATTTTCTGTATTATATGTTTTGAACATTTTTTCGATAAAAAATACTAATTTTTTAATATAAAATATTGATATAAAATTTTCACTAAAAAATATTATGTTTAACTTATACTTTTTTGCATAATCAAATGAAAATATTAACTACGTATCAAGATAGGAGTTCTATTTCAAACTCAATCCCTCGTACTATTAATTTAAGTGCAAAATAAAAAAATTTAATATGATGAATAAGTTATAATGAAAATAATAAAATCAAAGCTATCATTATCTAATCAAAATTCATAATTCCTTAAATTTCATGTTACCATAATAAATCCGCATATGTTACGTCCTAATCCACCATCAACACAATTTAATGATCTGCTCTCTTTTTCTGGGAAAATTTCGTACTTTAAATTATTTTAATAATAATTAATTTCACATTAATTTATTTTATTAGGGCTCCCCTAACTGTATTTCTGGCTCCATTACTGCATTACATATATATATATATATATATATATATATATAATTGTTATAATCGCACTAATAAAGCGCTATAAATAGAGGATTACAATCCATTTATGACCATATGCTATTTTTATTCAGAGGAGACTTTCTTGTGTCTGTTCAATGCAGAAGACTTTGTAATTAATGTAATTTAAAACAGTTTGTAAGTACGATATTATCCGATATGGTCAAAAGATTTTATCATATTTAAATGAAATTGTATTTGCTTTTTTATTGTAACTCTAAAATATTTTTTTGAATATATACATATTATTATTTTTTACCTAGAACTTGTGATTATGTTGATATTAATATATTGCATTGAGATTTAATCTTTGTAGGGTGTAGATAATATTCTCTATTTGATTTTGTGTTTCATCTAGTATTTACTGATAACTTTCACAAAATAAAAAATAATTTGTGTGTTTGAAATGTGATGCAAGAAAGAATTAAAACAAGAAATTGAGACAGTAGGTGTCAAATTCATATTATTTAGTTGCCAGAAGAATTATATATATATATATATATATAAACAGTAATTCTTCAGTGCAGTTTGCCTTTGTTTTTGAGAAACAAAGCCAAATGTTTGAGCATTTCCTTGGACTTTTTGCTATTGGGAAAACGAAGATTAAAGATATGATCTTCAGCCTTGACCTCCACAACCTTCACGATTCCAGCCCATTTACTCCTCTCCAATGCTTTCTCATAATACCACCCCCTCTCACTCAAAACATCCATTTCAGCAACATAAACCAGTACCCTCTTGCACCCTAGCTTAGAAAGATTCGGATCCAGGACCGGGTTCGATAACGGGTCATCGAACCCCGTAGAATTCGGATATGCATGGATCCATATACTCTCCACCCAGGCTACCCTTTTGGGGTACCTAGCTTCAATCCCGATCCGCTTGCTCCCCCAGAAATGTGGGCAGTTCAGGAACATCCCATGCAGATTGATTCCCCAACCCACTTTTGCCGACCCCGCCCGGATAGCCATGTTGTGTGCGATATTAGCTCCGGCGCCGTCTCCGCCTAAATAAACGTACCCGAAATCGACGTAGTTTTTTAACCAACCCTCAGTTCCATTGCCCTTGCAGTGAGAGAAAGCCCATTTTAGGGCTAGCCAAGAATCATGATAGGCAACAGGAAGAGGGTGTTCAGGGGCTAATCTGTAATTTACAGACACCGCGACGACGTTAGCTTTCGCAACTAGGGAGTTCAAGTGGTTGTAGTAAGTTGGAGAGAAGGGGGATTCTGTGAAAAATGCCCCGCCATGGAAGTAGACAAGAAGAGGAAGTTTATGGGTTGGAGTGACATTTTTAGGCAGAAAAAGCCTGGCAGAGATCTTAAGTTTTGGATGAATGTTGATGTCTTTGGACAGAACCCCAATCCTCGAATCGAATGATGGAGGAACAATCACTGTTCCTGTCAATCTTTGAATCCTCCCATTTTGGTATACTCTTATGAACGGATCGATTTCGTACAGTAGGTCTGAGGAATTTGAAAAAGATGCTGATACAAAAAATAAATTATAAGAAACAAGCATTGGGAGAAGAAATTTTTTGACACCAGACATGGTGACAAACTGGGTTGGAGTTAGGGAGCAGTTAGGTGAAATATATACGTCTGTGTGCACACAAATTCTTTATATTATTTATGATTTTATCTTGTATTAAATAATAATCACCAGGTGTTATGGATATATAATATATAATGAGTATCAATATTAATGAAAACTAGATGAAACATAAAATAAGGTAAAAGATGATCCGTACCCGTTTGTGTGAGAAGGTTTACACTTCTTCTTCCAGGTATTATTAATTCTGGTCAGCTAATACATGTTTGAAAAGAATATCTAGAGTAGAATGGAAGCAAGATTTCTATTTATAATACATGGAAGAAACTGAATATTTAATATTACTTATATATAATATATAAAAAAACTGAATTAGAAAAAAATTTAAAATAAAAATAAAACTGTTTATCTATATATTTGATATATAGCATATATGATGGGGTGTATATATATGCAATGTGCTAATACACATATATATATATATATATGTATATATATGTAGTGTGTGTACCTTTTATATATATAATATATGTAATGGATGCATACCATCATCCATCTGTATCACATGTAACATATATATATAGATATGTATATATATATATATATATGAAATAAAAATGTCAGTGAATATGATGCTTTTAATTTTTAGATTAAAATATTATGCTCGATGACGTTTTTTTCCAAACAACGTTAGGCCCGATGAAGTTTTACCTTATTTTGGTAACGCTTTCTAAAATCACACCATTTTATAAAATCTTTATTTTCTTTAATTTAATTTAATTTATTAGATTTATATATATATATATATTAAAATATATGTAATATATTTAATATGAAAATTCATTTAATTTTTTATTTATTTTATATTTTTAAATTATTTGAGGTAAAATTTTATAAAACCATTTTATAAAATCTTTATTTTCTTTACATTATTTAGGTAATTAAACCAAAATAATTTTATTTTTTCTTTATTTTATGTTTTTATGGATTTATTTATTTCTACTATTATTGGAGTTATTTTTTCAAAAATCTTTTTGTTAGATTTGATACCCACTATCGTAGAATCCTCCCGTAAAATTATTGACTTATAATAGCAGAAGTAGTTGAATAATTGACGAGGTGATGAGACAGAATTATAAAATAAACTAGCGAGAACCCATGAAATTATGAGATAATTTGAAAAATTGGAATAAAATAAATTTATTTATATTATAATAATCAAATTAATAAATATATTAACTCATCAATAACCATCTCTGCAACTATATTATTAGCATATAATTTTTTAGTTATAATTAATACAACATTTAGTTAAATTACACAAAAAAATATAATAAAAGTGTATGAATTATGAGATAATATAATATAACTTATAATGAGAATAAACCAAATAAATTCATTAACCAAATAAATATATAAAGGTAACAATGAAAAACATATTTGTCTACAAATAATCTATCTTAAATAGTTTATATATATATATATATATATTTTTTTTTTTTTTTTGTAATTTTGAATATAATGATTATTACGTATTTTTCTATTATCCAATGAAAAATATATATAACAAAGGATTTTATTTAACATTAAAAAAAAATTTCTAAACGATAAATGGACTTCACTATGGTGCGCCTTTTGAAAATATGTTAGTTGGGCCCATAAGGTTTTCAATACCCCAGCAAGCCCACTCTCTTAGTTGCAATTGCAAAGTTGGATTTCATCCAATTTTAATGATTACTTTAAATTTAATTTTAAATATTTAGATTTTCGTTAATTCAAACTTCTGGTTGTTAGGTTCTTGATTTAATTTTTTTTATCTTAATTATTAAGTTGTAGGATTGAGTTTTACTTTATCAACATAAGTATATTATTATGTAATTATATAATTACATAATTTGAAAAAATCTGAGGCTTATCTAATCTTCTAACTAATGTTAGTGTAAATCTAAGGAGAATAAATTAGGTTAATTTTGTTACTTGTTACGTGACATGCAAAACTAGTCCTGAGTTTTGGCCTATGAAAATAGATGTTGCAATTTAGTCCTGTTATTTCCCAGTAATCATGTGCAATATAATTATATTTGATGGTGAGCATCAAGGGTTAATTCACAGAATTATTATGGAAACCCAATAAAATATAGTAGATTTACATGTACATCCTACACTAACTTTCGACCTCTACTAAAACAAAAAAATAACATAATTTTAATGTTTCCTAATTCCTATAATTTAAAATATACTCTAACTTAATCAACCCCACCATAAGAGGTAATCAGCTTATAAAACCCTAGCCTTTCTCATGATGGGGTGGTGGCGCAGTTGGCTAGCGCGTAGGTCTCATAGCTTCTGAGGTATCCTGAGGTCGAGAGTTCGAGCCTCTCTCACCCCAATTAATTGACCATTTTTTTTTTGTTTTTGATATATAAAAGCAATTTATTAATAACACACAGCACATATATATATATATATATATATTTTTTTTTTCTGTCAAATGCATCTGCACAATTGGGGAAGGAAATAATTATTTAAATAAGAAAATAGTTCATAATTTTTTTCATTACATATTCATTTCTAATGAATAAAACTATATATATGAGGTTTGAAATATAAAATACGTTCTTGGTGGATTGATAGTAGTGTTATATTTTGATATTTTAAAATAATTAAGATCACTCATTTTATGTTAATTACTTTCTATCTCAATATTAATTGTGGTTTAAAATAGTTTTGTTGGATTTGAGTATTTGTAGTAGTGGATATAATCTAAAATTATAACAATTAATGAACAATTTTATGAATAAAAAGAATCTGAATGGGACATATGGCATTAGCGTTGTACAATTCTATGATCAAGAAATGCAGCAAAATTGCTCAGCATTGCAATGGCGTTTGGAGAGCTGGGAAACCTGACTCCAAAATCGTGTTCTTCCCCTTCAGCTTCAACAACCTTGACAACTCCTTTCCAATTACTTCTCCTCAATGCTTGCTTGTAATTCCATCCCCTACCCCTCAAGATATCATTTCCGGCTACATAAACCAGCACCCTTTTACACCCTAACCTCCAAAGATTCGGATCCAAATCCGGGTTCAATAGCGGGTCGTCGAGACCTTTTGAATTCGGGTATGCATGTACCCAAATACTCTCCATCACGTTTCTCACTATGATATTGCTACCCTCCTTCCCAAGCAGCTTCTTCCCCCCAAAATGTGGGCAATTTAGAAACAACCCATCTAGAAAAAACCCACCCCTTTTATCCAACCCGGCCCGAATACCCATGTTATGTGCTATATTAGCACCTGCACTATCCCCACCTACATGAACATGCCCAAAATCAACGTAGTTCTTAATCCATGGCTCACTGCCCTTGCCTTTCACGTGAGAAAATACCCATTTTAGGGCTAGCCAAGAGTCTCGATAACCAATGGGAAGAGGGTGCTCGGGGGCTAATCTGTAATTTACCGACACCGCGACGATGTTAGCTTTCGCCACCACGGAGTTCAAGTGTCTGTGGTAGGATGGTGAGCAGGCAGATTCAGTGAAGAAACCACCCCCATGAAAATAGACAAGAAGAGGGATTCTGGCATTTGGATTAGGGTTTTGAGGAAGGTATAGCCTAGCAGTTATGTTCAATCTTGGTTCAATGGCGATGTCCTTGGATTGTACTCCTGTGATTGGATCAACCGATGCAGGTACAACATCTGTTCCGATGAATCTTTGGATTGTACCATTGTTGTAGACTCTGATGAAGGGAAAGATATCGTACAGTATGTCTGAAGAGTTTGGAGAAATTGATGTTGAAAGAGATGGAAAAACAAGAAAGATGAAGAAAAGAAAACAATTTTTGGACATGGTGAAGATTATTTTGGTCCACTTTACTGGATTACGAATTAATTATAGTGAGACTGTGATCATAATGAAGTTTGATGAAAGAACACATTAAGTGCATTAGATTCATCAGTATGGCTTTTCTTTTCTTGTTATAGAATTTGCAGTTGGAAAATAATTTTAAAGAAAAATAATTCTTAATATACAAAATTGCATATATATATATATATATAACAATGAACAGAGAAGCTTGCACAAAATTGATGTCATGTGAACAGAGATTAAATTGCAAATTAAAGTAATTGCTTTTGTTAATAAATAAATAAAAAATCAAAAGAACCAGATTTCATTAATTGCATAGCTTTACCTAAAAAGAAAAAATCGTTTAACTTTCACCATGTCTCCTATATGATTTTCAAATTTATGAATTTATCATAATATACTGTGTAACTTTTAATTATGTTCAATTTATGTTTGGTTTTACCAGAATTTTAAAATGTCACCCAAAATTGATGACAAGACACATTACTTGTCACATTGACCCGATCCTGATGTTATCTAGGAGTGGCAAAAATATCGATATATTGCACTTATCGTACTGAAAAATATTGAAAATATAAAAAAAATTAAGATACCAAATTTTTTTGTCCAGTAACGGTATGAATATATATTTTTATTTTTTGTATATCGGTATACCTACCGATATATTGAAATATTGAAACATCTTCAATACACCTGTAATTCGGTATGACACGGTACATCATAAATTTCGATATAAAACGGTATACCAAAAATTTGGATATAAAACGGTATACCAAAATTTTGGTATACAGTAAGGTATGAGTGATACTAAATTTTTTGTTACGATATCGATATGAATTCTTTGCTTACCAAAATTTTGATACGGTATACAGTACGACGTAAAATTTTCGGTACACCGTATCATACCAATTTTTACATATACCGTAACATACCCTGTGAATAATTGTTTTTGAAATTTTAGATGAACATTTTCTCGATTACTAATATTTATCAATTCCTAATAATCAAGAATTCTTGTTTAAGCTTTTGAAATTTTGGACGAACATTTTCTCGATTACTATATTATCAATTCCTCATAGTCAAGAATTGTTGCTTAAGCTTTTGAAATTTTGGATGAACATTTTCTCGATTATTAATATTTATCAATTCCTAATAGCCAAGAATTCTTGTTTAAAATACAGACTGTCACAACGTCAAAGCATTGAATGGGCAAAAATATTCAAAGTCGGACAATAGATTATAGAAATATTAATAAAGTCAATCATTGATCAATAATGAAGGGCTTGAAACTAAATATCAAAACAGGAAAGTATGCAATCATATACAATACTTTAAGTAATTCACAAATAATGGATGTTATATATTATAGAAGACGCGTGTCAATAGTATCGAAAAAAATAAATAATATTTAAAATAATAAAGGTGAGGATCTCCTGTGGATGAGAAAATGGTGGGAAAGCTACACTTTGATAAATTCAACTTTGTGCTTGATTGAACGTAATATTGAAGGAAGAATGGCAAAGTCATCAGATATTTGTCTTGTTTTTTCTTTCATTGAATAAAATATTTTTCATAGATAAAAATATGTTAAACAAAATTTTAAATACTTATAAATAAATAAAGATATTAAAAAATAAGAATAAAAGACTGTATCTTTAAAAGTGCATCGGGCATCCTAATTCTAAGTGCCACCCCGAGTATGGGGAGAAATACATAAATTATGTATGAACGTGTATACATTATTGGGTGACTTGAGTTTCAATTACCACCGAAATGTTAATTATCAAATTGTTTACTTATCTATATCTATATTTATAGGTAATATAAAAGAAGAATCCATACAATTATGCTAATTTTCTACATTTTTTGTTAAAAAGATATATTTAAAAAATGGATATTTTATTTAATTAAATTTTAAAATTCGACTAATTTATTTATTACAAATATGTTTTTGACATGTGATATATATAAAATTTGATACTAGCGTTGTATATATCAAAATAAAATATTACATTCAAAAGATGAAATATATATTTTTATGAGTTAAATTATTTATTTTTGTTTTGATATATGTGCTATGTTTGAGTAAAAAGTGGATTAAAATCTTATATGAATATGAGACAATATAAAAATATTAAATATTTTTTATAAATAAAATATTATATTATTTAAAGTATAAAATTAATTTTTTCATTTTTATCTTTTGTTTTGATTTTAAATATTCATATTGACGTTAAGAAATTATAGTGCGTTGGATTGAGTTTGAAATCTAAAATTCACTTTGTCGTGCAATTTATTATTTATTAGATTATTTTTTTGAGATGATGACAATTAGGGCATCACATAAAATTAGGGCATCTAAATTTTATTGTCCTCACAAAATTTAATAATTTTAATTTATTCAAACTTTTATCATTATGTAATATAATTAGTATAATTAATATTGTATATATGATATATATATATATATATATTAATATAAATAATACAAACTTTCACAACGTTTATAAATTATGCAATAATTAGCCAAAAGAATGTATTTTTTTTTAATTAAAGTCAATTACCTAAACCGTGTAATGGTAATGTATCAAATATTGACCCTCATGGCTCGAATTTATTAAACTAATTTGAAAAGTATGACTAAAAAATTTGTAAATAACTATTAAAGTAAAGTTATAAATTAAATCTAATTATTGTAATTTGAAACTATTTTATAAATTATATGTTTAGTAAATTAATTATACATCTATAATGAGTATTTTGATTTGATCAATATTTCAATTTCTTTTTAATATTTTTATATCTTATTTTGTTTAATAAAATATTAGTTATAATGAAGTAGTTATTTTGTAAATAAATATATTTTTTTTTCATTTTATAATATCTAAACTCTATTATACTATTATCAATTGTATGATTTGATGTGTAAACAAATAATCTTATGAGATTTTTTTTTGTACAACCCATAAATTTCACGGACTTTCGAGAAGGTTATGTAAAAATATACTGTCGATATATATATATATACACACACACAAAAAAACACACTAAATGTCTTTTTTTTTTTTGAAGTTTTTTGCGTTACTTACAATTGATTATTTAATTTATTCTTCTTAGTGATTTTTTCTTTTTACTGTCATGCCAAATTTGCATCTTTAATTTCTAATTATATAGCAAATGATGTAACATTAAAATTACATATGCACTCACCAACCATAAAATGCAAATTCATAAAAAAAATTGAAAAAGTAATTTTATTCGATTACATAAAAGAAGAGCTACACATGTAATTCTTCATCAGCTTGTTGCTGGTATTGATCATAATAAGAAAAAAATAAAATTAAGAAATAAAACACGAACATAAAATGGGAAAAAAACAATAATAAAAAATAAAAATCGAATAATTTTGAAATATAGGATCCCATCGCAAAAGAAACCCAATCAGACATTGATAAAAGCAGCGACTCTCTTGATCATGGCCATGGCGTTTGCAGTGTGAGGAGCAAACACACTGAATAGATGATCCTCCCCTTCAACTTCGACAACCTCAATCTCTCCTTCCCACCCACTCGCAATCAAGGCCTTCTTATAGTACCATCCCCTAACGCTCAAAACGTCCTTCTCTGCAACATAAACCAGCAATCTCTTGCACCCGAACCTTGACAGCTTCGAATCCATGGCGGGATTAATCCTCGGATCGTCGCACCCTGTCGTCCCTGGACACACGTAGCTCCACAGTCCTTCGACGTAGCTCTTCGGAAACATCTCGTGCGTCTCTTCGTTCCCGATCGGATCCTTTCCCGCGAAAAACGGGCAGTTGAGGAAAACCCCACTTAAATGGATGCCCTCCAGCCCCTCTGACCCGACCCGCATTGCCACGCTGTGTGCGAAGTTGCCACCCGGGCTGTCTCCGCCTAAATAAACCCGGTCCAGATCAGCATGATTCTTTATCCACTCCTCGGCGGTGCCGGATTCAGAGGCAACCCATTTGAGGGCTTGCCAGCAGTCCTCGTACGCGGCGGGGAGAGGGTGCTCAGGGGCTAGTCGGTAGTTTAACGATAAGGCGACGACGTTGGCTTCTGCTACCAGGAGATTGAGGTGTTTGTGGTAGAGCGGAGAGAATGCGGATTCTGCAACGAATGCGCCGCCGTGGAAGTAGACAAGAAGGGGGAGCTTCCTGCCGGAAGTGGCGGCGGTCTTTGGCAGGAAAAGCCTTGCGGAGAGGTTAACGTCGGGTGCGACAACGACGTCTTTGGAATGAACACCTGTGTCTGGATCGACTGATGCCGGAACGAAGTCGAGGTTCCACAGCCTTTCGAATCGACCGTCTTTGTATACTTTTAGTAAGGGAGAAAAATCGTGGAGCAGCTCTGCGTTTGACGCCATTGAAGGTTTGAGTGTGAGGAGTTGGGTTGAAGACGGAAGGGCAGAAGTTAGTTAGTTATATAGAGTGAAACAAAATGTGGAAGGAAATATTTGAATTCTTGGAAATTGGAGGATTGAAAGAGTCCTGTCAATTTTTTGCTGCGATCCCTGTCTTCTGGTAAACGGCTGTCAGAACTGGAATGCGTTTGTTTGTTCAAAGGTTGTTGATTATATTAGGGCAGTGCTTATTTTTATAAATAAGGATTAGGGTGGTTAGGAGAAGCGTGTATTATTTATTCTATCCCACATTTACTTCATGTGATTCATTTGATAAGTTATCTGTTTTTTTTTTGGTTTACTTGATGGGATTACATACATAGGCTGCAACAAATGACAAAAATACCCTTGCACACACTAAATAATAATAATAATAATAATAACAACAACAACAACAATAATAATAATTAATATAGTTATAATAATAAGAATAATAACAGTAAAAATAAAAAAATACAATAATAATAATAATAACTATAATAATAAAAATATTATTAATAATAAAGATAAAAATAATAATTACAATAACAGTATAGTAGTAGTAGTAATAATAATAATAATAATAATAACGATAACGATAAAAATATTAATAATAATCCTAATAATAATAATAATAACAATAATGATAATGATAATGATAATAATAATAATAATTATTATTATTAAGAATAACAGTATTAATAGTAATAATAATAATAATAATAATAATAATAACAGTAATAATTAAAATAGTTATAATAATAAAAATAATAACAATAATAGTAAAAATTTACAATAATAATAAAAAGAATAATAACAGTAATAGTAAAAATTATAATAATAACTAAAATAATAAAACTATTAATAAGAATCGTCATAATAATAATAATAACGATAATAATAAAAATATTAATAATAATTATAATAATAATAAGAAAAATAATAAATAAGAATAATAATAATACAATAATAATAAAAATAAAAATAATAATTATAATAATAATAAGAATAATAATATAAATAATAATAATAATAACGATAATAATAAAAATATTAATAATAATTGTCATGATAACATTAGCGATAATAATAATAATATTAATAAATAATTATAATAATAAGAAGAAGAATAATAAATAATAATAACGATAAAAATAAGAATATTAATATTTCTAATAATTACAATAATTAAAAGAAGAATAATAATAAATAATAATAACGATAATAATAAGAATAATAATAATTATTATAATAATAATAAGAATAATAATAATGAATAATAATAATATAACGATAATAATAATAATAATAATAATAATAATAATAATAATAATAATAATAGGGTGAAGAAAGGAAGTAGGTTTAAGTGGGGGTATTTTTGTTATTTTGAAACATATCCTAAGGAGTGATAACTAATCCCACAAAAAATGGGAGGATACATAATTCACCCTAATCAGCTCAAATTTTTTTAAATTCGTGTCTATCCTGGATATTCGAAATAAAATAACTTTTTTATCATTCTAAGTTAACGAAGGATAAGGTTGGATAATATATCCTTATCCAACCTTATCCCTTAAAGTAAACACTGCCTAGAAGTTTTAAAGTTGAAACAATCGAATTCCAAGTTCTGGGAAGTCAATATGTACGGTGGACACCTTTTTCTTGTTCCATGTAAATACATCAATAATAGAATAAAAAGATTATTTCATTAATACTTCAAAATCCCCATAGTATTCTTACTGGACACACCCAACTATTCACAAACCCAAACCTAACCCGAAAAAATAGCTCGACTTATATAACCCAACAAACACCGTGCAAGTTATTAGAAAAGAAATTGGTGTCGATGGAACATAAATTTAAAGTTGGAGATGTGTTAGGTTAGAATTATCAAACAGATTAAATTAGCCCAATTCAATTAAGACACAACTCGTCATGTGCCGACTCATGACCAATCCACCAACAATGTCAAGTTAAGTGGATTAAATAAAACATGCTAGACAGGAAAAGATATTCAATTCAGTCTAAATTCAGTGCGAGAAAGTCCAAACCTATAACAATCTATCAGATGAGCCAGCTCTTGATCGTTAAATATTCTTGAAATATAGAGGGGGGAGAGTGAGAGGAGCACTAAAAATGAATAGATTTTAAGAAATTTATATAGTGAGATGGAATGTAATATGTGTCTGGTTTTGAAGCAAAATGGGAAACATGAATAATCACCGAATTATAGATACAAAAAAATATCAAGTGTACGTTGGAGTGTGGAAGTGATGGCCCCAATACCACATTAATTTGACAAATTTCTAGGGTTGCAGAGAGAGAGAGAGAGAGCTACGTAATATTTCAGAGTTATACAGAGTTTTTTATTTTTTTTTTTGAGAGTGGAGAAAAATTACATCAATCGGTTTCCATTTTCCATAAAATATTGTCCACTTTAATAATTATGACGTCAATATATATTTTTAAATGCTAAAATAAGGTATTAACCATTGACCAATCAATTTACATATATTTAACCCCACCAGTTACAAATAACAAAAATAATATTGTTTTCATTAAATTTACCAAACTAAATTAAATATTCATAAGCTCGCCTGCTATGCACTACCAGACAATGATAAACCCATTTCCATACCGGGACAAATATATAAAGCAGCGCATCAAATTGCAATTCGGATCCTATTTACTACCATATTTCATTTATCCTAGAAAATTACTATATAATAAAATTTATTTAAATTAATAACTTTAGAACAAATCAGTCAAAATTAATTAATCATTGAACACTAATTTAGCGTATAAATTATGAATCAAAACATAAGAAAATTTTACATTAAAAATTTAATTAGCTAATTAAATTTGAAATATTTCACTGGACTTTATGTAGGTATTTATGTTTTTGTAAAAAATTGGTTAAATAGATACTTTTATTAATGTTCTCAAATTTATCAAAACAACTACTCTAAGGAAGCCCATTTTTTTTTATTGCGTTTAAACGGGTCTCTGCTGGTGACGATCTCGCAGCTCTCTTGCTGACCTGACCGACATGCCAGCGTATTACCGACTCACTCAGAGAGCGACCAAGCTTACAACACAGCAAAGGATGTCACAATGGCATGAAAGAGAAATCGCCAAAGTGATAGGTTGGCGCGGACTTGTGTTAAAACCGGCCTTCTAGTACATATATATTACACAATTATTTCAACCGATTAATAATATAATATTAGAATGTATATAAATTGTTTTTAGGTAAATCTTATGTGATAAAATTGGAGTTATAAATATGAATTTGTGCACAAAAATGTTTGAATTAGTCAACTTGCAAATTGATTAAGTGGAGAGATAATTGGTCCAATTAATTAAAGATTTTGATAGAAACAAAAAAGGGCGTTTTAATAAAAATGAGTGGGTCTTATGACGTTCGATCCATTGATGATTTAATAAAAGTGTGAGTAGATATGACGTTTTTTACATTTTGAAATTTTAAGAACTACATAAATGTTCTTATTGGATATTTCCAATAATATGACTATCTTAATAACAAAGGAATTTCAAAATATAAAATTATTTAACAACAATTTAATACATTTGTATTAAATATAGAATAATACTATGTGTATCATTTTTTCAAACCTTTATATGTGTATTAATACTAATATATATTTATATACACACACACACATCATTTAGTACTTATAACTTTATTTAATAAATATTAATATAGTCAAAATAAAAAAGTAATAATTTGTAATATACTCAAAAGTAAAAATATTAAAAATTAATTTTATACGTAAATACTATCTTGTTTTAAAATTAATATAATTTACAGTTATAACATTTGTTATAATATAATATATATCTATTATTTTTGTATATAAATATGATAATATTTATAGATATATAACATACATATCTTTTATATATATAATTAAATATAATAATATATATATGTATCATAATAAATATATATATGCGCATGTGTAGTGCGCATATATTTACAAATCAAAGAATAGAAACATGATGCCCGGTGACGATGTTGTATAATAGTTGAGGAAATAAATTGCAACGCACCTTTTTTGCTCTCATTAAATTTCAATTGCTGAATTACTTTCAGATTCTATTTTGTTAAAATAGAGTTTTCAAATTATAATTTTGGATTTTATATTGAAAATCATCAAATATAATTAAAAAATAAAATAAAATTGTTGTTCTCATGTAAATCATATGTAGGACTAATGAATCAAGCTCGTATCATCCTACATAACCAACAATATTAAAGTAAAAAAAACAAAGAGAAATATACAAAATTAATCGATCATGTTCAGCATTCAGTTTAGTGTCTACAAACACAAGAGAATAAAAATTCTAACAATAAGAAAATCAACAATTCATTCAGTAGGTTCATATTTTACGTATTTACAACACCTTCCCTATACAAACATGGAGAATCAAGAGTTCATTTGATAATGTCCATCGATCGCTCCCTCAATGAAAACCTCGTTTGTTAAACTCGATCGAAGAAAACGAGTAGATGACAAGAGTACTTAGCATGTCATGTATGTACACATTTGTTCCATTGCAATATGGTAATACTAAATTTGAAACTCTCTCTCTTTTTTTTTCTTTAAAAAAATAAAGAAAATTAACTTAGGACATTTCCTTCCCACTATGTAATCTTTTTTTTTTTTTTTTTGGCCACATTATTCAATTTGAACTATTTATTCTATAGTAATATGTTATAATTTGTTTTCAAAAAAAAAATATATATATATATATATATATATGTTATATTTTACCACATACAATATTTTTTGTCATTTTATTGAATTTGAACGATGTACTTTTTTACACTTTGAAACCTAATTTTTATTGTTATCTTAACCATTTTCTCGGTAATAATTTAATATGTATAAAAACGTAAATAATCAACATTTTATTTGGTGATTTCATATTTAATGTGAACCAATTTTTTATTATACTACTTTTTGTTTCAATTTTTTGAATTTTTCTAAATACTTTTCTAAATTTTAATTGTAAATAATAATAAAATTTAAGAATTTTGATTATAATTTTAAAATTTAATTATTTGGTGATTTTCAATATAAAATCAAAAATTATAATTTGAAAACTCTATTTTAACAAAATAGAATCTGAAAGTAATTCAGCAATTAAAATCTAATAACATCTATAAATTCTTTAATATATAGAAGATGGATCCTGGCCGGCTCATCTAGGTCAGGGCTGAGACTATCTTGGGCCTATATTCATAGGCTTGGGCTACGATGGGCCTAAACTAGGTTGAGTTGAATATTTTTTTTGAGCCCATAATGGCCCATTTAATCTATTTAACTTTGCATTATTTATGAATTGGTTGTAAGCATTGATTTTCTTTAGGTTTCAACAGATATGATGATTGATGTAGTGGGCTATTTGTTAAAATTAGATTTTTGCACATGTATAGGATAATTAATAATAATAATAATAATAATTATTATTATTATTATTATTATTATTAAATATATAAATTAAGACAAAAATAAAATATTAAAATGTATATTTATAAAACAAAGTAGGAGGTTGTGGTAAAAATATATAAATTAAGACAAAAATAAAATATTAAAATGTATATTTATAAAACAAAGTAGGAGGTTGTGGTAAAAATACAAAATAATAATAATAATAATAATAATAATAATAATAATAATAATAATAATAATAATAATAATTTATATGTGTGATTAACACACATGTGTTTTTTTTAATCTTCTAATGGAAATTTGTTTTTTTAATAATACAAAAAAAATTAAAATACCACATTTAAATAGATTTTAAATATATTTGTTGTTTATAAAATAAAATATTAAATAAAATTTTCAAGTATATTCAATATAAAATGTTAGAAATCTTAGGATTTTAATTAAATTAATTTGAAAATGGTAATTTTCATATTCAGTATACGTATATTTACCATCTCCCACAAAGATAATTTTCATATTCACACAGCATGTATTTTCCATCCCACAACAATAATTTCATTATTAACAGGACATGTATTTACCACATTCCACAATAGTAATTTCTATATGCACACAGCACACTGCAGATATTTATCACATCCCCAACGGTAGAGTGCCTTGCTGTAGAAGGAAGGCGGTGTAATTTGCATTATTGTGATATAATCTGAACAACTTTCCATCTGCAGATATTTACCATATCCCACCAACATAATTTCCATATAGTGCAGTGATGTAGAAGGAAGGCGGTGTGGTATAATTTGCACTATTGTGATATACTCTGTGTGTGTGTGTGTATATATATCACCATTTATATTTGTCAAACTTTCCTAATTCAGCCAAAATTTTCCGTTACCCTTCTCTCTCTATATATATATCTCACGCTGTTTTCTTTATTTTTCATTTTCCTCACGCTGATGGACTCGATATAAGTAGATTCGATGGTAGGACGCCCTAGTGTTCACCTCCAATGGTATCACCGATGCTATGCATGTAAGTAATCACCGCCCCTGTTTCGCTATATCCTAGCGTATTGAATCTTCTATATAGATACAAGACGAAGAGGTGAGAATTCATTGGTAAATTATGTAAGTTGCATCACATATTTATGCGTGATTGTATACTCTATCTTAAGTTCTGCTAGAGGTAAACTCAAACAGCTTTAATGCAATTTAGATCTGCCTAATTAACTAGTTGGACAGTATGAAGTTGCTCTACATTCATATTTCGTGCATTTAAATCCAAATCCTGAACCTACCAACGGCTCGTATCACTTCTCTGAATGGTATTCTGATGCATCAATTGAATAAGTAGATAGGTCCTGTTTCTAAACATTTGTGATTTCTTTTGCCAAATGATGGGGAGATAATACAGATGACTTCATTGATTCATATGTATATCTGGAAAAACAATATTTTTTGCATGTTGCGGTTTTGAGTTTTAGTTGAGATTTGCTCATATATATTTTATTCATGAGCATAAGATCATGATTGCCCACAAGGAACATTTATGTTTCGTCTTTTGTGTTCTTGTAGATTGGAAGGCTAGAAGTGCTCCTGATCAGGTATTTATCTACTATGAAGAGGAAAGATGATTGAGAGATAGCAGCTATGAGTACCTAATAGGCTTCTGCGAGTAAGGTTTGGTATTCAATCTTATATATGTTTTTTTAAATTTTATTTTCTTTATATATATGCACAATAAAACTCCTTTTGTTTTAGATCTGTTTAATGTAATTGGACTTCTTGTATAGAAGTAAACAAGGTTCATGGCACTTGAATTATGTGTTTACCCTTTTGCTAAAATAATTTCATAGTAATGGCCACACTTTAATATTAGTACACATAATCAACATTCACCTCAGAATGCTAATGATGATGAAGGCTTTCCAGCTTCTTTTCTGTTTAAAGTTCACATGACAATGTTGGAAAGCATAAAGTTTTAACTTCCAATAAGCTTAGGTTGTGAACACCGTTCAATTATATGCAGCCATTTATTAGTAGTTTTCCAAGATGAGGCATATTTGATACTTATGCTGCAATCACGTGTATAGTTTTTCGAGAATGACTATCCTTCAGATATACTTCTCGGGAATTTGAGGTCAATTTGTAGTGATTTTCTGGTTGATTAACTTTTTAACTACAGAGCAGCAGAAGTTGGACTACGATAAAGTGGAATTCAGCAGGTATGAAGGGGTCTGAATACTACTTTCTCCACAATTATATTTGTTACTTCCAATATGTTATACCCAAACAAAACTTTTACCAATTAACATGACCACAACTTTCTTTATTTTGGAATTATTTAGTGGTGGGTGGTGTAACTGAGAGGCTCTTTGTGGATGGAGGAAGGTCCTCAGATGTTTCAGCCGAGCCTTTTTAAAATAGGTAGGTCTTTCTTTTGAGTAATGCACTTGGGCTAGAATAGATGAACCTGATATTGCAATTTCATTTCACCTTATTAATTTGTGTTTAAGATTATAGCAACAAATATTGGAGAAAGATATTGCCAAGATTGACTCAGTGCAAAGAAATGATTACCTACAAATTGGAGTAATCATAAACAACCAATGGAACAGTTGGAGGTTTTGTGATCTTAATCAGCTGAAACCATTGCATTGATTGAACGAAATATGGCATAAAGTAAGAAATGAAGAAGGTGCTTGGGAAAACAAGGCTACCTTGTGCTATCATTTCTTCTCTTTAGTTTGAGTTTAAAACTCACTTTCATGTGAGATCTTTTTTTTTTTTTGCTATTCATATTAATTATGTTTGGAAACAACTACCACTCTTCTCGTGCCAAACATGATTATAGAGAATTGTCTTCAAATATTTTAATTGAATTTATTGGCCTTTATATCTCTAAGCATGCCTTGATTATGTTTTTCTATCATCATTTACAACCTTGAACCTGGTGCAGTTTATAAATGTATATTATACAGGAAAATATGAAGAGATGAGTATGATGCTTGGGTGAAATAGGTCGACGCGTTGATGGCAGTTTAGATTAATCCTCAGGCAAAGAGAAAACGATGGTGTAAGCTATTTTTCATTTCGTTCTTTGTTCTGTATCCCTTTTGTGCAGTTTTTTATTCTCAATAAAAGTCATGATTTCATACACCAAATAAAAGTACAAAGAAAATTTTCAGTTTTCTTTCTGTATGTGAATCTCCTTAAGAAGATGAGGTGAAGTGAAGTTGAATAGACCAATCTGTGGATAATAATGATGTTTTGCGGGAGTGTATTCATGCAATTATCAGAACATTGTTGGTTACTCTTGGGGTTTTTTTTCAAAATAATGCGAAAAAATAAAAAAATTTACGAAATAGGCATGTTTTGGAACAGTTTTTAAAAATAGGTAAAACGTCACCGCCGGTGACGTTATTTCAAAAAAAGGTCACCGGAGGTGATGTTCTTTGTTTACATGTTATATATATATATATGTATACACACTGAGATATATATATATATATAAACTGTATGATATATATATATATATTTTTTAAATATATATTCTTATTAATATATATATATATGTATATATTGATAAAATATATATTTATATATCAAAATAAATATTAAAATATAATTAATAAAATTAAAATAGTATAATTTTATTTAAGATAATAAAAAATATTTAAATTTATTTTTATAATACATATATTATATATATGTATATGTATTTATAAAATATATATTTATAAATAATAATATATATTTTGAATATGTAATATATATTTTTATTTGTTAAGTAAATATATAAAAATATATATTAAATTATAATTTTAAAAAGAAAAATATTATAATATTATTTAAGATAATAAAAAAAATATTAAATTAAATAAGAATTTTTAATTATTAATTCATATTTAGAAAATAAATAATATATATATAATAATAATATATAAATATATATATATATTTTCAGATATTATATTTTGAAAATAAATAATATATATATATAATAATAATAATATATAAATATATATAAATTTTCGGATATTATATATTATTATTTAAAAATATATATTTTATATATATATCTATATATAATATATATTATATATAAATGTAAAAACGTCACCTTAGGTGGCGTTTACTGTAAAAAAAAATTTAATTTCATATATATATATATATTTATATATTATTATTATATACATATATATTATTTATTTTGAATATGTATATATATTTTTATTTATTAAGTAATTATTAAAAAATATAAATTAAATTATAATTTAAAAAACTAAAATGTTATAATTTTATTTAAGATAATAAAAAAATTATTTAAATTAAAGAATAAATTTAATTATTAATTCATATTCTAAAAATAAAGTAATATATATATATATATATATTTTTATATGTTTACTTAATAAATAAAAATATAAATATACATATTCAAATTATATATTATTATTTATAAATATATATATAATATATATTATAAAAATTAATCTAAATATATATATATATTTATAAAATATATATTTATATTCTAAATATATATTTGTTATAAATATATTTGTTATAAATTATATTTCTAAATTATATTTGTTATAAATATATTCTTTTAAATTATATTTCTAAATTATATTTGTTATAAATATATTTTTTATAAATTATATTTCTAAATTATATTTGTTATAAATATATTTTTTATAAATTATATTTCTAAATTATATTTGTTATAAATATATTTTTTATAAATTATATTTCTAAATTATATTTGTTATAAATATATTTTTTATAAATTATATTTCTAAATTATATTTGTTATAAATATATTTTTTATAAATTATATTTCTAAATTATATTTGTTATAAATACATTTTTTATAAATTATATTTCTAAATTATATTTGTTATAAATACATTTTTTATAAATTATATTTCTAAATTATATTTGTTATAAATACATTTTTTATAAATTATATTTCTAAATTATATTTGTTATAAATACATTTTTTATAAATTATATTTCTAAATTATATTTGTTATAAATACATTTTTTATAAATTATATTTCTAAATTATATTTGTTATAAATACATTTTTTATAAATTATATTTCTAAATTATATTTGTTATAAATACATTTTTTATAAATTATATTTCTAAATTATATTTGTTATAAATACATTTTTTATAAATTATATTTCTAAATTATATTTGTTATAAATACATTGTTTTAAATTTTAAATTTATAATATATATATAAAATTACACCATATATTTTCAGACATTGGCTGTGCCTCGGTGGTCAGAAGCTCGTTGGACGCGGCAGAGGTTCCGAGTTCGAGTCTTGGCAACCGCAATTTCTTTTGGGCCAAAAAAAATAAAAAAAATGAAAAAACGTCACGTTTCTGGCCCATATATGTTTGTATGTAGGGTATGTATGTATATTATATATATATATATAATATATATATATATATTTCAAATATTTCTGTATTTAAAGGAAATTATTTTATTTATTTTTTAGTTTTTATTATTTGTGTATATATATATATATTTTAGAAAATAAAATTACACATAATAATAATTTAAAATTATTCTTTAATTTAAATTTTTTTATTATCTTAAATAAAATTATAATATTTTACTTTTTAAAATTATAATTTAATATATATTTTTATATATTTACTTAATAAATAAAAATATATATACATATTCAAAATATACATATATTTTATAAATATATATATATATATTATATAAAAGAAAACAAAATAAAAAATATAATTTAGAAATATAATTTATAACAAATATAATTTAGAAATATAATTTATAACAAATATAATTTAGAAATATAATTTAAAACAAATATATTTATAACAAATATAATTTAGAAATATAATTTATAACAAATATATTTATAACAAATATAATTTAGGAATATAATTTATAACAAATATATTTATAAAACAATATAATTTAATATATATTTTTATATATTTACTTAATAAATAAAATATATATATACATATTCAAAATATATATTTAGAATATAATATATTTTATAAATATATATATATATATATATATTATTAATATATATTATTTTATTTTTAGAATATAAATATATATACATATTGCAAGTATATATTTAGGTTAATATATATATATATATATAATACAGGTTTTAATATATATATATATATATGTGTGAGTGTATACATATATTATATATAATAAATAAATAATAAAAAATATATATATATTCATGTATGATGTATGCATGTAGTGTATATACTATATATATATATATATATATGACACATAACAAATATAATTTTTTTAAAACGTCACCTTAGGTATTCTAATTTCGGATATATATATATTTATATATTATTATTATATATATCATTTATTTTGAATATGTATATATATATTTTTTATTTATTAAGTATATATATAAAAATATATATTAATTTATAATTTTAAAAAGTAAAATATTATAATTTTATTTAAGATTAAAAAATTATTAAATTAAATAATAATTTTTAATTATTAATTCATATTTTGAAAATAAATAATATATATATAATAATAATAATATATAAATATATATCTTTTCGGATATTATATATATTATTATTTATAAATATATATTTTATAAATATATATATCTATATATAATATATATTATATATATAAATCTAAAAACGTCACCTTAGGTGACGTTTATTGTAATTTTTTTTGATATATATATATATATTTATATATTATTATATATATATTATTTATTTTCAAAATATGAATTAATAATTAAAAATTATTATTTAATTTTATAATTTTTTTATTATCTTAAATAAAATTATAACATTTTACTTTTTAAAATTATAATTTAATATATATTTTTATATATTTACTTAATAAATAAAAAAATATATATATATACATATTCAAAATATATATTATTATTTATAAATATATATTTTATTAATACATATACATATATATAATATATGTATTATAAAAATAAATTTAAATATTTTTTATTATCTTAAATAAAATTATAATATTTTAATTTTATTAATTATATTTTAATATTTATTTTGATATATAAATATATATTTTATCAATATATACATATATATATTAATAAGAATATATATTTAAAATTTATATATATGATACAGTTTATATATATATATATATATATATGTCAGTGTGTATACATATATTATATATATATATATGACATGTAAACAAAGAACGTCACATAAGGTGACGTTCTTTAGTTTAAGTTTAAAATTGTCACCTCCGGTGACGTTTTTTCGAAATAACATCACCGGCGGTGACGTTTTACCTATTTTTAAAAACTGTTTCAAAACATGCCTATTTCGTAAAAATTTTTATTTTTTCGCATTTTTGAAAAAAAACCCCTCTTGGGCGCGCACTCACACACAAAGTTTTAATTTTGTAACAGTTGTGTTTGCTAGCTTTTATATTGAGCTTCCTTGAATTGAAGTTCCACTAAAGTAAATATATAAACACTTACGAGCTTCTTTTGTGTTACGAGCTTCAATGTACTATGACTGTAGTTTTTGAGTGAAATGAAATGCAATAAAAATACCAGAGTACAATTAAAACTTAAGCATTTATTCCATCAGGCTGCTAAAATACAAGTTCGTCAGCCTCTTGCTGATTCTTGTGAAGAAATTCACCCGAAGGATGGACCTGAACCAAGATCGTAAGGTCCCTTTTCCAATAATCAACGAAACAGATGCATATATATATATATATATAGAGAGAGAGAGAGAAGACGACGACGACCTACTGATTAATAAAAGAAGCCACTCTCTTCAGCATATCAATACTATTTTTAGCATCTGGAGAAAGCACACTGAAAACATGGGATTCCTCTGCAACCTCCACGCACTCGACTTCTCCTTCCCACCTACTCTTGCTCAATATCTCCTTATAATACCACCCCCTTATCTTCAGAAAATCCTTTTCCGCCACATAAACCAGCACTCTGTTGCACCCCAAACCCAAAATATTTTCATCCTTACCCGGATTTATCCAGGGCTCGTCCAGCCCCGAAAGGGTGGGGCAAGCGAGACCCCACAGTTTATCACCTAAACTCTTCATGGGATCTGTAGCTTCATCTCCAATTGGATCTTCCCCTGAAAAAAAGGGGCAGTTGAGGAAAATCCCACATAAGTTGATGCCTTCCAGCTTTTCCGACCCGACCCGCATGCCCATGTTGTGTGCTATGGTACCACCAGCACTGTCTCCGCCTAAGAACACGCGATCAAAATCTGCATAGTCCTTCACCCAATCTTCACGGCCCTTTTCTGTGGATTGAGAAGCAACCCATTTCAGGGCGAGCCATGAATCGTCAAACGCGATCGGGAGAGGGTACTCAGGGGCTAATCTGTAATTTACTGATACAGCTACAACGTTAGCATCTGCAACCAAGTGATTGAGGTGTTTTTGGTAGAGGGGAGAGAAGGCGGATTCGATTACGAATCCGCCGCCGTGAAAGTAGACAAGAAGGGGGAGTTTTTTTGCCGGGTCAGCGTTGGGCGGCAGGTAAAGACGGGCGGTTAGGTTGATTTCCGGCGCGATTACGACGTCTTTGGATTGAACTCCAGTCGTTGGATCCACTGATGGAGGAACAAACTCTTCGCCTAATAACCGTTCGATTCGACCATCTTTGTATACTTTGATCATGGGAGGGAAATCGTGGAGGATCTCGTCTGAGTTCGCGGACGCGGCCATTGTTTGAATAGGAAAAAGGAACAAGACTGATATGGCACTGTACAGAAGCTGACGTTTCCAGCATCTATATAGGAGAGAGAATGTACTGTGGATTAATGTCAAAAGCGTCATACTATTAGCTGTCATATATTCTAACAAATAAAATAAAATATATTTATAATATAATATTGAATTTAATCAATATTTAAGAATATTTACAATTTTTTATTTTTTTAAGTGATAATGACATGTAAAAAATATTTGTATAAAAATATTATTTTCTCTATCTCAAAATAAAATTTATCTCAAAATAATATTTTTATTTTATAATAAAATAATTATTTGTATAAAAATAAATTATTTAGTGATTTTTATAAAAAAATATTAGTTAATATTTTTTTGTAGTTCAAATACAATTCTAATAATCCAACACATAATAAATATTAAAATTTAATCAGAAATAATTAATAAAATAAAATAAATTTTGATTTACATTTAATATCTCATTTTAATATATTTGATTATGGTATAAAGTAAACATTGTGAAAAAAATTAATTTAATATATTGTTCGTAAAAGTGAAGTAAAAATAAATAAAAATTTTGTATTTTAACAAATTAAAATTTTATTTAAAAAATAAAGAAAAATAAAATTCAACTAATCAAAAATTAACATTTTATTTTTCAAAATTTAAAATTGATGAAAAATTATATTTAAATTATTTTGTTATTATATTATTAGATTTTTTTATTTTTTCCTTTGGGGCAGGTGTTGATGAAAATTTAGTTGTTGAAACTTGAAAGTCTGGCTAATTCTAGGTGATTCTGTGGCACTGCACTATGTAGTAATACAGTTGTACTTTTTATCCGCTATTCTATGTAATTACTAATGTTTCCTAGCTAGCTGTTATAAATACGCGATGATATAGAGATGTTATACAGGCTATTTTTATTGATTTTAGGTTAATCTAACGAATTTTAAATTAATTATATTTAAGTTAACTAAGTTATTTTAAACGAATTCGTAATATAGTTAACTTAATTCTAATTCTATCGAATCTAATCAGATTACTATGAAGTTATGAGTTGAAATCGTTAAATTATATATTTAAATTTAATATTTTAATTAAATACATATAATATTCTATATATAATTTAATTTTGGATAACATTAAAAATTATATATTTTATAATCTTTATATCACCATATAAAATTTAAATATCAAACATTAAAGTGATATATATTATTTCATACTCTCAGTTCTAACTTTAAATGCATTCACGTTATAAAATTTTAAAATCATGTTTCATTTAAGTTCTTAATTTAAATGAAATATTGATAATTTTTTAGTAATTAAACATAGTGTATATTATTATTTCGGTACTAAAAAACAGACATATAAGAAGAAAATTGTGGGCTATGGGCTAGCCCTATATGACTTCAAACGAATTGAGTTCGAGTTAAACGGACTAGTTTTTAAAAAATTAATAAAATCAAGCCCTAACCATGATCTCTTGTTGCAGTGTTAATTAAACTACTTTCCAAATAATAGTATTTCACACCATGTAAACCCTTTTAAATAAAATGTAATAAACCAGTCGAAAATGTAATCAATTGAAAACCATTAATCAAGGGAATTAAGCTATATTATAATTAGAGAAAGTGATAATGATATGTTTTTATAGTATAGGAATATAATTATTTTTTAGAAAAATATTATTTAAGTCATATTTATAAATTTGACATATTGTCGTATTGATATTATTAATGTTTAGAGTTGTTTGGAATTATATTGACGGAGATTTCGATGTGGCCCTACTTTGCTTTGCTTATTTAAGCCTGAACAAGCCTTAATTAATGAGTTTATTTATTTTAATATTATTCTTTGGCTTTATTTACTTTTAAGTAATTATTTAATAAAAGTGATGCCCTCTCCTTCATTTTCTGACTTACCTCCAATTTAAAAAGTCCTTTTTACCATATATCACTTTAGAAATAATTTTCAGTTAAAAAATATAAAGAAAGTTTGAAAAGTTGTTTTTACCACGTGTTATTTCAGAAACAATTCTCAGTATTTTTTTGCAATATGGTGCATCGGAGATTTTTCTATTCTTTTTATTTCAATTTTTTTATTTTAATTGCCATTTTCTCTTTCATATTTTTATTTTTACTAAAATTAAAAATTTTAAATGGCTTTTTTTGTTATAAATCCATTTTTAATTATGAAATATCAAATTATTCTTCTTTTTGTGATTTTCATTCGACACCAATATTATATATATTGAAATAAATAATTATATTTAAATTGATAAAAATATATATATATATATATAATTAGTAGGATAAGAAAATTTAAATGTGAGGGTAATTAAGATAATAAAAATTAAAAGAAGTTGCAAAATAGAAATTTATATTTTCAGTATATTAATTTAATCTATTTATTGTAAAATATTTTTTATCTGTTGATTCTGAACGGACGATTTGAATCGCAAGGCAACAACTCGATTTAACCATTGACTCGGAACTAAATCAAAACCGTAACAAAAAAATTGGTTTGATTCGTTTTCAATTTTAATTTATTCAGTTCCACCAAAAAAAATCGCGCAATATTTATGTGAATATAATTGACATAAATAATTATTATATAGATTTTTATAAATAATAATAATATAATTTTATCATACTATTAATATAAAAATATATATTATGTCACGTATAGGCGGCCATCTAATAATAATTATAATAATAGTTTGTAATAGATCTAGGAGTTTATTATTTGAATGTTTGGGGATCACTTAACTTTAGGTTTTCCTAATTATTGTTCGTACGTGTATAAAAATAATAATAATAATAATTAATGATTAAAATATTTATTGTCATTATGGGCTAAAACAGTCCAATTAAGGCCTACACATTTCTTCATTAGCACGCTGCTGTGAAGATAAATAAAAGAAAAATGATTTTTTTTTTATTTTTTTTCCCATAGAGCTGGGGGTTGATTATCATACCGTTGGAATTGGAATAGTGTAGAGATGGCGAAGGCCAGAGCCGACCGGGAGACCTAATATTAATATATAATATTATTTTAAATTTTTGATATAATATGAAAATTTTAAATAAAAAAATTATTTTCAATTTAAAAATATTGATATCGATTAAATTTTAATTACTATTACATTCCATATAATGATTAGACAAAAGTAAAAAATATTGATGCCTGATCCATTCTATTGCAAATAATATCATGAAAAAATAAAATAATATGAAAAGGAATTTGAGAATGGGATGGGTTTTTTCTACATATTCGGCTGGCCCCACATATGGGGTCCCCACCAAAGTAGGAAAAAATGAACAACCGGACCATCTACTTTCTTTCTAGTTTCACAGTAGTTTACAACTCCGTATGGCTCCCGACCTATTTTAAATAAATAATTCTTAGTCAATATAAACTTTTTGTTACAAATTTATTTTTGACATATAATACATTAAATTAATTATTTTTTATAATCTTTAATTTGATATCAATATTGTATATATTAAAATAAAATATTATATATAAAATATAAGATAAATTTTTATGTGTTATATTATTTAATTTTATTTGAAATATGTATTAAGTTTAAATAAATCATGGGTTAACTCTTATGTGAATTTGAGACAAATAAAAAATAATAAATATTTTTTTATATTCTATAGAATAATAATGATAATAAATATTTTCATAAATTAAAGTTATTATATTATTCAATTATATATTTAATTGTTTTTTTTAATTTTTTTTAATAATTTAAATATTTGTATTAATCTTGAGAAATTATATTAGGTTGGATTGAGTTTGAATTCTAAAATTCACTTAGTTATATAATTTTTATTTATTTATAAGAAATTATTTTTGAAAGAATGACAATGCACTATATATAGAAATATAATTCAAATTGAGTTGAGTGAAAATTTAAAATTTTTAATTTCTTATATCTATTGTATATTGCGAATGCTATTTGATGTTTGATTTTATAAGCAGAAAAAAATTAAATTATAAAAAAAAATCCACACAGAATATTTTTAGAAAATGCAGTATTTTAATTTCTTTTTGTATATTGTAAAAATATTATCTACAAATATGTGTACGTTACACACAAAATTTATTAGTTTTGTCTTTGTATTTTATATTTTATAAGTATTTTGTTTACATTATAATCTCTAAGTTTGTTATATTATTTTATGTTTTAATTTTTTTCATATCACTTATATATTATATAATCTTATTGAACAATAATATAATTTTATAATATATTATTAATATAACAAAAATATGTATCCCATGCATCGCACGGCGAACATCTAGTAATAAAAAAAGTTGAACCGAACCAAGACAAATAGTAGCTGATTATTTTCCCCTCAGCATAATATTTTGCACAATAAAATATTATTTTATTCAAAAATATAATATATTTTTAACGACTTTAAATCGTAAAAATATTACTTTACTTAAAAGATATCATATTTTTCCTTTTCTTTTTCTTTTTCTTTTTCTTTTGTTTTTGTTTTTGTTTTTCTTCCTCTAGAAACACACATAACACACACTTGCACCAATTTCTTTGTCTCTAATTTCCAAATTGATTGATTTGCCAAATTGTGTATCCAAGTCAGCCAAGAAAAGAAGAGGTGGATTCGTTTGTCTGCTTGTTTTAGAAGTCAAAAAACTGGAATTCAGAGAAGATGTCTCACCTAATTCAAATTATGTTTTGTCCCACCTTGAATAATCACTTCGTCTAGAACATGCCCAACTTATGTCGTTTCCAAAACGCACATTGATTAATTTTTATTTTTTAAGAGCAAGAGAGGACAGTAGATATAAGGATATAATTAGAAAATTACCCTAAATTAATGTGGTTAGATGTTTTTAAAGAAATGATGAGGTGTACCAATAAAATTGTGTTATGATTTCATACGATTTTAATATCACAAGAGAACGTCGCACAAAATTTTAAAACTAAAGGAGGTGTGAGCATTTAAATGTAAAAACGCTGCAAGGTAGGAGTTCGACATATATCATCACTACAAAAAATATTTTTATTTAATATAAAGTAGTTTTTTTAACTAAATTTTTTCAAATTAAGAATAATTTTTGTTACAACTTTATTTTTGACATGTAATATATTAAGTTAATCGTCTTTTTATGATCTTTAATTTGATACTAATATTATATATATTACTCTTTTGTGTTGAAATGTATTATTAGTTAACCTTAAATGTATTTCTATATGGGTGTGTTTACTTAGGAGGATTGGCTTGGATAAGTTATTCAAGCCAATCCTCCATTGACTTAATATGAGAGCAAATTCGGAGCCTCGGGATTGGTTCAAAACTCATGTAAAATGGCCGAATGAGTATCCCCTCAAATGGGGTGGGACAAGTTATCCCAAGTAGGTTAAAATTGAAAATTGTCAAAATTAACCTTCACTTATTTGAAAAAATTACAGTTTTGCCTCAAACCCTATTCTCCCAAATTCGCAGGAAGAAAATCGCAATTCATCCAAATTCGCAGCTTAGAAGAAGAGAACCAGCAGGCTCCTCTTAATTTCCAACAGGCACGACAAAGAAGAAGTAGTTGTCTTCACCGGCTCACTACGCCGTTCGAAATTCCAGCAAGTTTGCATTTACATATGTTTTTCTTTATCACTTCCAAGAATTAATAGTACAAAAATTCAGGGTTTTTCATGGAAGAATGATTAAGTTTCTCTCTCGTACCTTTTTCACTCCGTTTCCATCGCCTGTGTCGTCTCCTTCATCATCGTTGTTGCAAGATCGTGGGTGGAATGGGGCTTCTTTCGCCAGAGAATGGAAAATGGGACTGCCTAAAAACAACAGCGTATACGAGGGAAATAATGGTTGGAATTAACATAAGGGTATTTTGGTAAAATTATATAATTTTAAGATATATCAAGCAAAGTAAATGTTGGATAAGGATAATTTATCCAACATTTATAATCCCAATCTCATACAGTAAACATTGGATAAATTTGTAGTTACGGATAAACAATCCTCCATATAATACAACCTTATCTTGTTTAACCTAATCCCGCTCCTCCCAAGTAAACACACACTATGTGTTTTGACTGTAAGTGTACTGTTTTGTGTTGAAATGTATTACTCTTTAATCGTAAATATATTATTTTATGTGTTGAAACATATTAATACATAGCCTTAAATGTATTACTCCTTTTTATTCAAGTATATATTTAGTTATTTTATTTTAGTTTTTTTTATTAATTTTAAATATTTGTATTGACTTTAAGATATTATAATAAGTTTTATTGAGGTTGAATTCTACTTTGTCATAAAGTTATATATATTTTATTTATCAGATGAATTTTTTGAGAGGCTGGCAATGGACTATATATATAAAACTATACTTTAAATAAATTTGAATAAAAATTTTATATTTCTTATATCTATACAGTTTGCGAATGATATTTGATATTTGATTTTATAAGTAGAGAAAAAAAATTGAAAAAATACAAACAAAATGTATTTTTTAAATGTGGAATTTTAATTTTTTTGTATCATAAATATATATATATATATAATAAACTGAATGTTTTTTATAATTGATATTATTATTTTTTCGCTCATTTTTCTTTTCACAAATGAAAAAACGAATTTTTAGGAAATGTTGTTATATCGCTAACCAATAAGCAGTTACTTTAATTTTTATATTTTTATTTGTTAATATTGATAATATAACTAATTTTATCAAAACTAATAAAAAAATCCATATATTTTCATAATTACTTAATTTTAACAAATCAATTATGAATTATGAAAGATTCGTTGTTATACATAATAATAAAATATGATCACATTGATATACGAGATTTCTATTCAATTTTCTTGATTTTAAAGCAAAATACTATATATTTGGTCATTTGATGATTGTATTTTATAAATAAAATTAATTAATGTTCACATATAATTTATATATAATATTTTTATTTTTATTATACTCATAGTGCATATATAAATTATTGAATATAATTATATATATTTTTTAAGAATATTAATTTATATAAAAATTTAATAATATTATAATATAATAATATATTAGTCCATCACACACGATGAAGATGCAAAAAAATAGTCTAAATGACCTTTATTATATAATCATGTTTAATTTTTATTAATACCTATATATTTTATAATTTTTTTATTACAATAACATAATTTTATAATAAACAACTAGTAAAAGTTCCCCACTTTGAGTTAAACATGAGACATTACATGAACTCTAGAATGGATAAATTCAACAATTCTTTCCATCAACTGAGAAGCGTTGGCGCAATCAGGGTTCCGCAGATGAAATACGTGGTCTTCCCCGGCCGACTCAACAAATTCAGCCACGCCTTTCCATTCACTTTTCTTCAATCCCTCATAATAATTCCGCCCTCTTTCCCCCAAGAAATCCTTCTCCCCCACACAGATAAGCACTCTATCGCATCCCAGCTTTGACAGCAGATCCATATCCGCCGTCGGATTCAGCCTCACGTCGTTAGCCCCGGACGTGCCCGGACAGATGAAGTCCCACAGCTTGTCGGGCTTGCCGATCCCAAAAAACGGGTGAACCAGAATCAGGCCCGCAATTTTGAAACTGATCCCGCCATCTGCCGTGTGTTCTGCACTATTGTTGGCTCGGATCGCCATGTTATGGACAATATTGGCGCCAGCGCTGTCGCCGGCCATGTATACCCGGTGGAAATCGGCGTGCTCGTTCAGCCACGGGTCGGGCCCATTTCCGGGACGGGAATGTAAATCTACCCATTGGAGGGCAGCGTAGCAATCATCATAACACGCGGGGATCGGGTGCTCCGGAGCTAATCTGTACTCGACTGAAACGGCGATGGATCCGGATTGCGATGCTAGAGAATTGAGGTAGGGATGATACATCGAAGAGAAGGCAGATTCAATAGAGAAAGCGCCTCCGTGGATGTAGATGATGAGCGGCATTTTCCGATCACTCTCGGTGGTTTTGGGGAGGTATATCCTGACCGAAACCTTTTTTTCCGGCGAGATAACGACGTCCCTGGAAACGACGCCGGTCTTGGGGTCGAGCGACGGCGGCAGAAAATCGTGCTCACTGTATCTTTCAACATGGCCTGAGTTGTGTACCCGGAAGAAAGGTAGGAAATCGTGGGTTATTTGGGTGGGAATGGATTCCATCTCCGGCGAAAAAAAAGCAATAATCTGAAAGGCAGGAAGTAGCAACGAAATTGAAGGGTGCAGGATAGATGGGTACAGAAGATATTGGCAAATTTAAAGAGAACTGCTTACTAAGCTATTAACCTCAGCCCTTCGTTCCTCTTACCAAAATATCCCAGGACACAACATTTATGATTTACTTTATATTATAAAATTTTGACTTTAAAATCTTAATATTATAAAATAAAGTTCAGTAGTAATAATTTTTTGTTTGTTTTAAGATTGTAGAGAATATAATTGTATTAAATTAATATTAAAAAAGATAATTTATTATAATATTATATTATATTAATAATAATTGAATGATTGTAAAATAATTAGTTCTTTGTATTAGAAAATGAAATTTAACAAAGAGGAAGAGAGAGTTTAAAAAGAAAACAAAAAAGTATGGATATAGGTGTATACCAAGTCTAGAATAGGTATAAACAGTATTAGGTTAAGAATTTTATTGAATTGTAAAATTTAATTTTACAACCCAAAACAAACAAGTATTTTAACATTCAACATTCTCAAATGCCAAGCTTAAAATAAAAATATGCTTATTACCCAAAATTAAAATAAATAAATAAATTGAAGGAAGTTGGACAACGTTTTCTGAATTTATTTATATTTATAAAAGAGGGGAAGTGGTCATTTAGCACACCACGACTGGTATTAAAATGAGTGGTTCAAATAAAACATCCTTTCAACCAACCCAAATTGAAAGGCTACTAATCAAAACTGAGTTGTGAAGTGATATGTTAATAATGGGAAGAATTGACAATGATAGAACAATAAAAACTTAAAATTCATTTTGTGTAAAGGGTTACATGGAATTTTATTTATTTCGTAGCTCCTCTATATTACATTTGGACTCCAATTTCATTATGAAAAAAGAGATAAAAAGTAAATCCCCAACAATAGGGGGCAGGCAGAGCCTCAGCCTCTATTATATTGCAAAGCCCCCGTTATAAACAAATTTAATCAATAACATTCTCAATACAAAGCACTGACATATTCCAGTCTCTAAGCTATTAGATTTTATCTTTCTTAACCAAATACCCATCATATCCTTATATGCCTCTGCTTTCCTAGACTAACAAATCAATATAATGGGGCTTTCAATCTTATACAGAAACTACCCTCCTCATGGGCCAGGCCGGGCCGGCCTGGGCTGCATCTCTAACCAATGAAGAGTTCCCCCGATTACTATTCTGATTCCACAACAGTACCATTCAGTGAAAATCCATTTGCCTTAATTGGGCCATCTCTAGGCATGCTGCTTCCGTTTACCTGCTCTTCTGCTGCCTGTTCCATACGCTTCAAAGATGGAACAATGCCCTTACAATAGCGTTGCCACATATTCCTGTATGCGGACTCGAGGCCCCGTGTGAATTTAGATCCATCACAAAGGGGTGACTTGAGCATGAGATTCCGCAGTCTCATTCTCAAGTTTGAGAGGGCTGTCATATCCGAGGCCAACTGTACAGCCACTTCCACATATTCGTCTTCATTCTTGGCAACCAAATTGCTCAATCCTGCATTGATTCATCAATTGCTTGGGTTTTTTCCTCAATTTAAAAACTAAAAATTAAACACCTTGATCGCAGGTCATAGATTATGTTTTGTTTTGACAGTGAAGTAAATATACGGATGGACAAGGAAAACATGATGTGTTTTTTTTCACTCTTTCACATACAGAAAACTTTAGTACATGCTCAGTAGGATATGTCAATTGTCAACAAGAGGTCAATGTTACAGAAAGACATCCGAGGAAATGAAGTTCATAAAATATGAAAGCAGAGAAGATAAAAGTAAATATAAATGGTCAAAAGTCTTATAAATCATCTAGCAAAACTTTTAAAACTTGTTGATAGTGAGGGAACTGCAAATATAGCGTGTTAAAAAATGTGAACAGATTCGTAATTCACTTCTGTAGGGAATAGAAAAAACAATTTTAGTATTTTCATAGTTACTCTGAATATGATCTGTAGGCAACATTTTCAAACAGGTCAGATTCAACAATTACAAATTAGTGATGTCGATTGACTTTGGGAATGCAAGAGCTTTTATTTCAGAGCAGAAATCTACCTATAGATACAAGAATAAACAGGTACATGGTATTAAAGATTTTAGAAATTGACCTGTTCAGAAAATATAAATAGCCTCACCAGGAATTTAGTACTGTTAGCAGAGAAAATACGTACCAACAGTTCTGAGAAGACTCACACCAACATTATGAGCATGCACCAACCCTCCCATAGTGACACATGGGACTCCCATGAAAAGAGACTCACAAGTTGTAGTTGTCCCCGCATAAGGAAATGTATCCAAGCTAGGTAAAAAAGAGCTCCCCATTAACCTCAAGAAGTATGTCAAGCACAATTATTAAAGAAACTAGTTATACAATTATATGCCCATTCAAGCAAATGATGGTCTTCTTCCTTTTTTCTTGGGCTGTCCTTTAGATGAAGTCTTTCGATAACCTATATCTTTAATATCTTCACCAAGTATGATCACCAAAAGCTCCATGAAGATTTTGGTACTATGAATCTATGAATAACATAAGCTAAAGCTCGAACAACTCTTTTTACTATGCCTTAAGAATATCATCATCAATTTCAGTTACGATTTAGGACTAGCAATTGATGCCCAATGGAATATTTGATAACTATAACTGATGGAACTAACTCATCACAGTTTCAACAGAATCAAGATAGGAACTACCTGATGTCCATTAAAGAATATGCTTGCATATGATCGTGGTTCAGAAGAATTAAAGGCAGAAGATCAACACGCAGTGATTCCAATCCCAACTTCTCCAGCGTTGAAAGGAATTGCTGCCGCACACTATCACAGCAAAAGGGTTTGCACTTCACAATAAGCCGAGAATTTGGAACAGCACATAGAATTCTTGCCCAGACTTGCAACACTTTAGGTGTTATCTGTTGTGATTGAATGATTAACAACACTCATAATGTCAAATATAACATTAAAATGCTTAATTAATGGTCCCCAAACCTTCGCAAGATTGTTGAAGCTACCAAAAGTGACAAAGCCATTGGATAATGCAGGTGTTGGGGCCACTGGCCCTGCTTCAGGGGAAGGTGTGTAGCAGAGAAACGAGTTGGGTAACCGAACTAACTCTTCAACATGCCTGCCAGAGCAGAAACATATAATTTAAACTTGAGCTGAATAGGACTAAACTATTATTATGACAACAAAAGAAAGAAAGGAAATCACTTCTGTTTTGTATCTGGTGGATCAGCCAGTGCATCAGTTATCCTGTAATCAATGGTAGGTAGACCAGTTGTATTAGGGTAGCCGATCCATGTCACCTACAACTCCACGACATACAATATTAGATGGTGTTAGCAGAAGTGATGTATCGTGTTCTCATGTCACGAGTATAAAACTTATTTTTCTAGAAATCTGAATCAGTAGGATGTTTTCTTCAGCTTCTAATAGAATTTCAGCTAGTTATGAATATAAGAAAAATAAGAACTTGGAATAGAAGGACTAAAAAGTAAAGCAATCCCCAAAACAGCTTGTAGTAGTGGAGAGTCCAAGTTTATAGGTTTGAAAGGTCATGGAGATGCATCAATATAGTATTTTCTCAGGGTATTGTGAACTTTGACAAATAAAAAAAAAATTATTAGAATAATTATGCCCGTGTTCAAATGTTGAAAGGATGTCTGTTGAGCAAATTCCAACTTGAAAAATCATATGATGAAGTAGTTCCTTGGAACAATACAGAGAAGAAGACAGGCTTCATAGGATCAATAACGAAATGAATATGCAAGTTTTCACATAGAATTACCTGAACAGGTGCAGGTCGGCAAGCCATCATTCCCAACTTGTTATTTGCAGTATGACCAGTAAGTTCCACAAGGATATCAACTTTATCTTCTCTAACAATACTTGCAACTTTTTTCTCATCAATCCCGTAAATATCCCTCCATGTTCCGCCATGCTTGAGAACTCTATCTCTAAATCTGTTTGTTTTTGCATCTGCCTGTCATATAATAGAAGGGAGATCTCTAAATTTATATAAAAGCAAGGCAGCTCAAGGAAATTACAAAAATGCCACTTTTCCACCTAAATGTTGTTTTCTTTAAAAAGAGTCAAGGAGAAGGAGAGAGAAAGAAAGAAGAGGAAGAGGTGTGCACCTGCACACGAGGGAAGGGAGGAATGGCAGGTGACGTGGGGGTGGGCTGCTGCTTTTGCAGGCTTTTCCCTTTTTTTTTTAATTTCTCTAAATATTATTGTATAATATTTTACTTCTCTTTAAAAATAATTTATTATTAAATATATGTGTGTGTGTGTGTATATATATATATATATTCCTTTGTTCTAGTTAAGTGTATAATGAAATGTTTTAGACTTGCTTCTAGAGAAAATCACAACCAAGAAATACATTAGGTTGCTGCAAAATATTATTAGCTGCAGGTAGTAAGCTAAACATGTGTGAAATTCAACAAAGTTCTACCTTCACAACAGCTGAATAAACCACCACTTTGTAGCTCGCATAGTCGTGATAGATAAGCGGTGCTTCAATAAAGTATGACACAGAATGAGTAAAATAATCAGGGGACACATATCCAATAACAAGTGGCCTTCCTGGATCCTTAATGTTGTCCCAGGAAGTATACTGTTGGAATAACCTCATAAAGCGCCTACCCCAGTCCCTGCAAGAAAACGTAGTAAATCAGGACACCAAAAAAATTAAAAATTGGACTAAGTTATTGGGTAAAACCACGACAAACCCAAAAAACTGTCACAGCAAAAAATAGTAAACATATAGATACAGGGATGTGTGAAAACATAAATTCATGTGCATGCAGATATATTTTCCCTTTAAATAGTATGGAGACATAAAAAAGGGACAACTACAAAATTGCAAAGAATAAAGACAGATTGCTATAAGCATAAAGTTGAAACCACTACTGCCAATAAAAACAACTCAAATCTGTCTAGAACAAGAAACAGAGAACACAGGAGAAATTTATTTGCAAGCTCGTTGCCGTCACACTGTGGGGGTGAAACTTGAGAGCAGAAATCCTTCATGTAGTCATGTGCAGCACATGAACATGTCTACTCAGTAAATCATTTTTATCCATAAATAAAGTATTTCATTTTCCAATGCTTTTCACCAGAGAAAAGAACAGTGTGACTAGTAAACCAATTAGGAATAATTAACTCTGGTAAGGTGAAATATCTAAATTAGCATGTGCCATGTCCAAGCACCCTTGATTGTATAGACCAGATTCTTCCAATGCACAGTGAAAACCAAAAGAACAAATGAGCAAGACTAGTTCACTTAAAAGCTTCGGTTCAATAAACAAACAAGTAGTCCTCACTTTCCTAATTTGGTACATCCACTTCAACTAAATGAATAGGTGTTCAATGTTATATGAAATCAAGAGAGAATAATACAACCATTACAGCCCTCAGGCATTTACTTTCTCTATCTAATTCTATCATGTAAGAAATTAGCAGAAATCCAGCTGTTTCCACTTTTTCACAGCACAAAGTCTCTGCATATCATCCTTGTTAACACTTTCAAATCATGTATGTGGCTTTACTTTATATTTTAGTATATGGATCTACTCACATAGATCTTCAACCATGTTATATGTTTATCTTCTTCTTTTTCTTAAATATATTTATCTTCTTCACTCTTCAAAGTTCAGGACAAATGTTAGAAGTTTACAACATTCAAATCCTAGAGCATGCTATTCTAAATTTGAATATTTAAAATTTTCCAAAGTATGTATGCAAGGATCACACAATTTGTTGTAATCAGATATATGCAAATGTCAGGATTGTTACCAAACACTCATAGATAACTACAAGTGCATGCATTTTTGGTGCATGATTCGTCAACAATATTGGTTCAGTTAATACATGTGGATAATAGAGCAGTTCAATGTCAAGCTTGTTGAGAGAAGGTAATTATGCGTGCAACCAGTTAAAAGCTTGACCTGTGAGCCTCATATAGTTTATCATCTGTTCCATCATTTATGTAGTTCATTGCGAGCAACCGATTCTGCAGGGTAATACATAAAATTAAATAATAAACAGGTTTCATAGAGCCGGAATCTATCCAACCACCAAGACAAATAAAGCAGAGCTTTATATATTAATCATCAAAGAAATCAATATACGAAAACTGAACAAGATTAATGTGATAAGCAAGGGCACAGCCAGAGCCACCTATTTAAAAGAGGAAGTCTAATAAAGTACAGCATAAAAATTTGAATGACCATCCAAGAGCATGTAGGATATCATTTCATTGTTCTCAAACATTAAGCTTTAAACTGAATTAGCAATTTGTCCACCAACTCGAAGATTGGGGAAAAGATTTTGGAGGGCATGTAATAAAGATACATCAAAGATTATAAAACAGGACTTGCATAAAAAACAGCTGCAGAAAATTACTCGGCAGTCAACCTAGAAGCGAAGAAACATAGAAAGTTTGACATGTAGACAAAGTTGCTCAATGCTAGTGCAATCGTTTGAAACTTGCATATGCATCATATGGAATGGTTGAAGAAGTCCTTTCTCATTTGATAATTAATAACAAATTCAAAAATGAAAAGAGATGCAACAATGTTGGATCAAATGTTGCTGACTGTAACATGACACAAATGTCCACCTTCAGCAGTTAGGGAAAGTAAATTGAATTTTTAAAATGAAATGACCATAATACAACTATCTTCAAGAAGAATATTTGAGATCAAAGGTCCACAAGGGACTAAGTCAAACTTTTAAAAAAATTAACCAGAGTTCAACAGTTATAAATTAAAAGAAGTACCTGTCCAGCATTGCGTGAGTCAGGATCTATTTTGAGGCACTGCTCATATGCTTCAACTGCCAGAGATATGTTCCCAGCATCTCTATAAAGGACACCTGCACGCCCAAAATGATTAATCAACTCAATAAGGACAATGATGTGATTGCTTAGATAATGAAAGAACTTTAAAAAAACAAGAAATTATCCCTCCAACCCTCTGAAGCAAAAACAAGAAATCTCTAAACATGAACACAGTTACAAGCATCTTCTCTGTGAAATTATCCCTCCAACCTCCCACCCTACAAACACACCACCAAATGCACCCTACCCGACAAGCTGGTTAAATTAACCTGAAATTTTATTTCTTTTTCATGGACATTTTGAGAAGTTGAGAATAAGTATATCAATTCCTTAAAGAAGCTATACATGTAACATGAGCACAAGATTAAGAGACCTATTGACTACATCAGAGCTTTTCATTTTTTATTTCTGTTTGATAGAGTAACAAGGGCAGATGGAAGGGACCTAGATTATTATATGCTTCCGCATAAGTCGGATTTGCAACGATAGCTTTCTCAATCATAGTTGCAGCAGCATCCATTTTACCCTGCACATAGAATGAAGTCTTTAACTTTCCAAGCACCAAAGGATTCAACAAAAATTTAAACAGGAAAGTGTAGATACAAAACCTGGACAGTGTATACAACTCCAAGATTGTTTAGTGATTGAGAAAAGTTAGGTTTTATTGACAAAGCCATCTGCAAATACATATGGATATCATAAGCAAACAAGTGAAGAACTGAAGTGCATGATGTATTGACAAGACATGCAAGCTTCAAACTAGCCTGGTAACACTCTACTGCTTTATCAAGGTTGTCTCGATCCTTATATATAACCCCTAAATTGTTGCATGCCTCTGCACAATGAGGATTGAAGTGGAATGCAAGCTCATAAAATACAATTGCCTGCATAAGTTGGATATCACTTAGAAGAATAATAATGAGATATGAAAAATATTAGATGAATCAAGAAACATCTTCCAGGTGATGCCCTAAAAAATATCAGTAGCCAACAGAAAAGATGAAATAAAAGCACCAAATTGGACACGATTTTAATTCAGTTACCATGTCAAACTTCAGCATTTCTCCATAAGCAACCCCAAGATTGTACATGGCATCAGCGTAGTGCCAATTGTAGTAGAGAGCCTTCTTATAATATGAAATACCCTGGTTGATGTCACCCTCCAATTTGACCTGGATGGAAGCATGAGTAAAAGCAAGAACTATAAGGTGCTGTAATTAATTTTTTTATTCCAAACAATGATGAATGTTTAATCATCATGTTGTTAAAAGTTCCAATGGCAATAACCATCTTTTTCCTGATAAATGTGATACTTCTTTGAAGATCCATGGACCAGCTGAGGGAGTTCTGTAAACACACGACTTAATTAGGATGTGATAGAAGTCATACCTTTGTGCCTAAATCAGTTAAGGCAATGGCCATGTTATTTTTTGCTATCTCAAAGTTCGGAGAGACAGTTAGACACCTGTACAAGAGTAAGAAAAAAAAAGATGGCATGACATGGATGAAAGTCTACCAAACCAGTATCATTAGATGAAAGCAGCATGTCATTGAAACGCACCTTTCATAACAGGCAATTGCCGACTCCAAATCCCCACGATTTTTGTAGATAACACCCATGTTGCAATATGCTTCAGCATACATGGGCCTCTCTATTGCAGCTTTTTCATAGCAACTAAGGGCTGTGTCATATTGCATCATTTCCGAATAGACAACACCAAGGTTATAATAAGCAGGCTGCAGATAGAAAACTGCCACATCAAAATCCAAATGCCTGAATGGAAAGTTGAAGTGAACAAGAAAAGGAATAAAGGCTAGACTCAAGTAATTACAGCATAGTGTGGGTCAATTTTGATTGCTTCATAATACTTCTGAATTCCCTCCTGAGTGTTACCAGCAAGCTTTAAGCTGGTTCCAAGATCTGTTAAAACAACTGCCAAGCATTCTGCTGCTAGCTTGTATGAAGGGTCAGCCTTTAGAGCTTTCTGATACATCTGCACTAAATCAAACTCACCGTATTTAGAATGTGGAATGCCAAACAGAAGTAAATGAAAATAACAGTTAATTTCATCAATCTAGGACAATTCTAAATGAACATTGTTGCCCAGTCCTTGCTAAAGCAACAATCCATAGATAGATACATTAGCAACAATGACAATGGTTCCAGCATTTCGCCCGATTATCACCCTCTCGGAACATTATTGCCTGATGCTTGCCACAGCAACAACCCATAAGTAGATATATTAGCAACAATGACAACAGTTTCTAGCATTTCTCCTGATTATCACCCTCAAGGATAGGATATGAATTCAAATGTTCTGTTCCATTCTTGTGGTCACAAGGAAATAGTGAGTGAAATAGGGAATGAACCAGACAGAAAATTCAGAATTTAGAGTTTTCTATCTCTAAGCATAGGAAGCATTTACATATTTTCATTGCTACTGTTCTATTCTTAAAATATATATAGAGCACAGGGAAGCACAAAAGGAGGGATGATTTTAGCTGATAAAGATAATATAAATGTCCCAACTGCATAGAGCTGGTGGTATTTCACTTCTACTGTTCTATTCTTAAAATATATAAAGAGCACAAGAGGAGGATGATTTAGCTGATAAAAATAATACAAATATCCCAACTGCTTAGAGCTGGTGGAACCAAAGCAGGGAAACATGTTTCTTTTAAAACTCATCTATTAGAGTAGAAGATGAAGGAAATATCTTTTTTGAGATGTAGCAAAAAGAATGACAATTTTAGCCATGTAGGCCAACTAAACTTGTAGAAGTTACAAATTCATATAGAGATCATCATAAACTCAATCTATACCACCTTTCCAAATACTAGACAGAGAACAAAGGCAATTCTAGACTGAGAAACCTCCTAAGGCAGTAGACCAAGTATTTCTTCTTAAAATTAAGACAATTGGCTGCTACAAGTTGAAGAACGACCTAGACAGCATGTAAGCATCTATGAACAGTTTAAGAACGACCTAGACAGCATGTAAGCATCTATGATGAATGTGTTCGAACATACCTCAGCTGCCTCTACCAGTCGACCTTCATCTTTATATAAGATCCCACAGTGTGTGAGAGCACATGCATTTTGAGGTTCCAACCTCACAGCTTCAGCAAAACTCTCGTAAGCAAGCCTCCCCAAGTTCTGCATTTGCAGGGAAATTCCTTTGCCTATAAGAGCTTCTACATTTTCACCATCCTTCTCCAACACACTTTCATATACAGCAAATGCATCCACAAACTTGTTCCTGGAACGGAGAATGTTGGCATATGATAAAGCATCTTTTCCTTCAAAACTCTTCTTCGGAGAGCTAATGACAATAGGATTTTGGCTGCCCGAAGAAGGGTGTTCTTCCTTCAAGAACACATGACCATCTTTCGAGTCCCTAGCTTTTTCATTGACAACATCTTCTTTTGTCAGCTCCATCTAATTTGGCAAACACTCGGATACCTGAAACAAGATGATCACATAAGCAATGACGTAAAAAAGCAAAAGGCACCCTAAGGTGAGAAGCCTGTTTCAGTGCCTAGGCGTTAGGCACTCATCTCACCGAAGTGAGGCACCCAAACTAAAAGAAAATGGAAAAAAAATACACATACACACACACACACACATATTACAAATAAAAACATTTCACCATGAGAAAACATAATGGATTCATTAAAATATGGTCAAAACATAGATGTCCTAAACATAATAGCATAACATGACAACATATGAAATTATCAATCGTTCAAGAGCATTCAAAGGTATGAAAAAGTACAAAGTATGCATGAAAAAAAATATCCAACATATATTGGGCATATACTAAAGCCTCTAATCATCATCATTATTGCTCAAGACAATCCGGCTATCATCATTCATCATCTACCCATGCACATCTTGTTATTCTGTCTGTATAAAAATCCAACATAGAATAGGCATATACTAAAGTACCACTGATTTTCAGTCTGTGCACAAAAAGCATATATAGGAGACTTACAACCAAATCACATTATCGTAATATATAGTATAATAGTAATATACAAAGAAACAACGATATATTCACTCAAAACTTCCTCAAAAATATTACACAATACAATCACGTTGAAATAAAATATTGCATTTCGCAGAAACAACAAGAGGCAAAAAAAAAAATTGAAAAAGAAATCAAGGGCGGACTCCTCCCGCCGTTGCAGTTCAGTTTTTTGTGTAATGAAGACAACTAAATGGAAAAGAAAAATTGTAGTTCAAATAAAAGAGAAAAGGAAAAGGAAGGTGAAAGAAGAGCCAGAAAACGAACCTGAAGTATCTGTGGCCGTCTCCGGTGGCCGGTGGCCGCCGGAAATATTGTCCCCGGCCGGTAGAAGAATGCCCAATGGAGCAGCAGTGAAGGAGCGGCAGAGAGGAACGTTTTTTTAACGAAAATTTGTGACTGAAACTAGGGTTTTAAACCATTATACCCAAAAAAATAACAATAGAAATTACATAATCCACGAAATTGATCGAGACATAATCGATAGACAAAGTAAAAATAATCGATTGGAAGTATGCTGAGAAACTAGTTAGTCGGAGCTTACAATCAGTTGATCCCGAAGCTCTTCACTACAGCTCCAGGCACCAATTCATGGCGTCGCTTCTTTTAAATTTTTTTTTTTGTTTCTGGTTTGCGTATTTTCTGTGATGTACGGTAGGACGCAGGGTGGGGGCTTGGGGTGGCGACAGCGAGGTCTGATGTCTCCCAACTACAGAGCCCCTGCTGTTCGTCCGTTTGCTACAATGACCATATGCTATTGCAGGTTCCAAATTTCGCCCATCAATTTCTGCGAAATTGCGCCATTGCCACCGACTTGGGGGAGGGAGACGAAAAAAGAAGTATTATATCACAGTTACGTTGATTTTTGCGTTTTTCTTGTGCAACTTGTCCACATTTTACAATTGGGTGATCTCAACTTGTTTTCTCACATTTTCATATTGCATTTCATATATATATATATATATATATATATATAATACTCCATTTATAAAAATCAGTCGCTTAAAGGTTAAGCCATTTATATTAGTGATGTGGTATGTTCAGATTATTTATTTAATTTGAAAATTATCAATCAAATAAATTTAAAAAATAAGAAATTGAAAGCACCTATAATTTATAAATATTGTTTTTAAACATATGTAATGATTATCAGATAAATTCTTTAAATATGGTGAATTTTTCAAAAAAAATTAAAAGGTAAAACTTAAAAATTTAAAAAGAATTTCTTTTAAAATAAAATATCAGAATTAAACATCAAACTTATTTAAATATATTCTCCTATAAATAAAAAATTGATAATGCGATCGTCTAAAATGAGCACATGTATATGATTTACGTGTCATATGAATAAATATTAATGGCACATGTACAAGATAACAACTCATTTTAAATAGTCTGCCTATTTTCTATATTTATCTAACTATTATTTCATTTCATATTTATTAATTTTCAGATTTAATTGGAATCTCTAATTTCTTTTGAAGTTTAGATGTAGTTAATAACTTTTTATTTTTTTATGTGTTCAGATTTATTTAATTATTTTCAGGTTGTATTTCATTACTTTCATGTTTATTAAATCATATCAACAATCTAATTTGGTAATATCTAACTTTAGTATTTTTTTGGATCTTTTTATATTTTATTTGATTGTTTATTTTAATTATTTTCATATTTTATTTTTTGGTTTTTGTCATTTTATTTGTTAAATTTCAGAATTTATTTATTTGATTAACCAACGTACAAACAAAATTTATTCTTAATATAAATAAAGAAATCTTAAAAATATGCTAAAAAGATACATTTCACTTCTATAATTTTGTTTGTATTATTTACTTGAAAAATTACATATTAAAAAAAGTAGTGTTTTTTAAACTAAAATTTTAAATTTCAAATAACCTTTTTGTTACAAGTTTATTTCTGAAATGTGAATGTTGTGATACATAAAATCAATCGTCTTTTTACGATATTTAATCTGATACCAATATAGCATGTATTAAATTAAAATATTATATTTAAATATGAAATAAAACTTTATGAGTAATTATTTATTTTAATTTGAACTTTGTGTAAAGTTTGAATAAAAAATGGGTTAAATTCTTCAATGAATTTAAGATAAATAAATATATTATATTATTCAAGTATATAATTAGTTGTTTTGTTTAATATTTTTTTACTAATTTTAAATATTGTACTTGACTTTGAGAAATTATAGTAGGTTGGACTAAGTTTGAATTATAGAATTCACTTCATCATATAATTTATTTGATAAATTTTTGTAGAGAATGACATTGCACTATTCTCCAAATTAATTTGAGTGAAAAATGTAAAATTTAAAATTTCTTATATTTATCACACACTGTTAATGCTATTTGATTTTATAAGCAGGACAAAATTATTTGTTGGTATATAAATAAAAATATATTAATATCTTCATCAAAATTTATTAGGATTAGTGACATAAAAAATATGTATAACAAAATATATTAATTATTTAAATTCGGTGATATTCCATAATTCAAATTTTGTGCTAATTTAATATTGTAGGTATGATGTAACATATCCATCTATATATATGATAAAATATGATTGTTTTGAAAAAATATTCCAAATTAACATTTTTGCTCACATAAAAATCATCCATTTTATCATTAATAAAAAATATATTAATTTGAATAATGAACTTTTACTCTGATTTTAGTTATCAATATTAAATTTGCAGAAAATTTGGTATGTTTCAATTAATATCTAAATCTTTTAAAGAAACTAATATCGAGATTTGCAATAGATTCAGTACATCTAAAATCATAAAAAATTATAGATGATTTTAAATTTAAAATAAATTCATACTCAAATCTAAAAATTATTAATTTAGATATTAAGTATAATTATTAAAAAAATTGCTAATATTTGTAGTAAAATAAGACGGGTCCAGTAAATATAAAAATAAATAAATAAATGAACATACTGAAAGTAATTTACATAAATTCTTACTGTAATCTTTGTATGCTATTCAGATTAAAAAATAAATCTTGCATTTATATATTATTATAAAATAATTAATACATACAAAATAGAATGATGCAATGCAGCAACGGAAATCTATCTACCGACAACCCATTGAAACTATTGTCTCGTTGTGGACCTTAAACAGTGGGCTTTGCTGTAAGCCATAGTCCAATGGACCTGGCGGCCCATTAATCCTTTTTTATTTCTTTTTGGGGGCCCATTCAGCTTATATGTTATCTCATTATTGTCGTTCTTAAAAAAATATAAAAAAATTAAAATAATTTTATTCTAAATATTTGGGGGAGGATTATTTCATTCAAGAAATAGAAACTTATTAAAGTTTTAGCCCGTATTTTTTCGTCAATCTTTTATGAACCCTAAAGTCTGAAAGCAACTGAATTACGGCCCAACAGAAGGCCCATGAAGCGATGATCCCTTGGGTCTTGAGGCCCATTAATGATAGAAAAGGTCAAAATAGGAAACGGTGAGTACACACTTCTGGCAAGCGTGAGCCCCTATGCATGTATTAATAAATGAAATAAAAAACCCATTTTTTAATTAATATTAAATAGTGGATGAGTAGGAAATACAGTGAGGGACAGCAGCTGCTGCCCACTATTAAGTACTGACACCTTTTGCCGCCAGCAAAATTATGACTTCTCCTTTATGCTCATTAATTTATTTTCAGATTAATAATAATTTTATTAGCAATTAATTAAGTGTTGGAATGGTGAAGTAAAATTAAATAATAAATTATTGGTAAATCAAAATTACAAAGATATTTGTTCTCAATTGTGGATGAGGATCGGACATTCTTTCTCATTTAAATTATATTAATTATAATTAATTTGATATTTTTTTTGTTTAATTAATATGTACCGTTTTCATCTTATTTTATTTTCTTTTAATACAAACATAACTTTGTAACAAATTAAACTTCCTTGTCAAAAATATAATATCTTATCTAATTATTTTTTTGTGGACTAATTTAATATGATATATAGAATGTTGTTAATTATTTAATTTAAAAGATCTTTGGATGAACATGTATAAATATTTAAATATATTATGTTATTACAATAAGATATGAGAACTTTTTAGTTATTTTAAGTTAGGGAATTGAATCTTATTTCTAATAATTTAACTATTTATATTAAAAATAAGATCAAATATAATCAAATACTTTCTTAATTTAATCACTTATGAGCTTATCATATCTAGTTGGTCTATGTTATGAATAGCCCGAGTTGGTGTTGTGTTATGAAGTTATTAATAAATTATTATTTTAGAATAGATAAAATATTAATTAGGATTTTATTAGTCATTAATATTTCATGTTTTATTTTTGGAAGCAAGTGTTTATTAAAAGTGAGTTTTATTTTTATTTTTATTTTTATTTTTTGGGGTTATTTTGCGTTAATTACAAAAGCAGCCTTGAGATCAGTAATGATGACTTATGTCTTATATTTTTATTTTTATTTTTATTTTTGTGAGAATAATGCTTAGGTCCTACGCTTAGTTTAATTCTATTTTGTAATTTGCAATGATTTAGTACCAACATAATCATTGATATATTCAACGCGAATGAACGGTGTCGTTTCAAAGGTTGTAGCTGGGCTGGACTCGATTTCCCCCCACCCACATCAGAATCCACGAAAGAGAAATAGTCTAGAGAGAGAGATGTATATCTGATTGCAAATCTTGGAGAGCGACAACGGTCTCCCAATCATATTGTTCTTCACCTGAAAAAAAGATCAGAGCATTGTGTCTTTCTTTATCCATTGATAGACACTATTTATACACGTATGCTGCATGCAAATTTTGCTGGACAAGAAAGTCTAGGATGAATAAATTTAAAAGGAAAAGAGTAAAGAAGACTTGAATCTGAGCTCTCCCTTTAGGGCACATACAGAAGCGGATATGGCGGACGATCTCTGTTTCTGGGCCAAGGCATGTCTTTTTCTTCTCCCCCCATGTTTGTTTTCTTGTTAGCTGGTTTGAAATTACATTTTCCTATTTATTTGTAAATTAAGGGGATGCCCTAATAGTATATTTTATGTAAGCATTGCTTTGTTTTAGCGAAAGGTGTTTCTTGATCTGCTGTATGAGGATTATAAAAGGTTGGTGTATTTTTACCGTACGTCTATGGTTTTCTCTGCTGTTGATGGAAGCAATGTATGTATTGTTTTGTTTTTATACTCTTTTCTGTGATTTTAAAGTGCGTTTCAAGATTTCCTTCAGAAAAGGGTGAATTTATCCTATATTTAATCTTTTTTAGTGTAAAGTTATCCCATATTGCTTTACCATTCAAATCTCACCAAGATGTTGTTGCCCGTTGGCTTGTGATATACATGGGATTTTAGTCTTGGATCGAATCCTGTGCTTTACATGTGTTATACAGGAGTTTTCGAGTTGTGATTATACATAGGATTTTAATCTTGGATCGAATGCGGTGCTTTATCTTTATCCTTATCATTGTAATGTTTGTTTGAGCTTCAGGATAGCTTAATTGGGAAACACCCAAAGAAAAACCCATTGGTATTAAGGATGCTGGTTTTGATATTCGTGATGGTGTGTGGAGTTTATATATGTTCAGTCTGTCTTAGGCAAATTAATGGACGAGCAACTGGACGTTTGTTGAGGGTTCAGGTGCCAGAAAGACCTTGTGAAACGACTCATATTGAACCTTCAGAGCGGCCTTATATACATTTTCCCAAACCAAAGACCTTCAGCAGGTGAAATATTGTCTTGAGCTACCCAATTGCTCTGTTTCACATAAAAAAACAAATGCTTGGATTGCTAATGAATTTGCTGATATAAGTTTGATGATTAATTAGGGAAGAATGTGCGTGCAATCCTGTACGATACTTTGCAATTTTGTCCACCCAGAGGTCTGGAAGTGGGTGGTTTGAAACTTTACTGAACAGTCATATAAACATAAGCTCGAATGGGGAGATATTCTCGGTTAAAGTCCGTAGAAGTAACATATCCACAATTACGGAAACCTTGGATAAGATTTATGCTCTAGACTGGCTTACAAGTGCCGCAAAAAATGAGTGTACAGCTGCAGTTGGATTGAAATGGATGCTTAATCAGGTGAGAGCAATTTGTTGTGAAATCTAATCATTTATTCTTGTGGCAATATATATGTGAAATATAATGGAGTAATGCTTTTGTCTGTTTCATTTATGTTCAAAGCTGATCTTATTTACATGTTTCTTTGACGCAGTCAAGATCTTTCTCATGTTATTATCTTAATTTATGTTAGCATGCTGCATATCAGGATTATTTTGTCAGAGGGAAGTTCTTTAATTCTTCTTATATCTTGAAACTATATACGTAGATTAAATCTCTCTTGAAGCTGATGATGACTAGAGGACCTAGAGGTTACCTTGCTGTGGAATATGGAATCCTAATGAAGCATGTTTTTGGTACTTGCTTTGTTTTCTTTATTTTCTTGTCACGTGTGTGAGTAGAATTCGTTGTTTTCTTTTTCCGTAAATATGTATCTGAAGAATGACTGCATTTCTTTTTCTAAGACCTTTGAGATATGTGACATGTAAATTATCAGTTTTTAACTATTTCCATGGTTTGGTTAGATTTGCATGTTTGTTTCTCAGAAAGAGATTTAATCGCACCACGCACTTGGATATTGCGTAAAATGTTGTCTCCTTTTCTGGGGTATAAATGCGAATGATAAGTTTCAAAGTAGTTGTTAGTTGTACCCTTTTGTAAATGTTACAAATTCTTCAGAATGCAGCTTATGGAATGGAGTAATGAAGGGGGGAACAAGATTGAAATTCTATCAGAATCCTAAATTTATATGATTGCATGGTTTTATAAAATATTGCCTCCATCCTAAATAGTTTCAACAAATTGTTTTTTGATGCCCTCATTTATAACGTGGACTCGTGAAGTTGCCTTGACCATTTGTTACACTTTCTGACCCCTTTTGCAGGGTTTGATGCAACATCATGAAGAAATAGTGGAATACTTCAAGTCTAAAGGAGTTTCGGCAATTTTTCTTTTTAGAAGGAATCTGTTGCGTCGTATGGTTTCCATCTTAGCCAATTCTTATGACCAGAATGCCAAGCTTTTGAATGGGACTCACAAATCACATGTGCATTCAACCCACGAGGTCCTCCCCACCCCACCCCACCCCCCATATACGTCCGCGCGCAAAAGCACACACTCATTTGTACAAATACATATCACTTTGTACTGTTTTATGTCCTGAAATTGTTCTACTGTTGTTGCAGGCTGAGATCCTTGCCAGTTACAAGCCAACTGTGAATACTACTTTGCTTATACCCAATCTGAAGCAAGTGGTTGATCTCGTTAACAAATCCATGGAGTATTTCAAGAGCACTCGCCATATTATCCTCTACTATGAGGACATAATAAGAAATCGAACTGTAAGACATCCATCAACATTTTACATTTCCAAGAATCTTGCATTGCGTTTCTCATCTTCATGCCCTCTTTTTTTCTTCATTTCAGAAATTGGTCGATGTCCAAAATTTTCTGAGGGTTCCCCTACGGGAGCTGAGTAGCCGTCAAGTGAAGATACACCAAGGTTCATTGTCTTCACAGGTCGAAAATTGGGGAGATATCGAGAAGACACTCAAGGGAACACGTTATGAAAGTTATTTACATGAAGATTACAAGTTGTAGGTGTGTGAACCCTGTATATATTTGCTTCTTTAGCTTAGCTTTATTTATTTATTAATTCTTTGAATAGTAAAAGCTAACAGGGCATTTTTTCCCTGTTGAAAATTTTGGAAAGAAGACAGCATAGAAATTTTTTTATGTGCCCAATGCTTCTTGGCAAGAATGGGCTTTGCATGTCTGATTTCTGAGTTTCATGCAAGATTTTGCAAGATGAAATCTCAATTTTTCAACTTTTTGTTATTTAAAGTTTTAGGTACAAAAAATAAGTTTTTATGCATCTGTCTTAGTCTTGAATGGGAGCTGCAGAGATATTTCATCTTGTTATTTATTTTAATGCTTGGAATTTATACGCGTATATTGATGATGACATTTATACACGTAGTAATGGGTTCGAAAAAGGATCTCGTATGCAACAGGGTACACCCTAGGACGCCCTTTAAGTAAACTTTTATTTTGAACTAGATTGGTGCCTGTGCAGGGGAAATTATTGCAGATTATGTTGGAGAGAATTTTTTGCTCTTGTAGTTAGAGTATGTGTATGTATCAATATATATTTTAGATAATTTGTAATATTTTGAAATAATATTTTGGTGGTTGGTTGATGAATGTTTTGTTTTAATGTTTCTAGTATGGGACCCCTGTGCAAAGCACCAAAACATATTATTATCTTGAAGATTATATATATATATATATATTGAAGATATTTTACTAATAATTTTTTTAATGCATAAGCATGATTGAGTAAGGCAAGCTTAAAGACTCTAATAACTTGCTTTTGGAGTTAATTAAATCATGTATTTGAGACATCTTCTTGAAAGTAAATATTTACATATCAAGAGGATTATAAAGAATCGTGCATTGATAAGAAATGCGAAATAAAAAATATTTTAAATATGTTGATAATAATAATCCATATTAAAAGTAATAACGAAATAAAAAATATCTAAATATGTTGATAATAATAATCCATATTAAAAGTAATAATCAAATTGTTGTGGGGAGGTAATTGCATTGTAGGGAAAAGAGTTATGTAGACTTTTTTTTAGATATATTTATAAATTTTGATAAATAGGAAATTCACAAATTTTGAAAGTATATATATTTTATATTATTTATACATATCTATATAAATCTACATATATATATATATATTATAATTAAATCAACTGTTTATATCCCATTGTATTATGTATAGACATGTGAAAATTAACATTATATCACTAATAAAATCAATCTCATTTATCTAATTATATAAACATGTGATTATTGACATGATATGTCAGTAATAAATAATATGAATAATATATTTTTAATAAAAATTATAATTGAATTGCATAATACGGTAAATTAATAGTGTAAATTTCAATGTCTAAAATTATCACGTGTTTTATATCAAATTTGATTTTGAAATAATTTATAAAATTGCAATGATTTGATAGAAATTAAGTTCGATTATAACAAATCTGGAAAAAATAAATCCACTGACGATTATTTCCACAAGTTATGAAAGAATATATACATTATATTTGTAAATAAAATATTCAAATTGATTATAACAGATTTGAAAATAAAATATTCAATTTAATTATAACAAATTTGAAAATAAATTATCTCATGTTTAATAAACTTTCAATCAACAGTTTTGCCTAATAAATGGGAAGATATTACTATTATATATACACACATATATATATATATATATATATTTTAAACACAATATTAGATACTCGATAATACTTTAAACAACTTTAAACAATTATATTTTCGAGTTAACTCGACTTGTTCACTCTACTAATCCTAATCGTTAGAATTTTGAAATACATTATTATTAACTTTAGATTTTTTAATTGGTAAGTTTAAAATAGGAAACTACCGTTAACATGGAAAGTCTAGAGTTTATGATAACATTTATCTGGAAACTCATTCATCAATCAAGGAATTCGGATTTAAAGCTTTATATACATTACCGTTGCAACAGTTAATAATTCTACCCATTTGTTTGATTCAATCGATACTTAATGCTATTTATTACTATTTTCTATTAATTTTATTACTTAGATTAATAAAAAAAAATTGTTGTGCAAATAACCCAGAAACAATATCCCAAACAACAAGAACAAATAAACAGCAACAATGACAAACAACACTCAAGCAATTACGTGGTGCAATCAAACGTTGTGTTTGATCTACATTTACGGCAGAAATGATCGCCCTCTTATTAATTCACAAGTGTTTACAAGTTCTCAAACTTTCTCTTAATCACTAGTTAATTCTTGTATAATTCACACTAGCTCTCAACCTTTTTTTACCGAGAGAAACCAAGAATTCAAAGAAATTACACTCTCAACTATATGTGATTGATCTAGCCTAGCTCTCGTATATCCAGTTGTCAACAGCTGAGATCAATCTACTATCATGTATTTTAATCCAATGGTTGACAAAAGAGTAGCAGTTGCATCTTGATCCAACTCCCATCAGCTGCAACTTGAGAGTTAGTTATTCACCTAACCAACTAGTAGTTATTTACCTAACCAACTAGTTATTCATCTAACTAACTAACTTGAGAGTTAGTTATTCACCTAACTAACAAACTAAGAGTTAATCCGCTGTAGCAACTCCATGAGTAGAGTTCATGCATAGACATCAATTCTTGTTGATCAAAGATACACATTAACACCACAGGAACTCTTAACTCAAAGACTTCAAAGTATTCGTGATTAAATCGAGCTTAAATGTAAAGTTTTCGAATCTTTTTCTATTTTAATATTTTAATAAAATTGTGATTTTTTCCTTGAAAAAAGAATAATTTGACAAATAAAAAGATAATAAAAATATAGAGTATATTCTTAATTAATTTAGAGATGAGTTGAATTAAACGTGTACGGAAATATCAACAATCTTTGTAAGTAACCACTTACCATCAAAACTAAAAACTGTAGGTTTAGTTTGATGCACCTAACTCTAATTAAATAATGTCCACCATCTATTTTTTGTTGACCAAAACTCTAACCCCCACCCCACCCCACCCCCCTCATAGTCCATTAAATTTAATATATATAGATATATATATATATATTGTAATATGCACATTAACACATAAAATAAAAGAATCGACATATATAAAAATATTAGAATATGCAGAGGTAGATGTACGAGTACTGATCTTCACACTGTACAAGAATTAATTTAAAATTTTATTTTAATAAAATAATTTTTTACTTTTTTTACTTTTAAATTTAAATTTAAATTTAAATAAGATACGCGGAAGAATTTTTATATATTTAGATTTTGAATAAAAAATATTGATCAAAATTTTGTATGAAAACGAGTTTTTTGAAAATTCAAGAGGGTGAATCCGGGCCCCCCACTTGTAAATACATCATTGGAAACATATATTATATGAAATAAATCATTTATAGAAAAACACAACTTTTTCAATTTAGAATAAAGGAAGTATTAAGTATTAGAAATAAGAAATACAAAACCAACTTGAAATAATTAATGTATTACCTTACCAGAAAAAAGAAAAAGAAAAAGAAAAAGAAAAAGAAATTGACCACCCACCAAACGCAGCGTTTGACCGGCCAAACATGCGACATGGTGGCCATAAAGATCTTCCTAGTTTTTGACTAGGACCATGTCCAAGTCCACCTTCGTACAGTACTCCATGCAACGTTAACCACTATAGAGCCGTGTTTGGATTCCACATGTTTTCCATGTTCTCTCCCAAACTTAATTCACTCATTTATGTGCCTCACCCATTACAATCACAATAATTTTTGTTTTTTAATAAAGATATTAATCATTATTTATAATTTGATACTAATGAATATTAATTTTAACATTTATTATGTCAGTACATATAAATATACAACCTGTAATAATATAATTAACATATGTGTGGTAAGTGATTCACACAATACATACCATAAAATAACTTTCATAATAAATAAATTATTTTTATTAGCTTATAATGATTCAATCATATTAATTATAAAGTATGAGAATTCGGTGAATTTTTTGAATAATATTATACAATTAATAATAATATATAAAAATTACATTATGGCCTAAATTAAATTACATTAAGTATAATAAAAGACTTCTCATTTAACAATTTATTGTTTAAATTAAAAAATGGTTAATGAATGAACCTTAATACATTACATGGTTTCCAAATCATAATGGTCATCCTTTCTAAAATAATTTAATAAATTATAGTAATAAAAGTCAAAACTTACTACAATAACATAATGAAAGTCACATCTATTATAGTAAATATTGGTAATTAGCAAAAATTTTAACTTATAAAGAATACATACCAAAATTAAATGAATGTTCTTTACATAAATAAAATGGTTAATATTAATATAAATTAATGATTTAATATATATGGTAAAGCTGATTTTTTATGCATAACATGAAAATAAATGATGATATGTGTTTTTATTTTTATTTTTGATTGGATCTGATATAGGTAGATGCAAAACCAAATGGTACGTTCGTGAGTCACATGTCTATCAAGTGTATATGTATCCAATTTATAGAATTACTTATTTATTTATATTTTTTATTTGGTAACAAATTAATAGAAAATATTTTTTAAGTAAATAAATAATATTTTTTTAATTAAATAACTAAAGTTCGGATTACACAAAGAGGATACACATAAATTTTTTGGGCATATAAATATATTAAATTGCTCCTTAAAAAAATAAAAAATATATAGTAAATTGCAACTGAAAATTCCATGTGGGGGGGAGGGGTGGGTGGGAGAACCCTATTTCCAGTGTGCCCTAGAATTTTACCCTAACCAAAACACGCCCAATTATCCTAAACAGCAACTTCCAGCCGTCAATTCAAATCCAGTAGATCTTAGCTGTTATCTCCACGCAAATCCAACCGTTTGATCTAAAACGGGAAAGGGCCCCAACTTACTACCGCGTATATACTGGACCCACCAGTAGCTGTTCTGCCCAATCGACGGCCAATATCCAGCTGTGCATCCATCAACGGCTCAAATCCAACATCGTCAAATACAAGGCCACATGCTGAATCCACCCTAGATCCGTCATACTACCTTTTATTCTTTCGCCAGCCGACTTCTCAAAGCCTCTCTCGCCGCCCTTTGTGTCGCCCCTTTCTCTTCTCTCTCGCTCTAGCCTGGTTTCTCCGACCGGGTACCCTTACTCTCGCAGAATTTGAACTTACAGGGAGAGCTTATTTTGAGAGAGTAAGATGAACGGCGGAGATTTGACTCAGCAGCAACAGCAGCAACAACAGCAACAACAGCAGTTGCAGCACCAGCAATGGGTGGCGATGCAGCAGTACCAGCAGCAGCAATGGATGGCTATGCAGTACCCTGCCATGGCGATGCAGCAACATATGATGTACAATCAGCATTACGTGCCGTATTACCACCCGCAGCAGCAGCAGCAGCAGTATCAGCAACAACCGCCACCGACTCAGTCACAGAAGCAGAATAATCAGATTCAAAGCACGGGTGAAGATAACAAGACGATCTGGATTGGAGATCTACATCAGTGGATGGACGAAGGCTATCTTCAGTCATGCTTTTCTCAAACTGGGGAGGTAATAAAAGGTTTAGTTGCTTTCTTCAATAGTTTTGTAGTTTTACTTCGGCGATTTAATGCTTGCTTGGTGTTTGAGATTTACTTATTCTATTGATAGTGTTTATACCCTTGTGAAATCTATAATGCTAGAATCTTGAAATAACTTTGCGAGGAAGGCGAATTATCTGTTTTTGTTGAATGATTGCGTGATCTGTCTTCGTATGCCCTTCAAGATTATTTTGTATTCTGATTGCAAGAAAAATAAAGCGGAAGAATAAAATTTTACATAACATATCCATGAAGCCATGATGAAATGCCGTATTATGTGAGATACATGCCTGTAATATTTATTGAAAAGTTTAGGATTAACTGTAGAAATAAGGGTATTTGACTTGTAGTTGATGTTGGAATTAATCATGCAGTACAAAACAAAGGGTTGAGGCCCGAACTTGCAATTGCAATTAATTTTAGCACCTTTTGATTTAATAATCAATCTTCATTGAATGATTTAAACATGTCATTATTTGAGTGGCTCAGTTTTTATCAAACAAATTCATTAGACAATTTTTAAGACACATCATACATACCAACATCCATACTTTATAGGTTACAAACTTGTACTAATCGACTGATTACTTTCATAATGGATTTTAACTTCTAACAGCATGATTCCATTATTTACCTAGTATATAATCTTTGTTAATATACTGAACCATTGAAGAGTTACAATTATTCTTTTTAAAAATAATATGCATGAATTCTCATTTCTCCTTTCATGTAACTTTGTTTTGTAAGTCTAGCATGTGTAAATTACCACGTATGCTTATACATGCTTGTAAGGGTGGAGAGTTAAATGAACTAAGCTAAATCACTTCTAGGACACTGATAAAGACACATGATCTCAATCTGTGTTAAATCGGTAATTTTGATGGTAGGGCCTGAAGGCCAGAAGACTGTTAAATCATGACTGTATGGAGCGCTCCTGTAATCCATACATGATGATGTTATGCTATTTACATTTCTTAATATAATGTTAAAAAGTTTGTAGCAATAGCAAGCAACAAATAATGATAGATAGTATGCACAGAACTAACAGCAACCTTAAACATTCCACACAATAATATAATGAAAAGCTAGTCTGTTGAAATATATATTTTGACAAACATAAAAATTCGCTTTGAGCAACCTACATAACATTGCGTCTAATTTGTATCCCAAAATAATGTATAATTTTGATATATATGTAATCCCTTTAGGCTGATATATTGCATGCATGAACACCTTATCATCTTACATTACATTGTCCATCTGTTGGTCAAGATGACCATCTTCTAGTATTTTAATGATTTGCTGAGATGTAAACTCAATAGTCAATTCATAAAGTTATTTATTAGTCTGCACCTGTATGTGCTGTTTTGTTAGTGGCAGGGTAGCACCTTGGTTATCCCAGCTTCGGTGTAATTGGTCTTGTTAGGTGCCTTCTGCCTAGGCAGAGCCAAGTTTGTCTTTTATTTTTAATATTTTTAATTTTTAATAAATTTCTTAAAAATAGAAGAAAAAAACGAATTCAATTACGAGTTAAAATGTTATAAGTAAAGTACAGTAAGTAGCAAATTCTGCAACATTGTAAAATTTTAAATCAATATAGATATACTAAGCTCAAATCCGAACTACAAACCATGATTTTGTGTTGACTAAAAAAATCAAATTAAGCTCAAAGATAGTACATTATTTAAATTTACGTTCCAAAAGGGCTGTTCGCATAATAACATCAAGAAAAACATCTCTTTTGAAATATCACAACACCTTTGTTTTCTTGCCGTTTAATTGTTGCGTTCCAGTCTTTCTTCCAGCCGTAATCATCTCTGGCCATCTACTCAAAAGCCAATTGCCGCTATGGGCAACTTGGCTCTTTGTTGGGAAGTGGTAGAGGACAGTGAGGCATTAGCATAGGGTTTAATTGCGTGGCTGTAGCCAATGTTTTCTTTTACTGTAGGGTTCTATGGTGAAAGGGATGATCTTTGTTGGGAAGTGGTAGAGGATAGTGAGGCATTAGCATAGGGTTTAATTGCGTGGCTGTAGCTAATGTTTTCTTTTACTTTAGGGTTCTATGGTGAAAGGGATGATCTTTTTCCTTCTTTTTGCGTCCTTTGGCCTTTAAATCCAATAAACAAATTATCTTGTATTTAATTTTTTGTCATAAATCCAAATATGCTTTGAATTTGGATTGAAGTGTATGTTTAGAATGTCTTGAAGTGGCTTTGGCTTAATCCAACTTACAAGAACTAGAGGAACTTGAAAAAACCTAAGTTTTGTTAAGTGGAAAATTTGTGAACGGTCCCAGTATTAATACACTTGTGTGAATGTAAATATCTTGGGTCAAGGATGGTCTGCAATATATCTTCTTTGGGCTTTCATAAAAGAAAATGATCTATACTTTTAAGTAATGTTTATTAGTCATTTCAATAATTTGCTTGTATGACTATTGTGGTGTATTGATTGCTGAGTTTTGTAAGGGTGGTCTCCAGTCACCATTGCATAAAACCACTATATTTTTCCACTCGTTACTAGTTTTGTTCTCAGGACATTTACTTTTACAAACTTCATGGACGAACATTTTATCAGCTGTGCATGGATGCTGGTGCGTCCCTTAAATTGTTTCTTTTGGATATTTACTAATATTACTCTTCTTTTTCCTATTATGTGATGAGAGCTTGATGTGAGCTCTAACCTAGCAATCCGAATGCAATCCGAAGGCATCATAGTTTATGAGATGAAAATATTTTGTGATTTTTCTTAGATGTGTTAGACAGCTATATTTTTATTCAAAGTTATACTTATCATATATTCTTTAATTTATTTCTTGTCTAACCAAACAGGTTATCTCAGTCAAGATCATCCGCAATAAGCAGACGGGTCATTCTGAGAGATATGGTTTCATTGAATTCAATTCTCATGCAGCTGCTGAGAAAGTTCTTCAAAGCTACAATGGCACCACAATGCCAAATACGGAGCAACCATTTCGCTTAAACTGGGCAGCGTTTAGCGCTGGGGACAGGCGCCCTGAGAATAATACTGGTTCTGATTTGTCGATATTTGTTGGAGATTTGGCTAGTGATGTTACTGATGCTCTATTGACTGATACCTTTGCTAGTAGATATTCATCTGTAAAAGGTGCAAAGGTGGTGGTTGATGCAAATAGTGGCCGTTCAAAAGGTTATGGATTTGTCAGGTTTGGTGATGAAAATGAGAGGACTCGAGCCATGACTGAAATGAATGGTGTTTATTGTTCTAGCAGACCCATGCGAATTGGTGTTGCAACTCCAAAAAAGACGTCGCCACAGCCGCAGCAGTATTCTTCGCAAGGTGTTATATATGTTATGTACTTATAATCAAAAGAAACGACTGACTTAGCTTGTGCACTCTCTTGATTCTGTTTATTGTCCTTTTGATTTGTGTGAGTCTTTTTCGCTACAAAATATTTCATGTGCTGGGAAGTATAGCTTGTAGGATGTGCTCCGAGTTAATATTTTTTTATGTAATTCTTGATTAGCTGTTGTATTAGCTGGTGGAAATCCAAATGGTGTTGTGCCCCAAGGTCAGTCAGAGACAGACTCATCCAACACAACAGTAAGTCTCTGCTCCTCTTTGGAAGTCACTGATGCAAAGTTAAGATATTTTGTGACCTATATTGTCCATATTTCTTGTAGATATTTGTGGGGGGACTCGACTCCGATGTGAGTGATGAAGAGCTGAGACAGTCTTTTGCTCCATTTGGTGATGTTCTGTCTGTAAAAATACCTGCTGGAAAGGGGTGTGGTTTTGTACAATTTGCCAACAGGTAAAGTCTCATATTGTTTGTAATGACAGAAATATCATTTTGTATCTCACTTTCAAGGATAAAATATAAAGGAAAAATTATATGAATCATCTCTGTATATTTAGTCAAACAGAATTTGTTTTTCGCCCATTAATTTCATAGGCATGCACATGGGATCTTCGGAAGTGCTGATTGTTTTTGAAGTAAATTAATTATTAGAAGCAAGGGAAATGGATTAGCTACCATGGTTCCAGTTCTGAGTTCTGTAACTGTTTGGAGACGGGTTTGGTCCTTTTATTATGTCTTATGAGTTATGAGGGAAGATTTGTTTACTTTTGCCAGCTGTTAAGAAAGAGCCTCAACAGTTTGTATTACAATTTTTATCTAAAAGATCTTAAGATTCAGTATACAGTAGAATTTGTTTTGCACATACATTGAATTTAGTTAAACTAGCTGCGATTATGGACATATTCATGAAAGTATGTAAGATGTTAAGAGTGTTGTGTGTAAGTGTTGTTATAATGGTTATTGGTTGCATAACCATGTCATAACCCTATTCATTTTCTCCTTTAACAGAAGCAGTGCAGAGGATGCTATTCAGAGATTAAATGGGACAGTTATTGGCAAGCAGACAGTTCGTCTTTCTTGGGGCCGAAATATGGGGAACAAGCAGGTAAGTTTTCAGTTTTTAATTCTTGTCACTGGAATAGGGTCCTTGGGCTTTCCAGATCTCGACCCCCCTTGTTTTGTAGGGAGGGCGATATCTTTCATAATCTTTGTCATGCCAATAAATTAGAAGTGTGCTGAAACTACAAGAAACCCTGAAAAGCTTTCAAGCATTTTACACACTATTTAAAAAACAAACAATACAACTCCATTTAACAAAAAAAGCTAAGCTTCAAGGCTTTATTCAAATTACATAAGCCACCCTTTCTTCGCCTTTTTTGTTTGGCAGTCGAGGATGGATCCTAATGGTCAGTGGAATGGGGGTTACTACCCACGGCAAGGCTACAATGGTTATGGATATGCTGCTGCAGGTGCATCCTATGGCCCCCCAGCTTCAAATGGTATTGGTAACCAGCAGCAGCCTGTCAGCTAGCTAACCCTCTCCGCTCTGTGTAACGAGCTTATTCATCTGAGAAAGAATGTATCTGAACCCAGAAGTCTGTGGGAAGAAAGAATTTTGTAGCTGGACCAAATATTTGCTTGAGACCATATTTTTTTTTCTTTTTTCATCTGGAACTTGTGTTTGAGATTTTGACCTTTTTTAAACAGCTTTTTGTGATGTCTCTAGTGTTTTTCTTGCTCACTATTCATTCTTTGAGGCTCCAAATTGTTAAACTGACATTGATAATTTTGAATGAGGGTAGTTATAAACATGAATCATAGGGATGACCATTTGTCGAATTTTAAATCCGGTGAAGAGTGAGTTAGGTTAAATGTCTTATTTTTTTCTTGTTTCAATTAATTTCATCTTCTTGGAACCAATTGGCTTGTTAGAAGCAGTCTCTGTTAGTCTTCATGTTGTCTATAACTTATATAGTCAATCATTATTTGCTGTTACTTAATATGTACTGATTGTTTGATTGTGCGTAGTTTCTATTTTTCAAACTTGTATTGTGTTCGTAAGGCTTTTCATTTGAAAGAGATGGAGCTAATTTTATTCGTATTAGGACAGGACTTTGTGATTTTCCTTGTCAAATTCAAATGGTATTTGATTTAAGATCTGTTTACCCGATCTTTCTTGTACGATCGGTTTATATACTTCTATTAGCTAAAAAAATGCCATTGCGTGGATCAAAGTCTCTTTTAAGTGTGGGAAACCTATTTCATACGGAAGAGATTCAATTATTTCAACAAAAGATCTAGTTGGAGAAATTAAAAAAACTGCGAGTTAAGGGGCCTCGATTTGGTTTTTCCAACTATATTGAGATGGCCAGATGTCTCGTATGTTATAGATTTCCTGATTAGTTATCACAGTTTGGGTCGCTGAATGAGCCGTCTTGACAATCTTCACCGACTGATGTCAGATTTTTAATGTTTAGTGGATATTTGAAAGTGATGAGCACTGGGTATTGTTGGAGCTCCTTCTCTTCATCATGCATTCAGTTCAATTTTCACCAAAGTAAGTATGATTATGTCGCAATAAATCAATATCACAAACTCTTGAACGAGTTCGTGTTGATGTAATCGAAAGTGTCAACCAGATCAGTCAAGCATCAGAACGAAACAAACTAATAACAGCCACCTATATAATATATTTACGAAGTGAACAAAGCCAAGCCGGCATCTGACCCCATCCTCTTCAGACATAGTGATCGTGATTATCAATGAGGCGTACACAAGATGTTTAAGAACTGCAAGAACCTATAAAAAGGAAGAATGACAGCAGCCATGAAACACCGCAAACATGAAAGGTTTGTTTGTGTTCATCTGTCTCTTCTGCCTTGCTGCCCATGCAGAAAGTTATGGTGGGAGAGGACAAGATCCTCTTGGAATGCTACTAAACACACTTAAATCAAGAATGCCGATCAAAGACTACGCCGACGATGTCTTAACTGAGTATTCACCAGTTTATGTCCCACCACAGTCTGGTCTGAAAGAAGCTGACAGGATTCAAGAACTGCCTGGACAACCAACTGTTAATTTTTCTCAATATTCAGGTTATGTGACAGTTGATCCTAGTGCTGGTCGAGCGCTGTTCTATTATTTTACGGAGGCTGAGGACCCGTCTAGCAAGCCTCTTGTGCTATGGTTGAATGGAGGTAAGAGTATACGAATAATTTTGATAGGGATATGGTTGAATTTCTCTTTGTTTTGCATTTTATTTTATTTATTTAATGTATTTTTGTGCATGGGAGTGCAGGGCCTGGATGCTCTTCAATAGGGGCTGGAGCAATGACTGAACTCGGACCGTTTCGGGTGAACCCGGATGGAAAAACATTACAGTACAACCAATACGCATGGAACAACGGTGAGTCCTCTTACTGATTTATACCGAGCAGTCAAAACAATCCAAAATTTTGGAACCGTTCCTTTAAAATTGTCAATTTAGCCATGATTTTTTCTTGACGTGAAAATTTTGATGCAGCTGCAAATGTTGTATTCCTGGAGTCTCCAGCTGGTGTAGGGTTTTCGTACTCGAATAGATCATCAGATTATGTTACAGGTGACAAACAAACAGCAGCTGATTCTTACACATTCTTAGTTAGCTGGTTGGAAAGATTTCCAGAATACAAAACTAGAGACTTCTACATAACTGGAGAGAGCTACGCCGGTCACTACGTACCTCAGCTTGCTGATTTAATCCTCCAAAACAACAAAATGACGAATCAAACTGTCATCAACTTGAAAGGAATTGCTGTAAGTTTATCACCCATCCTTTTTTTTCCCATCTCTTGTAAAAACAAGAACTGCATCATCATGAATGCAAACATGAACATTTCAGATTGGGAATGCCTATATTGACTACACAGATAGGTGGAGAGGCACGTATGATCATTTCTGGTCGAGTGCCCTCATATCTGACGAAACTCACGACGGAATTGTAGCAAACTGTAAATTTTCTCCACCGGCAGGTGATTCAAAGGCCTGTGCAGATTATCAGGATAAAGCCTACACAGAGAAAGGAAATGTCTTTATATATGATATCTACGCGCCGTTGTGTGGTTCCAATTCAACTTCTCCCTCGGTATTATTCAATTTTTCATGATCAGTGTCCAGATACATTTTGTAGCCAAACACAAACTTAAGCCCTCCAATTGCATTTTTTTTTTGAAAAAAAAAGCAGATATCAAGTTATGATCCATGCTCAGATGATTACGTATTCGCATATTTAAACACACCTGAAGTGCAGAAGGCTCTTCATGCTAACATCAGTGAACTTCCAGGGCCATGGCAGGATTGCAAGTAATGTACAATTCTTGCATTATAAATATTTCAACGAATTTTACTTATAAACTAAAGCGATTTTTCTGTTTAGCTACGGAATACTCGACGATTGGCAGGACCAACCTTATACAGTTTTACCAGTCATTAAGAAGTTGATGGCTAGTGGCATTCGTGTTTGGATCTACAGGTGAGTATACGCACCATAAAAGAACAGTAAAAAAAAGAAAAAAGAAAAAGAAAAAGTGAATACTTTCCTCAAGAAGTTGTAGTTTATCTGCTAACAAATGCAAATATTGTCTGGATTTGCAGTGGAGATACAGATGGTATAATTCCAGTGACAACAACTAGGTACTCAATGGCCAAGCTCGGGGCACCAGTAAAGACTCCATGGTACCCCTGGTACTCCCATGGCGAGGTAAGAGACATCCCTCTCTCTCTGTAAGAGAGAATTGATTAAAAATAATCTCAAAATTCATACTCGTTTCTTGTTAAACTTATCGTAACAAGTTTTTGATCACTTGTCATACAGGTGGGAGGTTATGTGGTTGGATATGAAAATGTGACGTTTGTGTCGATAAGAGGCGCCGGGCATTTCGTTCCAAGCTACCAGCCTGAACGTGCGCTGACTTTCTTCTTATCCTTCATAGAGGGAAAACTCCCTCCTGCCCAGAACTAAATAGGATCTCCAGAAAATATTTGAAGACAAGTGCTGGTTATCCATCACTAGTTGGTTGTAACTTTTAATTATTAAGTACGATTTTCGTATTTGATTTCCCATTGTTGGAGGAAATGAAAGCTGAGGCATCAGGGCAACTAAATTGAGATTGCATAACAACATAAATCTACTCAACAGAGTACTAAGACAAACTTTAGTTTTATATTACTATTATTATTATTATTATTATTATTATTATTATTATTATTATTATTATTATTATTATTATTATTATTATTATTATTATTATTATTATTATTATTATTATTATTATTATTATTATTATGCTGATGTTAGAGGGGATACCCTGAATTCTTATGTGTAATCTTTGAATATCACTAACTGTTCATAGTTGAAATGTTGACACTTGGCTCAGATTATGCAATTTATGAGTGAACTTAGATATTCCATTGATCATCATGTGTACAAAATAACAAGAAAATCTACCTGATTCCTGATGCTTCAACTTTGGGAAGCTTCAACTTTGAGATGGATCCAAAATTTTGTTCAAACGGGGGCGTATTCTTTTATCTATCGAAAGGATAAATGAAAAATATAGGATAAAATTACATATAAATCAAATATTACATCTTAAGTATTCGATTAGTATTTCTGATGGCAATTACAGTAATTTATTTACTATTTTACAGTGTTTTCTTGTGACAAATTGGAAATCACAGTAAAATATGTAAAAAAGACTGAAAAATTTGCAAAATGCTGCTGTTGTTGTGGACATAGAACAACTGAAGGATAAAATAAGTATGAGTTGAGAGAAAGAGGAAGTAGACTAGGGCCGGCTTGACTCTTAGTCTATGCATGTCCATGTCATATCTTCCTTGATGACAAAAAACCAAGAATCATTTATCTTCTCATGACAAATAAGAAAGAATCATTTATCTTCTTTTGCCTAACTGTCTTAGCAGCCTCATTTTTTGACTGTGTAAACACCAATGATACACAAGTTCAACAGTTCCAAGCCATTTATATTCTTCCAATAATTTTCCATGTTTATTTATAGTCAAAAGCATGTCTATATTTGCATCTCTCTAATGGTGAGAAGTACTCCTGTGGCTGTTCCCAAGCTAGGATGAAAGGGGCTCTCTTCGTGTTCGTTTTTCTTCTTTGTGTTTTTGCGCCTGTAAAATGTTACGGTGGGACAAGACGTGATCCTCTTGGAGAACTTATCAAAGCTCACAGGACGAGAAGACCAGAAAATTATCGTACTCAGGATGCTTTGTCTGAATATTCTCCAGTTTACATGGCATCTCAACAAGGTTTGAAGGAGGCTGACAAGATTGTAGAGTTGCCCGGGCAACCAGAGGTGAGTTTCTCTCAGTATTCAGGCTATGTCACTGTTGACCCTAAGGCGGGACGGGCACTCTTCTATTGGTTAACCGAGTCCCAGGACTTGTCCGACAACAAGCCACTAGTGTTGTGGCTCAATGGAGGTAAATAAACTTGTGAGGAATCGAAGTTATGAGAACTGAGCTTGATTAATTCCTCTCGAGGCATTCACTGTCTCGAGTTTCTTCATGGCCTCAAAGCATGGAGACAGACAGAACTTGTGTCTTTAAGTAAAAAAAACCAAAAAACAGAATCTTAGATTTCAAAGTCTAATTTAGTTTCTGCTCTTGTGGTGCAGGACCAGGATGTTCTTCGATAGGAAACGGAGCAATGACAGAACTTGGACCTTTTCGGGTAAATCCTGATGGCAAAACTCTGTGGTACAACAAAAACGCTTGGAATAATGGTGAGACCTCTAACGAAAGTGCCTATATAACAGTAGTGACATGCTTTCTGACTAATTTCCACATCGAACTCAATTATGCATGCAGTTGCAAATATCCTGTTTCTGGAATCCCCAGCTGGTGTTGGATTTTCCTACTCAAATACCTCGTCGGAATACGTAACAGGCGATACAAGAACTGCAGCAGACTCTTACACTTTCTTAGTAAACTGGTTGGAGAGGTTTCCAGAATACAAAGCTCGAGATTTCTACATAACCGGAGAGAGTTATGCTGGTCATTATGTGCCTCAACTGGCTCAACTTATCCTCCATAACAACAAAATCACAAATCAAACTGTCATTAACTTGAAAGGAATTGCTGTAAGTTTCTCCCTCACCTGTTTATTACATAAAAAATGAACTTTTTTCTTTTGCAAGTGGCTAAGTTTTGGGGTTACATTTTTATTTTCAGATAGGAAATGCATACATTGATTACGAGGATGAGAACAATGGTAGGTACGACTACTTTTGGACACACGCTCTCATTTCAGACGAACTTCACAACGTGATTCTTAAAAACTGCAACTTCTCTTCAAAGGCATCAACATCAGAAGAATGCAACAAAACCATGATTGAAGTAGATGCTGTCACTGAAGACGTATACACTTATGATATATACGCACCTCTCTGTGGTTCTAACTCAACTGCTCCCTCGGTAAAATTTAAGCTTCTTCATTATATTAAAATAAAAATACTTGTCAGTATTCTGATCTAATCCCATGAGTTCTTCATCCGAAACAGCTATCAGCATTTGATCCGTGCTCAGATAAGTATGTTTTCGCGTACCTCAACACCCCGGAAGTGCAGAAGGCTTTTCATGCCAACCTCACTGGAACTCCTGGACCTTGGGAGTCTTGCAAGTACTGTATTCTAACATTTGAAAATATACTTTTTGTGTCTAAGAACGACATTCGACAAATTATTACTAATAAACTAGTAATTCCATCACATAATGCAGTATTTTCATAGAGTTACACTGGAATGATGAGCCAGAAACTGTACTGCCTGTAATCAGGGAGCTCATGGCTAGTGGCATTAGCGTTTGGATCTACAGGTACATACTACAATACGATTTTACATGTCCGAAAAATCCACTGTTTCAAGGTTCATAGGTTCTTCAATGCTCAATTTTATCATTTATCAAGAGACCATCTTAGTCTTTTTATATGCCGAAAAGGCTACATCACGTTCTTTTTTCAAACAAATGACTAAATCTCAATCTGTCCATAACTAGAAATATCTGCTCTTGAAACATAGAAAAACCAAAAAGAAGACAAGAAACAACAAGTTTCATTGCAAGATTGCCTTTAACTTGTAAAACACACACAGCACCTACTAAAAAAGAATCCTTACACCAATTGCAGTGGAGACACAGATGGAATAGTGCCAGTGACGGTAACTAAGTATTCAATGAACAAACTCAGCACAAATGTTAAGACTCCATGGTACCCCTGGTATTCTCAAGGCGAGGTATGTTAAAATAAAGGCAGCTGCATTAACAGTGTTTCAACATTAAGTTCTTGTCCAAAGAAACATAATTCTTACATGATTCAGGTTGGAGGCTACGCGGTCGAATACCAAAACGTGACATTTGTGACCATAAGAGGAGCTGGACATTTCGTTCCGAGTTATCAACCTGAGAGGGCACTAACTTTCTTCTCATCTTTCCTGGAGGGAAAGCTTCCTCCAAGGAAGAGCTAAATAGAGCAGCAAGAATCTATTTCCTAAGATTGTTTTTCATTTGTAGCTTGTTACCAAAGAAATAATGTTGAACTGCACCTAGCCAGCTTACCATGAATTTATGCATAGTTTTATTTGCCTACTTCCAAATAATGTTTTATAACGCACGTGTATTCAATGACATCACCAAGATACACACATCCTGTATGGCCGAAATTTTTTAGTATGTAATCTGACGAAACTCACTACGGAATTGTAGCAAACTGTAAATTTTCTCCACCGGCAGGAGATTCAAAAGCCTGTGCAGATTATCAGGATAAAGCCTACACAGAGAAAGGGAATTTCTTTATATATGATATCTACGCGCCGTTGTGTGGTTCCAATTCAACTTCTCCCTCGGTATTCTTCAATTTTTCATGATCAGTGTCCAGATACATTTTGTAGCCAAACACAAACTTAAGCCCTCCAATTGCATTTTATAAAAAAAAAAAAAAAAAAGCAGATATCACGTTATGATCCATGCTCAGATGATTACGTATTCGCATATTTAAACACACCTGAAGTGCAGAAGGCTCTTCATGCTAACATCAGTGAACTTCCAGGGTGTCACGGGATGCCACCCTTCAATGTCCCGGGCTCCTGGGATAAAGTTATCATCCGTGATTAGCCCCGCAATTCGGGCCTCCCCGCAGGTTGCCCAACACCCTTCACCAACGGATGCCCGACTTCGCAGGAAGGCCGCCAGCGACCGTAGCTTGCTCGCACTCTTTCGAAGTCTAAGTCTTTAGGTCTAGGGCTCTTTATCTTGTAAATAGATTTATTTCTACTTAGGATTATGTGGCGGTTTTCAGCTTTGTAATGTCTAGTGCTGTCACTAGCCTTTTTTTATTTTTTAGTACTATAGGGGGGATAGGATATTCGAAGAGAGCTGAGCAATTGTCTCGAGGCCCCCTCTCCATGATTGCTGTCAATTGTTTCTGCATATTGTAATTGTTTCCCACATTCAATAAAAAGCAAGCTTTTACAATCGTTCTTTCGTTTCGCTATGCCACTAAAGCACCTTCGGGTGAGATTGCGTCGCAACAACACAAGCTCTCGAGCGAGTTCGTGTTGGCAAGGCGGAAGTAGTCGTCGGTGTCGACTGCTAGCCGCACGGTGCGCTAATAACTATTACTCACTACAAGCGCCCCGTGACAGTTGGTATCAGAACCTCGGTGTGAGACCCACGAGGCCGAGACGGGATGGCTAATGACGAGTCGTTTACGGGGAGACCCCCGAATGGGAACCAAAGACTGGGTGCCCTAGAAGAAACAACGTGCCTCCACGAGGAGAGAATTACGGAACTCGAATCGGTGGTGTCCGATCTGAAAGCCGAGCTCGATGAGGGTCGGCAGGCGTGCAATGCATTGACTGAGGCCATGAGGGCAAACAATGCGATTGACACGCATAGGCAAATGGAGAAAATGAAAATTCAAATTGGCCTACTACAACGGGCGGTGAGCAACTCCCCAGTAGCAATGGATCCGATGCCCAGGCATCGAGTGCCGGAGCCGAGGGCATACGGCGGTGCTAGAGATGCCAAAGAGGTAGAAAACTTCCTCTTCGATATGGAGCAATATTTCTTGACTGCCAATATCGTAGACGAGGGTCGAAGAGTGTCCACCGCAACCATGTATTTGACTGGGGATGCGAAGCTTTGGTGGCGGACAAAATATGAAGAGATCCAAGATCGCCGGGTAGAGCTCGAGACATGGGCTCAGCTGCAGGATGCCATCAGACAACAATTCTTCCCGGTGAATGTTGAATACAATGCCCGCCGGGCATTGAGAGAGCTCAAACACACTGGTTCTGTGCGGGACTACGTGAAGGCCTTCTCGGCCCTCATGCTGGACATCCGTGACCTGTCCGAGAAGGACAAGCTCTTCACCTTCATGGAAGGCCTAAAACCGTGGGCGCGACTTGAGCTGCAGCGCCAACGGGTGAATGACACTAATGCCGCAATGAGTGCAGCCGAATGCTTGACGGATTACACTGCCGAGCCTCGAAGCAATAATAGCAATAGGCCAGCTGCCGCAAGCAGTGGCCATACGAAAGGGGGCGGAGCCAAATCTTTCAAGTCGAACTCCGGAAGGGGTGGGGGAGAGACGTAATCCCACTCTCAAGGAAGCTCGCAATGGAGTTCCAACCGGAAGCCTCCACAGGAGAACAAGCAGGGTTCGTCGTCCCAGAAAAGTGGCGGGTGCTTTCTCTGTGATGGACCCCATCGGATAAAGAATTGCCCAAAGAAGCAGTTGCTGAATGCTTTAACGAGCATCACAGGGTCTGGGCCAAAATCTAAACAAGAAGAGCCCCAGTCGTCCAACTTCGATGAAGGTGACTCCGAGGAAGAGAATCTCGGGGCCATTGCTCATTGGTGCAATACTTTATCCCACCAGGTGGCAGCCCAAAAGAAGGTACCACCGAAAAGAGGCAAGACCGCACCGGCTCTAACGAGCCACACTGAGGAAGATCAACCCCCAAAGGTCCAGAAAAAGAAAGGGTTGATGTTCGTGGATGTAAAAATTAATGGCAAGCCTCTGCGAGCCATGATCGACACAGGTGCCACACACAACTATCTAGCCAGCGCCGAAGTAGAGAGACTCGGGCTTGTGCTAGAGAGAGGAGTAGGGCGAGTGAAGGCTATCAATTCTGCTGCGCAGCCTATCGCCGGCATCGCCAAGTCCGTGCTATTGAGACTTGGTCCATTTGAGGGAAGGACCAATCTATCCGTTGTGGTGATGGATGACTTCAAGCTCATTCTTGGGCTGGAGTTCTTGCGGGATACTAGGACGGCGGTCCTCCCGCATGTGGATTCCTTGATGATGATGGGGAACAAGTTTTGTGTTATCCCCACCTGGGCCAACAAGATGGGTGAGAGAAGCCTGTCGGCCATGTAGTTCGAGAAGGGTTGCAAGCACAATGAACCATCCTTCTTGTCCACCCTTCGCCTCGATGAGATTGAGGAGAAATCTGGGCCGTTTCCTATGGCAGTGAGAAAGCTCCTGGAAGAATATGAGAATGTGATGCCAGATGAATTACCTCGGAAGCTCCCGCCGAAGAGGGCAATCGATCATGAGATTGAGTTGGTGCCTGGAACAAACCGTATCGCATGAGCCAACCTGAGCTTGAGGAGCTTAGGAAGCAGTTGAAAGAGATGCTTGAGTGCGAACTTATTAGACCCGCGAAGTCACCGTTTGGGGCCCCAGTTCTTTTCCAGAAGAAGTCAGATGGCTCCCTACGATTTTGCTGCAACTATCGGGCACTGAACAAAATCACAGTGAAGAATAAGTACCCCATTCCATTGGTAGCAGACAGCTTCGATCGCCTTAGTCGGGCAAAATACTTCACGAAGATAGATTTGAGATCGGGCTACTGGCAAGTACGAATCAAAGAGGGAGACGAGTACAAAACCACAGTGGTCACCCGGTATGGGGCATTCGAGTTTTTGGTGATGCCTTTTGGCTTAACTAATGCCCCAGCTACTTTTAGTACCCTCATGAATCAGGTACTTCAGGGTTTTTTTGGATGAATTCGTGGTGGTGTACCTGGATGACATTGTGGTCTATAGCGAGACCTTAGCGGATCACCTAGAGCATCTCCGCAAGGTCCTCGAAAGGCTGCGTGAGCACGAGCTATATGCAAAACCTTCAAAGTGCTCATTTGCCCAAGAGAGAATTGATTTCTTGGGCCACATTGTGGAGAGAGGCAGGATCCGCATGGATCCAAAGAATATTCGGGCTATCAAGGAGTGGCAACCTCCGAGCAACGTACATGAAGTCAGATCGTTCCTTGGGTTGGCCAACTACTACAGGAGATTTGTGAAAGGCTACTCCGAGATAGCGCGCCCCTTGACAGACTTGGCAAAGAAGTTGGAAGCTCGGAACTGGTCACCCCAGTGCCAAGCCGCCTTCGAGAGTTTAAAGAAGGCCATCACGATTGACCCGGTGCTTGCGCTCCCAGATCTGTCAAAGCCATTTGTGGTGGAGACTGATGCTTCGGACTATGCGCTTGGGGGAGTCTTAGTGCAGGATGGACATCCGGTTGCTTTTGAGAGCCGGAAGTTGAAGGATGTCAAGAGGCGTTACACCGTACATGAGAAAGAGTTGCTGGCTGTTGTCCACTGCCTCAGACAATGGCGGCACTACTTATTGGGTTTATCTTTCATAGTCAAGACAGACAACACGGCTGTTAGCCACTTCTTGACACAAGCAAAGCTTACTGGGAAGCAAGCAAGATGGCAAGAGATGCTGTCCGAATTCAGTTTTGTGCTGGAGTACCGTGCCGGCTCTAGTAACCACATTGCGGATGCCCTTAGCCGCAGGGCAGATTTGGCAGAACCTCAGGTGATAGCGGCGCTCGCTGCGAGTAAAGCTACCACCAACTTGCAGGAGCAGATACGAGAGTTAACCAAAGTAGACCCTGCAGCACAGTCTCTGTTGAATCTTGCTAAGCAGGGCAAAACACGGCAGTTTTGGGTGGTGAACGACATTTTGAGGACCAAGGGAAACCGCCTCTACGTGCCTAAGTGTGGGGACCTACGGAAATCAATTATTGCCGAGTGCCACGATACTCTCTGGGTGGGACATCCAGGAGAAGAACGCACAGTGGCCCTAGTGCAGCGAGCTTACTATTGGCCATAGATGCGAGATGACATTGAGACCTTTGTGCGAACCTGTCTGGTGTGCCAGCAGGACAAAGCAGATCGGCAGAAGAGGGCGGGCTTGCTGGAGCCACTGCCCATCCCGATAGGCCCTGGCAGAGTGTCTCGATGAACTATATATTTGGTCTACCCAAAGTTGGAGAACTTGATGCTGTTATCGTTGTGGTAGACCGATTCTCGAAATATGCAACATTCATGGCAGCCCCTAAAAGCGTTTCAGCAGAAGAGACAGCTCAACTCTTCTTCAAGCATATTGTCAAACAATGGGGATTGCCGAAGGATGTCGTCAGTGATCTTGACTCTCGATTTACTGACAACTTTTGGACCGAGCTCTTCAAATTACTCGGCTCCAAATTGAATCTGAGCTCTAGCTACCACCCACAGTTCGATGGGCAGACTGAGCGCTTCAACTCGATGCTGGAAGAATATCTTCGACACTTCGTGAGCGCTAATCAAAAGGACTGGGTGAAGCTACTGGATGCTGCTCAGCTGTGCTTCAATGCTCAGAAGTGCTCTACCACAAATCGGAGCCCTTTTGAGATCTGTACCGGGCAACAACCGCTCCTCCCACACACGATTGATACCCCACAAGGTGCAAGAACTTCTCCTGCGTAGAATTTCACTCTGGAGTGGAAGCAAACTCTTGATCTCGCTCGCGGTTGCCTAGAAAAAGCTCAGAATCGGATGAAGAAGTATGCTGATTTAAAACGTCGCTTCATTGAATTTCTCGTTGGCGACAAGGTGATGGTTAAGGTCCCAGATCAAAGGCTCTCCAAATCATCTCGAGCTGGAGATCCACGCCTAATGCAAAAATACATTGGACCTGTCCCGATCCTTCAAAGAATTGGGAAGGTAGCCTACAGGCTAGCGTTGCCTCCCTGGTGGCGAATTCACACTGTTCTTCATGTCAGCCAACTGAAGCCATACCAGGCCGACAAGGAAGATGCCACCCGCAACATTCTGTGCCGCCCAGAAATGAAACTTGCCCGCAGAATAGACAAAAGGGTAGCGGAAGCCATTCTTAATCACCGAGACGCAGGTAAGAGAAAACCACACAAAGAATACTTGGTGAAATGGTTAGGTTGCAGCGCAGAGGAGAACACTTGGGAGCGGGCGACAACCCTAAAGGCGTTCCAATCTCTCATTGATGCTTATCATGCTTCAGTGGCGCCGAGGACGTCGCCAACTCAGGTGGGGGAGAGCTGTCACGGGATGTCACCCTTCAATGTCCCGGCCCCCGGGATAAACTTATCATCCGTGATTAGCCCCGCAATTCGGACCGCCCTGCAGGTTGCCCAACACCCTTCACCAACGGATGCCCGACTTCGCAGGAAGGCCGCCAGCGACCGCAGCTTGCTCGCACTCTTTCGAAGTCTAAGTCTTTATGTCTAGGGCTCTTTATCTTGTAAATAGATTTATTTGTACTTAGGATTATGTCGCGGTTTTCAACTTTGTAATGTCTAGTGCTGTCACTAGCCTTTTTTTATTTTTTAGTACTATAGGGGGATAGGGTATTCGAAGAGAGTTGAGCAATTGTCTGGAGGCCCCCCTCTCCATGATTGCTGTCAATTGTTTCTGCATATTGTAATTGTTGCCCACATTTAATAAAAAACAAGCTTTTACAATCGTTCTTTCGTTTCGCTGTGCCACTAAAGCACCTCCGGGTGTGATTGCGTCGCAACAGCACAAGCTCTCGAGCGAGTTCGTGTTGGCAAGGCGGAAGTAGTCGTCGGTGTCGACTGCTAGCCGCACGGTGCGCTAATAACTATTACTCACTACAAGCGCCCCGTGACATAGGGCCATGGCAGGATTGCAAGTAATGTACAATTCTTGCATTATAAATATTTCAACGAATTTTACTTATAAACTAAAGCGATTTTTCTGTTTAGCTACGGAATACTCGACGATTGGCAGGACCAACCTTATACAGTTTTACCAGTCATTAAGAAGTTGATGGCTAGTGGCATTCGTGTTTGGATCTACAGGTGAGTATACACACCATAAAAGAACAGTAAAAAAAAAAGATAAAAGAAAAAGAAAAAGTGAATACTTTCCTAAAGAAGTTGTAGTTTATCTGCTATAAAATGTAAATATTGTCTGGATTTGCAGTGGAGATACAGATGGTATAATTCCAGTGACAACAACTAGGTACTCAATGGCCAAGCTCGGGGCACCAGCAAAGACTCCATGGTACCCCTGGTACTCGGTAAGAGACATCCCTCTCTCTCTCTCTCTCTCTCTCTCTGTGTAAGAGAGAATTGATTAAAAATAATCTCAAAATTGATACTCGTTTCTTGTTAAACTTGATGATCGTAACAAGTTTTTGATCACTTGTCATACAGGTGGGAGGTTATGGGGTTGGATATGAAAATGTGACGTTTGTGTCGATAAGAGGCGCCGGGCATTTCGTTCCAAGCTACCAGCCTGAACGTGCGCTTACTTTCTTCTCATCCTTCATAGAGGGAAAACTCCCTCCTGCCCAGAACTAAATAGGATCTCCAGAAAATATTTGAAGACAAGTGCTGGTTATTCATCACTAGTTGGTTGTAATTTTTAATTATTAAGTACGATTTTCATATTTGATTTCCATTGTTGGAGGAAATGAAAGCTGAGGCATTAGGGCAACTAAATTGAGATTGCATAACAACATAAATCTACTCAACAGAGTACTAAGACAAACTTTAGTTTTATATTATTATTATGCTGATGTTAAGAGGGGATACCCTCAATTCTTATGCGTAATCTTTGAAAATCACTAACTGATCATAGTTGAAATGCTGACACTTGGCTCAGATTAGGCAATTTATGAGTGAATTTAGATATTCCATTGATCATCATGTGTACAAAATAACAAGAAAATCTACCTGATTCCTGATTCTTCAACTTTGGAAAGCTTCGTAAACACATAATTCTTGAGATGGATCCAAAATTTTGTTCAAACGGGGGGCGTAGTCTTTTATCTATCGAAGGATAAATGAAAAATATAGGATAAAATTACATATAAATCAAATATTACATCTTAATTATTCGATTAGTATTTCTGATGGCAATTACAGTGATTTATTTAGTATTTTACAGTGTTTTCTTGTGACAAATTGGAAATCACATAAAATATGTAAAAAAAGACTATGAAAAAATTGCAAAATGCTGCTGTTGTTGTGGACATAGAACAACTGAAGGAAACGATAAGTATGAGTTGAGAGATAGAAGAAGTTGGCTACGGCCGGCTTCAATCTTAGTCTATGCATGTCCATATCATATCTTCCTTGATGACAAAAAAACGAAGAATCATTTATCTTCTCATGACAAAAAAGAAAGAATCATTTATCTTCTTTTGCCTAACTGTCTTAACAACCTTTCATTTTTCGGCTGTGCAAATACCAATGATACACAAGTCCAACAGTTCCAAGCCATTTATGTACTTCCAATAATTTTTCATGTTTATTTATTGTCAAAGCATGTCTATATATGCATCTCTCTAATGGTGAAAAGTACTCCTGTGGCTGTTCCCAAGCTAGGATGAAAGGGGCTCTCTTCGTGTTCGTTTTTCTTCTTTGTGTTTTTGCACCTGTAAAATGTTACGGTGGGACAAGACGTGATCCTCTTGGAGAACTTATCAAAGCTCACAGGACGAAAAGACCAGAAAATTATCGTACTCAGGATGCTTTGTCTGAATATTCTCCAGTTTACATGGCATCTCAACAAGGTTTGAAGGAGGCTGACAAGATTGTAGAGTTGCCCGGGCAACCAGAGGTGAGTTTCTCTCAGTATTCAGGCTATGTCACTGTTGACCCTAAGGCGGGAAGGGCACTCTTCTATTGGTTAACCGAGTCCCAGGACTTGTCCGACAACAAGCCACTAGTGTTGTGGCTCAATGGAGGTAAATAAACTTGTGAGGAATCAAAGTTATGAGAACTGAGCTTGATTAATTCCTCACGAGGCATCCACTGTCTCGAGTTTCTGCATGGCATCAAAGCATGGAGACAGACAGAACTTGTGTCTTCAAGTTAAAAAAAAAAAAAAAAACCAAAAAACAGAATCTTAGATTTCAAAGTCTAATTTAGTTTTTGCTCTTGTGGTGCAGGACCAGGATGTTCTTCGATAGGAAACGGAGCAATGACGGAACTTGGGCCTTTTCGCGTAAATCCTGATGGCAAAACTCTGTGGTACAACAAAAACGCTTGGAATAATGGTGAGACCTCTAACAGAAGTGCCTATATAACAATAGTGACATGCTTTCTGACTAATTTCCACATCGAACTCAATTATGCATGCAGTTGCAAATATCCTGTTTCTGGAATCCCCAGCTGGTGTTGGATTTTCCTACTCAAATACCTCGTCGGACTACGTAACAGGCGATACAAGAACTGCAGCAGACTCTTACACTTTCTTAGTAAACTGGTTGGAGAGGTTTCCGGAATACAAAGCTCTAGATTTCTACATAACCGGAGAGAGTTATGCTGGTCATTATGTGCCTCAACTGGCTCAACTTATCCTCCATAACAACAAAATCACAAATCAAACTGTCATTAACTTGAAAGGAATTGCTGTAAGTTTCTCCCTCACCTGTTTATTACATAAAAATGAACTTGTTCTTTTGCAAGTGGCTAAGTTTTGAGGTTACATTTTTATTTTCAGATAGGAAATGCATACATTGATTACGAGGATGAGATGAATGGTCAGTACGACTACTTTTGGACACACGCTCTCATGTCAGACGAACTTCACAACGCGATTCTTAAAAACTGCAACTTCTCTTCAGAGGCATCAACATCAGAAGAATGCAGCGAATCCATGGGTGAAGTTGATGCTGTCACTGAAGACATATTCGCTTATGATATATACGCACCTCTCTGTGGTTCTAACTCAACTGCTCCCTCGGTAAAGTTTAAGCTTCTTCATTATATTAAAATAAAAATACTTGTCAGTATTCTGATCTAATCCCATGAGTTCTTCATCCAAAACAGCTATCGGCGTTTGATCCGTGCTCAGATAAGTATGTTTTCACGTACCTCAACACCCCAGAAGTGCAGAAGGCTTTTCATGCCAACCTCACTGGAACTCCTGGACCTTGGGATTCTTGCAAGTACTGTATTCTAACATTTGAAAATATACTTTTTGTGTCTTAGAACGACATTCGACAAATTATTACTAATAAACTAGTAATTCCATCACATAATGCAGTAGTTACATACATTTATTCTGGAATGATGAGCCAGCAACTGTACTGCCTGTAATCAGGGAGCTCATGGGTAGCGGCATTAGCGTTTGGATCTACAGGTACATACTACAATACGATTTTACATGTTCGAAAAATCCACTGTTTCAAGGTTCATAGGCTCGAACAATAGTCTTGGAGACGTGTGGAGAATACTCAATTTTATCATTTATCAAGAGACCATCTTAGTCTTTTTATATGCCGAAATGGCTAAATCTCAATCTGTCCATAACTAGAAATTTCTGCTCTTGAAACATAGAAAAACAAAAAGAAGACAAGAAACAACAAGTTTCATTGCAAGATTGCCTTTAGCTTGTAAAACACACACAGCACCTACTAAAAAAGAATCCTTACACCAATTGCAGTGGAGACACAGATGGAGCAGTGCCAGTGACGGTAACTAAGTATTCAATGAACAAACTCAGCACAAATGTTAAGACTCCATGGTACCCCTGGTATTCTCAAGGCGAGGTATGTTAAAATAAAGGCAGCTGCATTAACAGTGTTTCAACATTAAGTTCTTGTCCAAAGAAACATAATTCTTACATGATTCAGGTTGGAGGCTACGCGGTCGAATACCAAAACGTGACATTTGTGACCATAAGAGGAGCTGGACATTTCGTTCCGAGTTATCAACCTGAGAGGGCACTAACTTTCTTCTCATCTTTCCTGGAGGGAAAGCTTCCTCCAAGGAAGAGCTAAATAGAGCAGCAAGAATCTATTTCCTAAGATTGTTTTTCATTTGTAGCTTGTTACCAAAGAAATAATGTTGAACTGCACCTAGCCAGCTTACCATGAATTTATGCATAGTTTTATTTGCCTACTTCCAAATAATGTTTTATAACGCACGTGTATTCAATGACATCACCAAGATACACACATCCTGTATGGCCGAAATTTTTTAGTATGTAATCATCCTCGTGATTCCAAAAAATATTGACGAATTCAACGAACAACTGATGTTATCCTAATGCATCTTTTCAAAAATGTTACATAGTTAGTTTCGAAAACCATCAACTCCTTGTGATGAGTCCAAAAGAGAATAACTTTACAACGTTATTTTCAATAACTGAAAGAGCTTATAATATTTTACATACCCTTTATAAAAGAAAGAGGATCGTGTTTAATAGTTTTTAAGCAAAAGAAAAATGAAAGGTGCATGCATTTTGCTTCTTTCTTTGGCGTGTCTAACAGTTTGTGTACAAAGCAATGGTGGGAGACGATTTGATAATGTTGGGGAATCCATCAAAGTTCCTCGGACAAAAGGACCATGGAACGATGTTGGTGAAGATGCCTCAGTCGAATACTCGCCTGTCGAAATTCAGGATGGATCGAAGGAAGCAAAAAAGATTTCAAACTTGCCAGAGCAAAGTTTTTATCAGTACTCAGGAAATATCACTGTTGATCCTGATACTGGTAGAGTATTATTCTATTATTTCACTGAATCAGAAGACTCTTCAACCAAGCCTTTGGTGCTTTGGCTAAATAAAGGTTAGTCTCTGATGGCCTATGATTGTAATTGACCAGAAACGAGACTATGATACTGATGGTTCCATCACCAAAACCCTCCATATCAAAGTCTCGTTTCTAAGTAGAGCTGGCAAATCGGACTGCTCGGTCCAAGCCCATTAGGCAAAGGAGTCGAGTCGTGTCGAGCTGAACGTGCTTCGGCCATCCATTTTATGAGCCCAGCCCATTTCTGTAATTGAGGCTAATCTATCTTAATTCTTTATGGTCATCTGAAGTTGCCAGCTCTACTTCTCGGGCCCATCCTTTGGGCCCGGAGGGTGTCTGCGGAACTCATAACCCTATAAATGTACTTAGCAACACGAGTTTCTTGAATTGCAGCGCCGGGCCGATGTTCGTCCTTAGAAGTTGGAGCGATGATGGGACCTCGACTTTTCCCAGATGGAAGAACTCTACGGCATAACAAAGATGCTTCAAACAATGGTGCATAATCGCGTTTTGCTCATATTAATTATAATAAAAGTGATTTTATTTTGGGACGGCTAAGTGATTATAGTTCATCCGGGGAGATGAATGCAGTGGCGAATATTATCTTCCTGGAATCTCCAGCAGGAGGCAGGTCTTCAAACTCGAATCGGTCATCAGATTATGTTACAGAAGACGAACAGACAACATCGGATGCTTATGTCTTCATAGTTAAGTGGTTGGAAAGATTTCCAGAATACAAATTTAGAGATTTCTACATTCTGGGAGAGAGAAATGCGTGGAAGTACGTGCCGCAGCTGGCCGCAGTAATCCTTAAAAACAACAAAATCACCAACCAAACTGTCATCAACTTGAAAGGGATAACTGTGAGTTTTTTTCAACAGATGGAGATTCATTTTCCGAATTAATTTGACATATTTTTGAGTCTTCCTAACTTATATGCATGTGATAATTGTTTTCAGGTTGGGAATGCATATTGTGAAATCAATCACAAGGGAGAAGCCATATGTGCAGTGTAGTCTGTAAATCAAGATTTGGGGGTTTCAAATGAAGAAAGACGAACCAAAGTTTATTTGTTAATAGATTGTAATGAAGTCAAAGCAAAAGGGAACCTGTGTTGTAATTACGGTTTGCATCTCCGGTTTGTTATTATTGTAAACTAACCTCATATTTAATATATATATATATATGTGCATAGTATTATTATTATTATTATTGGTATGTTATCCCGTGCAATGTACGAATATATTATTATAGTATAATATTATTAAATTTCAGAAATATATAAAATTAATATTTTAAAAAAAAATATAATTATGTTCAATAGTTTATATATGTACATAATAAGGATATAAATATTATATATAAAATTATATGTGAACATTAATTAATTTTATTTATAAAATACAATCATCAAATTACCAAATATATAGTATTTTCGTCTGAAATCAATAAAATTGAATAAAATCTGGTCAATGTAAATATTTTATTATTATTATTATTATATATAGCATTGAATCTACTACAAATTCATAATTGATTTGTTAAATCAAGTAATTATGAAGATATATATATATATATATATATATATTTTTTTAATTAGTTTTGATAAAATTAATAACATTACAAATATTAACAAATAAAAATATAAAAAATTAAAATGAATGTTTATTGGTTAGAAATATAACAACATTTCCTAAGATAAAATGGACGAGAAAAAATGATAATAACAAATATAGAAAAAGCCAGTTTACTATTATATATATAAATTATTATTATTATTATTAATTTATTTATTTATATATTTATTATTTGAATCCAAGCACATGACCCAATTTGATGACCATAAAAAATAAAAAGACTTTTACCATAAACTAAACCCCTCCCCCCAACGAGTAGGAGTTGTTTGTTTTGAAGAAAATAAATTAAATTATTGTTTATTTATATTTATCATATAAGAAATTATTATATTAGAGGTTTTACCCAAATTAATTTAAAAACAAGGAATAAAAGAAGGAAAACCTATATGTGGAAAGACCAATATGCCCACCCATACTTACATATATTGCTTTGTATCTACCAAATCTGCTTTCGATTATGGCTCTTATAATTTAAAAAATAAAATAAAAAATCAAGATAAAAAAAAAGGACGACAACCTATGCCAAATTCGAATTGAACGTTATCAATAATATTCTTTTTTGTTAATTCAACGAGTATTTTGAGTTTTTATTTCTTTTTCTCCTTTACTACCATTTTAAAATAGTATTTCATCATATAATGCTTATATATATATATATATATTTGATGTACTAATGTGAGTCCAATAAGCATTTATCATATATACTGATAAACTTAATCAAATTTACTAATTTATTTTTTAAAACATAAAGGTTATTGATTTTTATTTTAATTTTTGTAATTTACCATTTATGGCTAAAATGGCCAGCCAACTTATAGGTATGTTCATATGTGGTTGTATGAACTAAATCTCCTATTTTAAAAGGTATTTTATTTTATATTTTAAATTTATTAATACACGTTATATATATAAAACAATATGATTATGATATCACAAACAAACGCACAATATATTAATAGAGTTGTAATATACGATGAAACATTATTTAAAGTAGGGAATGTAGTCCAACCATCTTGTTATGTAATAAATTAAGCCATTCACAATATAAAGGTTATTGAATGTTTGTTTGTTTGTTTTTGTTTTGTCTTTTTTTTTTTTTTTTTGGTAATTTACTATTTACAACTAAACATTGGCCAGCCAAACTTGTAGGTTTGTATATGGACTAAATCTCCTATTTTAAATAATATTTTATTTTTTATTTTCAATTATTAATATTTTACATGTATATAAAATAACATGGTTGTAGCATCACAAACAAAAACATATTAAGGAATAAGGATACTTAAATTTCTCCAATCTATCTTACATAATTAGTGTTTAAAACCTGTGTGGGAATCATCAACTCCTTGTGACAAGCCCAGAAGAGAACAGCACGACAACGTTATTTTCAATAACTGAAGCACAGCTTATATATATTCTACAACCAATTCTTCTCATAAGAAACAAGATCCTGTCCTTAGATCAAACAGAAAGATGAAGGGTGCATCCATTTTCCTCCTTTCTTTGGTATGTCTAACAGTTTCTGTGCAGTGTTATGGTGGGAGACAGTTAGATAATCTTAGGGACTTCCTCAAGGTTCCTAGGACGAAAGGATCATCAGACTATATTGATCCTGAAGATTCCTCCCTCGAATATTCGCCTGTTTATGTCGGAATTCCGGATGGATTGAAGGAAGGTGACATGATCACAAGTTTGCCGGGGCAACCAGAAGTGGGTTTTTCTCAGTATTCAGGATATGTCACTATTGATCCGAATGCCGGTAGGGCATTGTTCTATTATTTCACTGAATCGGAGGACTCTTCAACCAAACCTTTGGTGCTTTGGCTAAATGGAGGTTGGTTTGTTATTGTGATTTCATTGATTTTTTATTGCATTTTGCCATGCTGCTAGCTATATATTGCTTATTTCTAGCCAAGTGTCATTGGTTAAGACTCGTTTGAACCACGTACAGGGCCAGGATGCTCGTCGTTAGGAGCTGGAGCCATGACTGAACTCGGACCCTTTCGAGTGAATCCAGATGGAAAAACTCTGTGGCATAACACAAATGCTTGGAACAATGGTAACTAAACATGCATGTTTGCTTAACGCGAGTTGTTTAGATATTTCGACACAATAGCAAGAACAACAAATTGTTATTTTGGTTGATTTCTTTAAAATTGTCAATTTAGCCATGATTTTGTCGACTAACTGAATAGAGTTCTTGTTGGATGATCGATGCAGTGGCGAATGTTATCTTCCTAGAATCCCCGGCAGGAGTCGGGTTTTCATACTCGAATAGGTCATCAGATTATACTACAGGAGACAAACAGACCGCAGCTGATGCTTACACCTTTCTAGTCAATTGGCTGGAAAGATTTCCAGAATACAAAACAAGAGACTTCTACATAACTGGAGAGAGCTATGCCGGTCATTACGTGCCTCAACTGGCCGCATTAATCCTTAAAAACAACAAAATCACCAACCAAACTGTTCTTAACCTGAAAGGGATAGCTGTGAGTTCGTCTACTTAGTGTGATTCATTTTCTGGAATTAGAATTTTCTGTGAATCATCATCCCCAATTATTAACTCATAAAAATATGAAAATTGTTCTTCAGATTGGGAATGCGTACATTGATGACGGGGACAATACAAGAGGCACATATGACTATTACTGGGGACATGCCCTCATATCAGATGAAATCCACGACGGAATTGTAGCAAACTGCAACTTTTCTTCTGGGGTTTCCCCATCAGAAGTCTGCGAAGAATACGTGCAAGAGGCGGATGAGGCGACGGGCAACATCGATAGTTATAACATTTACGCACCCTTGTGCTCTTCTTCTTCCTCCAATTCTTCCTCGGTATTTATAAACCCTACACAGTATTTCATACAACATTATTCATTATAGAACAATTTTCTGACACTAGTTTTGATTCATGATACATAAATATATATATATATATATATATTTATAGGAATCCGAATTTGATCCATGCTCGGATGATTATGTGTTTACATATTTAAACTCACCAGACGTCCAGAAAGCACTTCACGCCAATGTCACTGGAATTCCTGGATCATGGGATGGCTGCAGGTACGCACTAGATATCTCACCCCAGAAAACTCTTATTATTGTTATTATTTTTCATAAAACGACTTCAAATTTACTAATGAAGTTCCATTTCTTGGTGACATGCAGCTTTAGAGTAAATTACAGTTTGCAGGACTTTTATTCAACAGTAATACCAACCATTAAAGAGTTGATGGCAAGTGATATAATTAGCATTTGGATGTACAGGTACGTAATTATATACTGGTGACAAAATTCATAATTAATGAGCAATTAATTAACTCCAACAATTATTCATCGGAATCAATTTACAGCGGCGATACAGACAGCGTGGTTCCAGTTACGGCGACAAAGTATTCGTTGGACAAAATCGGGGCGCCCGTAAGGACTCCATGGTACCCCTGGTACACCCAAGGCGAGGTAATCATTAATTAGAGAGCCATTAATTCACTTAATTACATCTTCCTTTCCTCCCAAATATATAATTAATTAAAATGTTGGAATTAATTAAGGTAATGGTAATGAAATATGAATCAGGTTGGAGGATACGCGGTGGAATATGAAAACATAACGTTGGTGACAGTAAGAGGGGCTGGACACTTTGTTCCCAGTTACCAACCTCAACGCGCTCTAACATTGTTTTCGTCCTTCTTACAGGGAAAGCTCCCTCCAACCCAGACATAAATGCATGAAACAAAAATAATGTTAATTTCAACTTGTTCATTGTCTTTTTTTTTTTTTGGTGAGGGAACTCGTTGATTGTCATTGTCAAGTTAATAACCAGAGTTTGTATGTATGTTAAAGTTAATAAAGTAGAAGAAGTACAACATTTGTATTGTCTTTGTATGCTGAATTTTATAGCCTTACTTTGAATTCGACGTAAACGTTTTCATGCAACCATAAACTCTGGTTCTGGGTTTGCATATTACAACAAAACGACGGCTCCATTACCAACTCATTTGCGGACACTCACTTTGCAAGAAAAAGACAAATTCATCGTCAATGGTAAAACTCCAAACACAGGAGTTGAGACAATTTGGTGATGATAAAACTTTAATTTTTTCGACCATTAAGGTAGGGTCGTTTGTTTTGGAGAAAATAAAACCAATATTTATTATAAAAATAAAAAAATAAAAAGAAAAAGAAAGCACTTACTACCTTGAGGTATTAATCTCCCGTCTGAGTGCTGAAGTAATAAACTTTTCATAGCTTTTCACCTCCAGGTAGTATTTACATAATTAATATTATGTAAGAATTTTTTAATTTTAAAAAAATTATAAAAAAGGATAAAGTGACATATATTATTTCAAAAATATCAATTTTGTATTCAAAAATATAATTTATTGTGATATTTTAATCCATCACTTTTTTCCTCAAAAATATTATTTTTTCTCTTTCCATAGAAATGTTCAAGATTTATTGTAACTAGATGACCGACTGTGAAATACATATACTAATTAATGTATGATAAAATTATATTTATTCTTATTATTAATATAAACATGTATATAATTATAATTAATATCAATTATGTTTATATAAATATTATTTCGATTCAAAATATATTTATGTTAAATATTATATTAGAATGCCATTTTCTTCAAATTATCTTTATTAAATAATAATTTTCACGATATTTTAAAGTGAATTTTAGAGTATCCACAAACAAAATTAAACATTTCAACTTACTATAAAGAGTTGAGGTTTAACAATAAGTTATAAAATTATTTTTAGTTATAAAAAACTAATTTATAAATTTTTAGCTCAAATTCATATAATATTCAAATTCAACACATATATATTAAAATTACAAAAGAATTCAATCCATAACAAATTATATATCATCCATAAAAAATATATTTCATATTTTAAATATAATTATTTATTATATAATATTAGTGTAAAATTAAATATCACAAAAAAGAGAATTAATTTGATATATCATACATCTATAAAATGAATTTAAGACAAAAAAATTATTTAAAGTTTAGTGAAAATAATAAATATGAGAGAGTGTGTGTGGAAAACACATGTCAATTTAATATGGAGACACATGTCAAGATAATATAGAAAAATTCTCACCGTTCTTCTTATATATTAAGGATGTTTTAGAAGTATTATTTTTTACTTAAAAATATCATTTTTTTAACTTGAAAAATATTCAAAGTTTGTTTGAATATGTTCAAAGTATTAGTTTTTCCCTAAAAATATCGTCAATACTTCTTTTTAGTTTCCAAAATTGAATATATTTTTTAAAAATAATGTGTTAGCATTTGATTAGTTAATTTTTGTTATTGTTTTTTTTTTCTTTTTTCGAAAATGTTCTTTTTTAATTTGTCAAGATACAAATAACTTTCTCATGTCTAATTAATTCATTTTCTACTTATATTATTATAAATTAATCTTCTTTTCATAATATTTAATTTTTACACAATGTGTATATTCGAAAGAGATAATATTAGATTTGAAAAAATATTTACTTTTTTTTTAAATTGATTATTTGGGTTATATTGAATTTTTTTTATGCAAGAATTATTTATATTGGTACAATAAATATTAACTAACATTAAAAAAAAACTTCCTTATTTAAGTTTTAACACAATTAATCAATTTATTTGGGAACTTTTTTATTAACAAATATATTTTTACACCTTTTTAACGATAAACTAATTATATACCTCGAATTAATATTCTTAAACATTGATTTACATAAAACTATATTATTAATATATTTTTATTTAATTTTATTGAATAAATTAGAAACCGCGCATAGCAATGGAGTCTCTGTCTATAGTAATCGTCTTCGTGTATCCATAGTTTGGCCCCATTCCAAAATATTGACAATTTCAACATACTATTTGTACTATCCCAATGTATCTTAACGAAAATGTAACACTTACAGTGTTCATAATTCACAACTTAGTGGATTTCGTCAACTCCTCGTGATGAGTCCAAAGAGAAACAACATCTATTACAACGTTAGTCCCAATAACTGATCAAACAGCTTATGCTTTACAGATTGTTTATAAAAGAAAGAGGATCATGTCCATTCATTCAAGCAAAGAGAGATGAAGGGTGCATCCATTTTCCTCCTTTCTTTGGTATGTCTAACAGTTTCTGTGCAGTGTTATGGTGGGAGACGATTAGACAATCTTAGGGACTTCCTCAAAGTTCCTAGGACAAAAGGATCATCAGACTATGTTGTTCCTGAAGATTCCTCCCTCGAATATTCGCCCGTTTATGTTGGAATTCAGGATGGATTGAAGGAAGGTGACATGATCACAAGTTTGCCGGGGCAACCAGAAGTGGGTTTTTCTCAGTATTCTGGATATGTCACTATTGATCCTAATGCTGGTAAGGCATTGTTCTATTATTTCACTGAATCGGAGGACTCTTCAACCAAACCTTTGGTGCTTTGGCTAAATGGAGGTTAGTTTGTTATTGTGATTTCATTGGTTTTTATTGTCGATTTGCCATTTTGCTAGCTACTGCGTACTTCTAGCCAAATATCATTAGTTACGAGTCTTTTGAACTGCGTACAGGGCCAGGATGCTCGTCGTTGGGAGCTGGAGCAATGACCGAACTCGGACCCTTTCGAGTGAATCCAGATGGAAAAAGTCTTTGGCACAACACAAATGCTTGGAACAATGGTAACTAAACATGCATCTTTGCTAAACAGTGGAACCTGTTTCTTTAAAATTGGCAATTTATCCATATTATTTTGTCAATGGACTGCAATTTTAACTAATTTTAGACGGCTAACTGATTATAGCTCTTGTTGGATGATCAATGCAGTGGCGAATGTTATCTTTCTAGAATCTCCTGCAGGAGTCGGGTTTTCATACTCAAATAGGACATCAGATTATAGTACAGGAGACAAACAGACAGCAGTTGATGCTTATACCTTTCTAGTTAATTGGTTGGAAAGATTTCCAGAATATAAAACCAGCGACTTCTACATAACTGGAGAGAGTTATGCCGGTCATTACGTGCCTCAACTGGCCGCGTTAATCCTTAAAAACAACAAAATCACCAACCAAACAGCCATTAACTTGAAAGGGATAGCTGTGAGTTTCTTAAGTGATCGGGAAAGATTCAAACACTTTATGAAATTACACAAACCATTTACTCATACTCATCCTAATGAATGCTCTCTCTCTCTCTCTCTCAGATTGGGAATGCATACGTTGATCCTGATGACGAAGATAGAGGTGTATATGATTATTACTGGACACATGCCCTCATATCAGATGAAATCCATGATGGAATTGTGCAAAACTGCAATTATTCTTCTGGGGTTTCTCGATCAGAAGTCTGCCTACAATACGAGGAGAAGGCATATGTGGCAACAGGCAACATCGATAATTATAACATTTACGCACCCTTATGCTCCTCGTCTTCTTCTTCTTCTTCTTCCAATTCTCCCTCGGTATTATTAATCGTACACATTATTTCATACACAACATGTATAATTCATGGCACAAAACAATTTTAATTGTGACACTACTTCTGATTCATTCATATATAGGAAGCAGAATTTGATCCATGCTCAGGTGATTATGTGGACGCATATTTAAACATACCAGACGTTCAAAAGGCTCTTCATGCCAATGTCACTGGAATTCCTGGACCATGGAGTGCCTGCAGGTACATACCATATATACATATATATATATAATTCACCATATTATGAGAATGATATTTTATTTTTTTATTTTTTTCATAATACTTTTTCAAATTTACTTATGAACTTCCTTTCCTTGGGTGCATGCATGCAGCTTTAATGTGAATTATAACCGGCAGGACGTTCAATTAACAGTATTACCCACCATCAAAGAGCTGATGGCCAGTGATATTAGCATTTGGATGTACAGGTACGTAATTATATATATTGGTGTTGCAAATTCAATCCAAATTCATAATTAATTCACAATTATTTATCTGAATAAATTTACAGCGGCGACACAGACAGTGTGGTGCCAATCACGGCGACCAAGTATTCACTGGACAAAATCGGGGCGCCCGTAAAGACTCCATGGTACCCCTGGTACACCCAAGGCGAGGTAATCATTAATTAGAGAGCCATTAATTCACTTAATTACATCTTCCTTTCCTCCCAAATATATAATTAATTAAAATGCTGGAATTAATTAACTGTTGTTATGGCAATGAAATATGAATTAGGTTGGAGGATACGCGGTGGAATACGAAAACATAACGCTGGTGACAGTAAGAGGAGCAGGACACTTTGTTCCCAGCTACCAACCTCAACGCGCTCTTGCATTGTTCTCATCCTTCTTACAGGGAAAGCTTCCTCCAACCCAGACCTAGCTGCTAAATGCATGCAACAAATATAATGTTAATTTGTGCCGTTTCACTGTCAAGTTAATAACTACAGCGGTCTTAATTCGATCTGTGAAGTTGTCTTAATTTGGGGATGTTTGGTAATCAATTTCAATATTTATGTAATTGTTGACCTTTGTATTAAATACTAATCATTTGCCCAACATGGTTTAATTTAAACCATATTTGTAAAACGTGCGATTGCCATATACTATTAATTTAGACAATATCTTCATTTAAAGTCAAATTTAGCGGATTCAAAGATTGTTAAATACTGTATCTCACCAAAATATATTTCTAATTACTTGTATTCTAAATATAATAATAATAATAATATATACGATGGAGAAATTTTCTAGAATGCCACCTTTTGCATAATATTTCTGATTTTAACAACTTGTAATTATTATCGCAAATGCGTAAGAAAAATGGTGAAATATGGAATGTTAGATAATGAATCTAGAGTTTTCTGCTTCAATTGTGTGGATAATTATTAAATATATTACAGATATCAGTTTACTTTATGAGCTTAATGGAAACAGTGTTTCTGTTACTGTACAATAAAATAGCCTCTTATCTTATAATATATATAATTAAAGAAAATTATAGTTAACAGACATTTGTAATTATTCCTGGTGCACTAGTTTTGTAAAGATAATTAATTATTGGGTGTTTCTAAACCCACCACTAAATTTGTTTTGCACACCACATTAATTATACTCATAATATAAATAACATAAATATCCTTATTTAAAAATTAAAAAAATACACAAATTTTAATTTTTAATAAATAAATATTTATTTCATCCACAAATAAATTAATACATATATATTTATTGATTTATTAAAAATTAAAATTTATATTATATTTAATTTTATAAATAAAATTAATATGGTGTACAGAGTATACTGTGTGGTGGCTTTAGAAATACCTTGGATTAAAATAGTAAAACATCAATGTCTAATAAGATACAAAAGCAATCGAGAGAGAGAGAGAGAGAGAGAACTGGCAATTGGTTAAGGGGAGACAAATGGAAAGTCCAAAATCAAATAAAGAGGCAAGGTGTGCACGTTGGTGAAAAAGACACGTCCCGCTCATTTATCCATTTTATTACAACTTTCTTTGTTTTCATTCTTAAATATCAACATTTTATTTCTGGAAGCACCCATTTACAATCCTCATTCTCCATATTTTATGAATCCTAATTTTTATTACTAATTTTCAACAAAATTATATACACATAAATAAAAAACAACTTTGTAAAGATAAAAAAATCTAACAAATTCCTAAGTTGGTAGATATTGTTTTTAGATGTGCTGTTTTATTTATTTTTTAAGATATTAAATATATTTAATAATTTATATTTATTTAAATATATTTTTTAGTTTAATTTGTTAATTTTTAGATTTATTTAAGGGTCCTATACATCAAGAATTTAAAAGCTCAAGGGCTTTTTAGGCTTATTTATTAAGTAGTATTTAGCCCAAAAAAATATTTAGGGTCTAATTTGAAATTTGAGTTAAAGATTTATAATATAATTTTGAATGAATCAGAATATCTAAAGTATTTTATTATTTTATTAATATAGACATATAAAATGCATAAAATATATATCTCACTTAAATAATTGTATTTTTCAAATATAATATTTTATTGTAATGTATGTAATAAACGTTTCACATTATTGATTGTGAAAATTGATTAATCTGACATACTATGTGTGAAAAATAAAGTAGAAAGCGAAAAATTATGTCGTAGAGTAACAACTCAAACCCAATTGCTTCATCGATCAAAACATTTAACCTTTAACGTTTCACATTTCGGATTGACATATTTCTCAAATTTTCAATTTTTTTTAAAACTATTTTATTTATGAGCCCAAAATCATTAATATTAATTAGTTCTTATTTTTCGGCCACATTTGGAGCTGTATATGTGTGCCTGCAATTTATTTTTATATGTTATTACCTACTTTCGTCAACTTGGTTTTAAAATTTAAAAATACAGCAAAATAAAATTATATTTATTTTCATTTATTATCTAATGTGAGAGATTTCGGATGTTTGAAAACAGACGGCTTATTTTGTGATAAATAATAATGTAGGAATCTTTCCCAGATTTCTTCTTCCTTTTTTATTTATTTTGAATTCTTTTTTTTTTCTTTCAGAAAATAAGTAATATCATATCTTAATACTAAATAATATGCACACTCATTTTGGGTATGTTTGGAATGGATTGGGCATGACAACCCACAACACAGCTCGTGTTTGTTTATGAAGTTACGGGTTGTGGTTGTTCTATCCACAACCCTACCCACTCTACACCTCTTTTTCCTCCCTCTGGACCCTCTTCTCTCATCATTCCCAAGAAAATTATTCAATATATATTTTTTCACCCAAAATTTTTAAATACTTATAACTTTTTTTTATTTCAAATCCATTTTTATAAAAATTATATGATATTAATTATATTCTTAAGATCTTTATTTTGACATCCATTTACCATATATATATAATAATCCATCACCAATTATTAAATCCACAAATCTTTATCTCTCATAATATAATAATACAAACAAAACTCTACCAAACATATTGATTTAACATGTCAATAACAACCTACCTTATCACAACCCAAAACAAACATCACCTTTTACTATGGATTTGATTTGTAACACAACTCACAACTCACAACCGATTGTGCTACGAAAACCTCCATCCTAGTCCAAACATCTCCAATATGATTGTCTCTCATATATATTAAAATGTCAACTTAAAACCAAATTTATTTGTTGCTTCTACTCAACTTAAATTCTTGCTCTAATTTTATATCCGTTTATAGATTTCATAATCGGCATGTGTTTTTCCATACGGGATTAGAATATATGTCTTATTATTTATAAAATAAAATAATAATTATAGTATAATTTAGTTGCGAATAAAGTTGTTGTCATTGACATATAAGTTGTGACATCATTTTTGGTTATATTTGTGAATAAGAAGTGTATTATGTGGTATTTTAATCTGCAGAATTAAATTATGTTAATAAGGGAGGATATATTGAATTGTGACGCATAGAAAACCATATGTAAGTTGTAAAGGCGGCTTAGCCTCCTGGTCAAATCTTCTGCCCCCTCCTTCCTCCCCATTTCCCATCCCCTACATTTATATAACAAACTCCATTACAGTTGTCCTCCTTGCAGTGAAGCTATACTCTCTACACTCTGCGACCCTCCCCTTTTGCACACACAGTAACAATGGATGTGGAGGTTATGATTCCATCTCCACCCCCTGGTGTGTATATCGACAGCTCTAGCAGCACGCCGTACATGAGCGCCCCCTCCAGCCCCCACCGTTCCGGCAACTTCTTCTACAGCGCCCCCACCAGCCCCAGCCGCGTCGGAGATGTCTTCTCCGCCGCCGGAGCTGCTCTGTCGGCGGTCCCGTTCGACTGGGAGGAAAAGCCCGGGGTTGCCAAGTCCCACGTCAGCACTGCTGCTTCCTCCAACTACGGGGATGCTGAAGAGGAATTGGACGAGACGGATTTCGCATTCGATTTCAGCGGCCAACTGGAAACGGATTCCTTACCGGCCGATGAACTCTTCGAGAGAGGGAAAATCAAGCCACTGAAACCACCTCCGAGATTGCACGCCGACTTCCAAAACAGGCCCCTTGATTCACCGAAAATACCTCGATCGCCCAAGAGAATGATCAGTAAAGCCTTCTCGCCCAGAGCCCGGGCCAAAAAGCCCGATATCGACCCGTTTGCAGAAGCTCTGGAACAAACCCGGAAAGAAGGTAGCGTCCAAGAAAATGGAAGGAGAGGAAGAGAGAGAAACATCAGCTCGTCGAGCCCCAGGAATAAAAATTCAAGATCCTTATCTCCATTCAGAGTTTCGGACCTGTTATTCGACCCAGAAATCAATCAAGAAAACCCGAAAACCCCATCCTCCCTCTCATCATTCTGGTACAAGAAGTGGAAGATCAAGGACTTGCTGCTCTTCAGAAGCGCATCGGAAAGTCGGGCAGAAGACAAAAAACAGCAGCTCAAGAAATACGCACAGCTGAAGAAAACCCCACGGGATGACGTCAAGAACTCGAGCTTCCGGTCGACGGACAGCGTGGGATCGACGTCGAGCCGGAGAAGATCAACGGCTCCGATTTCGGCTCATGAAATGCATTACACCATAAACCGGGCGTTTTCGGAGGAAATGAGGAAGAGAACTTCCTTACCATACAAACAAGGATTACTGGGCTGCTTAGGATTTCATCCGACGGCTCCAGAAATCTCGAAAGGGCTCACTCCAACTGGTTCGTTGTCTCGAGGCTGAAACCTCGGATTAATCCTTCATAATATGTTGTTTTTTCATTCATCATCTTCATTCATGTACACCATACCAGTTTCAGTTTTCTTTCTTTCCCAGAATGTCAAGAAGTTCTACAGCTAGTGTATTTAAATAAATAATAGTTTTATACTCTCTGTAACAAAACAATCCAGTTTGTTCACGTAACCAGCAGACTAAACTTTTGAAAGCCATCTTTCAGTACTGTATTACATATGATTGCTGGGAAAGATTGTCATACAGAATAAGAAATCTTGAACAGGCACGTGTCCTTCTTCATCACTTTTTTTTTTTTTTTTTTTTTTTTAATATACAGAAAATACTGTTAATAAAATGAGAGATGGGCGGTGGGGAATAAATAATGTCAAATGTAATGTCATCCAATGGAAATTATATATTCTGTCGACAGATTCTTATACTATTTTGGATTTATGATGAGCAGGGAAAATAGTTTTATTGACAATTTCTTTTTTTTATCAAAACAAAAAAAAAATGTTAGTATTTGGGTGTAATGATGGTTGATAGTTGAGAGATAAATGTGCTCCCCCGCAATCAACGACTTTTGGGCTAAATCTCATGAATGTGGATATGCTTATAGTCATGCATCACCATAGTGTATGAGGTCTTATTTATCATAATTTAGTAAATAAAATATAAATTTATGTTTTATTGTGTATCGATAAGTTTTTTTCCAATATTTTTTTACAATTATTTTTCTGCCCTTGTTTTGATAGTTTAATAGTATTGTATCACAAGTTTTTGGTGAAAATCAAAGGTTCAATTCTTACTTTGTTCGAGTCTCTAACTACAAAATTAAAATAATAATATTCTATCTTTCAATAAGTCGGGTATTTAACTTTTTTTGTAATAACCAAGACTCAATTTAAAAGAAAAAAGGGTGAAATGTTGAACAACCAAGAACCTAAATTTACATTTTCATTTTTGTATCATAAAATAACATTGCTAGTTTATATGTAACATTATTTCGTAAAAACTCCTGTGAAACGATTGTACTTGTGACACGATTGAAGATGTTACTTGTTTAACTATAAAGTATTATTTGTTTAACTATAAAGCATCACTATTTTTAAATGTATTATTGCTGATTAGTTACATTAAAAAATATAACTTAAATCATGTCACACGTGCAACCGTTTCACAGAAGACTCACTCAACATGTTTTAACAATATTAAAATATATAATGAAACATCGTTTATTCCCAATAGAAAATCATCAATCGATGATAAATATAAAAATATCAATGATAACCAATAGCTGCATCCATTCATTTAATGAAAACAATATAAAGTTTAAGAGCTTTAGATTAATCTTGAAACGGTGAACTTGGTTTATTAATTGTCGAATTTAGAGAAGATGAAGTGAACCAAAACTGGGAAATATGATTGGTATGGATGGGGTCATATTAGTTTGGTACCACAATTAGCTTTTTTGTTGCCCAAAAGTCGAATTATGCAGCAAAAGAATCCAAATGAAACCCTGTAATTGTGCTACCTTTTTCTTCCTAACCTAATGGTGGGTGTAATCATGATTCACACACTTGTTTTCTTTTTTAATTTTTTTAATTTAAAGATTCATTGATTATTCTGTTAATGATGACAGGTGATAGATCATAAAAGTCAATTGACACCTCTTCTTCTCTAATTTACAGATGAACAATTAATTTCATTGCTCCGCTCATCTTAATGGTATCTACATCAATCAATTTTAATTCTTAAGCAATTAACTTTTTACATTAAAAATTAAATATTTAATTAAATGATAGTTAAGCAGCAGGTACGTCAAGATCAAAGAAAATGTAAACATTGATAAAGGATGAAACATTTTATTTGGTAAGGAAAAGTTAAAACATTATTCCAATTATTTTATTTGGATTTATATTAGGATAAGGTTATCAATTTAACACGTTTACTTATCATGTAGAAAACATAATATTCACAAATTCAATCTCTCACCTATAATCTATATAATAATATAATAATGAAATTATTTAAATATAACTATTTTCCTCCATTTTTTATTTTTTTAAGGAAAAAGATGTGTACCAACCATTTTTTTTTTCTAATTTATTAAAATACAAGTAATTTTTTTATTTCCACTCTGTTTTTAAGTATAATATATTGAATTAATTATCTTTTCACAATCGTTAATTTTACTGTATTTTTAAATGTGATATTAGATTAGCAAAATATGATTATTTTTTATTAATTATTTGGATTATATTTTATTATATATTTTGTGCTTGATTATTTGTCTTTCATTTATTGCAAATGAATATTAAATAATATATTTTATACAATTAATTAATTTATTATAGTAAGAATTTTTTTTTTGTATAATATAATATTTTTATATATTTTACTGATAAAATAAAGAAATTTATTTTATTTTATTTTTTAAATATATTATAAATTGTGTACAGTTAAAAAAAACAATACTATAAAATAAATATAAGACAATATGCAGAAAAATGTTGCACTTGTCAAAAAGTGCGTTCTGCATATGACGCTGTTGAATTTAAAAGATTGGAATAGTCAAACTGTTGACCAATTCAAAGTTTGCATATAAATTCCATTTAAAATTCATTTTTCCAATTATAATACAATATGCAATATGTGTGACATTTTTTATTTAAATTTCATGACATTAACTAACAAAATTGTGGGTAGACCACGATACCATCTACAGGACACCAAATACAACGTCATTTGAAGGTGTTGTTGCTATAACTCGTTAATAAAAAATCTTTAAAGCGGTTAATCCCACTAGAATCAATGCAAAAGAAATGTTATAATTCCTAATAAATGAAATTTATTTTTATTACCAATCTATCCCATTGTTCCATATTTGTTAAAATCAAATCAATAGATTTATTATTTAGATTAAAATCAACCAAAATTGCTTCAATTTTTCTTTGTAAAGACAAAGAAATTGTTTTTAACGCACAGACATTCTAAACTTATCATTTATTTGAAAATCAAATATAAGGCTAAGTAACAAAATTGAGCACACGCAATTATGGTACCAAAAAGGTTACTTTTCCTAACCAATTCAGTGTAAAAAATGAGCAAATAAAAGACAAATTAATATCTTAATTAACGGATAAAATATCCAGAAACTCGGCATATATAATATTTGCATCACTCTTGCGTAGGCAACTTAGCCCATCATGGGAGCAAAAATAAGTGCAGAAAATCTTTCATCATTACACCATCAACACACATACAATTGCATGAATCCACACACACAATCATAATTCTTGTACCCTTCATAGAATTGTAATAAAAAGAATACAAAAGAGAACACCAAACCAAAGCTGTTCGTGCTACTCTCTTCCGAATCTACCCAAGCCTCACCTCTATCGTCGGAATCAAAATGTGAGTGGTGAAACTGAAAACAAAACCCATATAAAAGATTTTGAAACCAGAACCGTCAATTTTTTAACTCCAATTCCCAGTTCTGTTTTTTTTTTTTTAAATATATTTCGGCTTAGAATCATCCAAAAATAAATAAATAAAAACCAACTTGGAACCAACCGTTCGAACCGATACCCTAGAACTGAAACCAAACCGCCCAGTTTTCAATTTTAATTTATGTTCTAGTTCAAAATCAAGTCACAATTAAACTAAATCGTTGACCGTCTATTCCAATTCAAAGCCAAGACCATGTTCTGTCTACCTAGTCTATTGCTTATTGAGCCTTTTAAAACATTGATATGATGATATATTTAGTATGGACAATGTGATAAATTCATGTGTCCTACCTTACCAATAGTCTTCGTAAGGGTGGGGGTCCGAGAATACTAGAGCCACGGTCTACCTGAGAAGAATAAATTGACAGGCAGAAGAGAGTGATTATTTTTGTGTTGACTAATTGACTTGAGAAGTAAATGTAGTGTGGACATTGACAAGAAGAAAACCAAAAGTTGTGGAGCAGAATTCAGGAGACAGAGCACCACCATGTGCCGCCGCCATCAACTCAGGGAACCACCGCGGACTTCACTGATCACCAAATCCCTACCCACTCAAGTCAATTCTCATCATCTTGATACAAAAAATCTCAGATATTATTTACAACTTCTCCTAAAATATAGATTCTTTCCCTATATGACTTGAACAAAATATTTTAACTTTTTATTACATTATTATGTAATATCGAAACGTATGACTTATGAATCATATCTCGTTATCATTTTTTGTCAAGAAAGTCTTTACTATACACCACTACCCCCACCCAAAAAATACAAATTGATGAATTAAATAATGAAAATTTAAAGAATGGCAACCAAATATATACTTTGATTTCTATATTTTTGCCCTTGCACGTTTTTATTTTCTTTTGTATTACCCATGGCACGAAAAAAAAGTAAAAGGAAAGTGCAAGCCACAAGGGATGGCAAAAATATAGAAGTTAAATACATGTATGTATGTAGAGGGGGGGGGGGGGAGAGAGCAAATTGATATAGAAAATACTATTTGATTTCTTATGGAGCCAAGCTCATCACAAATTAATAGTAATTTGTACTGGATCTAGTACTTTTTCTTGAATTTGGTTCCATAAGAAAACATAATGTAGGGTTCTTGATAATTAGGAGGAAAAACATCTATTGAAAGATTTATACTTCATAAAAAATACAGTGACCTTAAAATTACATTTGAGAATCCACCTCAATGCAATGCCATTATCTTTAATGGAGATACCTAAAGGCCATCATCTCCACACCTACAAATAGAAATGCATGTCTGTCAAAACATGGAAGTTATCAGTGCACAGATCCTGGTATTCACCTTTTTTCTGCAACTTCATCTGTATTTGGAGAAGATGATGATTTTTTCTTCTTTTTTTTTTTTTGTGTGCATTGCTCATTTCGCCACTTGAAGTTTCGAATTCCCTGCATGGATCATGTGAGAAAATCAGATGATGAGTTTGTTATGTAAAGATCAATTCAACTCGAACATAATTCACTTCACTCCATCGTAACGTTTCAACGCCCCATTCTACCAAAAAGGATCACATCAACTGAAATAGGACAGCTTTGTTATGCGAAAGAAGTGAAGACAAAGAATTGATTTCAGTTCTTTAATATGTGTGCAACGCGAAACTTACCTCTTACAACAAACATGAAAAGAGTATCTGGAATAAATAACATATCAGTGCTTGTAAAGACCAAGCATTGGTTTTTCTCTCTGTTCAACTCTTTTCCTAGCAGCCTCCCTAGCCTTAAGTGCAGCCGCTTCCTCTTTCGACACAGCTTTAGGCTTCTCATCAAGCCTTTTTCTCTTAATGGCAACTGAGGATGTAGCACCTTTCACAGATCTCATTGGATTGAGTGGTGTGGAAACTACACGCCCGGGTGGGGGTCCACTTCCAGAGGTCGAGCCAATTTTAATTTCAAAACTTAATCTATTCGCCGATGATAATGGTGGCTTCCCTAGAAGTTTCTTCTGGATAGGCCCTGAAGAAGCTCGATATGAAGCAACAGCCTCTTCTTGTGTCACCCATTTACCTATTGCATTGATATACTATTAGCAAAGCATCTGAAAGAAGAACTTTATTGGCAAAAAACATTATATAGAGAAATGCATATACCAAGAGCATCAGTATAGTAGAAGCCAGAGTTAGGATCATAGTTATAACCAGTTGTTTGATTATAGTAGTAGCCTGAAGAACTGTCATACTCCCAATCTGTCCATCATAATAAAGAAAATGAAATAGTTACAATATTGAAAAGCTTAGTCAATGAATAGCAATCTATCTTTCATGTTTCTCACAGACAGATGAGAGAAACAATTCACTAAAAAGAATATAATCAAACAAAGAAATTCATATAAAATTAAATATCCCTTAAATGCAATCAGTTTTACAGGGAGCTTGATATATGCAATTTTTTCACATGCTTTGACAGCCCTAAGAAAATTAGAGTAATATACCAGGTAGATGGAAATACTATTTTTATCTTCACCGACAACGAACAGGTTAAGCACATGCTTTTTCCACCATAACTTTGGAAACATGAATGATGGTATTCTGAACAATGCAAGCAATGTTGATAGCACTTAAAGTGCAAAACAGGCAACATCACATTAATAATTTTATTAATCATATTCTCTCACAAAGATTCAGAGGACAAATTTAGAGCATCAACCAAAGGTGATAATTACGTAGATATCTAATTGTAAAAACGTTTACTAGCAGGGTGAATGCAAATTATATAACTTAAACAATCATAGCCAAAAATAATATATAAACTGAGAACAATTTTTTTCACCTCCGGGCATGTTCGAACCATCACCAGGTCCATGATCATTATCATCACCAATGAGTGCCTGTGCATTGGACTCTCTTGCCTCCTGAAAAGAAGCTAAATCCTTCTGATAGCTGCGCTTGGCTTTCTGACACATGTTAAGCAATGAAGAGAGTCAGAGCAACACATAAAGAAATAAGTAGAGTTTCACAATCAGTAAAGTAGTAATTCAAGGGTTTTCTTTTGAAATATAGGAGAATATAAGATGAGAAACCACAAAAACTATTCTGCCAATTATAACTTAGATAGCAAAGAAATTTTGAACAATTAGTATGGGCATCATCTCACAGATATCTAGGAAATATCTTCATGCTTGACGCCTAACATTATGGAAAAAATAAAATTTCAAATAGGGGATGATCATAAATGTTAAAATTATAACAACAATTCTCAGTGTATGTGCATTTCTAGTCCTTGATAGAAAAACATAATCCAGAAACTGTTTCAGAATTTTGGGAATATGCAGGTTCCACACTCACAAGAGAAGGTGAAAGCAGAATATTGAAGAAAATCTGGAAAAGGGAGATCGTCAGGTACAAAATACGAGGTGACTGATGAGTGAATATAAGGTAGCAAATAGCCATATGGGAGGACTAAAAAAAAGTGTGGACATCATGTGTGATTTGATACATGCCTATGACTTTAATAGCCTACAAATGATCTATAAAAAATCAGACTTCTACTATGCCTCACAGTTTGATGTGGCATGAAGAGTTGACTCTACACTGATACTAATATCATCAACATTATAAAGTATCATGGCCATTTACCCTTTTCTGTTAGATTATATTGGTGCCTTTTATAATGACAGGCCACATATAAAACAATATGATTACTCACAGCTTCTATCTGTTCCAGGACTTTTTCTGCTTGCTTCTGTTGCTTCTCCTTTGCAGCCTTCTCTTCCCGCATAGTATTAAGCCTCTTGGCAACATTATCCTTGTGTCGCTGACCGAGCTCATGATTTCTAATGCTGGCAGGATTGTTGGATATGTAAATTTTGCAGGTGTCACACCATTTGTTACCCTGACTGACCCAGTACTGGAGAAAGAGGGGACAACAGTTTTATATAGCAGAAAAAATTCAAAGATCAACACCAAAAATCAGAACAAGAGCAGAATGAAAAGAACAACGGTGCATGATGAAAGATCATCTTAATTTCACAAGGCACCCAATCACACACCATAATCCCGTCATCTTTTTTGTGATTTTACTACCAATTTGTAAATATATCTTTCAGCTGGATGAGGATCAGGAGAGTGGGAACGTGCTGGAATTGAAGACAAATGCATTCCTCAGTCATAAGTTGTAAAATATGACAAACCCCAAAACTGGGAGCAGCATGTGGGGCAATTCGTTATCTTTCTTATGCTCCTAAATTCATGAAAATCAAAATCCGTTCTAAGAGTCATTCTGAACATATCATTGCAAATGTACACTATTTGTCGGAACTTCTTTATAGGACATCCAAAGAATCCAATCAAATTTTCTCTCCTCCAATTCAAGTTTTAAAAATACTACTAGAATGTCATCATTCCATCCCCCAAACGCAACCTAACTTAAATTCATGGGTGGCATATGATAACGAATATAATTACGATGCTAATTATTTAATTGGAAGATAACATAAAATATTTGGAGTTTATATGCAATTATAGATCTTCACACATTAATTTTTCGCAAGCAACAAAGTAACATACTAAGAAGATTTGTGCTCATACCTCTGTCATTACTGCAAATTACTTCTTGACTTCAGAGAATCAGCAAAATCACAATTGAATTCTACGATTCTACCTTTCAAATTCGAACTTTATTGACGAGCTCAAAGAGTAAACCCTAACAAATCTGTGATCGCTCTTCTTCTCCTCTTGTTGATTTTCTCCTAAAGCGACTACGTTTCAAATTAAAAATTGGCCTGAACCCGAAAAGTTCCGAAAATTTACGCTTCCGCCTCCTTCATTTTCATGGAGTAGGTTTAATTTATTATATTCTTTTTCTTTTTCTCCGAGGAATATTTTCCCATATTTTATTACTTCCACATACATAAAATCATTTTTTTTCCAAATCTAATCTCATTAAAACTACTATAAATTATTCATCGTATGATGATATTATTATTATTATTATTATTATTATTATTATTATTACTACTACTTAAAGTTGTAATCAAAGAAAATAAATTAAATACTTTAAAAAAGTCAAAAAATATAAATTACTTAATAAATATTTATATAAAAAATAATTAATTTTTTTATATACAACTTAAATCTAATATAAATAATTCAACCTACAATAAAATAGTGATATTAATAATCAACCAACTAATAAAACTTATTCAAATTTAATATTTTATTTTAATATATTTAATATAAATATTAAAATGAAAATTATAAAAAATAATTATTTTAATATATTATCAAAAACAAATTAAAATAAAAAAATTCACATCCATATTTAGGATATTATAAAAAGATTTAAAAAAAAAGAAAAAAAAAAGAATGGGCAACAAAATATTGTAGATTACTAATTTGAGCCTTATGTCGGCATGTACAACATATGTCGTGCCATATACATATGATGTTCACCTGCTAATTTTCATTATTTTATCTTTTTATAGAAAATTGGTAATATTATAATTAAATTTGAAAATTGAAAATAACGGATTTTACTATTTATATATTGTTTTTTCACTTTCTTAGTTAAAAAAAAAACCGAGATCTATTTGTAGACTACAATTGTGATTAAAATATAATATTTGTAGACTACAATTGTGATTAAAATAATATTATATTTTTATGTATAAAAATAATAGCTGAAAAGTATTGAATTATTTTTTATAAAATATAAAAGGTTTTTGTTTAACACACAAATTTAATACAAATAATCTGTATAATAAATATATAATTTAAATTAAATAATAAATTAAAAAGTAATTGTGTTCTAGATATCAATTATTTATTTTAAAATATACCTTATGGAAGTGAAATTGAAGACCATCAAAAAATTATCAATTTAATATATTATATATAAAAATTGATAAAATTTGAACAAATTATTTTTAATTTAAATATTTGAAAAAAAAAAGTGAACTAATTACAAAGTGCTACTTATTAATTATAGTTTTTTCTCTTCTTTCTTTCCGTATAAATTACCAAAAATATAACAATTTGAAAACTTATTTTAGTGTAGTTATTTTGCATCCTCAAATCTTATGAATACATTGTATTTAATAAATATATTTTATTTATAACAATTATATCATTTTAATTTAAAAATAAAACATAAAATATGATAAAGAACATATTTTATCAAACACTACTTCAATTGTTATTTAGGATGTTCCAAATGAGCTTTAACCCAATATGTTTGTCCTTATTCAACAAATAAATTTTGAATATGAATATATGTGTTCAATCAATCTTGTCGAACGTAAATAGATGTATTCGATAAATTATAATCGAACACATACAAATAGACGAATCACATATTCAAAACAAAAAAGCTAAAAAAATCAATAAAATACAAATATTATATTTCTCTTCTTATTTTTCGTCTTTATTTTTATATTTTAGTTGTTGTTCATATTTTATATTTTCTTGTTATTGTTTTTGAGGTTTAAGTTTAAGTGATAACCTTATGGGACTTTTTAATGCGACCACAAATATTACTTTGCACACCATGTAAATTATATTTAAAAACTAAATTTTACTAAATACACCACCAAAAATACCTATTTTACCCATTAGAAAAAAAAACACTCTTCCCCAATTTTTGAAGTCTACTCAACAACACCCCTTTCCCATCTCTCTCAACCCAAAAATATTTGGCCCTCATACATCCTCCTCCTCTTTTTATTAAACAACGAGTCGTGGGTGCAGAATGTGACAATGCCTTGAGTTCTTCAGGTAATAATTTTATTTCATCGAAAAAACAAACCAAAGAGTGAGAACGTTCAGCACTGGTTCGTCGAACGCTTCACCAACCGTTCGGCTAGGGCTGGCCGAACACCGTGCGAAGCGTTCGGTGAACTAGTGCCGAACGCCCTGCTAAGCATTCAGCTAAGGCTAGTCGAACATCCTGCGAGCCAAGCCGAAAGCTTTACGATGCGTTCTGTTCGGCATATGCACACCGAACATTGCTCTTTGTGTTTGGTTAATCTAGGCCGAACATTTTTTAAAACATATTTTAAAATGCTTTACGATTTTTGCTATTTTTTCAAATGCATAATAGTTATGAAACTTCTAATAAAATATGTGAAAAACGTAATGAGTTTAAAAATAAATGTTGATTGTCCATTGTTATAATCTTTCATCTATTTCAATTATTCAAATCATGGTATTTTAATTCTTCAAAGGAGGATTCAAAGAAAGATGTTTTTGTTTCTTCAAAGAATACGTTGAACTTATATTATATGTAGAATTTTTTTATATTTTTTAAATTAATTTTTTTAATTTTAAATAAGAATATATATATATATATAATTTACATCATATCTAATTTTATTCAAAATATTAATGTGGTGTGCAAAATAATATTTGTGATGTTATTAGAAACACCCTGACCATATTAGATAATTATATATTTAAGTACGTGTTCTTACTTTTCTTTCAAAAATACACTAGTGTGAGACCTGTGCGATGCACATGAGATATTTTTTACTTATATTTTGTAATATAAACATACATTCAAGTTATATATATATTGTAGAATGTGTGAATTTGTAATTCAATAATTATTTTTTATATAATGAGTAGAAATTTGTTGTAATTTTATGCTTTGTCTTTTCTCTATTAGAATTAGTCTCGTTCACAAATTGATAAGCATGATATCTATAATTTATAGAAGGTTAAATCAAATTAAATTAAAAAAATATAACGATATAAGCAGATTAAAGAAAATAAAGATTTGTACAGATCTCGTAAAAATTGACAATTACACAGTCAAATTAATGACAAAAATATTTTGAATTGCTAATCTATATATATATATATATAACGTAATTTGTTATCTATTATTTATGAAATGTTTGTTTGCAAATCACTACTTTTGGTAAATCTTAATTACTAAAATAATTTATTTGAATCATCATTCCACAAATTATGGATTTATTATTATTGTTATCAATTATAAATAGATTGAAAAACAGCTCATGTCCTACCTAATTCTTTCGCGTACAATTGTTTGATTCTTGAACAGTAGGTACATTTTCATTTGTCTATTTCATTTGATATTATGTAAATTATATTTTATATTTTTTTCCTTTTTATCCAACAACATTAAAATTAGATTCTTTAAAACACTTTTTTGGTAAATTTAATATTATTGTTGAATTTATATGCTTGAATGATTTCATTCGCTATATATATATATAATTTAAGTATATACTTACATTACAAAATATAAAAAAAAAATCTTCTGTGTATCGCATAGATCTCACGCTAGTTAAATGTAATTATATTACAAAAATTTGAAATTAGATAGAACAAATACTTTGCAAGCTAATAAAAAATCACAAGATGCTTATGCATTGAAATAATTAGCATATCTCAACAGAAAATCACAAGAATAATCAAACAAAAAATGAAAGAGATGGACAAACTTTTTTTTACAAATAAGAACGAAAAATTGTTAAGAAAATGAAATATGTTTATGATAAATTGAAAGCAATAGATGAATTAAAAATTATAAAAATAAAATAAACCTAAAAATGATATTTTTAAGAGTGTAGGCTTTGTTGACAACTCAAACATGGCAGATATTATCATACCTCAAAAAAGAACACGCAAAAGACTTAAAGAGGAGGGAGAACAAAAAGGAGAGAACTTAAAATATGTAGTGATAATCTTGATAAAATATATAGAAAGAAGAGAGAGACAAAAATGATAAATAATTTTGAATTATGGTAAGATCGACGAAAATTTAATTTCATATTTGACAAAATTAGATTCTATCCATGTGATTGGGTGATTTTAAATAATTGATAGCTTAATTATAAGAAAATTGTTAATGATTTTTCACAATATAATGAAACTACAATGATTTAACGCTCATAACAAATTTATATCTTATTTCGAATATATTATGAGTTAACAAAAATTTCTTAAAATTCGAATTTATTTATGTTGAAGAATAGAAATTAAGCAAATCTCGAAGATTGTTTATATTAATCTCTACAATTAAATTGTAATAATGTATCTTAAAAGAGTTCCATAAATATAAATAGTTTTACATTTATATGGTAGAAATTTAGGCGGTAAAAACAAAATTTTAAAAAGTCATTTTACTTATATATATATATATAGATATAGATATAGATTTGGTTTGATAAAATGAATCGAGAAAATCGAATCATATATTTATTAGATTTCATATATTTCTTGAACTTTATAATTCAGTTATTTGATTAATATTCGATAAAATATCTAAATTTTGAATTATATATTAAATGTTGCAATATATTCATCTTGATATCATATAATTTTGAAACACCTAAATTTGTGGAATAATTTAGATTTTAAAATCAAATCAAAATTTTTAGAAAAAAAATGTCTAATTTTAATTTAATAATAATATAGTTATTGTAAATTAAGTAATGACATTTAGGCGAGAAAAAAAATTGAAAAAAGTCATTGTGTATATATATATATATGTTTATATTAATCTCTTCAATTAAATTGTAATAATGTATTTTAAAAGAGTTTCATAAATATAAATAGTTTTACATTTATATGGTAGAAATTTAGGCAGAAAAAAACAAAATTTAAAAAAATCATTTTACTTATATATATATATATATATATTTGGTTACATAAAATGAATCGAGAAAATTGAATCATATATTTATTAGATTTCATATATTTCTTAAATTTTATAATTCAGTTATTTGATTAATATTTGATAAAATATCTAAATTTTGAATTATATATTAAATGTTGCAGTATATTCATCTTGATATCATCTAATTTTGAAACAACTAAATTTGTGGAATAATTTAGATTTTGAAATCGAATCAAAATTTTTAGAATAAAAATATCTAATTTTAATTTAATAATAATATAGTTATTCTAAATTAAGTAATGACATTTAGGCGGGAAAACAAAATTGAAAAAAGTCATTTTGTTTATATATATATATATTGTAATATAATCATATATTTAAGTTATATGGTATATTGTAGAAGGTGTAGATTTGTAATTCAATAATTATTTTTTTGTAAAATAAGTAGAAATTTATTATAATTTTATGTTTTGTTTTTTCTTCTATTAGAATTAGGCTCGTTCACAAATTGATAAGCCTGATATCCACGATTTATAGAAGGTTGAATCAGATTAAATAAAAAAAATTTATTTCTTATTTTAAATATATTATGAGTTAACAAATTTTTTTAAATATTCGAATTTATTTATGTTGAACAACAGAAACTAAGCAAATTTCGAAGATTGTTCATATTAATCTCTTCAATTAAATTTTAATAATGTATCCTAAAAGAGTTCCATAAATATATATAATTTTACATTTATATGGTTGAAATTTAGGCAAAAAAAATAAAATTTTAAAAAGTCATTTCAATTATATATATATTGTTTGATAAAATGAATCGTAAAAATTGAGTCATATATTTGTTAGATTTAATATATTTTTTGAATTTCATATTTCAGTGATTTGATTAATATTTAAAAAAATATATAGATTTCAAATAATGTATCAAATATTGTAGTATATTCATCTTGATATCATCTAATTTTGAAATATCTAAATTTATGGAATAATTTAGATTTTAAAGTCTAATGAAAATCTCTAAAATAAAAACATCTAATTTTAATTTTATAATAATTAATTATTCTAAACAAATAATGAAGTCATTATATATATATATATATTTCAGTTAATATTAGACAATATAATAAAAGACATATAATTAAAAAAAAACAAAAAACTCTTCGAAATGGATACGTAAGCTACAGTGTATGCACTCCCCCGCCGGATCAAAACGCAGCCGTTTCCCCATCGTCACCATCTCCTTTTCCTGCCTGCCGATCTCTGCAACCCCAAAATTTCAGCCGAAACACAACACCTTCCTCTCTCTAGGGTTTTTTCCATTAATGGATCAATCTTTTCTCCTAATGCTTTCAAATCTCCTCCACCTTCATAATTACCTTGACCCCACTACCTCCCCTCTCCTCTCCTCCACCACACTCTCATCCTCCGCTGCCGATGCTACTTCCACTTCTGCCGCGCCCCTCCTTTTCTTCACGCTCGCCTCCGTCCTCTCCTACCTCGCCTCCCATCCCCCAACCAGAAAGAAACCCAAAGCATCCTCCCCATCTCCTTCCTCTGCCGCCTCCGCAAAACCCCCTTCTGAATTCTCCGTCGCCGCCTTCCGAGCTCTCTCCACCGAACACATTTGGGCCATGGAAGCCCCCCTCCGCGACGCCCAATGGCGATCCCTGTACGGCTTATCATATCCCGTTTTCACCACTGTTGTTGAAAAACTTAAACCCTATATAACCCAATCTCAGCTCTCTCTCCCTTCAGATTACGCCGTAGCAATGGTTCTCTCCCGCCTTTCCCACGGCCTATCCCTCAAAACTCTGGCTTCCCGCTATGCCCTTGAACCCTACTTGATTTCCAAGATTACAAACATGGTTACCCGCCTTTTGGCAACTAAGATTTACCCCGAGTTCATCAAAATCCCCGTTGCACGCCGCCGGTTAGTCGAAACGACGCAGGGGTTTCAGGAGCTAACCCCCCTGCCTAACGTGTGTGGTGCCATTGATACAACACCGATCAAGCTTCATAAGATTAGTCCTGATGTGATTAATGGTTCCATGTACTGCTGTAAATATGGGTTTCCATCAGTTCTGCTCCAGGTTGTAGCCGATCACAAGAAGATATTTTGGGATGTTTGTGTGAAGGCCCCTGGAGGATACACTGATGCTGATCATTTTAGGGATAGTTTGTTGTATAACAAGTTGATTCAAGGGGACATTGTGTGGGATAAGGCTGTTAATGTTAGGGGACAGGCCGTCAGGCCATATATAGTTGGGGACTGGTGTTACCCTATGCTTTCGTTTCTTCTTACACCTTTTAGTTATAATCGGACAGGAAGTCCTGCTCAGAATGCTTTTGATGAGGCATTGATGAAGGGGAGGAAGGCAGTGGAGGAGGCAATTGGATTGTTGAAAGGGAGATGGAAGATTCTGCAGGATTTAAACGTGGGGCTAAATCATGCTCCCCAAACAATTGTTGCTTGTTGTGTGTTGCATAACTTGTGTCAGATTGCAAGGGAACCCGAGCCGGAGCTGTGGAAGGATCCGGAAGAGAGTGGACAACCTCCAAGAATTCTTGAAAGCGAGAAGTCGTGCTATTATTATGGGGAGAGCTTAAGGCAGGTTTTGGCTGATGATCTATATCAAAGACTGTCATCAAGATAACCAAACTTGAAGCATTCCTGTATTTCTTTTTCCCGGTAACTGGAAGATTAACTTTGCATTGTATTGCTAACACAGTCTAGCCTGCAACTGTCCATTTTCGGTTTGGTAGTGATATCGTATGTTTCATGACACATAAATCTGATTTTTGAGTCTGGAACTTGCACTGAAGATATGAATTGTAAAAGGATTTGAAGCTTATGCTGTGTTGTCTCTGGAATCTGGTGAAGAATGAGTTGGTGTTTTGGTTACAACTTACTTGATAATCTATTTGCTGCGTATCATATACTTAACTTGATTATATACGTCTTTCCAGTTGCACTGATTTTTTTTTTTTTTTTCAAATTCGTTTTCCTGTATGTTGAGCACATCATTTCCAGGGTTATCTTTTGGATTCGATTGTTGATCCATAGGTAAAACGGGTGTGCTTCTGCTTCCCTTTTTTTGCTTCAAGTCTCATTGGTATTGCAACTTTTGAAACTGTCGAAAGAGTTGGACAAATATTTCTAGAGGCAAAATGCCTAGGTTATTTGATTTCTTCTTTTCTATCTCACAAGATATACAACGGAGAAGACTTGCACCATCCAACTATGAAACCATATCAGCTCTGAAAATGTCTTAGAATAGCCGAAATTGCAGTGCCTTCAATTTGTAATATCTTAAAGCCGGAATTCCTGTTTCTTCTTGGTATTGTTTTTCTGCACCTGAATTGATAACTTGGAAGCTAGGGTAAATTGCTACAAAACTTTTTTTTTCTTTTTTTCTTGAAAATGCAAAGATCCTTTTGTTAAAATGATATCCTATACCCTGAAACCCATTTGAATCCTATTTGTATTATGTTGGGGACATTAATGTCTTTTCATATCCAAACAACATTTGCACTTCAATTGGGGGGGGGGGGGGTTCCATTTTACCCTAGTAAAGAAATTAAAAGAAACATGAGAGCACGCATCAAATGTTGGTGGTAATCATCTGGTATAAGAGAAAATAGATGAATTCAGTTGTGCTGGTTTGTCCAACACAACTTAAAAGATGTTTCTCTACTTTCTTGGTGTAATTTTTGACTTTTGTATCTTTCTATCCTGGCATGTTTAGTAGCTTATTCACTATGAACACAAAAGAATACTGATATATGGGGTTGTATTACTAAAAAAACCTAAATAGAGATTCCGGTTGGACGCAAATAGGCTTGATACTCGCCAATTCAAGCAGTGGCTGCACCAATTATCATTTTCATCAAACTTCAACCTCCTCACAGTGTCTTTGTAGGCGAGCAGGAAGGTTGGCCGTGCAACAGTTTCACAAAACCCGGCAGGGTCAGCTTCCCATCACTATGCCTTATATACTCTTGCAGAACAGTGTGGATTGGCACCGAAGGACTGATCCCCAGTTCCTGAAAAATGCAATGCAGACTAACCAGCACACACACAAAAAGGGTGAAATTCTTGGAAACACCAGAACAGCTCTACTTACCGATCCTAGTTCTTCAATAACAATAGCCCTGTTTCCATCTCTGTCGAATATCTCATATGCAGAATGAATTCGTTGTTCCCAGTTTCCTACTATCTCCAGCTGATGGACAACACTCAATGTAGCTGCAATGAACTCTTCAAAGTACATCTTTCTATATCCGAGTGCGTTTAGCTGCATCACATTAAAATAGCATTCGAACATGAAGTTTTACCAAAGAACAGAACAAAATATTTTTGCAACAAACTACTAAAGCTCGTGCTGAAGCGTAGAGGAATAAAATTCAGCTCGATTCAATTAAATCTCTACGTACAATGTAACAGAAAAACGTGCATTGTGTCATTACCGGTTCAAGAAAATCCAGAATCTGAGACTCCTTTGCTGCATCTGTTGCATTTCTTATCAATGCCTGCTTAAATCAAAAGAAACGTTACAAATTGCATCTCTTTGGTAACTTATCGAGAGAAATAAAAGCAAGCAGGCAGATTGATGGTGTACGCTTAACCATTTTTATGGTATCTAATGTTATGCCTCCACTTGCATCTGGGAACAACAAAGCAAATTGCTCCTTGAGGTAAAAGAGTTCGTCAGCGGTCAATGTCTTGGATAGAGCCTGTAACAGTTTGCAAAACAACACATCTCTAATTAAAATAACAAAGTCTAATTAGTTTCCAATGTTTTCAAAACCGGACCAGCTGGTTAAGCGGGGAACCGGAGCTTGGACTGGTCCAAAACACCCCTAAAAAATGTTTTTAGGGTTGGAACGGTCAAAACTTGGGCAAACCGGCTTTTTTTTTTTTTTTTTTTAATTAGTTCTTAAATACATTTGAAATATTAAACCCACATCTCTTTTTATAAATTTGGAAAAAAATGGAAATGAATTGCAAACTTTATTGGCAGAACTCGAGGAAGGTGGTGATGAAGATGATATTGTGGCAAGAATGGTTTTAAGAATTTTTTTTACCTATTTTAACGGATATGATCAAATATCAATAATATTTGACCTATTTTAAAGCTTTGATTACTCAAGTGTTTCGTATTTAAATTTGAGACTCGTGGATTATGTATTTATGGGTACTATTATGTTTTAAATAATAGAGTATGATTATTATGTATTTAGAAAATTTTATTTATTGTGGGTGTTAATATATAATACATGTGCTAACAAAAAAAAAAAAGTTAAAAATAAATTATTGTTATTTTTCCATCGCCCAAATTATTTGACCGATTCAATCTTCGGTCCGATTATGAATACATTGATAGTTACAAATCATTTGTAGAAATCCAATAATAAATTGTTGCAACAAAGTAATTTCCAGACTGTAGTTCAAGTTGCATACTTACCCGTAAGGCAGCCCTACGTAGAGTGGAGGAACGCATATAGGCTTTCATGGGTCCGAATATGTGAATATCAAGTGGTAGTACAGTTTTCGTGTGATTACGAAGCCATGGATGACCTGCAAAGCGGAGCTCCTAGATTATCTAAAACTCTAATATTTATCATCTAGAATGAGAGAATGACTCACATAAAGCTTGAGCAGCTGTGATTCTTCTTCTTGGGTCTTTACGCAAGAGGCACCTCACAAAATCCTTCGACTCTGACGACAAAGAAGGCCAGGGATTCTCATCGAAGCTCGGATTAGCTTTTAGAACAGCTCGGAAAATGCCAGACTCGGTTCGAGCCCAGAACGGACGGCTCCCACATAAAAGGATGTACGCTATAACGCCTATGCTCCATACATCAGCTTCTGTGCTGTAGGATTTCTTTAAAACTTCAGGTGCTACGTAGTATGCACTTCCAACAATATCATTAAGCTTTTTATCTGCATATGATTGGTTTCTGGTAAATATCCTCTTGAATAACATATAAGCAAATCCACTAAAAAACAGAAAAATAAGTAACCTGGTCCGACAAAATCTGATAGCCCAAAATCGATAGCTTTTAATTGACAATTTTCGTCATTGGAGGCGAATAAAAAATTCTGCAAATATGGCAAAGAACATCAAAGGCATATTTCCTCACCCAATAAACACACATCATTAGAAAAATGCAATGCTAAGATCTGTTCTTGCATAGATATCGGCAGATACTTACCTCTGGTTTAATATCACGGTGCACCACTCCTTGGAGATGGCAAAAGGCTACGGCATTCAGAATCTGTACGACAACTGTTTTTGCATAATCTTCTGAAAACTTCCCGCCTCTGGTTTATTTAAATGAATAAATGAAAATAGATGATTTATACTAGTAGTGATCGGAAAAAAGAGCAAGGAAAGCACCTTGTTAGTATTCTATCCAGCAGCTCCCCCCCTTCACACAACCTGGAAAAATTGTTTATGACATATTTTAACATTTGTAATGAAGAATCTTCAGACAGGAAATTTAGTTTATCAGAATGGTTATAGTAGCAAGGATAAGTTGGGGGCAATAGAGATCATAAAATTAATAACCAGCTTAGGTTGTTTTTATGGGTGATGTTTAATGTTGGAAACACATACAAGGTTACGTCTTGGATGCTTACTCCATTACTATATAGACATGATCAGCATCTTCAAATGCATCATAGAACTTTACGACATTAGGATGCCCTGTCAAGGCACGCAATATTTTGATCTCTCTCCTAACGTCGTCAATAGCAATAGCTGTTGTCATCTGCAAGTGAAAATCAAGATAGTGACTATTAAAAAATCTGGGTTAAAAAAAAAAGGAAAAGGTAAAACCATCAAACATAACAAGAAAAAGATGGCACAAAAGTAAACTATCGTGTAAGATCGATCTCTTTAGAAGCAAACGACTCGGTAAATTGTTCTTTTGAAACATGGAACCTAAATAGGTGATCCAGAAATCAGATCCATTATTGTAACAATCCAAGAAAAGATAAATAGTTACTGCAATGTAGTATCCAGTCAGCGTCCAGCAATCGCAATGAAAGTTAAATTTTCCTTTAAAAAAGCTTATACTATATGAAATTTGGACCTTTTTTTTTTTTCTTTAAAAGGGTGCAACGGAAGGATTTCCCAAGGGATCCACACGAAACTCTGGAGTTACAATAGTCCAAATTAGAAGACTATTAATGACCACAAGCAATCACAAACCCACTTGTTTGTAGTCATCATTTGAAAACGACTTAAAATGAGAAACCAAAGAACCCATTAAGCATACTTAAGAAGTGGGTTCCAGTATATTTTCTAGTGAATTGTTCTCTGTAAGCTTCTAAGAAAATAAAATGCAATCAAATTCATGGTTGACTATCCACCACCAAACTGGAAAATGTATTAACTACGATAGGAACTGTCTTAATGACAACATTAGCTGTGGTCCATCCGCCTTACACCTCGAACTATCCATTCTACTATATTAAATATCAGATTGAACAGAGTTATTGCAGAGCCATACCTGTCCTCCTTGACAAGATTAGTCCTCACCCCACAAACCCATCACCAAAAATATCAAAATTTAATATCAAGATAAAGCCCACAATATAAAAAACAATTTTCAATTCTATTACAAAATGCTAGGTGGATCCTTAAAAAATAAGAGTCGTCCCCTTGCTTCCCGTGTTTCATTTCTCATTACAGTGATGATGTCGAGACTATACAGCTAGTTTGCAATAATATAGTGGAACATAAGATATAACATCAAAATGAAACATATTCTACAATCAACCAAGGGAGATCAAAGTTTGTTACTACATTAATCTGATCGGGGAGTTGGGGATGAAAATACTGCTACGTCTTCACACAAAATAACAAACACAGTTCACTAAAAGTCCGACAAAATTGTGAATATTGAGCTGAAAGAATAGACCTAGATGGCAATTAGAATTTTGAGGTTCAACAACGAAATCTGGCTATAATCCCACATGGTATCACACAGAACACATACTAACATGCATAGAGAAATATACAAACCTTGGATTTGGGAATGATCTTGACTGCGACCTTTTCTCCTTTGAGCTCCCCCTTGTTGGCAATGGCGGCGCAGGTATATCCAAAGTGCCCCCGTCCCACCTCCTCCCCAATTTCGAACCGGCTCGCAAACTTCTTCGACAGCCCAAAATTCTTATCCAATTCCTCCTGCCCCTCTTGTATCGCAGCGCCAGAAGGCATCACCGAGACGTGCCTCCTCAGAAGCGCCGCCTTCAAGTGCTTCGCTGGCGAAGGCGGAGGAAACAGCCGCCCCCGCGGTGTCTCCACCGGCGTCTTGGGGTGAGGGGTTGTTCCTGGCGGTTCCGAACACTCCAGTGCATCTCTTTCCGCGTAAGGGTTGGGTGCTGGAGGGGGCTTGGAGACGCATGCTCCCATGGCGGCGTGGCAAGCGAAAGGGACGGCGTTTTACTTTTCAAATCAAATTATGGTGGTTTGCATATTCAACAATCAGCCTATACACGAGACTTCAGAGGGGTTTGCCGTCGATGATGGCTAGCTTTGTAGTAACAACTGATTCGTCCATTTACATACAATACATGGAAATATCTATACATACATATATATATATATATATATATATAAATAAATACACAAATAATTATATAATAAATACTCAAAATAATCAAATTAAATTAGAAATAGAAGGATGTACGCATATTTTAATTCAAATTAACAAATAAATTCTATATAAACTGAACTTAAATAAAGAAAACACTTATTTATATGGTAAAAGAAATACTCAAACGGCTTCTTTCTCAGTTTATAAACTGATATAAATAACACATTTAAAGTAAAAAATTGAAATTTTATATACTGATAGATTGTAACTAAGCTAAAATTCAAAATTAATCTGTCAAGAATTTTATAAATTTAAGTTCGAATTTATTTGTCTCTTGTCTTAATAAATTTAAACAAAGACGATATTTCAACACCATGTCTTGGTTCGCTTGGCTTAAGTGTCTTGACTCCCGAATTATTTCTACTTATTCGTAATATTAACTTAGATCTAAATTTGATTTTCTTTGTTCAAATCTATTGTATGCATGGTGAGTCGATCTAGTAACTAACTCTATAATTCTACAAATTTATAGATACCCTCCGAAAATAATAACATTTCAATAAAATGTGTTAAATAACACCATAAAAAAGAAAAAAAACAGTTATTTATAAATTTACATATTGGCTATTTAAACTATGCAAATGGAAAATATATTGTTTATTAGTTTTTTACTATTATCTTTTGTAAATGTGTGTGTATATATATATATATATATTTATTTATTTATTGAATGGATATAAAATATTTTTAATGACGTAAGCAAAAAATGGCAACCGGCAACGTGTTAGTCTGAAACCAAAAGTCAAAATATGTCTAGAAAGTGGGCAAGATAAATATGGACTCCTAATCAATCTGTAATAATTAATTGGTACCCACATACATTTAATGTGCAAGAAAAATCAATGATTTTCCCCTATGAAAAAGAAAGAATATATTAAATTTTAGTCCAAGCTCTAATTATATATTTGAAGGAGACAGAAATGTAAGAAAAATAAAATAATAAACAAATTAAACCTATTAATAACTCTACTTCTAATTCCAGTATAAATTTGGTGGGATGAAGGGTAAATAAATAATTTTGGTAGTTTATTCATGTATGTTTGCAAATACTAAAATGTTTCATCAAATAATGCTTTGCTTAAGACTTTCCATCTCCGACCTACATAATATAACAATGCTTTAACATATATATATATATATATATATATATATAATTTTTTAATATTGATGATTATTAAGAATGATTTTTGAGATATGATTTTATTTTGACCAATTTAATTTAAACTATTTTCCATATTCTCTTCCATAATTGTCTATGTCAAATGGTTTTCATGATACTTTCCATAATTAAATAAAAATAATATAATACACAAGTTTATAATATATTATTTTAATTTGAAAGTTCAAATTTTCTGCACTTAAAACGTGTTGTAAGGGTTTCTATTTTAATTTATATTTCCTCTGTTCAATTGAAAAAAAAAAAAAAACTTACTTATATAACTATCTTTGCTTCTTTAAATGGAATTGTAAAAGAAAAAAAATAAGGAGTATGGTAAAAAAACTAATTCATTTGCTCATGCCATCTTATTTCCTTGACACTCCGCATTATCCCAGAAAAGAAGGAAAAAAGAAAATAAAACTAGTGTGAAAGGTATAATGGTTCCACTGTAGAAAAAGAAGAAAATGAGTAAACAAAAATTCCCAGTCATTTCCTTCATACCATCAACTTGCATATGACCCCGTGAACCACCACTTCAAAGATGCAACTTCCCTGCATTCCGCAAAGAGCGTCGTTTTCGCTACCACAACCACAACAATGGGTGTCTCTCCAAGTCTCAAGTCAATAAGCCGACCATACAATGTTGCAAGTTGTAACTAGCCTCCCTGTAGACGACCAAAGCTCCTCCAGGATTAAGATGGATGATCATCATCGACCACTTAACTCTGCTCAACTGATGACTTCGTCATGATGGAATGATGGACGTGTCTGATAACAAACAACAATAGTAACATATCAGTTTATATCAAGCTAAATTCATAAAACAAAACAAATAGAAACATATCAGTGTATATCAAGGTAAATTCATGTCGAGGCCGTCCATATTTGCTTATCTTATTTATTTACTAGGTTCATCGATTAATTTTCTCCAAGCTGACCTGTTACTGATTTTGCCACTACTGCATAATACTACTGCGGTCTTAAGATTCAATAACTAATCCATGTAAACATAAAAGAAATACATAACTTCATCATGGTTCTCCCGAAAGATAATCATTTTAAATTATCCAGAAACTAATGCAGAATACCAAAACAAAAACCAAACTTTCTAAAACACTACTGAGAATTCCCATACCAGCAGTCAAATCAAGTGGGTCTCGTTTAAGATGATGTTTGGATCTTCTTCATCAGAATCAAACTCGGCCTGCAAGAAAATGAGTCATTAAACAGTTTACAACAAGCACTTGCATTTCACCAAGCTTAAGTGTATACAATCATATAATAAAAAACAGCAAGAAGAAAAGGGGTTCCAACTTCAGGTTCAACTCAAGCATTTCCCATCAGAATATACAGCAGAAGAATGTATAAGCAAACTAACATTCTCATCCTTGAACCATCTTCCGTGGCCGTCTCGCTTCCAGCCAGCTGAAGTGAACTTGAGTTCCCTCTCTAGCCTCTCTCGATAATTGAATGGCTGCACCTCTGTAACAACTTCCTCTCCAATACGTGGAACCACTAAATTGCCTGTCTTGGATTTCACTTCCTGCACGCTCACTTCACCACGAAGTACCTCAGCAGCAGCCTTTCTTGCTCGCTCAATCAAGGGTTTGCTAGTTGTTTTCCTTAGCTTCATTGAGGCATCAATGGAAGCATTATTGCTAACACAATCAGACACTGCTAACCGTTTCTTAACTTCGTCCTGCATAGCTAATTCTCTATCTTTACACCTCAACTCTGCAGCTCGATGGCGTGAGCCACTCACATGTGTCTGAATCAAAAATTATATATATTATTTCAGGTATTCTTTTGCATAGAAAGATTTTTGATAGATTATAAATTCTCTAACCCTGAAATTCAAACGTTGCTAATGAGACGAAATTCAGATAAGTGAAATTCAGAACAGATGGAAGTAGACCCAATAGACTTGGCCTAAATCTTCAGAGAAATCAATTAGGAAACTACTGAAAATAAAACCCAAAATCGAAACCAGTCCTTTAAATACAGACGCAACAAACAGATTTTCAAAATTCCTGAATCAAATCATTAATAACGAAGAATATAAATTTGAAGGTATCATCTCAATTCTTACAGAGAGCACAATAGGAGAGTCGAGGACGGGATTACTAGGGCAAACAAGGCAAGCGAATTTGCCGTTTGAGAGTTTCTTATACGCAGAAGCTTCGATGCCTTCAATCATCAAATCGTCGACTCTTCTTTTCCGGTACTGCGCCTCACGCGCCCAGCTATCGCCGCCGAACGCGCTCATCTGAAATAACTCTGTAACTCGGCTGCCGAATACCACTGATCCCTCAGATCTCCGGCAGGCTGGCTCCGTAGGATATAACACTTCTAATATTAACTGTCGTATTGCTCACGTGACAACCACAATTTATAATAGAGTGTTTAACATTACTAAATTTACTTTCTACACCATATTAATTTTATTAATAAAATTAAATATAATATAAATAATATAATTATTATTATTTAAAATATTTTAAAAAGTAAGAACTTTTAATTTTTTAATAAATAAATATTTTTTCATCCGCACACAAATCCTAATATTTTTATTGTTATTTCATTTTCGTTAGAAATAATAAAAATACGTACATGCTAAACTTATATCTATATTCAAAACAAAATTTTAATATTTTGTAAGAAATCAATAACGAACGACACAAATGCAAAAAATATAAGTATTTTATAGGTATTGTACGTTTAAATTCTATTTTTTCGTTGATAGATTAAAATCGGACATACATTCGGCCAATTAGGGTTGCACACAAAATATGACGTTTAGTTAATGTTAGCGGAACACTCAACACAGCGTTAGGCCAAACGTTGATTATCGTTTTTTTAATATATTTCATTCAAACAAATAATTTAAAATTATATTGATATATTGATAATTAATTTTCTTCATATTAGATTCTTCGAAAATTTTTGTTGTTCGAAAACTTGTCACGTGGATGTGTATTTGGGAGGGAGGGAGAAGGGGATAGAGGTAAGGAGGCATGGGGAGGGAGGAGGAGGGGAGTTCTGGGTGTGAGGTTTTTATTTATTTATTTATTTATTTATTTATTTAATTAGTAATAATTTTTTAAAGGATATAATAGATAAGTAATGTGGTATATTGAGTAATTTTAAATTTGTGTGATGTGCTTAAAAAAATTGTGTGATAAGTAATTTTAATGGTTTATATAAAAATACCTTTTATAATATATTTAAGAATAAAATAAAATATATATTATATTTTAAATATTTTTACTATTTACTCATAATGCACGTTAAAAAGTAATTTTTTTTATAAAAGCATATATTTCTTTCATTTCAAACTAAAAATATGATTTCTATAATAAATAAGTTAATTATATAAAAATTAAATTATTTTTAACCAACAAAAATAATTAAGTTTATATTAAATATTTTATTTTACCATATACAATATGAATATAAATTTAAAATTATGAAAATTAATCAATTAATATAAATACAATTAGATGTTTTTAAACACGTTACTAATAATACTTGTCTTTACGAAAAAAATTTCCAACAACAAAAACAAGACAAAAAATTCATATAAATATTTTAAATAAATCAATTTTCATCCTTTCTTTATATATTTTTGTCACGTGTCACTTGCATTGATTATTGGCAAAAATGACAAATTATGGCACTATTCAAAAAAATTTGCCAAAATATAGTAAAAAAAAAAAAATTTAAAAGTATGCAATTTCAATTTTAATTTTTTTTTTTGCTTTTTTTTTTAATTGCTGGAGCCTTCACTCAGTCGGGCACTCGGTCGCGCGCCTTACTCGGCCGGCCGAGTGGTGATTCTTACTCGGCCGAGACACTCGGCCCCCGTATTACTCGGCCGACCGAGTACTGCCATCCGGCCGACCGAGTACTGCCATCCACTCGGTCACGGCACTCGGTCGAGCACTTCACTCGGCTGGCCGAGTGCGAACGCGGATTTTGATTTTTAACATCCACTTCAATTTTTCTCATTTTTGTATTCTTCTCGTTTTCTCGTTCGTCCTCCTGTTTTTGTACATTTTCTTATTTTTATTTTCTCGTGTTATAGTTAAATTAGATAATTTATTTAGTTTGGTAAAAATTCGATGAAATTGTTAAGTGAGATTGTTATAACATCTTGAAATGTATTGATTAATTGAATTTCCAACAAATAACTATAATTTTGTTTTATAAGGAAAAATTATGTTTAATAAAGAAATAATGAATAAACAACAAAAAACAAATAACATAAATAAACAATAGTTCTCAAAATCATGAATGAACAACAAAAAACAACAAAGTCAAGAGTTTGAAATCAAAGCAATACATTCTAAGAAATTAGTCGGCGCCGGCTCACTGAGGGGGTCGGTAAGGTGTGTTCGATGGGCCGAATGGTTGATACGGTGGATATTTCCTTTCCTGAAAATGGCCTTGTTGCACATGCCACTCGTATTGTTGCCTTTGCATGTCAAGTAAAATTTGAGAGTTGTAAGCTTCACGATGGACATACTCTTTCATGTCGGCAACATCCCCTTCTATGTTGGCAAGACGTGCATCCAAGGCGGTTCTCCAATCCGACCAATCATTCCACCCCCCTTGATACTGGGGTGGATACTGTGGATGTTGTGAAGGTCCGGCCTGATCGTCCGAGGGCATTTGTGCTTCACCTATCATTTCATCGGCCTATGCATGATCCACATCAAGTTCCATTGGCTCTGATCGGGCATCCGTAGTCCTTCTCCTCCTCTTCCTTCGTTCCTCCTCATTCCTCAATTCATTCTTGCTCTCTTCAATAGCTTCCGTATGAGCCGAGCCATTCAGTAGAAGATTATGGCCCTTCCCTCCAGCAATATTAGTCAGGCGAGAGTTGGGCAGTGCAAACCTCTTCTTGTCTGATAAAATCAGATACAATCGTCTGGTGCCGGGATGTAATTGGCACATCTTCATGTTGCACAGCATTTCCAGGTTTATACTTGTCTCGCCTGGTGTCTCTTCCATCCCTTCCAAGTTCACCCCGAAGTGGCCACAGCACAAACAACTCATCCACACTGACCGCTCCAGGCTCAGGTTTTGCTAAAACTGTATTGGCGATGAACCTGTGAAAATATCGAAGGACCGGGCTTCGAATACTAGATGCTTTCGACCGACTAACTTGGTACTCCGATGGGTGAGCTCGATCAGACTCTGTAATGTCCTTCCAAAAAGTCATTGCATTGAACTCCGGAAAATTGACCCTCTCATTGGGCAGATTTGAGTACCTCTTCTTGGGAAATCCAAAAATCCCATTGAGCTCTTCGGCCGAAAGATAGTGAGACTCGTTCCCCACATGAAATATCACGGATTCGGGCACCGTGTCATTGTATCCAACCTGAAGCTGGGAGAAGAATTCAAGAACGAGAGGCTCATACGTCTTCTCGTGCATGCCAAAGAACTTAGTCCACCCGATAGCCTTGCACATTTTTTTTAAATCTTCGTAGATGCCCATTTCTTGCATGCACTCAACATCGGCCCATCGAGTGGCTCGCCTTCTCTTCTGTTGTACCTCAAACCACCTATCACTTTCTGTCTCCCAATTAGCAAAGTTTATGCCGTAGGCATCCGGCATGGTCGCTAAAATTCTTTCGTACTCAGCTTGTTGTTCTTCAATGGAGTGTTCGCTCCATTGGAAAGTAGAATTCACAACATCCATGCTATGCTCCATTGTGGGTACCTAGATGATAATGAATTAGTATTACATCCAATCCATGTGAACAAAAAATCAAGAGTCATATGATACAATTTTCATCTTAAGCAATTTCATAATTCAACATTGAAATTCATGGGGTATTAAGATCATTTCATTATGGTCTCACACTAAATCATGCCACATTCCCAATTTCTATGATGCATACCAATTGTTCGATAAAAAACTTCAATGAAAACTAACCAAAAATCTATATTCTTTCATGCCATAATACTCCAAATTAGTCTCTCATGAACATAATCAAACAACAACCTCAATGTAACATGAAAACATATCTATATAGAACAAAAAATCATGCACCTCAAGTGTTCGATAAAAAACTTCAATGAAAAATTGCAAGAAAACATATCAAGTTTCATGTCAAAATACTCCTAATAAGGCCCTCATCAACATATGTAATGAACAAAAGCAATGGTTAATGAAAATATACCTTTAGATTCAAAAAACGAAAGTTGGTGTTTTTGGTTGAATCCTTCAAATCTCCACCACCTTATAGGAAGATTGGAGCAATTTGTTGTTTGAAATAATGGGTACAATGATTTTGATGGAGAAATTGATGGCTTTGACGGAAAATTTTTGGATTGAAGATGAGAGATTGGAAGAGGCTAGGGTTTGGGTGTGTTTGTGTGTGAAAAGAATGAGGAAAAGAGGGGTTATAAAATGTTTCCGTGCTCTCGCACTCGGTCGGGCACTCGGTCGCGCGCCTTACTCGGCCGCCCGAGTGCGGTAGAAATACTCGGTCTCCTGCACTCGGTCCGCGCAGATACTCGGCCGCCCGAGTGCGAAGGAAATCCGAAATGCTTCGCACTCGGGCATCACGTTGTGTTACTCGGGCATCTTGCGGTACTCGGCCGACCGAGTGCGAACAAAATCCTGAACCCTTCGCACTCGGTCGACCCCGGTCGGGTACTCGGTCGGGGTTCGTACTCGGTCAGCCGAGTACGAACCAAAATCTTGTTTTTTTTGTGCTGATTTTCTTAATAATAAAAACAATAATAATAATAATTATAATTATAATTATAATAATAACAATAGTAAAGATTGTACGTCTAATTACATCGTAGGTAAAATTAAGTAATAATTGTACGTTTAATTACATAGATAACAAATTAATAATCAAAATGTGATCCTGTAAAACAACGACGCCTTATTTTTTTCCTTTTGCCCCTACCTCGATCTTCTTCTGGCACAGGTTCGCTATCCGAATCATTATCATCTGTCGTAATATTCAAACTAAAAGATGGACGACCTGATGATGATGATGATGCAGTCCTCGAAGTCACATGATCATGTACTATATTCGCTGTCGTGCTAGAATGGGGATATGAGATCGGGGATGTATTGAACTGTGGCCGAAAATTTCCATAAGTGCATGATGCTGGAGGCGGAGATGTATAACGGCCAGATTCTAAGAGAGAAGTGAACGACTGACCGTGTGCCGTAAAATCCCAGTCTGGGGTGGCGGCGTAATAACTGTCACTTTGCATGTCGATACCAGTAGAAACAAAAGGTTCTGGGCTATATTGTGATGTATGTTGCGGTTCGGGCTCATAATGTGACTGTAGACGTTGGAATGATGGGCGACGATCATGAAAGTGAGCTCTAGCTTGCGTGTATATTTCGTCTACTGATCGTCTGAAGGGCTCCCTAAGATACGGTTCCTCATCTATGACAAGTTTATTTAAATCTTCCCATAAACTTTCCTGCAGTAAATTGGCAATACACAGCAAAAACATGAGTTACATATTCATCACACATAGAAATTTGAATACTAAAATACTGCCACATACCATTTTTTCTATGGGTGCATTCGGTTGCGGTTGATATCCGTGACTGTAATAATGCCAAGGTCAATATATGCCCTCACAGCAACTGGGTATGGGTCGTAAGGTTTCCAATTAAACTGGATAAAAATAATGTTAGCTAACATTTAATGGAAATATAACATAATCTGATCAAGTACCAATCATACCTCTTGTTGAGTTTGCCTGTCCAAGCTCTCCCGAATAGCCCTTAAGTTGTTCGTCAAGCTAGTTGTAAAGTTGTGGTATTGTAACCACTCAGCACCGTACGGTGCAACCGGTAGAATTCCATCCACACCAACAATTGCCGCTATATTTAGGCGTCTGCCTCCCGTCATTTGCGGAGTGAGAAAGGTAATTCTTGACCAAGCCCATATCTGCAGTAGTTGCATGGGTCCACCAATTTGTGTACGACCCCTATGTGATGCGTTGCACAGCTGATGGTACAAATAACCTAGTACCGCTGAACCCCAACTTAAATTTCTGCATTCATCAATATCCTCTAGTTGATTCAAATATACCAATGACCCCATATTCCCAGAAGTATCCGGGCACATTATGGATCCTAACAAAATCAAGGCACATGCACGTGCATATTGCACAACATGTTGTTGTGAGCTGTTATCGGTAACAGGGTGCATGCTTAGGTGTGTACCCAAGGCTAAAAGTGAAAATCTTGACCCTTTTATGTCTTCTGTATTGGGTTCCCATCCCAGAAACACTTCACAACGTGCAGTCCAATATGCCCGACCGGTTGAATTATCTGAACTTATAACCGGCCCACCTTCAATTGGCAGTCCCCAAATAAATGCGACATCTTGTAATGTCACGGTCGCCTCTCCAACTCTAAAATGAAATGTATGCGTTTCAGGCCGCCACCTCTCAACCAGTGCAGTGATTAATGATTTATTAATCACATAATCACCACATCGGTAGACACCATAAAATCCCATACGATACAACATCGATATGACTCGATAATGCAATCTTTGTGTACGTCTGAGTATTTCCCTACCATCATCGTCTGGGTCAACCTCATAAGGATCATGGTCATCGAGTCTCCAACATCTCCTGCAAATACATCCTCAGATCGGTGCATGTGCTGTTCCTTTAAGATTTCCCCACTAATAGGGCCATATTCTCCGTAGTACTCCATACTGCAATAAGATTAAATCAATAAGATGAACAATAAATTAGTGAAAATGGAACAAATTACATAAAATCGGAAAATTACATAAAATCCTCAAATTACACAAAATCTGAAACCCATCTCAGTAAAAAAAATAGTGCAAAGCTAACATCAACGCTAAACCAAATTTCAATACACATTATCAAAATACATGTCAAATATCTAAAACAAGCACCATTACAATATTTTAGACACAACAATCTCATCTACGGGCAGATGAAGTTCCGGCCTGGGAAGCAGCTTGATCCTGTGCCCGATATTGTTGTCTAGCGCGTGTTTGTGCCCAATCCATTTCATTTTCAATTCTAGTCGTCTTGCCTCTTCCTTTAGTCCTCTTCTCACGCAAGGCCGGATTGTGACACAGTTGGAAGGAAGCCTCATCCCAATAATATTCATCAGGCAATGGCTCAAACTTACCACTATAGGTGTCCACATACGTACTTGTATTGAAAACTGAGTTTATGTAAATCATCGGATTTACTCCAAAATGTCGACAAGTCTGCATTGCATGGGAACATGGTATGCCGTTTTGCCTCCAGTCTCCACAGCTACACTCTCTTAGCATCAACTTGACAATGTGGGTATAGCACCTCGTTGTTCCTGGCACGAATGTCTTCACAGAAGCTGTTTGGTCAGTGAAATCGACCTTATAGACTTGATGTTCCATTGCCTTTCGTTGTCGTTGATCATACTTCTTGTACACCTCATCAGGCCATGGTTGGTTCCTTTGCTGCATCTCACGGCCCAGTGTCAACCGGTCAAGAAAATATTTTATCGACCGATAAAATATAGCCTGCACAATGGCACAGATTGGGAGCTGTCGTGCACCTTTTAACACGCCATTCATGCACTCTGACAGATTTGTTGTCAAAATTCCATTTCTCCATCCTCCGTCATGGGCAAGAGTCCATTGTTCCTTTTCAATTTTCCATAGGTAGTCATATGCCCTCTCATTCAACACCTTAATTTGATCCATTATATTTTCAAACTCTCTGGTTGTGAAGGCTGAGCCGGCTTGCCAACACATGTCCTTTAACTTCACATTCTTGACCTTGCTATTGAAATTCGAACACATATGTCTCAAACAGAAACGATGGACTCCAAGAGGTGGCTGAAAATCTGGAATTCTTTCCACAGCTTTCAAAAGACCGGCGTGTCTATCTGAAATCAGACACATTCCTTCTCTACCGCGAACAATGTGTTTCGATATCATACGAAGAAACCATGACCAAGAACCAAAACTTTCTTCGTCCACAAGTGCATACGCTAAAGGTAAAATATGTTGATTTGCATCCATGGAAACAGCAATTAACATCTTGTGCTTGTATCTAGTGTAAAGATGAGTTCCATCAACACTAATTATTTTACGGTAATGCTGGAACCCATCTATACATGGCCTGAACGCCCAAAACACATATTTCAACATTTTTCTACCATTTGTCTCTTCGGGCATGTGGCGCTACTCGACAACTGTGCCTGGATTCCATTTTTGTAAAGCTCCCAAAAATTTGGGTAGTCTTGAAACTGAGCTCTCCCATGTACCATACACATTTTCTTTTGCCCGTTTCAAACCATGCCATGCCTTACCGTTTGAGATTGTAAATTGAAATTTATCATACACTTGCTGTTGAACACACTTAATCTCATACCCGGGATCTGTCTGAACCATCCCAGTTAGCAGCGCAGCGATCATGTTTTTGCACAAGTTTTGATGGTCAACAGACACCGCGTTCATTAGACACGTATGAGGGCCTCCATACTTAGTGATTTCCCACATATCAATCCTTTTTTTGTAACCTGCACGCAACCACCAGTTGCAATGTGTAGTCTCACTATTATTTTTGCATTTGATTTTCCATATAAGAGGTGTGATTTCATCTACTCGATATTCACGCCTCGCTATACGTATTGCAAAATCTTTAACTGCAGACTGCAAACTCTTCTTATCTTTGAATACCATGCCTTTTGTGAGCACTCCTTCAGTAGGATCATAGTATCTAAAATTTTTTGAAAGATCAAAGGAGTCCGCAAGCATTTCATGTGATGATGCATTGAAGAACGGGATATTCGGATGCATGGAGTATCTCTGAGCACTTGATGGAAATGATGGTTGTTGATTGGATGGTGATCTCTCTTGATTTGGGGAATACATAGTTTGAATATCACCAATATCCACCCCATCTTCATCTGATTCACTAGACAACTCGTCTTCATCGGGTTCAGAGTCTTCTAGTTCATTCACACCAAAAGTGTCAATCAATGGATCATCTGTTTGATCCTCGGTCTGAGCATTTTCTCTTTCACTTGGAATACCCTCATTATTGGATCTTGAGGTTCCAACTGTATGCTCTTGCCTGACGAATGCCGGATTATTAATGGCATCCCCTCTTAAATAAGAAGCATATTGAAAATACTCATTGCTTGGCATAATATCTGGAAGAGCATTATCTTGCAGTTTCTCTGGATCAATATGAAATTCTACATATTGATTATCCACATCCGGTGCAAAGAAAAACCATAGATTATCATCGTTGTTGATTGGTATACGATGATATCTGTTGTTTGCATGTAGTGAAGCGGATATGTTCAATTTATATTCATTGCTATCAATCCTTGTCAATTGAAAGAATTTTGATACCAAGTCGGAATATCCAATGTCGCGAGGTACCCTTGTTGCACAAACAGGTGGAACATCGCTACAATCCCCAATATAAACAACAATACCGACGTTGTTTGAAGACCCCATATCTTAAATAATAAAGATGTATTAATGATCTTAAAATAGGGAATTAACTACTTTTTTGCAAAGTTTAATAAAACTAATTTAAACTAATACATTAGAAAAATTCAAACCTGAAATTGAAATGAAACAATATGTCAACGCAACGGCAACAATTTGAGGGTTGCGATAAATGCACAACAACAGCAACAATTTCAACAGTCCCTACATCAAATAATGTATAACAGAAAAATATTAACGACAAATTTATAACAATATATATAGCAACAACCATACACCGACCGACATACACATATCCAAAACACGGCACACAACCATACACACGCACCCATCACACACAAAAATGCAAGCCACACACAACACACAAACACACACAACAACACACACACAAGCATACACCACAACATTCATCACACACACCACAACACACATCACAACACACATTTCATACCCACATTTCATACCCACATTCCATACATACATTCAATACATACATTTCATACATACACCACACCAACAACATACAATACAAGCAATGGAGAAAAAACCACTATCTACACACACACAACATAAAGCAACACACACACACCATACACACACCAAAATACCATAAAAAAATCACATACACACCCACACAACAGTACACACACACACCACCCAAACACATAAAAATTAAGATAAAAATTACCTTTGAGAAATGGAGAAAACCGAAACGTGAATATTGAAGAAAAATTGAAAGGAAATTGAAGGATAATTGAAAGGAGAAGTGAAGAATAAGTGAAGAAGAAGTGAAGAAAGTGATGAGGAAGAGAGAAATGTGTGGTGTGGGTGGGTGGTAATAGATATGATAGAGAGAGAAAAATTGAAGTGGATGTTAAAAATCAAAATCCGCGTTCGCACTCGGCCAGCCGAGTGAAGTGCTCGACCGAGTGCCGTGACCGAGTGGATGGCAGTACTCGGTCGGCCGAGTAATACGGGGGCCGAGTGTCTCGGCCGAGTAAGAATCACCACTCGGCCGGCCGAGTAAGGGGCGCGACCGAGTGCCCGACCAAGTGAAGGCTCCAGCAATTAAAGAAAAAGCAAAAAAAAAAAAAAAAAAAAGAGTCGCCCCTGCCAGGGGCGACATTAAAAAAAAATTAAATTGAATGACTTTGCATACTTTTAAATTTTTTTTTTTTTTACTATATTTTGGCAAATTTTTTTGAATAGTGCCATAATTTGTCATTTTTGCCTTGATTCTTCTTGGTACATTGGAGAAAAAAATAGTTTAGTGTAAAAAAAAGTAGTTTTTTTCTTAATTAAAATTTTAAAATTCAAATAACATTTTTGTTATAAATCCGTTTTTGACTCTGTGATATATCAAATTAATTGTCTTTTTTACGATCTTTAATTTGATATCACTATTGTATATATTAAGTTAAAATATTATATTTAAAATATTTAGTTGTTTCAATTTTTTTTCTAATTTTATATATTTGTATTGTTTTTTTAGAATTATTGTAGGTTGGATTGAATTTGGATTATAAAATTCACTTCGTTATATATATTTTTATTAAAGTTAGAGAATTAATAGTATTTAGAATTATAATGCATTATACATATGAAACTATATTTAAATTGACTTGAGTGAAGATTTAAAATTTCTAATTTCTTATATCTATTGCATATCGCAAATACTATTAAACATTTGATTTTATAAACAGGAAAAAACTTAAATTATAAAGAAAACTAAATATACATAAAATATTTTTTGAAAATGCATTATTTTAATTTATTTTTGTATAATGTAAAAAAATTATGTACAAGTATGTAAGTATATTTATTAATTGTTTTCTTTATATTTTATATTTCATAAGTATTTGTTTGCATCTTGATCTCTTACTTTGTTATATAATTATATATTTTAATTTTTTTCATATCAGTTATATATTTTATAATTTTATATAAAAATAATATAATTTTATAATATATTATATCGATGCATTGCATGGATGGACATCTAGTTAAATACAAAAAACAACACAAAATGTGAAAGCTTTTGTGAAAAATGAACAAAAGGAGACGTAGATAATATAAATTTTTTACAGGTATTAACATTTGAATTAATAGATATCTCTATTTTTCTTTAACTAAATTTGGGCAAATGTTTAATGAATACATGTAAGATTTGATTCCATGTGCTATGAGTGCCAAACATAACTGAATATCTAATTTTTTGGTTACGTTTAATTAGTAGTTGGTCTTAGTCTGCACGGTTGAACCCCGTGAACGTGCAGGCGAGGAACTTCGTCGGTTTTGGAATCATCAGTTTGTGAAATTGGGGTGGAATCGAAATTGAACCGACATATAGCGAAATCGGTGGTTCCATGGTTTTGGTTATAGTTCTCGGTTTCTTCTTCTTTTTATTTTTTACAAATTCACACTTGAAACCAACAGTTTGAAACCGAAGCCGTCGATTTTTAACCAAAATCGACGATTTTAAAATCAAAATTGTTTGTTTAAAACTGCCGGTTCTATTTCAAATCCGAAATCATACCCATGTCTAATTAGTGCATGTGCAAAATTAAAACTCAATAGGAAGGCTCCTACTCTCATTTTTTAAGCTCGAAAGACAGCACACACACACACACACACATATATATATATATATATATACACCTTTGCTTTGCCGATAGCTAGCCAAGTTCTACATTCTTGATTGTACAAAAATGCTTATCATTGCAAGAAAGAACATGCACAAAGGGTATGTTTGGATTGGGTTGGAAACAGTCGGTTGTGAATTGTGCCACAATTCAGCCTGTGTTTGTTTACAAGGTTGTGGGTTGTGGTTGTTCCATCAACAACCCTTCCCACTCTACAACTCTTTTTCCTTCCTCTTCTCTCATCATTTCCAAAAAAACTATTCAATGTATATTTTTTCACCCAAATTTTTTAGATATTTATAACCTTTTTATTTCAAATTTATTTTTTATAAAAATTATATCATATTAATTCTCTTCTTAAGATCTTTATTTTGACATCCATTTAGCACACATATATATATAATAATTCATCATCAATTATTAAATTTACAAATATTTATCTCTCATAATATAATAATACAAACAAAACTCTACTAAACCTATTCATTTGACATGTCAATAATAATTCAAAACAAACCCCACCTTTTTACTATGTATTTGATTATGATACAACCTCACAATCCACAATCGATTATGTTACGGAGGCCTCTAACCTAATCCACACATCCAGAGACCAACAGCGAAAGTAAAAATGACTTAAGAATTATAAAAATATCATAAAACAAGTGATTATTCATCCATTTATGTTGACAGATTTGGCAGTAGTCTTCCTCCAGGACCAAGAATCAGCAGGAGATTTGGGCAGAGGAGGCAGCAACAAAGCCTTCCTGCAAAGCCCAAAAGGCCACCCTTCGCAATGAATAAACTCCAGAATAATCGATCTTCTTGCAATCAACGTTAAATCAATCCCGCTCAAGCTGGAGCATCGCGACAAACATGCTTCCGCCGACACAAACGCACCATCCTCATAACTGCTACCTGCACTTAGCTGGCTCCCCACCGACATGAATTCCTCTCCTCCTCCATCACTCTCGCTTCTTTTCATCATAACTGCTGCTGCTGCTGCTGCTTTTGGCGTGAGGATGGAGTCTTCAAACAGAGCCCAACGAAAGCTATCTATTCCCAAGTTGCCCGATTTCCGTTTGCTTTTCGACTCCATGTACTTACTTATCACTGCAGATACGAATATCTGTCCACAAATTAAATGGATTAACCATGATTCATTTTGCTACCCCTCAATCCAAACCTATTATTATGTTTACCTCGTCTTCTAGCACGAAATCGGTGGCGGGTTCTTCTGGTGGGGAAGGAGGCAGCTTTCCTCTAATAGAATTGCATTTGGCAAGAAATGCATCCTTGAGGGCTGAAACAAGGCATTTGCATCTCTTGCAGGGATTTGGCGTCTCGTCTTGGTAAAATATGCTCATAATTAATGGAAAGACAAGAATTATGGCAGGTGAATATTTGTGTCCACACACACACACACATACACATATATATAAACACACACATTGTACTTTATGACGGTGAAATCCCTCTTCTGACATTGCCCCCCCACCCTCTCCTAAATACTTTTTTGTCTTTTTTAATCTTTGTTTGTCTTTGGGTTGAAGACTAAGTTACAAGAAGATTGGAAAGTTTACCAAATTTTTTTTGATAAATTGAAATGTAGCAACACGTTTGATTAGCAAAATTATAATGTGATGGTTTTACGCTTCAATCTTAGTAATTCCAGTTGACTGGGCATGACTGACCAGACACAACTGGGAAAGTGGCTTCATTATGAAAAAAAAGAAAAAGAAAAAGGAGCAGCCAAGTAGCTTGAAATATGGGCAAAGAATGGAAGCAGAGCGTTGAGAGGAGAATGCTCCAGAAGCTTACTATATATATACAGTAGCGTAGCATATTGTTAATAATTTAAGATGTTTGTTATTTATCCTATTTGTAAAATGTGTGATGACCACAAATAATAGTAATGTTAGTGTTGAGACAAAATCACCGTTTTGCCATTACATAAAAGAATGGGTGGGCCTATTAACATACCATAGTCATCTAATAGATGGGCTATTCTGGGGTTTTGGGCTTCACACCCTAAATGGGCTAAAAGGCCCATATCAGCTGCTTTTTTGTGCAGCCCGCTAACATTTTCAAATTTTCTTTAACTCATAAATATCCCCGGCACACACAGAGACATCGTGATTGTATACACCGATCGGCGGCGAAAGATGGGCCCGGCGAAGGCGGCGTTGCGTACAATATCGCAGCAAGCGTTTGACGAAATGGTGCAGGAAACCATAGACGACCTCGGCATGGACCCCGCTGAAGCTCTCGAAGATGCTATCCAGACACTCACTCTTCAAGGCGTCGATCTCTCCGGTTTGTATCTCCGACTTTACTGAAGAGTACACAGATCTTCAGCAGACTAACTGAAAACTCCTCTCTCCTATTTCTTGTTCATTTTATTCAGGTATTGTGACCTGCGTTCCGGGAGAAAGCATTCCGGTCATGGAATGTTTGGGAAAATTGAAAGAGGATAAGTCATTGCCGGAAATTTTGGAATTGTTGGAGCAGTTGAGCGTTTTGTGTGGAGATAAAGAATCGGGGAACGCCGCCATTGCGACTAAAAATGGAGCAGTAGAGTTGGTTATGTCTGTGTGTGTAAAGCTGTGCGATGAGCGTCATCGGGGATTGGCTTCAGGATTGAGTGCCTTGGCTTCTGTGATTCAAGGTATGACTCTCAGCGACTTAGTGTTCATATCCGGAGACTGTAGCTAGAGAAACAGAATGAAAGTACTTCGTCGTTGGAAATTTTTAGTTGATTGCAATTCTTTGAGCTTAATTATGTCGATCCAAAGCACTGGGAGCATCATTCTTAGTGGTTGAAGTAATTTTGGAGTTAAGTATGGGCTAATGATATGCTTTAGCATTACTCCTTAGACTATGCTGCTTTAGATCAGAACTTTTTATGGAACAATGTAGCTGACGGGCGTAATGGAAAATACACCTGATTTGTTTGTAAAGCAACACAACTGGAAGGGTATAGTTGTATTTAATTAAGTAATGATCAGTTTCTTATGTGTATGGAGTTTTAGAGGAATGACGTTAATATGGTTAATGCAGTCATTGCAGTTCATTTCTTGTTATTTTGTACTTCCGTGTGAAATAGTTTTAAAAAAGATTCTGGGCATAGATCTGAGGTATGTATCAATTTAGTTGTTTTCTACTGAATGAGAGATTAGGATACAAATATCCATGTTGAGAGTAAAATTTCTGATACACTTCTATCTTTCCTCTTTAAAATAAGTTCGACCCCCTTTTCAAATTGGGATATTATTATAGGGGTAGGGAGAGGTATAGAACTTCAACATCCGATTAAAGGAGTCCAAGTGGCAGCACTCCGAATGATAGTTGGTCTAATACACTCAAACTGGGATAATGTTATTGGTTTGGGGAGGGGTATAGAACTTCAACCTCCTCTTGAGTAAAGGAGACCAAGTGGCAACACTCCTAATGAGATTTGGTCTAATACACCAATATTAATTTCTGTATCTGCTGTCTTTAGCATTTTGTGCCCATACTCAAAATGTATTGGGTTGTTAGATGGTTAGGAAGTATTTTTTATTTATGTTGTGATTGTGCAGATCTTCAAAGTTCTGAAATATTTAGGGAGAATGGTGGCCCAAAGCTTGTTGTAGATATCCTGAGCAATGAAAGAGAAAATGTGAAGAATGTGGATGGTTGTTTTTCAGTTGTAGCTGCAGCTGCAACCGGCAATGAAGTTCTCAAGGAGTCATTCATGGACTTGAAAATTGATGAGCTTATATTCCAGATACTGAAAGAACACAATGGAGTTAGCATACCAAGCATATTTGATGCTATTCGAGTCATCTTATCATCTGATGACAATCGTGTTGTGGCCTCACAAGTAAGTCAACTCTAAAAGAAAATTTTCTTGCCAGTGTAGTCTGTCAACAATATGGTGTGGTTAACGGTCAATTTGGTTGCCCTTTTCAGTATTGTGGAAAACCCTTGAAGGGGAAGTAGACTGATAACGGTTTTGCCCAATTTTCTATACTAATAAATGCAACGATCTTACCAGCTCGTGATTCTATGTCGTGATTTGGTTTGTTATCCATGCACACCAATCTGTTCCATTTTATTCACTATTTCAGGTTTTTGGTTATGCTCGAAAATTCGCAAAGTTGGGAATTGCAGAAGTTCTTTTGGATTCACTTCGTGAAGGACTTAGTTCCCCCTGTCTAATATCAGCTAGCATTGCTTTGAAGGCTGTGGCTGTCAACGTAAGTTTTCTATGTATCTCGAAAAATTGAAGTGCTGCATCATGTGTTAGATTACTAATGTACACATTGTCAAAAGGGCTGAAGGTTTTCTATTACCTTGCCCTGTTGTCCTTGTGTTCAGGTACTGGTGGAGCGAACTAAAATTACATTACATCAGTTACTGTGCTCCTCTAGGAAATTTGTAGAGGAAAAATTAATAGGAAATCAAATTCAAGGATTCTATTTGCCTAAGACTATCAGAATAATAAATATGACTCCTGATCTTTAAGCAAAACCAAGGTAAGATGCCTTACATTGGAATTTAACATCTATTTTATTTAACTTTGGGGTTTCTGTCATTACAGGATGAGATTTGCAAGTCTATTGCTTATAATGGGGGTATCGATGTGATTCTCCAGTGTATCGATGATAGTGGGGTTCAGAGCAACAGTGCCGTGGCAAGAGCTTGCTGCTCTTTGTTGTCAAAGGTGCAAAGCCGAACTTCACTATACCTTTCATGCTCTCTTCTGCAATATATATTAATTTCACTTGCTAGTAATGGTTGGAAGCCCCTGAGTTGTAGCATTATATTGCGATTCACTTGGCTTAAACTTTTATTTTCTCTGTGTTGACTGTTGAGGGAACTTATATTCAAAATCTGATGCATTAAGAAAGGATCCCAATACAATTCTCTTTGTATGCCTATAATGTGCCTCTGGCATGCTTGGCACATGCACACTGAAGTATCATTATGCTTATGGTACTTCCGACTATAATATGGACATCTTATTTAGGTAGTTATCCTACCACCCTGTTTACTTGGCCAAGCTATTTAGCCAAGCATCATTCATACAAGATACTCAACCAGCTTCTGACTATGCTAATTCTTCATTTTATTCGTCATAATTTGATCATACTCAGCATGATCATGGTTTGTGTTCCTACATTATGACATTTCAAAAATTGTTTTGATATAATGTTCTAGTATCTTTGACAACATATATAGCCTTTAACTGTGGTCAAGATAGTCCCTTACTACGTATAAAATTGTTTTATCGTGGACTCAATGTTAACTTTCTATTCTCAGCATGCTGGATTCTTAAATTACTGCAGTATTTGAACTTTGTTGCATGTATTAAAAAATTGTTTGATCAGCTTGCAGGAAGTGACGTAAATAAGAGCATTATAGTAGAAAATGGGGGCATGGATAGGCTTGTCACTCTTTCAGCAAGATTTGCTGATGATCCTTCGGTGCTGCAAGAGGTGAGTATATTTGGTGCAGAAAAATGATTTCTGCTCAATGATTGTTAGTTAATTATCATATTATTGTTTTGATTCTTGGTTATCTCGATCTAAAATATCCCTGAGCTGAGTAGCAGATCAAGTTTACTTTAATGAATGCATGTGAAAATTTCTTTATTTGATAATATATTCACCCAAACTTGATATTTGATAACAAAACCTGAATGCATCATCCCTTCACAATTCCACTTTTACCAACTGTTGGTTTAATGGGACAGGTGATGTTGCTTATATGTACTCTATGTTTGAGGGCCCCGGATAATGCAGCCCGTGCTATTGAATCCGGAGCCGGGGACCTTGCTGTTCAAGCCATGCAGAGATTTCCTCAGTCAGATGCGCTGCAAAGGAGCTCCTGTTTAATGATCAGGAATCTTGTCGTTAGAAACCCGGAAAACAGGTAAAGAGGTGTTCAACCTGATGTCGTATTATTATCAGGTCTTCTCCAAGATATTTTCTTAAAGCCGCTTTATTATGTGCAGAAAGCTTCTACTCAGTAATGGAATTGAGCAAGTAATAAGAAGGGCGAAGCAAAGCCACAAGAGCTGCAAAGATGCTGCCACTGATGCACTGCGGGATTTAGGATTGGATAATTACAACTCTTGAGCATCCAAATCCGTTGGTTTATATTTTCTTCTCTTATCTTAACACTGCGTATTGATTGACACAGCAGTTTGTCCTGCTGTATTGTCACTGTACCCAATCCCCATGATGTATGCTCTCTCATCAAATTGGTGTGTATGGGTCAATGCTGTTTAGTTTCTTGTTTTCATACTGTAAATATGCATTGGGTTGTGTATGTATTGTTGTTATTTTGCATAAATTGATTATATTGGCACAAGAACCAGACGCCTTTTGTATGGTTCTCCGAATACACTATGATAAGAGATATAAAACAAAACCAGAAGTTCCTAAAGCCCAACTCGAATTTTAGTCCATTTTATATGTTTTGGCTCAAATGCAGGCCCATCTAATAAAGCCAGAAAGGCCATTTTTGTTTTTCTCATTGCCTCCCTACTTATTTATTTTTTTGGAGAAAACCTGGTTAGATGATTAAGCTGTATCGGCAATATACAAGTGAGATTTATTTATATTGTTTATGTTGTCCGGTCCTTTGAATTGCGAATAGCAGAAAACGGTGGAAAAGTGGAAGCCACGGCGGCGATATCCCGGGAATGGCTGCGGCCTCGCCTCGCCGCTGCATATTTCCCGACAAAAGCTGAAAAACTCACATGGTCAAAGTCAAGAGAGGAATCTCTATGCCAACACTCGTGCGCGGCACGTGACTAGATTGCCGTGCGACACCCAAAATAAAAGGAAATTCCTTATTTAATATCTCTATTCCGACAAAATAAATTAATTTTGTTTGGGTGGGAAAAAAGTGGAACAAAAGAAAAGAAATGAAAGTGCGCCACCCACTTTCCAAAGAGAGCGACATTATTGCTCGGAAAATTTAGCCATCCAGTATGTCCTCCACTTCTCTAATCCTAACACATAAAACATTAAATCTCTAATAAGATGCAAAAAATGTGTGATTTATACAATCCCAAATTTATTTAATTTTTCATTTACCTTTCCATCTTTTATGGTACATGTGTTATGTGTATTAGAAATTACGAAGGAATTAGAACATTCCATCAAATTTTGTATAAAAACAAGTCTGAACCAACTAGTTATCAAGGGGGTGCACTGACCCTACAAATATAGTAAATGTAATAAGTTACTGTAGCAAACCAAAGAAATGACCCAGATTCAAATACTCTGTACACCCATACCTAATTATATATTTCTTATTTCCAGATTAATATAATAAATATACGTGTTTTAATAATAATATTTGCTAATTCAATACCAACATTACTTGATAATTATACAATTCCTAGAAAACCAAATCATTTCCATATACTTAGTGCTGCAATAATATAAAGTGATGAGAAACAAATTAAAACCTTACTTTCTAAGTGATTTTTGAAATGCCAATAAGACAATTGTCTCATTATAAAAGAAAATTAATAATGAACACAATGTTATAACATCATAATTTGAACTCCAAAAAAAAAATCCCCAATTAATAGAATTAAAACATTTCACTGTGAAACCTTGAATTCGCTTCAAGATTAAGCGAGCCCTAATGATGTTGATGATTCTCGTTTGCTTCCTCACTCCTCCTCTCTTCCAAAGGCGGCGGCGCCGCCCTGGTAGCTTCGCCGGAGGAGCTGGTGACGCTATGCTCCACCACCACTCGTGGAGGAGGCGGGTCGACCCGTCCATCAATGCAAGCAGCGCATTTCGTCTCAACCCACCTCTCAAAATCGTATTGCCCGCGGCCCCTTATCCCCCGACCCGAACAAAGCCGGCCAATCATCACCGCTATAGCGCCCAGAATTGTTATCACCGCCAGCACTCCAATTACGGGCCCGACCGACCCGTGACCCGGATGGGCTCTGTAAGCTTGTTGGGCCATCTCCACCGGCGGCGGCTGCTGTTGCTGTAAAGGGTCTAGTAGAGGAGGAGATGTCGCCATTTCGGAACTGATGAAGCTGCAATCTTACAAAAGTGCTTCAAATAAACTGTTTCAGTTTCTTGAAAAATAAGCAGCTTCAGGGTATTCTTGAGCTAAAACTGGCCAAAAAAAGAAAAAGAAAAAAGGAAAACAATAATGTAGCATCGAAGTTTTGATATGGGATTTAAGATTCTTGTTCTGTGGAAGTGAAAAAAGGTTGGAATGGAAGACTGTACCAAAACTAAGTGAAAAGAGTGAGAGCAGTCCCCTAATACTGGTTGTTATTACTTGTACTTTTAAACTATTCTTTTTTTCTTGAAAATCCAGTGTGAAAGCAGCTCAAAAAAAGTGGAGGGAAAAGCTTTTTTTCCTGCAATCAACACTGTCAAACATGAGTCATACGAACATCAGACCACATCAGACCATAACATATAATAAAATCATAACCAGATGTCAAAAAAAAAATTAAGAAAAGATGAGTAGGGGTGTCTTTTTTATTACAAATTTCAAGAAACTGTTGGGCATTTATGGGATTGAAGTAATGAAATGAGTTAAGTGGTAAAGGGTCAGGAGAGTGGGGAGTAGAGATGGATGAAGGTAGCAGATAGCTAGGCCTGTTTTCTTTTTGTTTCCTAAGGCATTTAATGGATGGTCTTTCACTCGAGTTATGTTTGCATCGTATTAATTTTTTAGCATTGGGACCACTTGTTTCTTGATTTGGTTCTACCTGTATTCAAACCTGTTGTATTTGCATAATCGAGTCGAGCTTATGAGCTTCGATTTTGAACTCGGTTCCAGTTTAATTTTTGAACTTGAGTTTTATTTAGATAACTCAAATATTTATATAGATCTGTTTATGTAAATAAATATTGCAAAGAACTATAAATGGAGTTCAAGTTTTCTAGTTAATTCTAACTAGATCGCTATCTAATTCAAACGTTTGTAAAAGTTTATTTAAAAAGTTTTATATATTTTTAAATTTGCTTATAAAATATTTATTTCATTAAAAAAACAAAGTTGTTGGAGTATTTGAATAAAATAAGTTGTTTGAAATTATTGATTATTTAAATTAATATTTTTTCATAAAAAAAAAATCTTATTAAAACAAAGAATCAAAGAATAATACTCCCACTTTTGTCTGCATTTATAAAAGGAGAAAGAATGCAATGGTTCTTTATGCTCTACAAATTGTCTTTGGTTGTGATTTGCTAATGTTGGAAAGTTTCATTCCATTTAATGACAATTAATTGTTGATGCAGAAAAACACATGCGTCTTAAAGACACCTACAGAGGTCACATATTAACCTGGCAATGAGTATGTCCACTGCCACCTTTCGCTCCAAAATAAAAGTTTTTGTACTCTATATTTAAACAAATAATTCAAAATTCATATAAAAAATATTAAAATTTAATCTCAAACAATCAACCAAAAATAATTATATTTTTTACATTTAATATTTTATTTTAATGAATACAGTATAAGTGTAAAATAAAAAATCGTAAAAAAATAAATTTAATATATTATAATTAAAAAAGTGGAGCATAAATGAAAAAGTTGTTTGAATTTTAATAAATTAATAAAATATTTTTAAACAATCAACTAACAAAAAAAGCTGATATTTTATATTATGCAGCGTTTACTTTCCTAGTCAGGATTTGATATGATTGGACAGGATATAACAGAAATTGGGATTAAACTCGGACAGTGATAATTTCGAAATTTTTATCCTCATTTACTTCGTAGGATAACATTAGGATAGAGAAAGATAATTTTATACTATCCAACGTTTACTTCGTGAGATTAACTCGGAAATGCGGAAATTACAAAATTGTCCTTAATACATAATTGAACCTTAAAAACGTGACTTATATATGAGGACATTTTTGTAATTAAGAATGTGCACAAGGGTAAAACAGTCAATTTTCCATTTCTTATCCGATGGGATAATTTTTATCCCAAGGGTCATGGAGGGATTACTATCCGGTGATTTATCCCGATTTCTGTCATTTATCCCGGTCGGCTGGATTGACCCGAAAAAATATCCAAGCAAGTAAACGCTGGATAACTCTGGACTATTTTTCCTAATCCAGATTTATCAGCGTAAGTAAACAGGGTCAAAAAATATTTTTTTTAAAAGACAAAACTAATATTTATTTCATTTGCACCTAAATAATAATTTATGGTAATATAATAATAAAATAATTTAAATATAGTGGACAATTCAAATTTATAAACATTATGATAAAGTAAATAGTAAAATTTATGTGCCTCTCTTTTTGACATATGCAATCGGTGGAAAGGATAAAGTTTGGAAGGCTGAACGCCAAAAGTTTTCTTTTTCGTGGGTCCCCTTTTACTTATAATAATTAAGTAAAAATATAATACATTATTTTATATTTATTCCTTAATGATGTAAGCTTTTAAATACTGTTCTTCTATATCAATTATAGTCCCATACGTTTCAGATTCCAGATTATAATTATTCTTCCCGTATAATTTTTGTTATAAAATCTGACTTGTTTTTTAAACAGAGAAAGTATTGTTTTTGTTGTCGCACGTATGAATTCAAATATGTTTATATTAATTTTGTGTGTGATCCTTTTATTATTATATTGATATTGATAAGCGAATTCATCATTAGTCAAGACGGGACAAGATCAAGTAATTACTGATGAATTTATGTAAGAATGTCGAGAAGGCATAGTAAAACACTAGTATGGTGCTGTCGTTTCTTGTACGAACCCAATAACAATTGTTGTCTAACTATTGAGAGGAATTTATTTTATATGTCAATTTATAGCGTATGTATACTAAATTTTTTTGATATATAATATAAATTGTAAGAAAAATCGAATGTTCAAACCTAATCGCGTATATGGTTTTGTTGTTCTTGTATAAATTTATTTAATTTTAAAATGTGTGATGAAAGTTTTGAGTTGCAATAAAAATATTAGGAGTATGTATGCATTGGATAATAGTATTTCCTGAAAAATAATGGAATATGCTGAGGCTTCTGTTGTAGACAAAGTAACTGTAGCCTGCAGAGTTGCCTTCCAACTAACAACAGAACCACCAAGAGTGAAAACATAACCAGTCATAGATCTTCTACTATCAACATCTCCAGCATAGTCAGAATCAGAATAACCAGTCACAGAAACGTGAGCATCACCTCCATAAATGAGACCAACATCAGAAGTACCTCTGAGATAACGGAAAATCCTCTTCACAGCTTGCCAATGGTCCTTTCCAGGTTGTCCCAGAACCTGCTGACAACACTAACAGCATGTGCAAGATCTGGTCTAGTGCAGACCATAGCATACATCAAACTCCCTACTGCATTAGAGTATGGGACTCGAGACATGTACACCTGCTCAGCTACAGATTTCGGTGCATAATCAGTGGATAAATGAATATTTGTAGCACTTGGAGTATCAATAGGCTTGGCGGTAGACATGCCAAATCTAGACAAGATCTTCTGAATGTAACTCTTCTGTGACAAGAAAAGCTTCTTCTTCTCTCTTTCCCTATATATCTCCATACCCAGAATTTTCTTGGCAGCACCCAAATCCTTCATATCGAACTCAGCACTGAGCAGATCCTTCAACTTCTGAATATCAGACTTGGACTTCGCAGCTATGAGCATATCATCCACATACAGGACGAGATAGATCATGGAACCATCATCAGCTTTGTTGTGATACACACAACAATCATACGGACTCCTGTTGTATCCCAACTGGATCATGTAACTGTCAAACCTCTTATACCACTGCCTTGGAGACTGCTTTAGCCCATATAAAGACCTCATCAACTTGCAAACATAATCTTCCTTCCCCAGAACCTGGAACCCCTCTGGCTGAGTCATGTAGATATCGTCTTCGAGCTTTCCATGTAGAAAAGCTGTCTTCACATCTAGTTGCTCAAGTTCTAAATCTTGATGTGCAACCATTGCTAGTAACACTCTGATGGAAGTGTGTCTTACCACTGGTGAGAATATCTCATTATAGTCAACCCCCTCCTTCTGTGTGAACCCTCTTGCAACTAGCCGAGCTTTGTATCTCACACCCTCACCAGGTATGGTTTCTTCCTTCTTCTTGAATATCCATTTGCAAGTAACAATCTTTCTCTCCTTAGGCCGTTTGACCAGCTCCCAAGTCTCATTCTTAGCAAGTGATTCCATCTCTTCTCTCATTGCAGCGAGCCATTGGGCCGACTCACTACCTGAAACAGCCTCTCTGTATGTGAATGGTTCACCTGCAGATGGTTCTTCCTCTTCCACCTCGTCAGCGACTTGTAATGCGTAAGTCACCATATCCTCAAAACCATACCGCACAGGAGGCTTCACACCTGTTCTCCTAGCTCTATCAACCGCTATGCTTGTCTGGCGAGCTTCTGGATGAACATCTGAACTTGCACTTTCAGCTGTAGTATGTTGATCTTCTCCACCTTGGAGTTGTGATTTACACTCATCGAGAGTGACTTGCAGCTCCACCTGTTTATCAACACTACTACAATTTTCTGTACAAATGGACTTCACAGTGGGGTTAAGCATAGAATTCTCATCAAAAATCACATTCCTACTGAATATAACTCTATTTTCTGAAGGTGACCAGATTCTATATCCCTTAACTCCATCCCCGAAACCAACAAATATACCCTTCTTAGCTCTTGGCTCTAATTTACCCTCACTAACATGATAGTAAACATTACAACCAAAAACCTTTAACAGTGAATAATCTGCAAGTTTATTAGACCATACCTCATAAGGTGTCTTGCAATCAATGCCAGTGTGAGGACCACGGTTGATCAGATAGCACGCCGTGTTTACTGCTTCTGCCCAGAACTTTCTAGCCAAACCAGCATTCGAGAGCATGCATCTCGCTCTCTCCAGCAATGTCTGATTCATGCGCTCTGCCACACCATTCTGCTGCGGTGTATGTCGAATAGTGTGGTGTCGAGCAATCCCTGCATCCTTGCAGAACTCGTTGAACTCAGACGAACAGAACTCCAGGCCAGGACTTGCTGCGATGAAGCTTCCCAAAAACATAATGTTCGCAGAATTCAATACTCTGCACTTTATGCCCAGAAAAAAGGTCCCGCTTTGACAAAATCTGCATCCCTCTTTCTCCCATATGACCGAGCCTCATATGCCACAGCCTAGTCATATCCATGGTCTGAACCTCAGATGATGCAACATCAGCAGAACCTGTCACAGTGGAACCTCGCAGATAATATAAGGTACCACGTTTCAAGCCTGTCAGAACCACCTTTGAACCTTGACAGACATACATAACTCCACCTTCACCTTTAAAACTGAAACCCTTGCTGTCAAGGAGACTCAATGATATCAGATTTTTCGTCATCTATGGAACATGCCTGACTTCATTCAAGGTGCAGAATACCCCATCATGTGTCCGTATCCTGACTGAGCCAATCCCAACCACCTTGCAGGCAACACTGTTAGCCATGGTAACATTTCCTCCATCTATCTGCTCATAGGTCGAGAAGAACTCCCTGTTAGGACAAATATGATATGATGCCCCAGAATCAAGAACCCACACATCATTACGATGTGACTGTCCAGCTGCAACCAAGGCCAGATCATCTTCAGAATTTGTATCAGTTTCTGCAACAGCTGCAGAACCGCCGACACCCTCTTTCTTCTCCTGTTTCCTCTTCTTCCTAGGACAATCATTCTTCCAGTGCCCTAGTTCTTTACAGTAATTGCAGATGTCATCGGGTTTAGGACCTTTTGAACCTTTCTGATTTGGCTTCCCACTTTTCTTCCCAGATTTCTTTTGTCCCTTACCCGTGACAAACAGCCCCGATGCCTAATTTTCTGTGGCCGATCCAGTTGCCTGTTGACGGTCTTCTCTGCTGTGGAGGGCAGATCGAACATCTTTCAGAGACAGAGTATCTTTCCCAGTAATAAACGATTCAACAAAATTCTCATACGATTCAGGCAAAGATACTAACAGAATTAAAGCAGCGTCCTCATCTTCTACTTTAACATCAATATTACGCAAATCTAGTAAAATTTTGTTTAATTTATCTAGATGATCCCGAAGGGGTGTACCTTCCTGCATGCGTAAACGGAACAGACGTTGCTTCAGAAGCAATTTGTTGGTTAGAGACTTCGTCATGTAGAGACTCTCTAACTTCTTCCAGAGACCATCGGCAGTTTCCTGATCCGCAACCTCGATGATGACATCGTCAGACAGACATAGCATGATAGTCGAGTGGGCCTTTTCTTCTAGGGTATTCCACTCTTCTTCATCTACATCCTCAGATTTAGGTTTTCCTGATAGCGGCGCCCACAAACCCTGCTGCTTCAGCAGAGATCGCATCTTGATCTGCCATAAGCCAAAACTATTTCTCCCGGTGAATTTGTCAACCTTTACGTTGAAAGCAGACATTCTTGATCGGCTCCAAAAAACCCTAACAGTGCGGAAAATACCCTGATCGAAACGACCAGGCTCTGATACCAGTTTGTTGTGACAGAATAGGATTATAGAGCATAAACAAGAAACAAGAAACGTAAATAAGACACAAGATTTACGTGGTTCACCAATAAATTGGCTACGTCCACGGGCAGAGAGGAGAACGGATTTTATTATATGGTCTTTGAGATCTGTAATCTGTAACAAATACCACATAATAAAATCCGTTCTCCTCTCTGCCCGTGGACGTAGCCAATTTATTGGTGAACCACGTAAATCTTGTGTCTTCTTTACGTTTCTTGTTTCTTGTTTATGCTCTATAATCCTATTCTGTCACAACAGCTTCAAAGTGGAAAATGTTAGTGGACATACTTGCTTTGTCTTTTCTTTGAACCCTATAATATTTTTCTTTAGTAGAGGTTAAAAAAGTGTAAATGGTATGTAGACTTATAGGAAACTTGTTTTTTTTGTTTTGTTTTTTTGTTTTTTTTTTTTTTGGACTCAGAGAATCTTGGTTTAAGAAAGAGTATATTGGATTGGAGAACAATTAAGGATGCACATGAAACGAAACAAATTATGGTACTTTACTTTGAAATTGAACTATATATATGTATGTATATGTATATATTAGGCAGACAAGAGACAGTAGTACATGTGATATATTCTCAATGGGGCAGAAAATCTGGAGATGCATGGGTAGTACAAAGGTTGTGTCAAAATCAATTAACATCCCAAAGCAGTCTTTTTCTTATTCTCAAGGATCCAAACTTCTTCTTGTCGCCTTTCTCTTGAATTCTTCTGCTTCCCACTCTTATTCTTTTTTCTTGACTTCGCTGCTCCCAATTTTTTCATATGTAAATACATACATATATACATACCAAAACAAATCTATTGTTTTCCCGGTTTGATCAATGTACGGTATTACTCTTTTTTCAATAACGAATCTTGCTACTTACTTTATTAATGGATGTTGTAATCATGCATTTTTTTTAATATTGACTAGTTTTTTTTTGTTTTTTTATTTAAGAATAAAAATGGAAAATCATCTTAGCTTTTTGAGACGTGTAGATTTAAAGAGAAAGTTTATTTATTGAATGGATATGACTTGAGATCCCCTAAGTCATCCATTTGCCACCTAAAACTCAATGAAATGGTCTTAATCTAGCAAAAACATGATAATAATATTTGATTTTTTGCTTATTTTGATTTATATCTTCGTGACGAGACAACCAACATCGAGGGTTTGATCTTTATTACCATTTTCACAAAAACAAAAGCAACTTTCTAACGTGATCAACATATTACAGAGACATCTTCTCTAACAACTTCAAATGATCATGATCTTATTGCACGCACGCACACAACATCGATCATTGATTTAACTAATTAACTGAGCTACATTTCTTTCTGATTTGTCCAACCTGTCCTGTTAAAACACCAATCTTTCCAAGCTTCACCATTGAAGCTGCAAAATCTTTAGCAAAGAGAAGCTGATCGGCACTGTAATCCGTGACCATTTTAGCAGTCTTAGGGTCTGTGATCAAGGCTTGATCAGATTCAAGAAGGCCGGTGTTGTTGACTACGCTCTTGTAATACGCGTTGTCGAATCTGTTTATGGTCTGAGGGTCCAGAGGTGTAAGATTTGTGTTTGATTTATCAGTATTCGGACAAGTAGTCTGCAGATTTGCAAGAAATGTGGAATCAAGGGAAGGGTCTGCTTTGCCTGATCCTTTGAAGTTGAATAGCCTTCTCTTGAACGCGAAACATTGTGCAAATCCAATTGTGTGACCACCTGCATGCACATATAATATATATATATATATATATTTACAATCAAGTCCTTGGATATTAAAAAAAAAAAAAAAAAAACTTGCAATTTGAGGACAAGTTAGACCTACCTGAGAGAACTACCATATCCTTGACATCAAGACCCTTGGCTGCAAATTTGGCAGTAATATTGTCAAGAGGCTCAAATGGCGATGGCAACTGTTCATTTGCTGATTTATCACTAGCTGTTAGTCCATCCAACCTGCCTAGTGCAACTGGCCAGAAAGGCCCTCCCGACTACTCAAAACAATTATGTACTTGTCAACACATGCTACGTGTCCCCATACACTTAGTCGTAAAATCATTTAGAATGGAGCTAAGTTCTTACCATAACAACAGCTTCTCGTGCTGCAAGGGTTAATATGTCTACACACGATACAACTGAAGGGCAAGCTTTCTCTACATCTGCCTTAATATTGTCGATAACATCGTATCCTCTAGCCGAATTTCGATTGGGCAAAGCATTCTTCTCTCCCTTGAAATCGTTTGTGTCATCAAGAAGCACTGAACCTTCACATCCCTGAAATGAAAATCAAATTAGTAACACACACACACACACACACATTTATGACGGTTAAAGTTTTGAGCTAGAACAGTAAGAGTTGTATAAAACTAAGATAGATGGAAGGAGTTTTAGTTACATCGACGAAGCAATCATGGAAATGGAGGCGGAGGAGTGAAGCAGCCATTCTGGTGTCATTTTTCAATGCGGCCCAAACACCCCACCTCACAATCATGCTCAAGTTTGGACAAGACCTGTCGTAGAAATTGTAACTCAGCGGGCCATCAGATTTGTCGTAGTTGTAAGCATTTGCGGGCCAACCGTTAACCAGTTGGGCCAAACAGATGGTCAAGATTATGCAGAAGAAATTAGGATCGTACGAGGTTTTCTGATCCATTGATTGTAATGCAGAGGGTTGCTAGCTAGTTCGATCTTGATGATTATAGAGGTAGAAACTGCTGCTGCTATTTATAGCAAAAAAAACTTAGGATCAGATTAAACTAATTGTGGGCTTAAGAGTGGCAGTTCCACTATTTCCATGATCATGACCTAATGGCGGCGATTTCTGCTATTAAAATATACGTTCGTGCACCAATACACACACACACAGCAGCATCAGCAGCAGCATTATATATACATCCACTTATATTGTGGAATTCTTGCACATGAATTCTGGGCTGCTAATCACTTTGATAAAATATATGTTGTTGATGTACTTTTGAAAAACTAATGCATTTTGAGAGGTTCTCTCCATTTCATTTTGTAAGTGTTTTAATCTGGTTCGTATTTTATTTCATTGGTGATATCATTATCGAGATAAAGTCTTTGGTTAATTATTATTCAAGAACATCATATCTGATAGAAATAAATGAGAAAGCCTGAATCATATGTACATCAAATGTTCCAGTTCCATACAGAAGGGACAGTGCTCAAGTAATTAATTAGGTAAAAATTATATACTACAAGAACCAATTAATTATAATTATTTAACATGAAACAAAATATATATAAAATATGAACCCCATGTCATATTTGTCTGTTTTGATCAATTTGTAGCACACCATACCTTTTTATATATAATTGTTTTTAGCATGTGCGTTCTACTGGAGATATATTATTCTGTGAATCTCTGACAAGTCAACAGCATGAGTGGACATTAAAGTATGGTCTGTAAGTGGAAGTTCAGGTGTCAAATGGGATTCAGTTACTTCCATGTAATGACTTGAAATTGTTTAAGGAACTACAAGTATGAATGTGTCTTGTGACTGTGCAAATGCTGAAAGAATATATATATATATATATATATATAATTATTAGTATTGTCATTAATTAATTTGAGTGCCTAAGATAATTAGGATTAGATTAAGAAGATACACTGGAACAGGATTGACTTCATCTTTAAGAGCTCAAGAGAGTTTTTAAAAGTACTAGCACTCATTCTTGATTTACATAATTTTCTAATATTTAAAAATATTTTATCCAATTTAATATTTTTTTTCATTTGCATATATCATATAAATTTAACTCTTAGATTTTTAAATAATATATTTATTTTCCAAAAATTTGATTTATTAAAAAATATTTTGGAAAATTATTATCGGATCTTGAAATAATTTTTTATTTTAAAAATTCATTTATTGATTTAGTTTTTTAGTTTTATTTTCAATTTCTGGATACAGTTACATATTTTCTAATTAACTTTTAGAATTTTTAAATAAAATTTATATTTTTAAGAACATTTACTGATTTTTATAATAAAATTTTGAAATATTTTTGGACTAAAATATTTAAAAAAACTTTGACTTTTAAAATATGTTATTTTTCAGATACAAAAAATGTCTTAAAAATATGATTTTATTTTAAGGTGAATGAAGTACATAAAGTTTCAACAAATTAACTGGTGTGATTATTTATGCTTTCAGCTTTCCTTTTTTTTTTTTCTTTGAATACAAATATTAAGGTGAAATTTTATTTTAGAAAAAAATCTAGTGGAAAATAAATGTGTTTAAATGAGAGTGGGGTAGGATGTGATTATATTTTTTTTAGTAAATAGGCAAAATGATTCTTGTGTTATAAATATGTATTTATATTTCTTAAAAAATAAATCTTATTTAAATTGTTTTTGTATTTGAATAAAAAGGTTATTAAATTCCAAAAAAAATATTAACATTTTATAGCTGGAATATATTATTTTTTTAATGGTGGAAAAAATTAATGGTTAAGAAAAAGTGAATAAATTTAAATCCGAAATTTTACAAAAACAAAAAAAACTTTTCACACACATTCACACTTTTGCACACATTTGTGAGGTGAAACGAAAAAATAAGAATTTTTTTTTTTTTTTTGTAAACAAGCAAGCAGCCCTAACCTTCACAATTTTCCAAAATTTCGAACCATGATATATTTAATTTTTTGTCTTTATTGGAATACTCGAGTTATTAAATGAATCCTTTGTTCTGATTTAATTCGGCCCATGTTCGAATTGAACCAGAGCAGTCCAAATCATTATTTTGTCCTAATTGGGCCTCAATCTTTTTTGAGGCCCAATAAGGACCTTATTTGATGGAGCGCTGAAGTCAATTTTAAAGACTCTCTATCCATATGTGAGGCCTGGGCGGCCTGGCCTGGTCCTGGGCCTCATCTTGGGCCTACTGAACGATTTGAGAACTCTACTTTCTATTATATATACCAGAAAAGCCTAAACAGATGTTTGAAATATTGTTTAAGGGCTTTCAATATAATTGAATCCTGAAAATTATTTTAATGGTATAAGTGGCCCTGAAAGTACTACATTACCCCTTCGTAATTGAATCATCACGATAAGCCCTAGTTTCAATTTCCCCCCTTTCTCAACCCTTCGTCTTCCACAGAGGCTGCTTACTTGCACTTTCTACTCTAAGCAGTTCATGATGGAGCAGAGGTTGGCTAATACATGGCGGGTGGCAGTGAATGACAAAAGGTACATTGAAACAGCTCTGCGTTCTGACCTCAGAATCGACGGACGAGGGCCTTTTGATTACCGAAACATCACAATCCACTTTGATAGGTAAGAAATCTATACGCCATTATCCAGCATTGAAAATTAAGAATTTTCTTATGATTTTTGGGATCCTTTATGGGTGCGTTTATCAACCGTTGGTGTCTGCACAGTGAAGATGGCTCATCGGAAATTCAGTTGGGCCAGACTCGTGTTTTGGGTTTTGTAACTTCACAGCTGGTGCAACCTTATCGAGACCGCCCTAATGAAGGAACTCTTGCAATTTTTACTGAGTTTTCTCCCATGGCTGATCCTTCATTTGAGATCGGTCGTCCCGGGGAATTTGCTGTGGAATTGGGACGCATAGTCGATCGTGGATTAAGGTAATGCATAAAACCCTCCTGTTTTATTCATGTGCAATAGCCTGTTTTTCCAATAAGTTTGTGGTTTGGTAGTTGGAGTGAATGACATGAACCTTATTTGCTTAAATGAAATTGAAGGAGTAAATTTTGATAGGACTTAATTTTATTCATCCTTACGATCTGTGATGTTCTTCAATTTGATAACTAATTGCTCAAATTGAGATGTTCACTTGGTCTATAGTGAATAATGCGAAGTGCTTTACAGGGAAAGCCGGGCTGTGGATACAGAATCACTCTGTGTTGTTGCTGGGAAATGGGTTTGGTCTATTCGTATTGATCTCCACATTTTGGACAATGGAGGGTAAGTTTAGCTAACTTGCCTTCAAATTTCAGTACATGATTGATATGCTTCTGATGGCCATCATACACAATCTTATATGGCTTCTCTCTTTTCCTTGAGAATAGAAATCTTGTTGATGCTGCCAATATTGCGGCCTTGGCTGCTCTCTTGACATTCAGAAGGCCTGAATGCACACTGGGGGGAGAAGATTGTGAAGAAGTTATAATACATCCACCTGAAGTTCGTTCTTTTCCTTCTACAGATAATACATTTGATATACTACTTCTGATGTAATTGATTTCAACTTTCACTTATTTCTATTATGGGTTGTCAGGAAAATGATTCCCCCTTTATTAAATAAAACGTTGCTTCTGCTGTGCATTGGGCATACATTATATGTTCTGAGGCCTTTGTGACAGCAATATATTCTAATGCATAGATTTCCTCATAATTGATATTGCCATAACTCATTTACCAATGTAAGGGGGCTTTGGCGGGTGCTAATTAACTTATTCTTGTCAGTTGACCTTGCCATTTTTAGATATTGAGCTACAGTTTTTGTTTTTTGCACTATGTCAGGTGAGGGAACCCCTACCATTGATTGTACACCATCTCCCTATAGCAGTAACCTTTGCATTTATCGGTAGTGAAAGCACACTGGTAAGCACACCACAGAGAGGAACCATTTCCTTTAACTTTTCATGTTCATTGTCATAGCAGCATTTTCTTACTTTTCCTTGTAACATGTGCTGCTAGGTTATTGACCCATCTTACTTTGAAGAAGCTGTCATGGGAGGAAAACTGACTGCTTTTCTTAACACAAATGGGGATGTCTGTGCTATTCAAAAAGCTGGAGGAGAAGGCGTCATGCAAAGTGCTATTTTTCAATGCTTGCGGATAGCATCTGTGAAGGCTGCTGATATTACTGGCAAAATAAAGGACGCTGTCAGTAATCATGCATGAGTCTGTTTTGAAAAATTGCTTGAACTTGATTTACTTCATTCTATCTTGCTTACTCCTCTTTTTCTATACTGAAAGATTATCCATGCCTTTGATATAAATTAATGCTAGTTATTCCATCTGAAAGTTTGCTGAGGTTCTCTAAAACCTAAATGTATGGTGCTTCAATTTACCTATGTTTTATTATAATTGTTTCCTCCAGGTTGAACAATACAACACAAGAAGGACTTTAAGAAAGATCAAAAGGCACCCTGATTCCATTGATGTTGATAATATATCAAATGACATGGAGAAATCTAAATTGAGAATAGAGGATCAAAGTATCAAGCAAAGCAATGACATCGAGATGGAAAACGACTCGTCCAAGAAAGATGGAAGAAGCTTGGGAGATTACAAGCCCAAAGCTTTCATTGGTGGACCATCTAGTTGGTATGTCTTTGTTGTATTATTTTCACACCACCTTTTTTGGTTATTAATTGTGCATTTCTTGAATTCCCTTAATGATTGGTTTGGAATTTCCTTTACCGCTGTAAATTGTATTTGCAGAATTATATATATGTCGTGCATCTGGTCAATTAAGTCCTGCTAATGCATGTTTCATGGGATCTTGTATGTATGCATGCATCTATTTCCTGTGTTAATACATCTTTTTTCATGAATCTAATGCAGTTTCTGCTTGGTAATGTATTGGGTGCTGCCAATTTATTATGCCTCATAAAGTATACAGCTTTAACATTTCGTCAGTTTATTTTTGCTAGCAAGGAATCTATATCTTCTACAAAATCTGTATTATGTAGACTAAGCTATCACTCAACCACATGTTCTTGATTATTGGTGTAATTTTTTGCTTGCAGGGATCCATATTCCGAGGTGGTCAATGCTGATCAATTGAAGGCGTCTCTGGCTTCACGAGGTATTTCATTGATATTTCTGTGTTCGGTGACCACACTGACTATTTTTTACAAAGAGCAATTCTGTTGAATTTTATTTTTTTGACTTAGATCCTGTAAATATCTCTTGTTTGCTCAAAAAAGTAAAAAAAATCATACTTTGCAGCTGCAGAAACCCCCTCTGGAAAGATAGATGAATTATCACCTGTAAAAAGAAAGTCAATTACCATGGGTCAATCTGTTGGAGATCCAGATCCAGCACCTTCACCACTAGTGGCTGCTGCTGCTGGGGAACGGACCAACAAAGCCAAGACGTTAAAGGATGCTGTGAAGCCCAAGGACAAAAGGCGAAAGAACTTGTCCAATACTGACAGAAGTTAAATTGTTGCCCTTGAAGGTCTTCTTAAATGAAAGTGTGTGTTTTCCTCGATTCCTTGTATTATTATTATTATTCGGATAACTAAAATCTTACAAATACCCCCTTGAAGGGTTGTGAAGATCCCCTTCCGATTTGTAATTTCTAGACAAACACCTACTTAATTTGTGCAATTTATGAGGAGCTGAACTCTGATTTTTTTTTATTTTGGCAGACTAGTCTGCCCCTTACTGGTCTCTTCGGTTCTGATGGAAGACCAAATCTTCTCCATGGGCACGATCACTTCAGACAGAGTTCATCATGACGTTTTGTAAAGCAGTCTGGAGCTCACAACACTTCTTGAGGTATCTTTGATGAAACTATATATGTCGGTGCAGCGATCGATATCTTGGTTTTCTCATTGTATTTTTTCGTGCAGAGTTGGAAGGTTTGTGGTGTGTGGGGCGCAGAGATCCAGGTGTAATATATCATAGGTGGCTCCCTCTGTCACCAGGTGAAGAGTAGACTAATTCAGCTTGATTTTCATGGGGTACTTATGACCGCTCTTGTCGAGTTTGTTTCATTAGCAACGTCCTCGGAATGCATGAATATATTTGTTCACTGACTTACATTGAAGGATTTGAGGTTGAATTTGTAATCCTTGCTAGCAAACGACATTGTTTTGCTCTATTTTTGGAAAAGTAAATGGGTTTTAAGTGAGAACATGGTAATTTGTTTCATGCGTAATATATATATATATATATATATATGTGTATATTTATGTAATAGAAGGCCCTAATATATGTAATAAAAGGCCCTAAAGGCTTGGCCTGCCATAGTGCCTGCCCAATTATGATTTCATAAATTGTCTTGGGATGAGTGGATGATGATTGACGGATGCGATTTTTATTAAAAGGTATATTTGAGGGAATTAAGAACAGTCAAATAGAAACATCAAACACATTAGTAAGCTTCCAATCTTTCACTCGAATAAGTGCTTTTGCCCAACAGTTTTTTGCCACTATTTTTGTCCATCCTTATAATTGAGATATTGCTGTGGGCCACACTCATTATATTTTGTCTTGAAGATTCTTTGTATTCTGATCTTTCTTTCTCTTTTGTTAATGGCACTTTTTGTCAATTACTTTAGGATAAACATGGACGCATATTTTTTTTTAAAAAAATCTAAGGATTAACTTGCTAGAAATATGGTCGACTTTGAATAATAATAATAATAATATATACAGATATATATATATATATATATATATGTTTTAAGAATTTGACTTGAGAGTTCCAAAATGTGAGGTATTATAATTATGACAATTTTGTTAGTGGGTAAAGTTTCTATTCTTTTGGGATTAAACATAAAATAATAGCATATTTTTAGATAAGATAATTTGTCCTAGTTAAATTGAATAAGCATGTGTAATCAATTAATAAATAAATTGATCTCCAAATAATCATTTGAGATGGAAGAATAATAATGTTTAATGGACCATATTAATCGGGTCACTTTAAATTGGTTATGTGTCAAGCTAATACGTTTTGTATTTTCAATACTTTTTCTATAAAAAAAATTAGTTCAACAATTTTGATATTGTAGCATGTACATTTACATCATTTATTATTTATTTTATAAATTTCAGTAGTTATATATTGAATGGAATGTCACATTATAGTTAAACATAACTATACAACCATATATTTTATTAGGAATTTGAAAGTTGGTAAAAAAAAAAAGTCATCTATAATAGTAAAAATTAGCAGCAATCATAATGGTAGTCAGTTAAGTAAATAATTATGGATTAAGTAGGTAATTATGGATTGAAGGAATCACATTAGAGGTACAGAAACTATAATATTAAAGATTGAACAAATCAAGATTCTCCTTCTTGTCTACCTGTAAAGTGTTCTTTCCACTAATATTATATTAATAAAGATTCTTCAAATTTGCTGAAACAATTTTATAAGCTTATATTCCCAAAAAACTGCCTTCAGACAAGATTGAGTTGTCACAAACCTGAATATAGAACTCATGTGATTTAATATAATACTATTTCTTATCACCAATAAAAAAATGTAGGTTGACCCTAAATTATGGAGTGATTAGTTTAATTAAGCGGCGGCAATATATAATAGACAAGAAACGTGGCTAATATAGTAGAGAAGATAAGTACAAATCTAGTCCAGAATCACATCTTCTTCATTGAATATTATTCCTTCACCTTTTGAAAAGTTTATATAGTAATTATCCACGCTATGCATCATAGACTTTTTCTTTTTTCTTGTTTTTTTTAGTTCAATTTAAATTAATGCAAAAGGGTATGATTCTTTTACTTTTTATATTTTTTTTGAAGTTGGAACTTTGACAAATTAATTGAGAACTTTTAAGTTCAATATTATTTTATATTTTGACTTTATCAATACATGTTATATATTTATAAATTATATAATATACATTATTAAAAAAAGATTCTTTAATAAAAAATATCAAAATTTTCTGCTTAAATTAATTTTTAATTATGTTATTTATTTTTCTATGCACATCTGTGTCAATATGTATTTATATATATTTGATCATAAAGCTATAATTTTCAGTATTAAAATTAGAGATGTTAAACGGGCTAGCCCTGTCGGTTTCGAGTTAGCCCTAGCGGGTTTTGGATTAATCGGGCTTTGATTTAATCGGGTCAATTTAAACGGGCTTGATTATGGTGAACCTAATCCTAACCCTAGCGGTTTTCGGGCTAACCGGGCCACTATTGGGCTATGAGTCAAAATAGTCAAATTATATATTTAAATTTAAAATTTTAATTAAATGCATATTATGCTCTATTTAAAATACAACTTTAGATAACATTAAAAGATTATATATTTTAGAAATTTTATATCACTATACAAAATTTAAAGATAAGAACATTCACTGTCATAAAATTTGAAATCTTATTACATTTAAGTTCTAAATTTAAATGACATTATTTAGAATCTTCTAGTAATTAAATATAAATTTTAATATATTCTACTAAAAACCAAATATGGTATATGAAAAATAACTAAAAATGGTGTATATTATTAATTCGATATTAAAAAATAGACAAATAAGAAGAAATGTTTGGGCTATCAGGTTAACCCTAACCCTAAGCGGACTAGCCCTATAGGGCTTCGGGCTAATCGGACTCGAGCTAAACAGGTTGACTTTTAAACGGGCTAATAAAATCAAAACCTAACCCTAAAAATTTTCGAGCTAAACGGGCCAGCCCGTCGGGCCATGACCTTTTTAACATCCCTAATTAAAATTACAATTATTATTTTTTTAAGTTATTATCTATCAAAATATATTTATTTGATTTTTTTATTATTTTTTATTTTTCACTAAAAATTTGAAAAGCTTTACACTTTTTTTTGTTCAACTCATTTTTTTAAGAAAAAGGTAAATATGAAAAACGAACTTAACCTCTAGCATTTTTTTTCATTTGGTATATGAGGAAAAAAAATGTATTCAGTTACTTTCTATTTTATACTATTTTAACCAATTACAACCTAGTTCTTCCATTTTTTATTTCTTCTACTCTTTCTCTTTCCAAATACACCCAGTTCCCACTGATTTACGGACGGTTATTGATTAATCGAGTGAAATATTGTAGAAGATCAACGATCTGACAGAAATATGCCATCGTCAATCGTTCCGGAACTCGAATTGAATTCTCCTATTTTATCGAAAGCGTGTCTTCACTCATTGCAGATTTATCGAAGATTCAAAGCGATTCTGAGAGGGTTTTAAAGCTCCAGGATTACCTTAATCAGCTGCAGGACGAAATGAAAAAGATCGAGGCCTTCAAACGAGAGCTACCTCTTTGTATGCTCCTCGTTAAAGACGGTGATTTCATTTTCCTTCCTTTCACATGGACTTATTTTTGCTTATAGAGAAATGAGTCTTGGAGATCCATTTCCCCCTTATTTCAATTCCAGATGTTATGTTTTCGTAAGCCATTATTATTTCTCTTTCTATGAAAATGTTAGAAGTATATTTGCAATATGTTTTAAATGAATTTGATATTCTTTTCATCTTTACTAATAGTTTAAGTTGTGATGGTCTCTTCGATTGCAGAAATTTTAATGGTGCAGAAGGAGTTATTTCACCTTAAATTAGATTCAAAACCAGTGTTGGAAGAGTTTATACCGATGAAGAAAATGATAAAACTGAAGATATTGAAGAAAAAGACTATAGCGATAAGATGGATTGGATGAGTTCTGTGCAGTTATGGAACTCCTATAACAACCCTAATAATCCAAATACCGATTTCAGCACCAACGAAATGTCTACAAAAGTAGATAACAAAAAGGTATAACAGAAATGAAACCGTCTGCTATTATAAAACGATCAGTTTGCAAGTATATTTATGGATTTCTTTTTTCTTTTGTATGGTGAGTAGGGAAAGGAAGAAGACATATATCCGTTGGTGCTAGAGAATGTAATTCACAAGGGGAAATTTAAGAAAGTAGACAAGGCATTTTTGCGTTACAAGGGTGTTCCAATTTATCAGTGACGGGTATGGGGAAGAATGACATGGATGATTTGCCAGTTCCAGGGCTTTCACTTTGTACGCCTGGAATCAAGAATTCGAGGGAGGGGGTTGATCCTATTGGATTTAGCTCAAATTCTTGTTATAGCATATCACCTTCCTCTTCTGCTATAAATATTCAGTCAAATTTCAAGGTTGGACTGCAGCAAACTGGTAGAAAGCAAAGGAGATGTTGGTCGCCCCACCACCGGTTTATCACGGCCCTTGAGCATCTTGGAGGTCCTCAAGGTTTGAAACTCAAAAGACTTGTCATTAATTTGAGATCACGACTCTTTTTGTTGGGAATTGGATAAATTACTTGTTTAGACCAAGAGTAGTTTGGGGTCAATCTTGATTGAGCTTATGATAATAGATGAACCAAGTGTTTGTGGATTTTGCTACTAAACCGTCTGTATTGTTGACAAACTTGTTAGCTATAAGTTTGGGTTGTATTTTTTGTGATTGGTTCTTCATTACATGCTTGATGTCACGAACTTGTTCCCTCAACAATGAACCGTGCGGTCTTAGCTTCTTTCCGCCCCTCGCGGTTGCTAAGTCAGTCTCTCTCGAAAGTGAAGTGTGTGCAAAAGTGTTGGCAAGAAAGTAAAGAGAGCAGGTATTTGGAGGAAAGCTTTATTCACTCAAACTCACTTGATGAGAACTTGATGGTTACAAATGAAATGGATGCCCCTATTTATACTACTTCACCTCCTCAACGGACGGTGGTGATCGATTTGATCCTATGGTGGAGATTAAGTCTTCAGAATTCTCTGCAATTTACTACACATTTGGAAAGTTCTACACACTCTCTAGAATACTCCTGTCCTACCACACTTTTCTAGAGAGTTCTATGTACAAAAGGTTGTGGATGTGGGCTAAGTTCTTGGGCTTTAAGATTGGGCCTAAAAATTGGGCTTGGCAATGTGTAAACCTCTCAAGTCCAAGTGCAAAAATGGCCCAAGAGGCCCAATTTCGTGACATTTTCCCCCACCTATTTTGGCGGCGTCCTCGTCGCCTTGTATTGTTGAAATTGTTCCTTGAACTGCCACAAGTCATCTTTGGGTTTCCATGTTGCCTCAGACTCTGGCAGTCCCTCCACTTAATTAAGTACTCGGTGCGGGGTGGAACGCCTCTCCTCCGGATAACTCTCTTCGATAACACCTCTTGAATATCTTTGTCGAATGACTTGGTGACTATTGGAGGTGCTCGTTGAGAATACCCTCGGCTTTGATCTTCCGTGTCTTCGTTGTATGGCTTCAACATACTCACATGAAAGACCGGATGAATTTTTAAAGTGCTAGGTAGGTCAACACGATAAGAAACTTTGCCTACCTTAGCAATGATGGGAAAGGGGCCTTCGTACCTTCGTACTAAGCCTTTGTGTAAACTCCGTAAGGCTTTGAACTGTTGTGGCAAGAGCTTTACAAGGACTTGGTCCCCAATAGTGAACTCCCGGGGCCGCCTCTTTTCATCTGTCCACTTCTTCATACGCTTGCGGGTTTTCTCTAAGCATGCTCGGGCGATGTCGGCCTGTTCTTCCCATGACTTCGCCATCTTGGCTGTTCTCGGACTTTTTCCTTCAACAAGGGGTGTTGCAAGGGTGTGGGGAGTCAGAGGTTGTTGACCCGTGGCTAACTCGAATGGACTCCTTCCTGTGGCTTCACTCATTTGCAAGTTATACGAGAATTGGGCAATATCAAGTAATTTGGCCCAATCTCGTTGATTGGCACTTACAAAGTCCCGTAGATAACACTCCAACAAAGCATTTGCCCGCTCAGTCTGCCCATCCATTTGCGGGTGAAAACTTGTGGAGAAGTTAAACTCGGTACCAAAGAGTTTGAATAATTCCGTCTATAAGCGTCCCGTAAAGCGGGGGTCTTGGTCGCTCACGATGTTCCTTGGCAACCCCCAGTACTTCATAACATGTTTGAAAAATTCCCTTGCTTCCTCCTCGGCGGTGCAATCTTTGGTACATGGAATGAATGTACCATACTTGGAGAATCGGTCTATCACCACCATGATAGACCCATAGCCTTCTGACTTTGGTAGGGCGCTAATGAAGTCCAGGCTAATAGAATGCCACGGTCTTTCGGGAATGGGTAGTGGCTCGAGCAGTCCCGCAGGTTGCCTATTCTCCACCTTGTCTTGTTGACACACAAGACAAGTCCTTACGTAAAGCTTGACACTATCCTTCATTTGAGGCCAAAAGTATATTATCTCCAATAGTGCCATAGTGCGCTTTTGGCCCGGGTGTCCCGCCCACTTTGTGTCATGGCATTTCTTGATAAGATCCCGCCTCAAATTGCCCCATTTCGGGACAAATAACCGCCGTCCCTTGTAGTAGAGTAGGCCATCCTCTACCCAGAAGCGCTGCGTCTTGCCTTCCTCGACCAGCTTCTTAAGTTCCCTAGCCATTGGGTCATGCTCCAGTCCCTCCTTGATGCGATCAATGATGTCCCCTTTGGCTAGGCTGATGGCTGCAAACTCCGTTTTTCGGCTAAGGGCATCGGCTACCACGTTGGCTTTTCCGGGTTTGTATTCCAACGTATGGAACCTTAAATTAGGGCGACCGTCCTCTTGATACCCGGGTTTATTAAAAAAAGATTCTTTAATAAAAATATCAAAATTTTTTGCTTAAATTAATTTTTAATTATGGTATTTATTTTTCTATGCAAATCTGTATCAATATGTATTTATATATATTTAATCATAAAGCTATAATTTTCAGTATTAAAATTACACTTATTATTTTTTCAAGTTATCATCTATCAAAATATATTATTTGATTTTTCTATTATTTTTTATTTTTCACTAAAAATTTGAAAAGCTTTTCACTTTTTTTGTTCAACTCCTTTTTTTTAAAAAAAAAGGTTAATATAAAAAACCAACTTAACCTATAACATTTTTTTTATTCGGTATATGAGGTAAAAATGTATTTAGTTACTTTCTATTTTATACGATTTTGATCAATTGCAACCTTTTTTTCTTTAAAATTGTATCTTTCCGACGAACATTGCAGCATGTGACTTGCACATTGTCTGAAGTGAGATTATGTTAGGTCTTGAGAGCACAAAAATAGATTCCAAATGTCACAAAATGGAAATTGACTTCAAGTCGTGGAATTGGTGATGACATTGAAGTATCTGCATAATCTTGATATTATTTACAGAGATTTCAAGCCAGAAAATATAATGGTATAAGAGAACGAACATGTAGTGCAGGTCATATGCTGTAATTTTCAAGGGGAAAATGCCCTTTAAAAAGTTAAGATTGTAATCGGTCAATCTCATATAGAACAACAATCGGATACGTTTTTTTGTCTCAGGTACCACATGGAAAAAAACGTTATAGATCAGGTTGGTTTTTATATTAATCTTAAAAAGTATATATACATATATATGTATATCTAATTAATTCTCTTTTTACGAACTTTAATTTGACAACCAAATTGCACATATATGTACACACATACATACACTAAAAATTAATTTATTAAACATAAAATATTTTTCTTAAATTAATTGTGATATGTGTGTGTGTGTGTATATTATATAAAGAAGTATCAACTTAAATAGAAAAAATCAGTTTTTTTCTATCTATATATTAGATATAATAATATAATTTGATTGATAGAGCCAAGATTTAATGGTGGCTAAAAATATTATTATATTATTATTCTTTTATTTTTATTATTTTATTGTGAAAGTATTTCAAAGTAATCTAAAATATTCAGTAAATATAAATTGTAAGTCAATTTAGATCCTATAATTCCACAAATTTTGGGATACAAATAACTTATATCTATTTATATAAGTTACATACAATAAATCTTTGTTCTAAAAATAAAAATAATCAATATCTACATAAAAGTGTAAGAGTAATCTATGTGAGTTTATTTTCATCGAATTTAATGTTAAAATAAAGACAAATTTTTTTTTTATTTTACTTTTGAATTTTTTAACCACAGCAAAAATTAAGATTTTGTTTTTTATATAAAAATTGTAAAAAAACCAAAGGTTTTATGTTGCATGTCTTTTTGGATAAGATTTAATGTCAAAATATATAAAGAGAAGTACTAGCTAATTTGAAAGCTAACCAATTTTTTCGCCAAATTGGTCTTTCTAAATTTGAATATTTCTTTTTTTAACATTATATAATATCTTTTAAGTTACCGAATAATAATAATTCTTATAATAATAATAATTATTAAAAAGTCAAACTCATTTTCTAACTAAAAAATAAAAAATATATATTTTGTACTCAAATTTATAGTTTATAGACAAATTTAACCATTTTTCCTCTTTTTCTCTATTAGGGTGAAAACGTATCTTTTTTCATTTTTCTCTCTCCTCTATCTTACCTTACTTCCTCAAAATCTATTTCGTAAAAATTATTCTCTTTCCTCTTCTATCTCTCCTCTCCGCATTCCACTTGAAAGTATGTGTCTATTCTTCCCTTCACCTACATGACCCCTTTTGTCTCTCCTCTTGCCTCTTTCTTTCCCGCTCTTTCTACTCTCTTTACCTTCCCAATCGTATATTCTTCTTATTCGTTCTCTCTTCTCTCTCTCTTCCTTTTTTTAGTAAGTTTATTTTTTTCATTTTCTCTTGTGAAAGTCTTTTGAAAGAGGTTTCATAATTGACCGTATAAGAAGAAGCTTTCACAATTGACATTGAAAGCTTATTAAAAATATTTTAGGAATTGTGTGTAAATTTTTATTTTTTTTTAATTTTAAGCACATAAAAGTTTTAACTATAATAAATAGGTACACTATAAAGTTGGAAAGGAATTTTGAGCTTACCAAGCTAATTAACATAAATTTTGGAATTATGCAACTGAGTAACATAAATTTTAGGATTGTGAAACTCATCAATTCTAGAATATATCAAAAGTTCATGTCTCAATTATTCTGATTTTTTCTCCAAAAACAATATAATATAGTAATTTATTAAAATAAAATAATAAACAAAAGTTCTTCTCTAATTTATGCTAAAAAAACCAAATCACATCATTCTCGGCTTCGGTTCCAACAAGATGATTAGAAAAAAAATTAAGTAGATTTGCACAAATTTCGGCAGATCTATATTTCTTCTATATCTTCATCATTTTATTTGAACTTAAAATTTATTATTCCTATATATATATATAATATTTTTCGTTACCTACTATAATATTATAAATATAAAATGTGTTTGACAGATCTTAGCTAGTTATAGATATCTCTAATCAATTTTTTTTCTCCATAACCTATTTATAAAAAAAAATTAAAAATAATACATATTGTGCTAAGTCAATACTAGCCGTAATAATTGGTTTTGAAAGCAAAATCAATCCATTTTAATTATCTGATTTTTGGCATAAATTTTTGCAATGTTCGTGAGATCAGATGGACAGAAAAAGTTGTAATGGAAGTGAATTTGTCATTGATGAAAATTGAAGTTAGCCGTGGAGGATAATATATCATGAACTTATTTATCTTTGCATTTAATGTTTGTTTGTAAATATTAAGTAACAACTTGGTGCAAATGTTGATTATGTTTTAAATTTGTATACGATTTTTTTCTTCCTTTCTTTTATCTATGAGATTTGGTTTTCTTTTAGTAATTGTGTATAAACATATAAGACACATTTAATTTAATTTTTATATTGTAACTCCTGAAAAGTTTTTCATTATCAAATTTTGATAAATTTATTTAATTTTTTAGTGATTTTATTTTAATTTTTTTAAAAGTCGATTCATGTTTATCATTGAATGCATCATTAGGTAATATATCAAAACAAAATATGTCTTTAAATTAAAATTTTATTTTTTCAACAAATTTAGCTCTTCATATTTTTTTAAAAAGTATAATTTCTCAACTTAAACCACAAAGAAATATTTGTGGATTGGAACACAGTTTGAAATTGAGACTCTTAATCCTATTTGTTTAATACCTTTTAATTTTAAATTTAAAAACTTAAAATTCTTTAAATTAATAAAGTCATTAAACAAATTAAACAAATAATTAATAAAAATAGATAATCGTGCATCGCACGAAAAAAAATATTGATTTTATATAACATTGTGTATATTAATCAAATTAAAACAAAAAATGAAATACAACATAAAAGCATCTTTTCCTAGTAGAGTTTGTTAATTGAAAAAAATTGGCTTGAAAGTGTCTTTTTGTAGCAGTCTTAGGATTTAAGTTAAATAACCGAAGTTTCTGAGGTATATGAAAATTATCAGTAACAAAAGAGAAGAAAAACACATTAGACTGAGAATTTCTTGGTATTAATTTGGGTCAGCAAACTAATTAGAGAACAGGGTATTGTTTCCTGGGTGGCAGATTGCCCCAAGGACGCAGGATCGAGTCCTGGCAGCCGCAGTGTGGGAGTTTTATCCCTCCAATGTGGGGGATAGCTCCTTGTGGACACCAAACACTGTTCCTCCCACCTAATGGGCCGCTGAGTTACTATGATTTAACTCCTCCACCAATCTCTGTCGCACCGGGAGGTGGGAGCCCTGGGAGTGAGGAATTTCTTCGCCTTTTGCCCCAAGGGTATTGTGTTGAAAGTGGAGCATGATCTTTTCTTGTGGTAGACAAAAGCAGATGTTTGGTCTATTGTCCTATCTTAGAAGGCACCTTCTACTCTGATTTCCACCTACCAAAACTATCATGTCAGATGATAGAAAGCTTACAGCTCATTTAGCAAATACTTAAATATATGAATCTCCTGGAAAGCAGGGTTTCCCACTGCCTCACATTCTGAGAATCAGGGTAGGGTCGGCAAACATTTCAATGGATGGTCTTAATCTTGAAGCTCCTTATGATGTTAACAAATAATAAACAAATTTTAAAATAAAAAAGGCGGTGAGGATGACTAATCCTGCAAAATTTTGGTACAACTCTGCCTGAAGATCTTATATAAAGTAAGGTATATTAATTTTATTATTATGATAAAAATCCTCCCATGTATTATCTCAGTATCTGCAAAACTTATGGTGGACAATTGTACATCAGGACTCTCTCTTTCAGATGCAGCTCTCCGATTTTGCATCGTCTTCATCATCGATGCCATCATCGCCCTCAAACTGAAGGGGGCCTTCGGGGGAACCAGACTGGGAATTTCCATGCTTCAAGGAATCGCCGTGCTGTTCTTGGGATGTCCAGAAATCAACATGTTTGGAATTGGTGTTTAATTCAACTTTTTTCATGTGAAGCCGATACTTCTGAAAGGAAGCAACATCAAAGAGAGTGAGAATTGGTTTTTCTTTGTACCAGAAAAATGGACATAATGCTAAATCTAGGGGAAACTGGAAGGTGAAAGAATACGCACTTGTAAATGGCTTTTCACTTCATCATTTGTGAGACCATCAACTTGCATATGCTCTCTGATCTGCTTGGGAGTAGCAACTGTAAAAAGTAGAGGAAATCAAATGAGAATCACAACCACCTGAAACTGAAATGCATAGAACATGGAGATGATTTGAATGAAGATCATTCATCATATATTCTTGAATTCTCTTGTGCAGTGAATCAATACTGCTCCCCCACCAATCTACACGTTTTAAGTAAAATTAACTCATTTTTACAATGCCAACATGAAAAGATCTCATTCTAAGGTCTGGAATAAGATGGTTAAAATACAAGCTCAAGCATGTAATGAAGAACCAATCACAAAAAATACAACCCAAACTTATAGCTAACAAGTTTGTCAACAATACAGACGGTTTAGTAGCAAAATCCACAAACACTTGGTTCATCTATTATCATAAGCTCAATCAAGATTGACCCCAAACTACTCTTGGTCTAAACAAGTAATTTATCCAATTCCCAACAAAAAAAAGCTGTGATCTCAAATTAATGACAAATCTTTTGAGTTTCAAACCTTGAGGACCTCCAAGATGCTCAAGGGCTGTGATAAACCGGTGGTGGAGTTCTGGCGACCAACATCTCCTTTGCTTTCTACCAGTTTGCTGCAGTCCAACCTTGAAATTTGACTGAATATTTGTAGCAGAAGAGGAAGATGATCTGCTATAACAAGAATTTGAGCTAAATCCAATAGGATCAACCCCCTCCCTCGAATTCTTGATTCCAGGCGTACAAAGTGAAAGCCCTGGAACTGGCAAATCATCCATGTCATTCTTCCCCATACCCATCACTGATAAATTGGAACACCCCTTGTAACGCAAAAATGCCTTGTCTACTTTCCTAAATTTCCCCTTGTGAATTACATTCTCTAGCACCAACGGATATATGTCTTCTTCCTTTCCCTACTCATCATACAAAAGAAAAAAGAAATCCATAAATATACTTGCAAACTGATCGTTTTATAATAGCAGACGGTTTCATTTCTGTTATACCTTTTTGTTATCTACTTTTGTAGACATTTCGTTGGTGCTGAAATCGGTATTTGGATTATTAGGGTTGTTATAGGAGTTCCATAACTGCACAGAACTCATCCAATCCATCTTATCGCTATAGTCTTTTTCTTCATTATCTTCAGTTTTATCATTTTTTTCATCGCTAGAAGCTTTCTTCATCGGTATAAACTCTTCCAACACTGGTTTTGAATTTAAGTTAAGGTGAAATAACTCCTTCTGCACCATTACAATTTCTGCAATCGAAGAGACCATCACAACTTAAACTATTAGTAAAGATGAAAAGAATATCAAATTCATTTAAAACATATTGCAAATATACTTCTAACATTTTCATAGAAAGAGAAATAATAATGGCATACGAAAACATAACATCTGGAATTGAAACAAGGGGGAAATGGATCTCCAAGACTCATTTCTCTATAAGCAAAAATAAGTCCATGTGAAAGGAAGGAAAATGAAATCACCGTCTTTAACGAGGAGCATACAAAGAGGTAGCTCTCGTTTGAAGGCCTCGATCTTTTTCATTTCGTCCTGCAGCTGATTAAGGTAATCCTGGAGCTTTAAAATCCTCTCAGAATCGCTTTGAATCTTCGATAAATCTGCAATGAGCCGGCCGATTCTTTTGTGAAGACGAGCTTTCGATAAAATTGGAGAATTCAATTCGAGCTCCGGAACGATTGAAGGTGGCATATTTCTGTCAGATCGTTGATCTTCTACAATATTTCACTCGATTAATCAATAACCGTCCGTAAATCAGTGGGAACTGGGTGTATTTGGAAAGAGAAAGAGTGGAAGAAATAAAAAAATGGAAAGGCGAAGATTCTGTTAAACAACGCCGAGTTTTGACAGAGGTGAGGCCGATATGTTTGCTGCGTTAGATGCCTTCAGATTATATTCACAATTCCATTATATATATATATATATGTGTGTGTGTGTGTGTATCTGTACACATACAAATGAGAAAAGTCCTTTTCTAGTCGTCGCGTAATTTCCTATTCTTATCTTTTTTATATGGAATCTCTCCATCACCGATTTTCAATTCTGCACTCCAAATTCTCATTCTTCACTTATCTGTAAATGTAGCACCTACAAAATTTAAATTAAAGTTTTTTTTTCATTTATTTAATTAATATGTTCTTGTTTTATTTATTTACGAATGTTCATATTGAAAAATATTAAAACTATAATATCTTTATCTTCCACATCAATAAATTAAATAAATTATTTATACTCATATGTATATATATGAGTATGTATATATATATGTATAACTTTATTTATTAGATATGTTATATTATCATTTAATAATTACAGAAGTTGGGATTGTAAAATATATTTATTTGTACCAATTTGAGGATTTATAAAATGTATAATATAATAAGAAAATTAATTAGATATGGTAAAGTTTTTGTCAAAAATTAGTTTTAAATTTTGGAATTATTTTGGCAATTTTTTGTAATCTTTTTCCTTATTATTGCTAACAACTTGTGATTGATTTAGATATTATTCTTTTATTTTTATTTTTTTAATATTTAAAATACAAATTTATTTTCATATCTTATCATTTTTTGTTGTATAATATATTTAATAAATAGTATTTTCAAACTTTCAAATTTTATAATTTAAAATAAGATATTAGATTAGATTATTTTTTTGTTTTATTATTTAGGTTGTTTTTTCCTAATTATTATGGAAATTTTTTGTATTGAATTTGGGCTAAAGATAAAAACTAAATAATTAACAGAACAATATATAAATAGTTAAATCCCACTTTTTTTTAATTTTTAAATTTGAAGACAAGAATGAAAAAATTCTGAAAAAAATAAATAAATAAAGAAATAAATAAATACATATATATATATATAAATTATTAGCTAGTGAATATGACGCCTCCGTGGAATAGGCACTTGTTGCACATGATCGAGTAGTAAGAGTTCATAAAATCTAGACATTTGTTTCGTGAGGCAACTTTTTCATTCTTTCTTTCTTTTGTTTTCAAATTTATTTATTTTTCAATATCCTAATACAATGTTAGCATTATTGTTTATAATTCATTTATTTACGTACAATATATAAAATTAATACTTTAAGACGGAGGAATTTTTTGTTGTACAAACATATTTTTTCACATATCCTTATTAATAAAAAAAAAATCGTAAATATTAAATTCACTCAAAATTCTATTAAATTAAATTTTATTTTATATCGAATTGATTACAAAATGCGTTAGTATTATGAATATTAGTAAATTTTCCCGGAGCATAGTATTATTAAATTTAAGAAATGCATAACATTTTTTTTAAATACATATAATTGTGTTCAGTAATTTGTATAGGTACAATATTTATGATAAGAATATAAATATTATATATAAATTATATGTATAATGATTAAAATTGAATAACTTTACACACGTGTCCCCCAAGTTGCAGAAATTTTCATATTAAGAAAAAAAATTGTGCCTTTTTATTTTATTTCAATTTGTAATTTTGGAACGAAATAAAGTAATTATATATAATTTAACTAAAAGTAATAGTTCAATGTATGGATAAAATAAGGTATGAATATACGCAAAAGCATATAGATTTATGATATTTTAAAATTGTATATGAAGAAAGTCATACAATATTATCAATCATCCAATGCATCTTAGCAATAAATAATCTACTAACAATTTTCCCTATAAAAAATCTCTCTCTATATGTATATATAATATTATAAATAATAATAAAGAATCAATATCAATCAATTTTCTTAATTTTCGAACTTATTTGATATCATATAGTTCCAAATATATTATACATATTATATAATCCTAAAATATCTAACTAAATATATATAAAAAAAAATTATGGGCTACTAAAAATAGCTAGTACTTCAGTTATTATATACCAGTATTCCTCGTGTGCGTTGTACGATTTATTATATAATAATAGCATTATTGTTTGTAATTCATTTATTTACGTACAATATATCAAATTAATACTTTGAAACAGAGGAATTTTTTGTCATACAAACATATTTTTTCACATATCCTTATAAATAAAAATATTACTTTTGATATTCTTAAATATTAATTCACTCAAACTTCAATTAAATTAAATTTTATTTTATATCAAATTGATTACCAACTTCGTTAGTATTATTAATACTAGAAAGTTTTCCTGTGTGATGCACAAACATATCATAGTTATTAAATTTAAGAAATGCATAATATTTAAAAATATATATTTAATTATATTTAATAATTTGTATATGTAGCATGCTTATGATAAGAACAAAAATATTATATATAAAATCATATATGTATATATATATAATGATTAAAATGGAATAGATTTATTTATGTGTCCTCCAAGTTGCAGAAATTCTAATGTTAGAAAACTAGATGTCCGCTCGTGCGATACACGTGATATAATATATTTATTATATTAATAATTTATAATAAAATTATGTTATTATTATAAAAAAAATATAAACAACCTATTATTCATATCAATTATATTTATATAAATATTTTTCAATTTGAAGTATAATTTTATATATTAAATTGCATTTTCATTTTTTAAAGTTATTTTTATTAAATAGTAAATTGTACAATATTTTGAAGTGAATTTTGAATTATCCCCCAACCGAATATAAATATTTTAATTTACTAAAAACTATTGAAGTTAAACAATAAATTAATAATATATTATTTTAATTTTATAAAAAAAATTATTTTTAATTTTAGGTTAAATCCATATAAAATTTTGATATACTATTTATTCATATTCATCACATATATTAAAATTTTATAATTAATAATTCAATGCATAAATTATTATATTTCATGCATGAAAATTACATTTCATAATTTTTAAGGTAATTATTTATTTCAATATATACAATATTGGTGTCAAATTAAAGATTACAAAAAAAGATTAATGTGATATCGTTTATTAAAACATATTTAAAATAAAAAAATTATTTGAATATTTAAACTTAGGTGAAAAATAAAAATAGGAGAGAGAGAAATAAAAAAAAAAGAGACTAACACATGTTAATTAATTAAAAAGATAGATGTAATGAGAAGAGAAAAAATTCTCACGGTCCTTCTTTTATATTAAGTATACATTAAAAAAATGGTTCCTTTTATTTTATTTTAATTTGCAATTTTGGATCAAAGAAAAGTTCAATTAAAGTTAATTCGCCAATGCATGGATAAAATAAAACTTTAAATATAAGCAAAATCATATGAAATTTATGATATTTCAAAGTTACATATAAACAAAATCATACAATATTATTAATGACACAAAAATTCTTGTGAAATGATTGCACGTGTGACACGTATTAAAGTATTAATTGTTTAACGATAAACTATCACTATTTTTTTAAGTGTATTACTGCTGATTAGTTACTTTAAAAATAGTGATACTTTATAGTCAAACAAGTAATATTTTATTGTTACACAAAAAATACTTTAAATCGTGTTACACGTGTAACCATTCACAGAAGACTCAGTGTATTAATGATGCATCTCAATAGATCATCAACTAACAATTTTTCTTATTAAAAAATATCTCTCTCTCTATATATATATATATATAATATTATAAATAATAATATAGAATGGATCAATGAAAACTGGGAGTACCATAGAGTGAGGAAGAAATATACACATGAGTAAAGTGTTTTTCTAGTCGGCACGTAATTTCCTATTCTTTATCTTTTATATGGAATCTCTCGATGAGGAATTTTGAATTTTTTTATACTGCACTCCAAATTCTCATTATTCTCTAAATGTAGCACCTACAAAATGCAAATCACAGTTTTTTTTTTTTTTCATTTATTTTATCTTGTTTGTTTATTTAAGATTATTCATGGACAGGGCATAAACACTTTCAACAATGGTTTGAATTAAATATTTATTCAAGATGAATGAATATTATAATAAATTCAAATAATAATTACGCATATTCAAAAATATTGAAACTATAACAGCTATTAGTAGAAAAAAATGAACATAAAAATTAGCGGGCTACTAAAAATAGCTTGTACTTATGTTATTACATACTAGTATTTCTTCCATGCATTGCTCGATTTATAATCTAAGATATAGATATGTAGATTATCATAGTGGCTCCTTTTGCTATCACCTTGCAGACAATCTTCTTTCGCAAAAACTTATATACATAGGGTGCAACGTGAAACTCGATATATAGTATTATTTATTTAATTAAAAATATTATTCATTATTTAAAAAATATTACTACTCATTTGTTACCTTGAAAAAAAACAATATTTTTTAATTAAATAAGTAATACGTTTTTGTTAAAAAAGTAATATTATATAATTGCTAAGTATGTATAATTTATTGATAAAATAAAATACAATATTTAAAAAATGATTAAAAAAAAACACACACATGCTTAGAAAAAGTTTGGCGATGTTGTGTGATTACCCAAAATTATGGTTAATTATCAGTTTTTAATTTAACATTACAGCAGTACACAATATAAAGTATGCAATTACAGCACTACATAGTATAAAGTACCCAGCATCATTTTCATGAACTAATAGTGGCAGCCTTGTTCTATTTGAAGGATACAATACGATGCCGTTTCCAGAATCCAAGAAATGGTATCTGATTTTCGGTTCACTCCCTACTACTGTTTCCAGAATCTAGAAGTGGAAAGTCAAATACTTGGTCAATTGTATGAATTCCATAATGTGGTATATATATATATATATATATATTATATTAAATAATTATTTTTGTAATTATCCCTAGTTAATATTTAATTATCTCAAATTTGGAATATTATATGAAGTGTCTTTATTTTTGTATTTTCATAACTTGCTATATTTTGAATTATAATATTGAATCGAATTTTATTTTAATACAAAAATTTATATACTTCAAATACACTGTTTAGGAGATTTATCCTTACAAAGAAAAAAGGATTAATGGATTCTGATGATCAAGAAGATTCCCAGAGTAGTCCCAACACAAGAAGATTCACAACCTGTATTGCCCGTCACTTGTCATTCATTCATTCACTCACCTAAAGCTTCCCCTCCCACGTTTTGTTATTTGGAGAGAGAGAGAGAGAGGAGAGAGAGAGAGAGGAGAGAGAGAAGATTCCAAAATGAATGGGGAGTGTTTGGAAGAGGACACCAAACCAATCCTTATCATCACTTCAATTCAATCCAAAAGCATCTTTCTTCTTCTTTCACGTGAAGGGGGCAGGCCAACGGGCTAATCCCTTTCTTCACGCCAATGCCATTCCTGTCACCCTTCTCCAATCGAATCTTTCTTTCCCCACCTGCCCTCTCCTTTTCTTTCCGCCTTCTTGCCTTTTATTTTGTTTCCAAGGGCATTCTTGCCATTTCATTTTATCGTGGGTTCTCTCTCTCTCTCTCTCTTAAATATCCTACAAATATCTAAGTTTTCTTTGGATACCCTTTGGAGTTTGGGTGACAACTTTCTTTAACCTAGATCCGGAATAATACCTCACTCTTTTTTCTATGGAAGAGTGAATTGTTAGTTTATGTTGATTTTATAAATTTTAATTACACTTAAAAAAATAATTTCAATATTATCACTTCATGAAATTATTTTAAACTTTTCCATATTCATTGACAACATTTTTAAACAATCTTTATTTGTATAGCTACTTGTTATTAGAGAGTCGAGCAAACTAAAATAATTCGAACATAAAATAAATTATGAATTTTTAAATAAAATATTCACCATAAAATTTTGAAATATATCTTTTTAACTAAAATTTGTTGATAAGATGGGCAGAGATAAAAAAAATAATAAGATATACTGTTGCGCTTTGAGTCTGCAGTTAATAAATTAAATATATAAAAAATATATTTTTTATATTTTATTTATATAAGTTATGGCTCAAATCCATAGGTGTGGGTCAATGTAGAGATAACATCACAACGAGCTCTATTAGTAATTACTTCACATATTTAAAGTTTTGCTAAAATAATTAATCTAAGTTGCTAGAAAATTTAATATATTACTTCTTATTTTTTTTATACATGTTTTCAATTTCTCTTTCTAATCGAATGTGAAATGTTACAAATTAATACTCCCTCAAAAAATATTATTATTTGAATAATTAGATTCGTACGGGTAAATCTCCATAATTTCATTCAAGTGTGTGTTTGTGCTCGTCGGACTTGATGTGGGTCTGCTTTGCCCGCATCTTGCTTGCTGGAGTGCATTTTGTTCCCTTTTCGCTCTCTCTTTCGACTTATAACACTAGTTTGGAAGACTAGTTGGGCACACGGGTTCTCCCTACTCTTGGTTGGATTTATAGCTTGATCGAGACTGTGATATAGTCCGAATTATAAAACCTGCATTGAAAAATGATCAATGATTTTAGGCGGGGGAAGAAATGTGTTTAATGGAAGATCAAACTTTTGCAATAGGTTGGATATGATCTCTTTTACTAATTAGACCCATTTTTACAATTTTAATAAGTATTAAATATATATTGTTTCAAATATAATGTTTAGTACATATTTTTCAATAACAACGTCAAATAAAAATATAAATCAGATTAATGAAAACAACTAAAAAGGTAAACGGGAAGCTTTGAAAAAATAAATCCACAAATCCTCATATATTTTTTAAATTCCCTATTTTATAAAATTTTAAATCTACAAAAAACTACTTACTATAAAAAAAATCGCTATTTAAAATACGATAATAGCAATTAAAAATCTAATTTGAGAATCTAACATTTTTAATTAGATTTATTTGATCGAGAAAGCTAATAAGAACAAAATATATTTTAGAATACTAATCAAAAAAATTCTAATATATAAATCAACATAAAAATATGGGGTCGGTCTATAACCCTTAACCCTCACCAAGCTAACTTGTTATAAGAGTGATCGTATATATATTATAGTTGATGGAATATTAAGACATTTAGAATGTGATTTTTTTTATTTCAACATATTACATATATATATGTATGTATGTATAGTAATATTATGATGTCATACATTACAATAATTATATATTTTAAATATATGCAAATAAGATGTAAAACGTGTTTGAATAACTTGTAGATGTTATCTAAAATATTTTACTGGCACGCTCGATAGATTGTATAAGATTATTTATTTTACTTCGATACTATATTTCATAGTAAATATAAAATAATACACCTAATTAAGTACAAAGGAACAATTCCCTTTATTTTCACTATATTGTGTATACTAATAATGTGATTCATAATACTTTTTAGAAAAAAATATTCTTTTATTTTGTAGAGCATGTGACTTTTAATCGTATGGACAATAGAATACGTATTTTTCTGTCAAAATATTTGGCATGGATAATGATGTAATTTTCATGAATTATCACATAGCAATAGTTATCTAATAATTTCTACCAAATACACATATTATAATTTTTTCAATTTTAAATATATTATTTATATTATTTATAATGTGTTATTTGTCTCAAACCCTTCTAATTTCATACGATCTCATTTATTCTACCAAAAAGTTATAAATGCAGCATATATGATAGAGAATGCAGACAATCACACATTTTATCCACACGTGAAAATAACATGGGGAAGAAAATTGAAGTTGCAAAAAGGTAGGCCCGACAATATTCGGAACGCTAGAAAGCATAGCCGTTGAATATGCGGCAAATGAATTCCAGGCTCTTCCAACAATGCTACGTGTCTTCTGGTCCACCACCTCAACACAGGCCAAATTTGCTCCTTTATTCACTTCCTTCCATTTTTTTATTTTGTCTTCCAACATTTTCTCAATACATTGAGAAATTTTTTTAAGAATTCTATTTATCTAAAAAAAAAAATTATGTATAAAAAATTAAAATTGATTATTAATTAAAATTTCAGTAATATTTTATAGCAGTTATACTTTTGATTAAAGAGCCCGAACTTACAAATAAATAAAAGAACATGTAAGAAATGATTGATTTGATGAAAAAATAGATTTTTTTATTAAAACATGATTTTTTGTTGGGAATAAAAATATTATTTTTGACGCACAGTTATCTATCGAATGATGTATTAAGTGTTTTTATAGAAGTTGATTACTTTCTTTTTTAATATCTATAATATGATTTAACCACATCATAAATATCTATAATAGTATGTGACCATGACATATGTAGTTGAGCATTACCATTTCTCATAAATAATTAATCATGATTGGTTCACAAGAAGAACAATAATCAAGTATTGACTTTGTGAGGGCAAAGTTAGTTGGATTAATCCAAATTCTATAGAGTTTGATTTTTTTTTAATGAGTTTATAACAAAGTTAATAATTTTGAACTTATTGGACCCAAATGAGGGCTAAAGAAAATTATGATAAGTTTTTCATCCAAACATAACCTAAAAAACCCTAAAGCGTGAAGAACAATATAGCCATCCCCATGGCTCACGCCACCCATCATTTGCCCCTTGTTTCATTGTGGCTATCAATGCCTTGTTTGCCACGTGAAATTATCTCCATTTCCTTTTTCCAAGTGCTGCTTTCTCTATTTGGTCTCCCTTTCTATCCACTTTTAGTTGCTAATCATTTCGGATTTGCGATTGGTTTTGTTTCTAAAGCAGCGATTAAAATATTATAAATTCTGGAAATAAAATATCTGCAGTTGAAAGTGGATAGTGTTTGTATTAAAATATCTTTGGCTCAAATTTACAATTTGGAATCTTTGATAAATAAATACTTCTCTATAAGATTTCTTTAATTTTTAATGAAATATCCAAAAATAATTGAAAGTAAATCCATTTGTTGCTTCTAACTTTTTGCTGTAATGCGTTTAATTTGTAGTTGGTTAAATTTTTTAAGATGTACTAAATGTTATGTATATTTATAAAATAAAATACGAGATAAATTAATATTAAAAGAATCGTGATAGATAAATGAAATTAGAGAAATTAAACTACTTAAGGGGGGGGGGGGGGGACAAGAATATTAGAGAATCTTAATTAGTGACTATGGACCAACCAATTATTGTAAATTAAAGACATAGCCTTGTGCCTACCAATATCCGTGATGGTCCAAATATACTTCTATAAGTACCTGAATGAGGGAAGAATAAAGAGGGCACTAAAAAGGTGTAGTTTTCTCATTTTGTGATTCCACGTCATTAGTTTTTTTTTTAATATTATTTCTTTCAATTTATTATTTTTTCGTTATCGCAATTTACGGGTCTTTACGGCAATTTACTGACCCGGTTATTTGGGCCTTAACGCAATTTACCAACCCATTAATTTCCCGGGCCGTAACAGCTAAACAGATTATAGTCCAAAGTAGTAATAATTTGCAACAAAACCCTAACTTTCATGAGACTATCTCACATATCGTATTTCGTATAACACATAGCTCTTTTTTTTTTTTTTTCTAAATTTTTTCAGTTTTTTCTTTTTCTTTTTGTAGTTTATTAATCTTTTTCTTCATATTTTCAGTTTTCTAGTAATATTTTTATTATTTAACTTTTAAGGGAAATTTTCACCATCTCACGTAGGTGGAAGTAAAGAATGAACAAGTTCTCTGAGCCCATCGCATGCAAATCTGTCAATGTCGACACGGGCGAATATAAAGATCCAGTTCGCCCTGGAAAGACATACTCATATGGATCTGGGCTGGATGGACCTACATCAGTATGTTATAGTTGGATATAATGGTCCACGTCGCATCATAAAAGAATTAGTTCGATTAACCACATTGAAGAGGATATTATATCTCTATCATATGATAAATTATCCAAAAAAAAAAAAGGAAGAAGAAGAAGAAAAGGGATCACAGTGAAAATAGTTTCATCACCAACAGTTTTTTGAAACACAGCATGACAGCAAAGTATTTCATGTCTACAACTATATACACATAAACCACCATTCGAATGCAGAGGTGCTAATGTTGATTGTCATCATCGCTGTAGTCTGATGTGTTCCCATCCGCATACATGCCCCCTGAACTTCCATCTGGAGATTCAACATTTGCTTCTAGAGATTCTTTCAAATCTGCAAGTACAAAGGGTGCAGTTAGCTTCCAGAACTCGCCTGCATCGTTTCCAAGAAACCCGATCCAGAAAAATCGTCCTTTTCTCTTCACCCGACAGTTCAACGATTTTGCCTTAATTGCTTTGGCCATTCTCAGAACATCTTCCTTGCCAAACTTCAGTTTCAATAGAATGTCACCGGATGAAGTTCTGTAACCCCCATACATGTACCAATATGCAAGAACACGTGGGGTCAGCCACCGGTGGATAAGCTTAGGAATCACGGGCAGACCTTGCGGCCAGAACCGGTCAGCGTATAACTGAAAATACGAGTGGGGTATGGTGGTAAGTTCACGTGGAATATCATCGCCATTTTCATCAATCTGCAGTTCAGAAGATAGCCACTCATGAAACTGGTTGTGTATATGTCTCTTCAAGAAAGAATGGATCTTGCAATTTTCTTTAAACACAAAGTGGATAGCATAACTCTTTTTCTCCACGTCTGGTTTAACCCGTAATCCACCCAATAGTAAACCTATCAGGATTTCTCTCTGTTCTTTGCTAAGCTTCAAGGTTGTTGGTTTCGTGGCTTCTTCCTGCCTCCATCTCAGAATGTACTCGAGCTTCTCCATCAATGAGGAATCGATTTCATACCTCTTTTCACGCATGAAACCATAGATCTTTTCTGCCTTAGCATTATGCCCACAGGTTAGATAGCCCCTCAAGATGGTGTTGCATGATTTGGTGTCCACGCCAATTGCCAAATCAGCATGCATTTGGTTGAAAATCTCTTCTGCCTTTTCAAGATTGTCAGTTTGCACCAAAGAATCTAAGTATAAATTGTAAACTGTCTGATTGGGATGACATTTTTGCAGACATCTGAAGAAAGTGGACTCCACTTTGTCATGCAAGCTTAAATTGGAGTACATATTCATCATGTCTATAAACGATCGAGTCAAGGGTTTCAAGCCACTGTTTATGAACTCTATCATGAGTGACTCAGCAAGTTCCGTCTCTTGAGCTTTACATAATACCTGAACGATTTTGTAGTATGACACCACATTAGTTGACCTCTGTTCTTGCATAACCCTAAATATTTCCAGGGATTTCTTTGGTTTCCCGACACTTGAATAGACCTCCATTAGATACAAGGAAGCTTGAGTTGGAGGCTTATTTTGAAAAGAAAGAATCTTTCTCCAAGTTTTTTCAGCTTCTGCAAGATCACCATTCTTAGCACAAGCTCTTAAAACTGATACAAGCACCTCCACACTCTCTTCAATTCCCACCGATTTCATCTCTGCTCTTAACAACGCGATTCTCTCTTTATCTATTACATCTTGGTAACTATGGAGCCATATAAGCCCACCATAAATATCCTTATGTATATTGAGTTTAGATGATGTCAGATTATGAAAAATGAACTCGGCTTGTTTAAGATGATGTTTACAAGAGGCTCCTGTCTTGCTGACCAGAGCCTTAAAAAGAGAATTGTGCAAGCTTAGTCGAGGCTCGTAACTTCCCAAGTGGATCATTTGGTTGTAAATGCTACATGCTTCTTCTAAACAACCCGAAGCAGATGAACTAAGGTAGGCAACAATCAGAATATGAAATGTGGATTCATTAGGAACTAGACCTTGGTTGATTATATCATCATATATCTCACGGCATTTCAAATATTTTCGCTCCTTGCCCATGAAATCAGCTAGTTTGGTGGCAAGGGCAAAATCAAATTGAAACCAATGTTGCTGCATCATCCATTTGTACACCTAAACAATGCAAATCACGCATCATCATTGAAGGAGCATTAGTCATCTCAAGTTTTCAATCCTCTACTAAGCTGGACAAGAGATCAATTTTTTAATTGACCTCCACCTCTGATTTTAAACAAGAAATTTCCCAAACATTCAACATCTAACGACCAAAAATAATATGATAACTAGAAACATGCAGACAAGTGGGTATAGCATGGTAGTGAACAATTTGTTACAATTGAGAAGTGACAGGAAGACGCTGTGCACTGACTTTTCAACTTAACGGTGCTTTAAGCACACTGTTTCCATATGGGCCAGAGAACACCGGAGGAAGCCATAGAAGCTAACACATAAAAAACCGAATGGTATTCAAGTGGTTGTATATAGTACTTTTAACCAGTGCAGCTTCTCATTAGTGTCCATATCAATAACTTAAGATGCATTTGAATTGGACGATTTGATTTGAGGGAATGGTTTTGGGGAACATTTCAATATAAACGCGATCAAAACCCACCAAAATCACTCCAAAACTAGTTCAAAATGAAATTAAAGGCTTCCAAATTCATTATAGAACGAAGCTATCCAAATAATCACCAATGGGCTCCTTATTATGTGCTTCCAAATCCTTCAATCTAAATGCTGCATAAATATTTCATGGCTACTCCCAATTATAAACTCAACAGCAAATATGCCATGGCTATTGGGACTGATCTATTAAACATATTACCCTCTTTATCCCCATATTATTAGCAGACATTAGTTTCAGAAAAAACAAGGCAAAAATAGGAGAATTAATCACCACATAAGAATGCAAAGAAAAGGGCATAGAAAACTTTACCTTGAATGCGGATTCATTTTCGCGAATCCGCATGCAATGAACCGCTATATAAGTGCAGTCATCTTGCCTAATCCAATTCCTTTGCGCATTGAGGACCCGAATAAAGGTACCTGGCCTATGCGCCGGAAGCTCCTTGCACAGCCACGCCAATTTCGACCTCCGCCACTGCTCCGGAAGCTCATCCAGCTCCTTCACCTCCACCGCCGGCGACTCAAACCGTTTCAACTCTGCCAAATCAAACGGGGCATCAAGATTGAAACTTCCCTTATCTTTATCCGTCAAAATGCCACAATCATTTTCTTTCGCCTCTTCTGGGATGTCGGATACTATAGTTCCAGTGGAAACGGAGGAGGAAGAAAGGAACGGGAGGGGGGACTTCCGGTACGGTTTCGAGGGAAAGGAGAGAGTGGAAAGGCGACGGAGATGGTGGTTGGGGTTGGAGTTTTGGGTCTGCGTGGGTGTAACTTGATAATTGATGTAATGGTAGCCAAGAAGCATTTCTAAGGCGGGTAATGTCTATAGCAACGGCTTGCCGCCGATGAGATACAGGTGGCTCCGACAGTCCAAATGAATCTGTTCTTGTTCAGTTTGACGTCGAATGGGTAAACGGGTCAGGAAGGGGTTTAGCAAAATGAATACCCAAATAGGCATGAAGCCGCTACACGACCATCTCCAGACTGCGGCAGTATGCACAATTCAAACAAACCTGGACTCTATCTTCAATAGTTGCACTGTTATTTTTTTATACTTCAAAAATATTGAATAAATTTCTTTTACTTAATTTTACTAAAATACATTTTATATGTAATTTTATTTAATATAATATTTTTGTTATATTTTGTTTAATTGTATTGCATAATTCTCTCTCTTTCTTGTAGTCATATCATATTTGTTCATGTTTCGCATATTTCTATAATTTTATGATTCTTTTGACTTTTGATTGATATTAATGAAATAAATAATTTTCTCCTTTTTAAGAAAGATTGAATACATTTTAATATTGTACAAATTAATTCGCATGTAGACTCAATAATCACAAGAAAAGTTTTATGGGCCGAAAGATAAATTAATTTAAAATTTTTTTTTTTTTTTTTTTTTTTTGAAAGATCCAATATTATTCCGAAGTATTTTTGGGCCTCCAACAATAGGTAGGCCCAAATTCAGAAGAAGCTAAAATGAGACCGAACTCGAACATTACACGTGTCAACAAATAATCCCTTCCTTTTTCCCGTGCAGTCCTCTCCGCTCGTTACAGGGCTACGTTCGTCATTTCACCTCTTATTTAAATGCCATCACCGCAACAATAATGGCCTCCTTTTCTTTAAAATATATAATAAAATTAAAAAAAAAAAAAAAAAAATCTCTCGGTTTATTTGGGGAAGTGGAAAGACGCGAACCAACTGTCATCTAGCACAAACTAAAAAGCAGTTTTACTTCACGAGCACTCTCTCTCTCTCTCTCTCTGCCTACGTTCGTTCACGTATAAAGTATATATAAACTCTTAACTGATACCACTTTATTTAAGATATATGTGCAATAAAGTGACGCACTACGATCATGGAAAGCCGATAAAATTATGGTCATATAATTGGTGGTGAGGTGTGACGGGTAAGTGAGTTCTTCACGAGGGCATGCGGCCAACCCATCTCTATCTTCACTTACCTGAACTTATGGTTCCGTGATTCATTTCACGCCACGTTAGCTCTAACACCTTCCTTTTTTGGGAATTTTTGAGTTCTTTTTTAGGGGGGGAAATCTTCTTATGTTGATGGAAGCTTGAGTGTGGTTGATCGAGCGTTTGCTACGAAATTGAAGGGGGGGTTTATTTGGGGGTGGATGGATCGACCGCCGGTGACGGGGGGGCCGCCGGGGATGGACATGCCTATTATGCACGATAGTGATAGGTATGAGCTGGTTAAGGATATCGGGTCGGGTAATTTCGGTGTGGCCCGACTCATGCGGGATCGCCAGACGAATGAGCTTGTTGCTGTTAAGTACATCGAGAGGGGTGAGAAGGTAATTTTGGTTACTGTTACTGTCACTGTTTTAGTACTGTTGATCAAAGGGGTTATAATTTCAAGTTTGTAAAAATTGACTTGCGCCTCTGTGATAATTCAGATATTTGTTGTGATTTCAGATTGATGAGAATGTGCAGCGGGAAATCATTAACCACAGGTCTCTTAGGCATCCCAATATTGTCAGATTTAAGGAGGTAAATCTGTTTCGAAAATCCATTATCGTTTGTGCATCAGTGCTTGTGAAGCTTATTTACAGTGGGAGTTGGTTGCATAAATTTGATTCCAGGTTATACTGACGCCGACGCATTTGGCTATTGTAATGGAGTACGCATCTGGAGGAGAGCTTTTCGAACGGATTTGCACTGCTGGGCGATTCAGTGAGGATGAGGTACAATCTTCCACTGCATTAATTGATTTTTTTTTTTACAGGGTTCGTCTTATATTATGGTGTATCGTTTTCGACTTGTAGGCAAGATTTTTCTTTCAGCAACTCATATCAGGTGTCAGCTTCTGTCATGCTATGGTACACACTCTCTCTCTATCTCAAAGTTGCCGTGCTTCTCTCTACTCCTCATTTGGCCTTACTTCTGTTAAAATTATGAAGCAAATATGCCACCGTGATTTGAAATTGGAGAATACGTTATTGGATGGAAGCCCAGCTCCTCGGCTCAAAATTTGTGACTTTGGGTATTCCAAGGTCTATCCTCCTCCTCCTCCTCCTCTAGTAGTTTTATGTATTATTTAATATATAGATATGTACATATAATTAATGTATTTCTATTTTGGGCTGATTTGCATGTGTGTGACGACTGTTGTTGCGTTGTTTCTAGTCGTCGGTGCTTCATTCACAGCCGAAGTCAACAGTTGGAACCCCTGCATATATTGCCCCTGAAGTGTTGCTAAAAAAAGAATATGATGGAAAGGTGAGTGTTTCTTATGATTTGTTCAGAATATTCTGGAACTTGAATTTTTTTTATTTTAAGTACAATTCCCATTATTTTATGCCCCAAAATGCTGTTTCCATATTGAAGATAAGGTTAAAGGATAGTAGGCAGCAGGGAAAACCTTTAAATTTCGGCTTAAAGTATTTTCAGAATGGAGCAGACTAAATGCAATACTGAAGGTAGGTAGTGAGTTGTTCCAGTAGGTTTCTAGAAATGGGGCTTGCTGGAATATAATAATAACATATCAACTTAGAGTTCCAAAGTGGAAACAAAATACAGTTATCCCAACACAAATTCCAGGTTTGTGGTAGCTTTCTTGAAATAATGGTGATATGCAATGGAATATGTGGTGGGACTTTAGAGAGAGGAATAGATACTTGTAAAAAAGACTAATATATCTTTCATAATATACCCAAAAATAAATCATCAAATGATTAGGAGTAGGCATCAATACTATAACTGCTAATTATGTGTGGTTTTCATGTATAGATCGCGGACGTGTGGTCTTGTGGGGTAACTTTATATGTAATGTTGGTTGGTGCATATCCTTTTGAGGACCCAGAGGAGCCCAAAAACTTTAGAAAAACAATACAGGTACTACCTATGTTATATCTCCAATCTCATTTATTCTGATACTTCTGTTTCCTTATTCAAAAGTGTGTGGCATGTTTTGCAGCGCATCTTGAACGTCCAGTACTCAATCCCAGATTACGTGCATATATCTCCAGAATGCCGTCATTTGATTTCAAGGATTTTTGTGGCGGACCCTGCAAAGGTCAGTCAGTTGTTCAATTTTATATCCTCACCCATATCAGCTCGTAACAATAAAATCGTTTCACCTACAAACAACTCAGCCTGGACCACCAAAATACTTAACTGTTCCAGCTACATCAGCCCAAATTATAAAAAGAAAAACGGGGCCCTTCCATAACAGCCGAGATCACCAAAACTAAGACAGTTGGGAAACACTATTGCTCTTGGCTGGAAAAAAGCGTGAAGTTCTGGTTAACATTAGTTCCAACTCTTTCGCAAGTCATTTATGTGGTAGTTGTTTTCATTCATCTTGTAATAATTGGAGCTCGCGAGTTCTTGGACGCTTATACATGTAATATTGTGTGACAGAGAATATCAATCCCGGAAATAAAGAACCACGAATGGTTTCTAAAGAATCTTCCGGCAGATCTCATGGACAATAGCATGCCAAACAATCAGTTTGAAGAGCCAGATCAACCTATGCAGAGCGACGACGAAATTATGCAAATAATAACAGAGGCTACTATCCCACCTGCTGGGTCGAACAACCTAAATCAGTATCTCACAGGCAGCCTGGATATCGATGATGATATGGATGAAGATCTGGAGAGCGATCCTGACCTCGACCTTGATAGTAGCGGAGAAATCATCTATGCAATGTGATGAAGAAGCTGTTTTGAAATCTGTCTATACAATGTGATGAAGAAGCTGTTTTGTTTAAACCTGGAAAAGAAAACAGAACAATGTCTGTTCTCTTGTTTGTGTAATAGCATTCTGCAGTTTGATTTCCAAGTGAACCAATCGTTTTTCCTACTTGCTTACTCTTTTCGGTTTTCCACTCTTCTAGCTGCTGAACTATAGTTATTCATAGAATTTGCTGTTCTGTTTATTCTCGTATTTTACGGTTTAATCTTGAATAAATATTGAGCTGTAACAAGGTAATTGCATTTTGTTACTGTCTTCCCCTGTCCCTTCAACCTCTCATTAACAATATTATAAAATTTGTATATACTAAGATCAATTCGTTATTTCTGTGTTCTATAAAAGAATAAACTGAAACACTTTCACCAGATATGGTTTAGTTAGGAGGGAATTCATACATGTAGTTAAACAAATAAGAAAAGAGACATTACAATCACTTGGACAAAATTGGGGGAAATGAAGGGAAAATAAAGATTTTCTGCAGTTCGTCCTTTCCGATTGTCGCTAATGAAGATGGTTCTGCTTCTACCATAAGCTCCACTTTTTTTAAGATAGATAAACTACTAATATAGCTCGAAAGATTCACAAAATAGACCATAATGGTTACGATAAAACAAGATTTTCGAAAGTACCATTCTACGGAAACAAAGGCACGGAAAGGAGCCCTGTGTTTTCTGGAATTCCCATCATCAAGTTCAGATTTTGTAAAGCTTGGCCCGAAGCTCCTTTCACAAGATTATCAATCTGCACACAGTGTCTCAAGAGCATCAGGGTTTAGGAAAAGGTAGAAGTTTCCGGTCAATTCAAAAGCATCGTGTTTTTTAACAGTAACTGCAAGAAAAGACACTTACAACAGAGATTATTATTGCTCTTCCAGGGATCCGATCCGGAAACACGTTCATCAAGCAATAATTGGACCCCCTTACATGCCGAGTATGAGGGATTTCATTCTTGTTCAACAAAATGACGAATTCTTCTTTCTGTAGATAGAAGCCCATTAATTCTAGTTACCTTACCAGTTAAGCTCACAAGATAAAGTCAAGTTTCTAAAACCCAAATTTAGAGACTAGGCAATTTGGAAATTAACCCCAATTTATATAATTTACTAACAAGTAACAAAAGAAATGAGATGTTTGGATCAGTTCATCTGTTTCCTCCTTTTTTCTTTTAAGTGTTCACTTGTACTTTCCTTTCTTTTAAATCAACAGCAGCGGAGGATTTTTTTTTTCTTTTTCGTTTTTTAATAAATGAGGGAGAAATACAAAGAACCCTAAGAATCCTTTGGATGGTGCCTGCTTTACAAATGGATCAGTCAATATAAAAGACCATCCTATTGTAGCACATTCTGATCAGGTTTAAACTCAAATATCAGCCATTCACAGACAAGTTTCAGGATATTTCTTTCTCGATTTTCAATCCCTAAAGGAATCTGGTCAGCACAGCTCCGACATTACGAAAAAGGAGAAGTAAGAAAACAAAATGGTTTTTCTGAAGATGTACCTTATCATGCAACTTATAGGCAACCAAAAAACAAGGTTAATACCAGCAAAAGAAGGCCAATTACCTCATAAAAGTTCCTTAAGTGCTGATGAAGATCCTCAACTGATGCTCCAGGGGCCATCTCCACATAAATAGTTGATTGCATACCACGGCTCTTGAAGATAATAAATGGTAGTTTAGAGATAGATAACATGATTCATCAAACTTCGTAAATGTGGGAGCAGCCATTACCATTGGCATTAAATGTGGGGTGAAGCTGACAGTAACTCTCGATTTTGCAGCCTCCGATAATCCTTGTTCAATTTCTGGCACTGGATGATACCAACGGAAACAAAGTTACTCTACATAGATGGAAGTTGGAACATAAGATCCTAACATACTATATCCTCTTAACATTAATAATCTGGTTAGAACCCTGGTAGCTTGGTCACTATACATGGGAGAAACAGAAAGTAGACGAATTTAAAGAATATGATGTCCTAAATAACAGAAGTGTTAATCAGAAGACCAATTTACTCTACATACATACATATATATATATATATATATTTTTTTTTTTTAAAATAATAGAAGTGTTAATCAGAAGACATCAAAAATTCAGTACTGACCATGGCGATGCCTAGTTACACCATAAGAATGCATTCCTTCTGCTATTTCAGTGTACAAATTTGCTTCCTTAGCTCCACGTCCTGCATGGATAGCAAGTAACACAAACTAATCAACCATTAACAAATAGCATAGATGGCTTTTATTGCAAAATGACTGTAACATTAATACAAACCAGCTCCACTAACACCAGATTTTGCGTCAATAATGATGTTCTTTACTTCAATGAGATTTGCCTGCAAGCACATAAAGTAGGTCTCATAAGGCATCAAATATATCCTTGTCTAGACAGGACAATTCTCCTCGCGCGTCCTATGGAAAAGGTCCCAAGTATTTTCATACATTATCAGGAAGTAGATACTTTCAGGGAAAACAGTTGAAAAATGAACTTCAAAGATCAACTAATGATTTTTTACTGAATTGAAAATTCAAAAGGACTAGATGGTAATTTTCCTACTCACAACACCTAACTTGTATTCACATAACCGCGATATGTGAGGACAGACCATGAGATTCAGTACTAAAAAATGTGACAAGCAAGTATTCCAAAATGTGACAACAGAAAGAGAGCTACTTTATCCATTTTATCTAACTGAGGCTTCGGTCTACATACCTTAAGCGTGTGAAGAGATAAAGCACAGCTCTGCTGGATTATCTTTCTTCAAAATTATGTTTATATAGCGTTCTAAGTTCAGACTATTTCTTTCTAACTGCACATGATCAACCCATTGTTTATTGCTCCATACAACCATATTAACTATCAGTGCCTAAAACACATTAAATGCATTACTGACTAGTAACTATAAACAAATATATTGAAAAGGGAGACAAAAACTGACCTTTATCAAGGGGATTAAGGGAAGCTGAATAGAAGTTGGATAACAGCCAGGATTTGCAATTAGGCGTGCACTTTGGATTTCAGATCTAGATATCTCTGTCAAGCCATAAACAGCTTCCATCTGTTTTTTTTTTTTTTTTTTGGGGGGGGGGGGGGTCGGGGGAAGTTGGGGTTCAGTAGACAGAATCAAACTGTTAGACCAATCCATGAAATGATCAATACATTCTTAATTACAGAACCTCAACAAATAAAACCACACAATTAAATATTCACCAATCAGGTGCCACAAGGAAAACCGAACCTGTAACTCTTGAGCCCTATGAGGCTGACCATACCATTCCTCATAGTCCCCAATATCTCGCAGCCGAAAATCCTACATAACCATCATTGAAGGTAGATCAGTGAAACTAAAATACCACAAGAAACCTAACTCACTTTAAACTAGAAAGCCGGCTTATAACATAGATTTCGTACATACCGCTGACAGATCAACTATCTTCAAACTACTTGGGAGACCTTTGATAATTTCCTGCCAAAAGAAGGGACTATTATTACAACATATAAACAGCAATGCCCAGGGCTTTCAATATTTAACCTGGGAAAGGGAATAAAAGAAAAATGGCAAACATCGATGAGAACTTTATTTCACCTTGATCTGCAAATTGAGAATGGTGGTAATATTTGAAGAGATTAATTAAATTACCTGAGTTGTCCCATGAGGTAAGCAACAGAATACGGCATCTACAGAGGAAAAATCTGCATCCTTGACAGCAATCATATCCGGTAAATCCTGAAAAATCACATATAATGATAAGGTTAGTGTACAACTTCAGGACATAGAAGAGAAGTTTGGCTATCTTCCTCTTTCCATAATTTGAGATACACGAACATGGAACTTAAAACGGTCTTAATGTGCTAGCAGCAATTATAAGTCTCAGAATAATGCAGGAAATATCACACATAAAAAGAGGCGGGATTTTCATTCATCATCACTTTCCACTACTTACTTGTTTGACTAAATGAGGAAACACTGATCCAATAGATCGGCCAGCTTTCCTATCTGCAGTCATTAGAGTTATCTGAAAATTTGGATGATTTGCAAGCAGCCTAATTATCTGCATCCAGTGAAACAAACAAACTGCTGAAGTTAAATCTCACGAAAACAAAACAAACTGAAAAAAAAAAAAACGAAGAAGCTATTTCTGAACACGAAATCAACACCAACCCCTTTTACGGAAATCAAATACAGAGTACGATAATTGTGCAAATGAATGATACCTCAGAGCCAGTGTAACCACTGGCACCAAGAACTCCAACCCGGAACTTCTCAAATTTCTGGCCCTTAACTTCTTCAAAGTGTAAGCTCTGCGATGAAGACGTAGAAACAGAAGCTCTAACAGGAAGACTCTTGACCCTGGCAATCTTGATTCCAACCTGAAAATGTAAGTGATTGTTCACATTTTTCATCATCCTCCCATGAAACTATCCAATTCAAATGGCTACTCACATCATTAATCCTTTTAGTTTATTTTAATTCTTGAACTTTCAGTAATTGGTTACTCACATTATTCATCCTGAAGCCCCAAAAAACTAAAAGGATGTGCCTTCTTCAACTAATTCATAAACCCCAAAGGAAAAAGTAAAAAAATGAAAAAAAAATGATATAATTCAAATTTTCAGTCCCCTAAAGAAATCACATTTCAAGAAGAAAAGTCTGTAGCATTTGTGACAATTTACCTGGCATTTAGCAAAGCAGCCTCGCTCAATACAGATGGAGTTCAAAGAGGATAAATAACCCATCTTTTTCCCCTGTTCTTCGAACAAAAGTATCTGAAAGGAAAAGTAATTCAAATTCAAATTCGGAAATTTGGGTTAAATCGGAAGAGGTGCGGCTGCCGCTGAAGCGGAAATGCGTCCGCTTTTAGGTGTGTAGCTTTCTGCAGCGCTACTTTTCGAACTGTTCGCATAAATATTGTAGAGCCGCAATTGAGTAACGCTGAAAAGGCACAGTAAATGTGTGGGCTTGACTTATATACTTCTGATTTGTTAACCAAGATCTTTTTATATTTTATTTTGTTAATGTATTATTATTTAAATATATTTCTAATTTGATTGATTAGTTTTTAAATTTATTCAATTTTTTATTAAATTATTTACTTATCATGGTATTTAGTAATGTCCAATATATGAGTTCAAGAATATTTGAATTATTTTAAAATTTTAAACGTTTATTTGGATAGCAAATTACTTTACGGTATATTTTGAATTATGATAGATATGAGTGTCGTAAATATTTTCGTAAAAATTTAAGTCATGTGAGTCCAAAAGAATAGTGAGAATCTCATGTGTGAGATTTAATAGGGTAGAAATTGTAAAGTATACATGAAATCATGATGTATTATTGATGAAATGTGTTAAAAATAATTCTGTTATGATTATAAATTAATTATAAAATAATTATTTAAATTTGTAAAATAATTGGATAAGGGGGGAAAGAGATAGAAAAAAAGAGAGATGAAGTAGTAGTATAAAAAAGAAACAATGTAAAATAAGATTTAGTTTCCAGTACAAATATAAAATTGAGATCAACACATTTTTATTAAGATGGATCGAGATCAGTACAAACATACGTACCTGTTTGAGTATACAAGATAACTTATTTTATTTATAATGTATAATTTAAAATGATTAATTAGAGCTTATCCAAGTTTATAATTCATAATTTGATTTCGACAATTCTCATAATGAACCACGGTTCTTTAAATGTTTGTGTTCTTGATTTAGTAAATTGAGTTATTTATTAAGATAAGACTTGGGTAGTTGACATGGTTGTATGTTGAATACATAGAAGGACAAAGTGTCATTATTTATTGAAGGAACAGTCACTTGATTGTATGTATAAATCTCTTTATATATATTAGATTTTAATTTACAATAACCAAAAAGTGCAAATTTTAGCCAATTCAACTCAAATTTGAAAGAAAAAAAAAACACAAGAATTTGATGCTTGAAGTGCAAGCATCTATGAATATTTAAACCTAATACTTTTATAAAAAATAAATATTATTTTTATCGAAAAAGATAACACCTTTTCACATTGTTCAAAAGTAAAATCTTTTCTCAATAAAATTATATTTTTAAGAAAAAAATATAATATTCAACGTGTGCAAAAAATTCTTCCTATGTTGCATGTAAGAAAGATCTATATAGTTAGTGTATTAAAAACCAATTCACAGTAGATTGTGGTTGTAAAATCGTAAATCTTGTTTTTTGTATGAATATGGAATTCAACTCAGTTCATACACAAGTATACAATAATGTATATACTACATACACAATGATCTGTTATACCTCTTTTGCATTGATGAATATGCAGATAGTATATTGTATACTATACTTATTTACAGAAGAAACAGACACACGACTTAATCTGCTGCTAGCAAATTGCTAACTCTAAGCATCAGTCATCTATCAAAAGCAGAGAGAAATGGAGTTTGAGGCGCTCGATTTCTGACCACACAGTTTTCATCTTCCCTGGAGCTTGCTGTTGTTGAACTTTGTGATCTTAACTCAGACAGTCTGATTCTTTCATCTGATATTCGGTTCTGGACAACACAGTAACATTCTCAGTACAATATACAGATTCAAAGATAATAAACATACAAGACAAGATAGAGTTGTCAAATGGACCGATTCATCCCGACCCACCACAGCCCAAGCCCATGTGAATCCACCTGATAAGTGGGACACGTTGGCTAGTAACTACTAAAGAGTTGGACTGGACGGAAACAAATATATGAACCCAGATTGGCCCAGAGTCCGTCAATAGTGGGCTGGTTCCAGACTGAGCTCGAACTGTTGAAGTTTGGCTTACGGGCTAGTTTGTGGGCTAATATTCGTGTGCCCTTTCCTTATATTTATTTTTATTAAAGTATTGTCATTTTTTATGAAAAAGATAATAGATTGATATAATATATTATTACTTTGTTTTAGATATAAAAATATGTATGGAATAGATGATATCAAATTCATAATTTTATATATGTATTTATATAAATTTATATATTACAGTACATCATTTTATTTAATAATTATGTCATATGAATATAAATGTTTTTAATATCAGTTCACTCAATTTAAATATTATAATAAATATCCTAAAAACTAGTTGTAAATAAATTAATAAGAGATTATTGTATATAATCAAAAGATATTTTTATAATATAAATATATATAATGATAAAATTATTTACTATTTTTATATTGCATATATTTATATATTTAAATATAATTATAATATATCAATTTAATATATACTTAAATTAATAGTGGGCTGGCACGGGGCCTGGGCAGGGCCAGTTTTGGCTGGGCTCTAAGTGGGTCTTGGCTGAACACTTATTTTCAGCCCCTCAGCTGGTTCAGGGCCGACCCCTCTGACGAGCTCAGTCCAAGTTGGGTCGGACCATTTCAGCCCATTTAACTACTCTAACAGGAGAGAGAGAGAGAGATGAACTCTCATGAATATTTACCTTGAGTTTAACATCTTCAAGTTCCATTTCAAGATAAACGATCCTACCCTTCAGTTGCTCAAGGGCTTCTTCAGCCACAGATCGACTTATCTCGGATGTTGGTCTTGTTACTCCAGCGGCCTGTCATTTTCAGTTTGCAGAAAAAAGGTAAACCACATGACAGGAAAAGAAAAGATAAAGATTTTCAGATAAAGAAGTATGGCGGCCCTAACCCTTAACACACTAGTACATAGGCCAAGCAACTTCTGAGCTAATTGCAGTCTCTCCTCTTCAGTTTCCTGTTTAAAAAAAAAAAAAAAAAAAACTAGTTAGTAAAGGGCCTCTCTGTGTGGCTGTGTCATTGTGCATATAACTTCGCCTTCTTACACAAACCTTCAACTTCTTTTCTAGCTGTTGCTCCGCATCAAAATTAATGCAGGGGCTTCTACCATTTGCCACACGAAACTGAGCCAGCTCTTCCTTGACACGACCAAGAATAGCCTCCGTTTTGTGAAGCTTAATGCTAAGGTCTTCATTCTGACTCCTCAGAGAATTGTTTTCTTCCTATGACATTATAACAAGGGATTCCATGAGATTTATTATTAAAAAAACCAAGTTACACCCAAGGTTATAAGAGAAGCCAGGCGTTTTAGAACTACGAGCAATTATTGCCTTAATTTTCGCATGATGATGGATACGCTGATGGATATTTTGTTGACCAGACAACTTTCTGATCTCAACTTCAAGATCCATTGCCCTCTTTTTGTGACTAGCATTCTCCATCTGAGAAAATTGCATAGTAGATCAAATAAAATTACCAAAAAAGGAAGCTTATTTTTGTGTTCCATTGAAGGGGATGTACTAAACCCAGCTTCTACCTTCAACATCTCATTTTCAGTTGCAAGCAACTGATGCTGCCGTCGTAAATTTTCCAATGCAACATGTGCAGCCATCAATTCAGCCTGTTTTCTCTCAATCTCCTCAAGCCATCTAAATTTTAGTAGAGCTGGAGTGAGTTCAGGGATTAAACTAGAAGTGATTTAAATATCAAAGAGATTTAATGAGTCATTACCCATTCCGCTCTTTGACAAACTCATTTATCTGCAGCTTTAGATTAGCCACTTCTTGCTCCTGCACAAGAAGTAACCCAAGATGCTATGCATTCAATATCCAGCTCATTATAACTGTTGAAGCTTACTTTGGGAAAAAGGTTTACTTTAGTACCTTGACCTCAGCATCAACATTATGTTGCTGAGCCTCCTCGATCAAAGAATTAAGCTGCTGATTATTCATTAAGCTCTAGCAATGACAAAACAAAAAAAAAAAAAAAAAACTGTTAAAGTGAGGATGGCACATACTCTGTCCCTCTCTTATAGACAAATGTTTCATGCTTCTCTGCCCAGGAACGTTTATTCTTATTCAGCCATTTGATGTTTGGAAAAGATTAAAGTCTCATGTAAACTGAATACCTAGCTTAGTTCTTTATACATATATCTCACTTTCAGCTTCAAATATTTAATGTATAAACTTACCTCGTAACTCTTCATATTCAGTTTTACACCTAACAAATCACGGATCACATCATGAGTCATGCTTTCAGTGGAGGCCAGTCTTGCCTTAAGCATGAATATCTGCAACACAAAGAGGTACTTGAGATGGGAACATTTTTTTCTTTTCTCTTTTTTTGATGGTCGGATGGATTAATTTTCTCTAGCCTAGCTACCTCTTTTTGTCTGCTTGCAGCCAGGACCTCAAGTTCTTCTATCCGCTGTCTTCCAGCAGTGAGATCTTCATCCCTCTCAGATTTGATTTGTTGAACTAAGCCCAATCCTATGCATTTGAAAGGGGATCCTGAGCCTCTAGGCTTTGAAGCATTTCTTTCCAGTTTGTTAGATGACGAATTTGAGCTATGAGTAGCAGGAACCTCCGATTTAACTTGTTCTACCATAATTTCCAATGCCTTGAACTGGATGAGCTTTGATAATTAGTTTATATTCACTTCAATAATGACTGATCTATTTCTTTTATAGAAACATCATTTATGTTGATGATTAAGACCCACCTTTTGCTTGTATTCGCTAGCCTGTGCCTCTGCATGCAAATTTAGCTCAGAGATATGCACTTTACATTGGGATATCTGTTGAGGAAAATAGAACCACATTACTTTTTTTATCCACAATTATTAAATATTATCAAACAGTGAACCGTCTAAATAACATAGAGTGTTACCTCGCCATCTCTGGCAGCTATATCTTTTTCAAGAAGTTCTATCCGTTGAAGTGCCTCTTTAAGGCTCTTTTCTTTTTCATCTAGACATCTGAATACAAATGCTTCAAACATTTAGAGATGATTTCAGGCAGTAGTTTTTACAGAATTTGGCACAAATGCAAAATTTCTGACAAACCTTTTTACATCAGAATCATTGCTTTTGAGTTTATGCATTTGTTCTTTAACACCGAGTAGCTCCAGCTCAAGTTCCTCTCTCTGCAATCGTTGCTTCTCAGCATCTCCTTTGACCAGGTCAACCTTATGAAGTGGAAATCATGTCAGTGTAACTAATAATAACACATAATTTTTTTATATAAAACCATTGCAAAAGGGGCACCTTTTGTTCAAGTACATTAAGAGTGCACTCTAGCTCCTCAATGGACCGTTCTAATAGTTTCACTTCTTCTTCCTTCTCCTCAGCACGTACTTTCTGGAATTCAGCTATCTGTCATAACCAAGTTTTACATATTAGAGTCATATTAGTTGGGTAGCAGGGGTGTGTGTGTGTGTGTGCGGAGAGAGCGCAGGGGAGATCACCTCTTGTGCTTCAATAGCTATTCCTTCATTTTCTTCAACAAGCGCTCGTGCCATCTCAAGCTCTTTGGTCAAAATAATAACTTTGCCCTCCATCTCATCCCTATGACATGTGACAGAATCCAAGTCACTTTTCAGTGATTCAGTTGTTTTACTCATTTGGGCAAAAGCCATTTCCATCTCAGTGACTTCCATCTCTAAGTTTTGAATTTTACTCCTTGTCTCACTTAATTCTTTCTCCATGGAATTCCTTGCATCTAAGGCATCTTGAGCACCAGCTAAGAGCTCAGAATTTTTGTCAGATAGTGAGTTTATTATATCACTATCTTTTTCAAGATCCATCTCAAGAGCAGATATTTTTGCTATTTTTTCTTGGAGTTGAGCCTCGAGTATCTGGCCTTCAGCAACAGCTTTGTCTAGTCCAAGCGATTTCAATTCAAAATCTTTTTCCAATACCCTTAAAGAAGCAAGCAATTCTTCCACTTCATCTTTCTGATCTTTACTGTTTGATGCAGACTCTTGGACCAAACTCAAATCAAATAACAGCCCTTTGAGAATATCATCCTTCCTTGAAGACTCCACTTGAAGAGAGAGAATTTCAGTATCTAACTGCATAGTAAGATTCTCCACACATTCAAACTGCTCCAGAAGTTTGTCTGCCCTTTCCATTTCATTGACCATCTTCTGAAACCTATCATCTACCTCAACGAATTTTTCCTCAATTAGATTGAGCATATTGCAGCTTACTTTATCGATATTCTCAGCCAAATCAGCGTTCTTCAAATTTTTCAAATTCATAGCATGGAGGTATTCAAACATGTTACTCTCCTTGAGTTTCAATTCATTTTTCAGTAAACTGTTACCTTCTTTCAAATTCTTGATAGTTTCCAGATGCCTTTCTAATTCCTCTTTGACGACTGATTGAGAAAGCTCAAGCTTTCTGATTTCAGCTTTTGCCAGGCTTAGATCATCATCTAACATGGCAACACCTTTTTCCAACTCAGATACATTATCTCTTAGCCTGTGATTTTCCACGTCTAGCTCATGGGTGCCTCTGGCTGAGGATTCGAAGTCAGCCTTTCTATCATCTAACTCCTGAAGAAGTACGTCATATTCTGCCTTACATTTGTTTAGATGAAGCTGCAGGCTTTCATTCTCTTTCTCAAGGCAGCTGATTCTTCCTAGTTCATCATCTTTCGTCTCCAGCTCAATTTGGAGTCTCCGTGACTCTGTTTCCAGCAGATAAATGCCATTCTGCAAACACTGGATTTGCTGATAAAGCTCAGAGACATGACTAGAAGAAGTTTCAAGAGCAGATTCCTTCACCTTTAGGTCTTCTACAAATTTCTCAAGTCTTGATTCCTCATCAAGCAACATCGATTCATTAAAAGCAGCATCTACACTTTTAAAAACTATATCCTTCTTGAAGTTTTCAAGGACTTCAAGGGTACTGATACACCTCTTCTCCAGGAAAAAAATCTTGTTTAACTCAGTTGACAATATTAACGACTCAAAATCTTTTGCGTATAATTCTCTCATGAGATTTTCTTCATGATATTGAAATAATTCATCTTTCTCCTTCAGCAATCTTTCTTGGTCCAGAATAGATGCTAATGCCTGTTTGTTACTGAGATCAAGCTCTGTCATTAGCATGGCCAATTCAGATCCTATATCATTCGACCTTTGCAACATCACCTCTTCCTGATACTGTAGATCCTGTATCTTTTTTTCAAAAGACGTAAGCTTAAGGGTGATCCCCCCCGCTTCATCAACTTTACTCGATATGCGATCAAAACCTTTCTTGATATTTGCCAACAATTTGCCTTTGAGGATTCTGCACATTTCAAGCTCTCTTCTTGATCTCAGATTGTGCTCCCGAAGATCAGAAATAATAGAGCTTGACTCACATACACCATGGTGCAGAAGACCATTTTCCGCATTGAGCCCGTTTGCAGTTTCCAAGAGAATTCCCATGTGACAGAGATGCAACACGGACATAGCACAGTCCTTGACAATAATCTCTGACCAGACATCCTCGAGTGATTTCTTAATCATTTCAGTAGATTCATGAAGATGAGAATTCAATATGATGACATCAGATTTTAGAGACATCCATTGTTCCATGGACGTGGTCTTGACATCTGAAATAACATCCTCTAGCTCTAACAACATCTTCTTCATGATGTCAAAATCAATTTCACACTGTTTCTCCAATTCAATAAAATTCTGATCTTTCAGATTATTGGAGAGTTTCAAGCTTTCAACTTCTTTCATGAGCATATTTCTCTCAGAGATTAACTCATACTCCTTAACTTTCGATTCACGAGCGCTAAGCTTCAATGCTTGATTTGCTATCATCAACTCATTTATCATTATGTCTGCTTCTTTCACTGTGTCCTGAACCTCCTCAAATTTCTCAAGGATACAGGAAGCTTCAATGGTTTTCTGGGCAGCCACAAATTTAGCATCATCAAGTTCAGCTTCCAATAACTGAAAATAAAAAATAAAAAGTTAAACACTGTATGCAATACACGAAATGCTAAATGCAAATGAAATGCCGAGAGTTCATATCATCAAAATTTAATGCAAAGAACAGTTGAAAAAGCACTGCAGTTAATAAAGAAGCTTAGATGTTGAAATGCATGGTGTAACAGTTAAAATTATGGTTTGGAAATTAGAAATCCCACCTCTCTTTGTTCGAACCAGGAACTGAAAGATTCATGTACTATTTCACCCATTCTCCCTATCTTACCATCCATAGCATTAATTTGGAGCTTTAATTCACCTTCAAAATTATCTATAGCATCTTGTAGAAGAACTGTCTGGTTGATCAATGACTCAATGCTCTTGCGGCCACTTCTCTCAGATGCCAAAATCTCATCTTTCTCAGATCGCAATGTATGCATCTGAGCTTGCACTTCTTGTAAGCTTTTAAGAGCACATTCTATCTCCTTCCTTAGGAGAATAATGGCAGCATCTCTTCCCTTCTCACTCTTCAAATTACTTTCAGACACCAAATTGTTGTCATTATTATTGCATTCCTTCACAGTGGCAGCATGAGAAGAACATGTTGAAGTCTTTGTTCCCACATCTCTATCCCTTGAGCCAACATCATTGAATTCTTCTACTCTTCTCATACCTGTCTGCAACATTAAACTAGCAACTCAGACATAAAAAAGTGGAAACTCCACACAATATTTAAATAAGAGAGACATGTACATACCCGTGATTCACATGCATCATTGGAGGAAACATTCTCAAGATTCGGCTTCACATTCTCACTCATGCATAACATTAATGTGGAGACTCCTGATTTTAGCTCTTGAAGTTGTTCCCTGGTTTCTAAAATTTTATTTTGTTCATTCTTTTCAAGCTTTGCCTCAATAGCTTCCTGATATCTTTTCTCCTCAGATAGTTGTAGACTCAGTTGTGCACAATATTGCTCTGATGCTTCTACTTTTTTATGGAGAGACTGAATCTGTTTATTTGATTCATCCATTATTGAAACCTGATTATTGAGATTCATATCTTTTTGGGTAATAATATCTTTGAACTCTCTAATCTCAACCTCCTTATCATTTAAATCATCCTGATTGTTAGAGTTCAGTTCCCACAATCTATTCACAAGCACCAAAGCAGCTGTCGCACAAGATGATGTCATTTTAAGCTGGTCCTCACCATGCTTAATTAAGCTCTGAAGCTCTTCAACAGTGGATGTAGTATTGTTTAAGTGTGAAGTTAAAATGAGAATCTCCTTATCGTTTTCACTGCACTCTTGTTGGTGAGTCTCAGCCATAAGCAAAGCTGCCCCTCTTAAAGACCTCAGCATGTGTTCCACATCATTTTTCCTATCTACTGCATCCTTTAAGCAACGATTAAGCTCAGCAATGTATAGTTCCTTTTCAATAATATTTTGTTTCATCCTTCCAAAATGGTCCACGATCCAACTTTGTTTATGAGGTGATGAACTGGAAATAACATCAGTCTGGTCAGAGACATCAGTGAGAGCTTCATTTCCATCAGAGAGAATACCTTCAATTTCGCTGGCGATTACATTCCATTCTTCAGTCAGTGCTCTTACTTGCTTTTCTTTGTTTTCAAGCATATCAGTTAATTTTGCATTATCTTCATTCCTAATATGCAAATTGTCCTCCATAATTTTCATTTGAGTTTGCAGTTGCTCCATCATGTCTCTAGTTTCCATCTCTTTCGTCTTGCTATCTTGGACTTCCTTTTGGAGGCCAGAAAGTTCATCTTGCAAACAAACAATCACCTCTGCAGTTTCTACCTCAACCTGCTTCCGGACTTCCTCTATTTCTTCATCATGAGATGTTTGAAATGCAAGGTCACTTTGATACAAATTATTGAGTCTCCTGGCCTTTTCAAGAGATTCATGCATCTTCTTCAACTTGACTTCTAAACGAGAGTCTTCATTATCTAAAGGCTTAGATAATGAGAGATCTTGGAACTCTTGCCTAGAAGCTTGCTCTTTTAAATAAGAAATTTCAAGCTCCTTTTTATTCAGCATTGCTTCATACCGAACGTTAGAGTTCCTGAGATCTTCCATCTCATTAATCAATTGAAGTTGCTCAGTTTCAAGAGCATCGACCACAAATTTCGCATTTTTTAGCTCTTCCTTGACTTTCTCATATTCTTTGGTCACCGAATCAATCATTTCCTTTGACAACTGAAGTTCCATGCTTAGAGATTTGGCTATTTCATCTTGTTCTGAATTGTATGACCTCTCTTCTTGTAGAATAATTTTAAGAATGTCCAACTCCAGCTGTAAATCCATAAGATCTTCTACACTTTTAGTAAGATTTCCACACTTTGTTCCTTCCTTCTCTCTATGGGTGGTAGTTTTTGACTGATTACTTGAAAGGGGAACTTCAACTATTGATTCCTGAAATAAGATTTATGTGTTAGTTGAATAACTAAAACGCAGTCTTTACAAATTTGAATATGAACGAACTTCGTTGTATTTAACCTTGATCAACTCATCTAGTCAGCATAAGATTTTTATACTTAGCACATTCATGGGTACAAACATCACAAAGTTGCTCTATCTACTTTCCAGTTAGACAAAAAGAACAGATATCTCGGTTATCTTAGCAACATTAATATTAGAGATCTTAATAAAATTAATATTAGCATCATATACCTTGATGACTTCTGCGGTGCAATTTGCATATGTGGTGACATTTAATGATGCATGTAACTTCTCTAGTTCTCTGTAGAAGATTTGAGGATGACATCAGACATAATATGGGAAAACCAGATAAGAGTGCAAACAAGTCCGAAGTCTCACCCTTGGAGTTTTGCATTTTCCTCCAGGCAACGGTTCAGTTTGGTCTTGCTATCCTGTAGTTCCAAAAGAGTTTTCTTCAACTGCAAGATAAATATATAATAAAGATCAAGACCAATGAAAATTCCTAAGGCACGAGCTCAACTACAGAAAAAAGATAATCCAACCTCCTTATGGAGAATGTCATTTTCATCGCCACCATGATGGGCATCCTGTATGAAAATAGAAATGACAATTTTAGGCTTCTGAAGAACTGGTTGACTTCAATCTTAGTTATGAACATTAAGTAGTTGCATGATACACCACCTTTTTTTCAAAATCACTGTCATCCTTGGGATTTCCCTCAAGGAAGAAAGCAAGCTGTCAATAGGAAGAATCTAGTACTTAGAGCCTGAAACATAATTGAGAACAATACGACATTCGAACTAATGTGGTAGAGTACCTGATTTCTCATATCAGATACTTCTTTCTTCAACATTTCCCTCTCTCCTTCTTCATAAAAATCTTGATACCTATATGATCCAGCAAAAGACATTTACTGAAATGAAATTAAACACAGGTTCTTAAAAGTAAAATTGAATAATAAGCATACTGTTTAGCAACACATACCCTCGAACTTCGTTCAAGAGCCTGATATTTTCAGCTGCAAATCGTGTCACTTCAGGATTTTTGTCAACTTTTGATCGCAGGACTTGTATTTCTTCCGAAAGTGCATTGTTTTGTTCCATTAAATAATCATCTGCTGACATCAAGCCACCAAGAAGAGACTCCATTCTTTGAATTTTGTCTTCTCTGAACTTTAACATCATTTTAGTGCACCTGGTATCCTCCTCCCTTTGACTAACCTGAGAAATGATGTGGTTGCATGACTCATCAGATCTTTATAGAGAGAGAACATGATATATGTTTTACATTTGTCCCTAAGAATGCCAATTGTTTCACACATGACAAAGGGGGTGACTACCAGACGATTCAAAAGCTGAATTTCAGCCTCAAGTTGTGTAATTGAATTTTCTGCCATCTTTTCCCTCCGTAGGGAACCAGCAAGCGTATTTTCCAATGATTTTAACTGTAACAAAAATGAAAATCCAACAAAAAATGAGGAAGCTGCAGATTAGGAGTTCATAAAGAAACAGAATTGTGAACATGCAACATCAATACATGATACTTGTGACAGAGATGGGAATTCAAAGCAAATTCTAGATTGTTGCCCTTGTAATATGAATGCGAATATTCAGTCAAACATCATGAGGGAATTTTTTGACTAACCAAGCAATTAAGTTCCTCAACTTAGACCTTGCAACCAGGGATATCGTACATGATTTTATGCAATTACAAAATATTGAACCAGTTACCAGTTGAAAAACATGGATCCGTTTGCTAGTTCATGCTAACTTCTAGCCTTAAATTTACTAGCAAAAATCACACAAAATTCCCCATTGTCTGAGATCCAGGAGGATTAATATCGTGTACTGATTTGTCTAAAAGGAATACTACAAATTTTCTGCAAAAAGATACACAAGATCAGGTAGCACGTTTCACCTGTTTACAGGACACTCTGAGAACTCCCTCAGATTCTTTTGGTAGCATATTTGTCGGATGTTCCCATGCAAGAACCCCTCCGTGACAATAATCATCACCTTTGTTTCGTGTGTCTACATCAATGACTGGGCTGAACGACAATGAACGATTAACTTTTTCACGTTTGAGGGCAGACAACTCCTCCTGTCCCAATAACAAATTACAAAGTTGTGATTCAAAATTAGTTTAGACCAATTTTTATTCTGCCAAATCACATGAAACAAGTTTGACCTTCAACAATTGAATCTGATGCTTCAATGCAATGATGTCTCCTGATGAGTCTTCATTAATGATAGCCTGTATCAAGAAGAATAAGTTTAAGAGGACAGGTCAACATGTACTTTATTAATTTAAAGAAACTGGGTTTCACAGAACACAAAAAGAAGCTTACATTGTTCTGAATAAGTTTTGCTCGCTGGGCAAACTTTAAAGTGTTCAGTGTTTCAGCCGCAGAGCTGTTGATGATGATTGTGAATTTATATTAATCAAAAACAAAGAGAAAACTCAAGCCAACATATACGCCTCTCCCAGTTAAAAATAAAGAAAATGGAACTTCAAGAGGGTGAAATATTGTGTACCAGATAGAGGGGCTGACATTAGCTATTATCATGGTTTTCGAGTTTCCACCCAGAGAATCCTGTTTCCCAAGTTTCATTTAACAGCCATAAACAAAAATTCTAGACAATATTAGAAATAACAAATATATAATTCACCTGAAGAAGAAATGTCAATCTTGAATCTCTGTAAGGAACATGTCTTGGTTTTCCATGTGCTACATCCACTAAGACCATAATTACATGACTGTGGAAACAAGAAACGGTCACTTACAGTGTGAATTCAAAAGGAAAATGAGAAATTGGAATCCTGCTCTAAAGGATGCACTATTTGAGCAATAACTGTAATCAGTGATATTACCCTAGCGTTGACAGTGACTTATTAATATTTGCAGCTTCTTTCAGGCGCTCACCCTCAGCACCTGAAGACTTTTGCCTATCAGGGATTACAGCAATAAAAACAATGCAAGTTAGTGTGAAATTCCATTGTTATACGGAACTAAGCTTAAATGGTTTGATACCTTTCAGAACCAGCAAGATCAACAAGATTCAGCCTGGCAAACCGGAAGTTAGAACTAGAATCCTTTTCCCACCTACTTTCGATCACACATGTAAAAACACAGTGCGAACGGCTGCTTTCTCTGTTCATATTTGTAGCAGCAACTTTCCTATTTGCAGAACCCTATGGCATTTTCTTGAAAGTTAATGCACGGTGACATGCTTTAGAAGAATGCATGAAGAATGAGGATATGCATGGTTAAAGGTGGACTATACCAAACAAAAATAGGAAAACCTTAAGAAAGTCAGTCACCTGAGTCAACAGCTGCACAATGTCTCCCACAGTTTGGACCTCAAATTCTGATAGATTTTCAACGTAGACGCCCTTTTGCATATCCTCACGTAACTTATTGACAAAAAAAAAAAACAAATATGAGAGAACATACTCTATTAATTAGATAATTCATGAGGCAAATTTGCAGAATAAAAAGTGGAAGTACCATCAAATTTGTAGATGCCGGATCAAGAAGATCAGTAATTTGTTCATTATAGATCTCAAGAAAAGAGCATTTGCAGCAGTACTTTAATTGCTCATCTCTTCTGCTTTCCTCTTCCTATAATGATAAAAGTGTTTCTTTTTAATTGCTTCTATCAGGAAGCAGCTTACATAAAAGAAAGTAAAAGGAAGAGTATCAAAGTTACCGCTCTAATCCTTGCAAACAAGAATTCAAATATGCGAGGTGTCATTCCACGGTTCAGACTAGGCCTGACTTCCAGGTTGTCAATCTCACCAAGCATTGTATAAGTCTTCCCACTACCCGTCTACATTTCAAATACTTAATTCATAAAAATTGAACATTGATGTAAACTAATGCAATGTTTGATTCTATTCAACCAAAAGCAGAGATCCATAGTTAATTCCCCAACACAGTTTAAATAAATAAGCTCAAAATCATAGAAATCTAGAAAGAGAATTATTAATGGCACTTTAAGCCACTAAAACAAGCACTATTAGGTCTAAAGATAATATAAGAAAATCAAAATTATATCTGATAATTATTATACATATAAACCCAGAAATATTCACATAAAGGAACAAAAGAATAAAACTTTAAAACCCGAAGTTTTGTTGGTGTTACCTGCCCATATGCAAACATGCAGCTATTGTATCCAGATAAGCAATTCTCCACCATGGGCAAACCAACCATCCTAAAAAGTGTCTCCTAAAGATGAAAATGCATTAGTCACGCTTTCTACCAAAATTCATGTTAACTCCAAATAATGTTACACACCTGGTCTATTCCTTCACATGCTACGTGATCAAACATAAATCGAGTCTCAGGTTGCCCAATCCATGTGATGCTTTGTGCACTCTCTTGCTTCAAGCATCTACTGAAACCAAAATTGCTTTTCTCCATGTTACTCAGCGGGCGTATCCGAATTAAAACCTAAAAATTTGGAAACCGGATGATAAGATAACATACAGTAATGAACCTTCTTTGGTAATTCAAGAGGAAATCACCATACCACACATAAGCAAAATAACTTACTTGCACGTTATGTTCCATCCAGAATGATGGATCTTCTTTGAGTTCAAAGAAAGGAACCTCAACAGAATTAACAACAGTGGGCGAATTAGAAGAACTCGGCATCCCTTTAGATAATGCAGCATAATTTGCCATGCGGGCACCCATGTTGAGCACTGCCCTAGAACCACTGGCGAAAGAAAATCCAGGATTCGGAGGCTTGCTTACACTCTTAGTTGGTGTGCTTTGCGTCGAATTACACTCAGAATAACTCGACATAGCCCTGCCAACAGCCCTAGAAGAACTTGGAGTGTTCATGTTTGATGCTATTCTTCCCTCCTCCTTCTGCTCCATCGATGGATTATCACTCTTCTGAGACCAAGTGACCCGGTTTCTGGACATTAGCCCTTGTTTTTCTGGAGTTCGAATGGGCATTGATGCATCTGAATACTTTGGCTTTGGCTTGGTTGGAGTTCTGTCGACTTTGGTAGCCCGAATACTTTCCTGATCTGGAATGAATTTAGGGATTCGAGAGGACTCCTGAATTGCATTCAAAGGGGGCCTTGAGGGTTCTGTGCTCATCTGAGGGTTCAATAAATCCCTAGGGTTTGGAGGCACATTCTCGACTTCCTCTGCATTTGTGTTTTTGCCCGAATTTCGGCGCAACAATTTGAAGTCCCTCAGCATTCTGTCCCAACCCCCACCAAAAGGAGAATGAAATAAAGCTACAAATTCAAGCTACAGAGGAAATTTATTATTGTGTTTCTTGATATGGCGAAATTCTGCAGTAGGCCGAAAAGAAATAAAGTAGCTAACTGTTACTTGATTTCTTGAAGGAAGACAGAAAAATTAGCAGTGAAACCCAACCTGGCAGAGGAAGTGAGGAAAAGAATTCCGGCACCGCGAATTGTGAAGTATTTTCCGATGGAGAAAGTAGGGGGGAAAAAAGACCTGTCTTGTGCTGGTTGTTGATGGCTGTTAGAGTAAATCTGGTATCAAATTCATCTATACTATTCCTCCTCCTTGTATTTCAAGATTTTCTTTGGTTCTCGAATATCATGATTAGGGACTCTCTCTCTCTCCCTCTCTCAATCTCTCTTCCCTCTCCGGCAGTACTGAGCGACTGTTATCAGTCCCAAGATTTCTGAATTGTGGAGAAGGGGGACAAAGATGAACGGCTGAGATGAGATCTCTAGTTTGAAATTCGGGGGTGGCGCAACGGGTTTCAAATTTGATAGGGGTACTTTGGGAAAACGAGGAAAAAGTTTAAAGGTATAATAATGTTATTGAGGTAAAGTTTAAACGGCTGAAAATTTGAATTTTGTACGTCGTGTTCGGCCCCACCTTTATTTGGAAAGGGAATCGGTAACAATTAACATGTTCCAAGATTATATTTAGAAATAAAATAATTATTATTATTTTGAACATATAAAACAAAGTATTACAGATATTTTGTGCTTATCTGTAACACATAATCAAAGATATCACTATATATAGAAATTTATTTCTGATAATATTGTGTTGTAGTTGAAATTGAATAGTGATAAATGTTATTTGTTTATATTCAAATCTAATAAATATTATACATCAAGAGACTTATTCGTAATAAGACACTTCAGATTGTTCCATAAGAATTTTTCTAAGAAAAATAGATAGAGAGAGAAGAGGAGAGAGAGAAACATGCAATCTCGTTAATAAGTTCGAACGTTGTTTATGTTCCCCTTGCATATTATGCTTGTGTTCTAAAACTTATTTTTTATTTTATTTTTTTATCAGAGAAGTTATTTAGAAATATCATCAAGAGACCGCTAAAAATAGCATGAATTTATTAAAATCATAAATTTCTTAAAGCACAAAGTCCCGCGAACAAAAAGTGTTACGAAAATACAACACCAAAAACCACAAAAAAAAGTCCCGCACAACTACATTACAACCATACGAGTTCACGACAATAAAAATAATTATCTTTGTCGGTACTAAAAAAATTAAACGGGTCCATCGCCATCACTTATTATTTATAGCTGAAAAAAGAAAAAATGAGAGTTGGTTCTTGTATCTCAATAAATGTTTGGAATAAGTCACTTCTTAAAAGAGAAGGAAATCCCCAATAAGTGCAAATATTTTCTTTCCGTTAATAATTAATTGCACTTACCAAACAAATACAAATATACATAACTACTTTATTAAAATATCCATAATTTCTTCTCAGCTTCTATCATTAGTGTAATCATAGATATTTAATATTATTTCATAATACAACATCAATTATTTAACGCAAATTAATAATATAACATTATATTTAATTAATAATAATAATTAGCTAAAACATAATAAAAAGCGTATGATATTTTATAATTAAATCTAATATATAATAGTAAGGAGTTTGTTCCTAGATTTGAAAATAATTAGTTTTCCAAAATCTCCTGATTTTGGTATCAATTAATTTTATTTGTGTCGGATATTATAATATTTATCATGTTCACATTATAAATTTTTTAATTTATGTGATGAGGTTATATTCAATCCCAAAATCCAACAATAAATATTAATTACATGCTTATTTTTTTAATAGAAACTATTACTATCAATTGAATAAATAATATTTAAAATAAGTTTAAATTATTTTAATTAATTAAAATCATTAAGTTTTCTTTCCTAATATTATGCTAATTCTCTTTCAAAAAATTAGCCATAAATATCACATGTTTAATTTCGGTATAAAATTAAATATCAAAACAATTCAAATAAATAATATCCAAAATTAGTTTCTAATATTTAAAATTAAAAGTGAAATCATTATTTGTTCTCTCCCAATATTTTAATTATAATTCATGAAAACTAAAAATAAATTTGACGCTTCAAAATTTTGTCTAGACATTATTTTTTTGTGTGCACGCACAATAATTTTTCGTTTTCTACGTCTATTATTTATTATTTATATCAATTATATATCTCATTAAATCCTTCAACATATTTTTTTGAGCACTATTATATATTTGTGACCAAAAGTTGGTGATTTACTTGTTTTTATTATATTTTTTATTTTATTGTGGTTATTTTGTAATAGCTTGTGAAAACTAATATGTTAAAAATATTGTATAAGATACAATATTATGCATATATATATATAGAGAGAGAGAGAGGTATTCCAAAATATTTAATGATGCTAATTCAGATTATTGATTTTTGTAGATGATCTAATAAATAAATTATTTGAACACAACTAATATATTAAGTTTTAACAAAGAGATAACTCTTAAGCAATATTTTTTAAAATTGTTCCTAGAATCAAATGCAAGTATTATATTAACAAAACATTATATTAATTTGTTCTCCAAATATTAAAAGGTATTATTTCACATTTTAAATTAAATAATTTTGGTACTAAATTTATTATAATCGTAAAAAAATAAACAAATACTTTTCAATTGAACAAAATTAAATAGAATACAGAGAAAATTGTAAACTTAATACCTTCAAGAAATAAATTTCTTGCATCGCATAAATTTTTTTACTTGTTAAAAAAAATAATAGAAAATTTGTAAAATTATAAAATATAAGTTTGAGTTCAACTTGTAACATGGAAGGTCAAGAAAAGAATAACAGGTGTGTTATTAAAGCAAGTATGCTCCACAACAAAATCAAATTGAAAAGAGAATTTCAAATTTCAAATGTTCACCAAAAGGTACTTCTTGATTCATTTAACTTTTAGGCCTCTTCACTTGTTACTTACAATAATATATTGGATTGTTTCATTGAAACAAAGTAATATTTAATAAGTATTTGAGAATATTGAAAATATTATAAAAGATAACATAATATTTTTTTATATTTTTATTTTATTTCATTTCATTTATATATGCCACACATAATACTGAAATTATTAATAGATATAGAATAGATTCATACAACTTGTTTGAAACAACAAGTAAAGTACATTTATTATGGAAAAAAAAGATTGTAGAGGTGAATAGAGCCTTTTGTGCGGAGTACTCTTCCAACCCAAATGTGCACTTATTTAGGCCCGAATATACAACGAATGAGCACAATTTCGCATTGTTACACAAGTAATATTTTTATTTAAATAAATATTTATTTTTTATAACTAAAACTAATTGTTTTATCAAATATAGATAACAAACAATATTATTATTGTAACCACTTCACATTATCACAAAAAGAGATACTTTTATATATATAAAGATTATATATGATATTTTTTAAATAAATAAGTAGTATTATTAAAAAAAAACATTTTTTGCCACCCTGAAATTGCTTTGCTTGATTTTGACACTCATTTCTAAAACAATTCCCGGTTAATCAAAATCAGCTTTATCCATTAAATTCCTAACAAAATCGTGGAATATTTTCTTACTAACAAACTCAAAAACTGAAAAACATAATGAGTTCACATATTATTATGAAAAATATAAAATCAAGTCATAAAAAACATAAAATCTATGAAATATATAAAATCCTAACATATTATAATAAATGTAAAAAAGAAATATATAAATCTATATATATATATATATAGAGTGAGAGATAAAAGCAAGACAGTTTGACAAAATTATAGAAATACCATTTTTCCGTCCAAATCTTCTTCTACAAATTCCTGCTGAAAAAGAAAAGGCAAATTTTTTTCCCATCTAAATTATTGTCATTGTTTGAGTTTACCATGAACTAATTTTTTTTTTGTGATTACCATACAAACTATTCTAAATATTGTCATTTACCATCTTACTAGTACAACTAATGACTATTTCATTTTAATTGCATCATATGATTGACATGCCATTTTATAAGGATAAAAATGGTATTTTATAAAGAATTTTAAAATTTTCACAAGTTTGAAATACATTTCTCGATCCACTACTTTAATCGAAGCTTTTAGAAAATTTATTATTTTTCCTCACAACACAGTTACTTTAATAAAAAAATGAAATTACATTTTATATAAATTATTGAATTGAAAAACTTATCGGACAAGTTACCCAAAATTTTTAATCGGTTGACAAATCCGACATAATGGTCCTTGAATAGCTAGGTCAAAATTATGATTTTTTCTTGAAATATATTTTTAATTATAATTTTTTTACCGTTGTTATTGTCAACAAATAGCGATATTTATTTGTTAAAATAATTTTGATCATTTTTTATATATTAAAAATTATATATTTAGGTGAAATATTTTATTTCCAAACATGAAAAATATACTTTATTTTTAACACAAAAAGTATGACTAATTATAGTAAATAATATTAGTAATATTGATTTGTCGATCTTATTATGGGGTGAAAAACGATTTAATTTATAAAACTCACTTTAAACATTTAATGAAATTAACAATGAATACTTCGATAATAATTGTTTTAGATGATAACTAATAAAATTTAGAATAGTTTATATGGTAATCACAAAAAAAATAGTTTATATGGTAATCACTAAAAAAATATAGTTCATATGGTAAACTCAAAAAATGACAATAGTTTAGATGGAAAAAAAAATATCGAAAAAAGAGAGAGAGAGAGACGTGCACAGCACGCGCTCTGTTATTGATGCGTATGAGAGTGGGAATCAAGCAAAAATTGTTGGCCAATCATTATTTTTATTTTATTTTTCTATATTTTTTTTCAATTTTCTCAAATTATTTTTCATAAAAACTATATCAAATTATTTTTTTTAAAATTTTTAATTTGATAAATATTGCATATATAAAAATAATTTTTAAAAAATATTATATATTTTTATTATAATTGTAATATATTTTTTATATTTAAAATATTTTTATATAAAATAAAATTGTGAGATATTTCTATGTAAAATAAAATTATATTTGATATATTATGAATTTTCTTTAAAAAAATTAGTATTTTATAAAATTATTTATTTATCATATAAAAGTAACAAAATCTCACACAACACTATAATACAACATACAATTTAATAATTATATTACTATTATATTGTTAAAATACAAATAACGCAACACAGAGGAGAAATACTAGTACATAAAAAAACACATAAATTTGTAAAAAATAAAAAATACAAAGGAAATATAAAAAATTATAACAGAACCTTAAAAGGCTTGGAAAACTTTATAAAACAGTATATAATAGAAAAATAATGAAAATAGGAATATAAAAAATAAAAATTTGAAGATATGAAATTATAAAATTATAAACTTGGGAAAAAATAAATATATAAAATTATAAATCCAGAAAATTAATGAAAAAAATATAAATAATATAATAATTACAAAAAATTGAAAATATAAAATAAAATATGTAAAAACAGTGAGTCGAGTGTATCAGATGCATTATGCACCCAACCTACAATATTATTTGTTACTTATTTACTTAAAAAAATATTATTAATTACAAATAGTAATACCTTGTACACTCGTTTCGTACGAATGAAGCCGGACAAGAAAAAGTCCCCCTTTCTCCTTACTTAACTTCTCTCCTTTTGTGCTTGCTTCCACCCGAACTCTTCTGTTTTATAGAGGCCCGAGGAGAAAATTTGATTCTAAATTCAAGTATAGAAGTGAGGTACTTATCCCGGCATACGGAAAGGAAGTAAACATAATTAATGAATTTTCTGACTTCGATTTAAGCAAATACCCATTCAATGTCCCTCATGTCTATTTCTTGTTAGTTCTTTCAGTCCCATGCACTAGAAGTTTCGAGTCAGTATTATAAATGTGTTAAATTTCTAAGTTCCAAAAGAAAAACACTTCCCTATTACTAGAGAAATTGAACAGTAATTATTACAATTAGGAGTGGCAAGTTTCAAGCTTCACTAGTCACCAAAAAAGAAAGAATCTGACGAAAATATGTGGAAGCAAGGAGAGAACAAATACCAGAGGATTACAGAATTGTTGCTTTGAGAACACAGTCTTATATACATTACCCTGAGATGAGAATTGAAAAGACAAAAAATCGTGCACAGTAAGGCAAAGGCATATCAACAAAACCATAAAGCAACTCAAGTTGCACCTACACGTCAAACAAAAATACAAATCTGATAATATCATTATGTTTAGTACCTTGATTGAGCAAAATGACAAGCAAACCAGTATAGACGAAAACTGCATTGACACAACCAACCCTAAATATACTGATAATATGGGAAAACTATAATGTTGGTTGTGCACTTCAATTAAATACATCAAATGCTTATAAAATGGGGAATCACATAACAAGACAAGTTGATATCCCACTATGCAGATTAGGCTAAAAGATTTCCATATTGAATCCTCTACCCTACATGCTCAGAAAAACAATAGATCCCATGACAGAAGCAATCACCAAATATATGAAAAGGTTGCTCTTGCATATCTAAAAATGAGATGACCAATATCACATACCTCAACAAAAAAGAATGGCAGGCTCTTTCCTTGGTCCTTGTTCTTCAGCATTTCTGCCTTGAAGCCATAGGCAATTTTTTACCAATTTATAAAGCATAAGCTCAAAACTCCCAAAGAACTAACACCATGCTAATAATGAAAGAGCATCGAGGTCAGAAAATTTTGCATCCACAGCAGAACACAAGCTCAAGATCAAATGAGAAATTGAGTATTATTCCACTTGTACAAACCAATCTTCACAGCTACTTGTAAAGTTTAACGTAGTAGGTGCATAGTCTCATCAGATGACTACAGGTCAAGATAAAAATATTAAAATATCAACAGTAATTAAGATAACATTCTGGTTGAAAAACATCAGATGTCATCCCACATTTTTAAGAAAATCTACAAGTGATAAATATAGATCCAATGCATGATGTTGAATAATTCCTCTCGTAGCATCTGGAAGAAGTTGGAGGCCTGAAAAAACAATATCAATTATAGTATCTAATCCTTATATCCCACAAGAAGATACTGTATCTTTCACTAATAGTGCACCTGCAAGAATGAGTTGTTGGGAGATATATATTTAAGGCACAGCAGATCTCATAGAAGAGATAAAGACTTTTTTTTAGACATAGTTATTTATACAGGACATACAAAACACCACACATACACAAACATCATGAAAGCTCGATAGAACATATACATGCACACACAAAGGCAAAACATGTCCACATATTGTTCTTTTCCCCTTCTAGCCATACTTGTTAGAGCATAGATTAAGGAAGTTGTCCTAAGTTAAGGAATGTTGCCGTAAATTATGTCAATCAGTAATTGACAGAAAATCAAATCCTTCCTTAAAAAGAAAAGTCCAAATTTGCCAAAAAATCGAGATTTAATCTCCTGCAATTAAGGTCCAAATCAAGCTGCAAGTTTGATTGCCCCAGCCATATATGTTGCCTAGGAATTGAAACATAACACTGCAGATAAATCTGAGACCAAAAAGCGCGCCTCCCCGGGCGCAATTGCAGAGGCGCCGCAGGCGATTAAGGCACGTGCCTTTTGTACCGCGCCCGCCTCCACTAGTATCTCTGAACGGAAACAACTAGTAACTCTGAGAAGGTAGCTAAGTGAAAAGGCTGATAGGTAGCAAAGAAGCAGTTTACTGCCTCTGAAGTTCCAGAAACCACTCATCTTAACACAACGACTGTAAGCATTGTCATCCTCATCAGCAACATACTGATTAGCATCAAGAGATCAGGTATGAACCTTTTTCACAGTAAAAATAGATCCACATTTGTATTTCTGTTAAGGGTTGATCTAGAAAAAAAATGAGACATGAGCTTATTCAAAATTATATTTTACCTATAGAACTAAGTAAAAACAAAACACTCATCAAGATAGCCTAAATCAAACAGATCAGAAAACCAACTACAATCACCTCACATGCAAGGTATTACAAATTCAGAATATTTCAAACCAAATGGAAACACCTCTCTCACATGAGATACTAAAATTAAGAATATTTCATGTCATGTAATGTATTAAAGCCTGTACGATTAATAAAAGAACAAAAATAGATGTCTCTAAACAAAAATAACAATCATACAAAAATAGCAATCACACCAGGCCAACAAAAAAGAAAATCATAATTAGTTCACAATAAAAATCTGATAATGGAATGAACACGCAAGACACAATAAAACAAGACATGGTTTTGAAACAGAAAACATTAACAAAATTTGGGCTTCCAACAACCTTCAATAAAAACTCAAATAGCTGCGAAATCAAAGATAAGTGAAACGAGGAAAAAATTATTTGATATAATAATTTCGTCTACACTAATGGAGGTGAGCAAAACAACATATGCAGAAATTTCACAAAAACAGTAACATATATGTCTCAACCTGGATAATAAAGGACAGGCTTTTCTCAGGGCCATCAGAATTATATCACTCATCAAAGAAATCTTAAACACCTTCAACAGATGCCCACTGGACACTTCCAAGAAGGAAATACATGTTTTTCATAGAGACCCCACAATTACAAAAATACAACTGTCAGAAACTACAAACAACAAGACATAAGTATCAGTATACCTGAAAAATGAGTCCCAACTAGTACAAACCAGCCCTTAGAATTGCTTTTAGAGTTTCACGTACTGTGATGTTGAATAGATCTACAAGTGATGAGAATAGATCCAGTGCATGGTGTTGAATAATTCCTCTCAAAGCATGTGGAAAAAGTTGGGATATCGCCAACTTTTATTGGTGGACACCGGTAAAAGCAATATAAACTCACATACTATTCAAATTACTGAAAAGAAATATTGAGTCCTAACACATCAGTGCCAACAGTCTTAATGGCAGTATATAGGAAATGCTCTGTTACTTGATTGTTCATCTGCATTTGGTAGATCGTTTGAAGCACAGTAAGTGAAGATGCCATTGCCTCCATTCAAAAAGTTCTCCTTCAGCTGGGGAAGCTATCAGGTAGAGTCATCCACTTGGCAGCCTCTCTCCCTCCCTTTTTTTTTCTTTAGTTTGGAGGGGTGGCTGGGAGTATGTTCTTGAGCTTCAAGCCTATATTTAGGCTTGTGTCGATGATTTAATATTTATGCTAATTAGGGCGTAGATTTTAGTAAATCATAAAATGTAATTGTTTTAACTGATCTGTCTTTCTATGGAGTCAATTACTGCATCTATTCCTTCTATCCCACAAAAAGTTGCTATCCCTTCCAGTAATAATACACCTGCAAGACAGAGTTGTTGGGAGATATATAAAATGAGAAATTTGAATACTGATCTAAATGATGCACTACTTGAGAGGCGCTCACCCTCAGCACCCAGAAGATATTTCCTGTCAGGTATTACAACAATAAAAAGACAATGTGAGTGGTTGCTTTCTTTGTTCAGATTTGTAGCAGCAACTTTCCAATTTGCAGAACCTATTGAGCGAAATGACACAAGCAACCCTAAACATACTGATTCACAATGGGGAATCTAGGAAGTTGGTAGTGCGCTTCACTTAAATACATCAGCTGATAGAATCACATAAAAAATACAAGTTTGTTATCCCACTATGCAGGATAGGCTAAAAGATTTCCATATTGAATCCTCTACCCTACAAGTTCAGAGAAACAATAGATCCCCTGATAGAAGCAATCACAAAAAATTGTATATATTGCAGAGTCAATGACCAGAAAGAAACACAAGAACGTCACCCATTGGCTCCTGGAAAGATAAAAAAATAAAGAACTTTCAATTAACATCCATTATTCAGATTTTCCCACTAACTAAAGGGAAGAGTGACATTTGAATCATTGGTGGGTGAGGTTGAATCTTTCTTTATTCATAATGGAACAAAAACCATTTATGGCAACCTATTCCATGGAACATATCTGACAATCCAGCCAAACCATCAATGATGAAAAATCACAAAATATAAACTTACAGGGACAAAAGACAGTTGGCAATATTGTACATCCTACTTTCTCCCTTGGTGCGTCTCACCAAGTCTAACTTTGTAGAGATATTCACCCAAGTTACTAAGCCGGCGATCAGACAGAAAGTATGGGCAAATTTACCCTACAATAAGTGTAAGACCATCTATAAAATCAATAGGACTTCATGCAGTGGCTCTTTTAAAGCAAAATGTAAAACATGGGAGTTATAACGTTACCAACTTCCACTCATCATTAATCACAGGAAATGCTCTCTTTTTGTCATAAAATCACCAACCATATACATCCGTTCTCGTGTCTGCAAGTGACAAAGATACACAATCACATGGAACCAACTACAATCACCTCACATGCAAGGTATTACAAATTAAGAATATTTCAAACCAAATGGAAACACATCTCTCACATGAGATACTAAAATTAAGAATATTTCATGTCATGTAATGTATTAAAGCCTTAATAAAAGAACAAATATAGATGTCCCTAAACAAAAATAACAATCATGCACAAACAAACATCACACCAGCCTAACAAAAAGAAAATCATAATTAGCATTAACCATGATGATGATCTGGTAAAAATACTATTTTTCTATTTCCAGCCAGGTATCATTATTACACATTCATGATAACTCTTAGTCCCTCAGTCAATGAAACATGAAGAAAACAATATCCACTTTAAAATGGCACAAAAATGACAAAAGATAGATTGAATATCCCAAATAAGCTACAAATCTAATTACTCCTTCATGTCTATTTGGCTGATGTTTCTCCTTCAAAGCTCTCCATAACTAAAATAAGCAGCAAGATTTAGGGTAGTATCTTTTCCCAATAATTGAGTATAGCAAGGGCAAACCTAGTGCAAAGCTCAAAAAATGCAGCACTCATTTAACATGTTAAGGATTCAATTTGTGGAATGAGCAAAATGCTCCATCCTTGGTGCAAATAAGTCGGTAAATCTTTCTACCAAATTTAAAATAAAACATAAACAATCATTTTTTTCCTTTATGGAAACAACAAAATTTTATTATATGAAACATAAGCAATCATGACATTCTAGGATTGACTAGATAGAGAGTACCTGTTGTTATGTCATTTGAAGGAAACCAAAGATATAATAGACTAATTATTTCACATTGGAATCATCAAAATCTGATAATGGAATGAACATGCAAGACACAATAAAACAAAACATGATTTTGAAATAGAGAACCTTAACAAAATTTAGGCTTCCAACATCCTTCAATAAAAACTCAAATAGATGTGGAATCAAAGATAAGTAAAATAAAGAATAAACTAGTTGATGTAATAATTCGGCCTACTCCAAGAGAGGTGAGCAAAAAAAACATATGCAGAAATTTCACAAAAACAGTAACATACATGTCTTAACCTGGATAACTAACAAAGGACTCAAGGCTTTTCTTAGTGCCAACAGAATCATCACTCATCAAAAGAATCTTAAACACCTTCAACAGATGCCCACCGAGGCACTTCCAGGGAGGAAAGAAATGTTTTTCAAAGCGACCCCACAATTACAGAGATACATCATACTTTCAGAAAATACAAACAACATGAACATGTATAATAAGTATCAGCATAACCAGGAAACTTTTGATCAGTCTACCTAAAAAATGAGTCTTGAATTATACAAATTCAGCCTTCACAACTGCTTTTAGAGTTTCACGTACTATGATGTTGAATAGATCTACAAATGATAAGAATGGATCTAGTGCATGATATTGAATTAGTCCTAGCATCTAGAAGAAGTTGGGATAAATCCAATGTAAATCCAAAAAGGAAAATGAGAAATTTGAATCCTGATCTAAATGATGCACTACTTGAGGAATAACTGTGATCAGTGATATTACCCTAGCATTTGACAGTGACTTATTAATATTTGCAGCTTCTTTCAGGCGGTCACCCTTGGAGCACCTGAAGACTTTTTCCTGTCAGGGATTACAACCATAAAAACAATGTAAGTTAGGGTGCTATTCCATTCTTATATCGGAAATAAGCTAAAATGGTTTGATACCTTTCAGAACCAGCAAGATCAACAAGAGTCAGCCTGGCAAAGTGCAATTTAGAACTGGAATCCTTTTCCCACCTACTTTCAATCACATGTAAGAACACAGTGTAAACATCTGCTTTCTTTGTTCATATTTGTAGCAGCAACTTCCCAATTTGCAGAACCCTATTGCATAATCTTGAAAATTAATGCACAGTGAAATGCGTTAGAAGAATTAGGATATGCATGATTCAAGGTGGATTATAATAAGCAAAAATATGAAAAACATTAAAACATCAGTCACCTGAACCAAAAGATGTACAATGTCTCCCGCAATTTGGTCCTCAAATTCTGACAGAGTTTCAACGTACAAGCCCTTTTTTCGTATCCTCATATTAATTCTAGGCAAAAACAACAAGTATAAGAGAACATACTCTATCGGTTAGATATTTCATGAGGCAAATGCACAGGATAGAAAGTGGAAGTACCATCAAATTTGGGGATGCAGGATAAAGAAGATCAGTAATTTGTTCGTTATATATATCAAGAAAAGACCAGTAGTACTTTAACTGCTCATCCCATCTGCTTTCATCTTCCTGTAATGATGAAATTATTTCTTGTTAAGTGCTTCTATGAGGAAGCAGTTTACATAACAGAAAGTTAAAGGAAGAGAATCAGGAGTTACTGCTCTATTTTTGCAAACAAGAGTTCAAGTACGTGAGGTGTCATTCCATGGTTCGGACTATGCCTGACTTCCCCAGCTTGTCAATCCTCCGAGCATTATAAGTCATCCCACTATCCCCATCTACATTTTCAAATGCTAAATTATAGCAGTAACGTTAAGTAAATCACCACCATAAGGGATACTTATGATATTTTTGTGAAGATAAATGACAGTGATGATAAACTATTAATTTAGTGTAATAGATATAATAAACTTCATGCCACAACACATTTTCGCAAGAAAGTGCATGATAAGGCAAAGGCAATATAAACAAGACATGAAAAGACCCAGGTCGGGCAACAACACATCAACAAAATTCAAGATCCTACGATTAAATCAGAAAATTATAGCATCAATTTCAAGAATCATTAATATACTAGAAATTTGAGGCTTCATTTGTCTTTCTTATATTAAACAAGCTACCAATAGAAATTTCCCATTGTCTGAATCAAGAAGAAATAATATCATGTACTGATTGTCTAAACGGAATAAAACAAATTTTTACAAAAATATAAACAAGATCAGGCAGCATGCATTACCTGTTTACAGGACACCATGATAATTCCCTCAAATTCTTTTGGTAGCATATTTGTTGGAATTCCTATGAAAGAATCCCTCCGCGACAATCATCCTTACCTTTGTTTAGTGTGTCTACATCAATGACTGGGCTGAACGACAATGAACAATTCACTTTTTCACGTTCGATGGGAGACAGCTCCTCCTTTTCAACTAAGAAATTACAAAGTTTTATTCTAAATAAGTTCAGACCAATTTTTATTCTGCTAAATTATATGAAAGTAGTTTGACCTTCAACAATTGATTCTGATGCTTCAATCCAATGACTTTTCATGAGGAGTCTTCATTAATGATAGCCTGTATCATGAAGAATAAGTTTAGAGGGGCAGGTCAACATATATGCTTCCCCAAGTTAAAAATAAGGAAGTTGGAAAATAAAAATATATTGCCTACAAGATGGAGGGGCTGATGTTAGCTATTATCATGGTTTTTGAGTTTCCACCAAAAAAGTCCTGTTTATCAAATTTCATTTGAACAGCTATAAACAAAAAAATTCTAGACAATATGTAGAAATAACAAATTAATAATTCACCTGAAGAAGAAATGTCAATCTTGAATCTCTACCAGGAACATGTCTTGGTTTTCCATGTGCTACATCCACTAAGACCATAATTACATGACTGTGAAAACAAGAAATGGTAGATAACAATGTAAATCCAAAAGGAAAATGAGAAATTGGAATCCTGCTCTAAACGATGCACTATTTAAGCAATAAATGTGATCAGTGATATTACCCTTGTGTGTTCACAGTGATTATTTAATATCAGTTTTTTTCAGGCGCTCAACGTCAGCATCAGAAGACATTTTGCCTGTAAGGGATTAAACAATAGAAACAATGCAAGTTAGTGTGAAATTTCATTCATGTGTCAGAAATAAGCTAAAATGGTTTCAGAACGGATGTTAGTACTTTCAATCTCACAAGTAAACACACAGTGTGAACGGATGCTTTCTATTGTAGCAACAACTTTCCTATTTGCAGAACCCTAAAGGATAATCTTCAAAGTTGATGCACGGCGACATGCTTTAGAAGAATGCATGAGAATGAGGATATGCATGGTTCAAGGTGGATTATACTTGAGAAAATATATGAAAATCAGTCAACTGAACCAAAAGATCTATAATGTCTCCCACAGTTTGTATCCTCACATAACATATAGACAAAAACAAAAAAATATGAGAGAACATACTCTATTGATTAGATGATTCATGAGGCAAATGGACAGGATAGAAAGCGGAACCATCAAATTTGTGGATGTTGGATCAAGAACATCGGTAGTTTGTTCGTTATATATGTCAAACATAAATCGAGTCTTAGGTTGCCCCATCCATGTGATGCTTTGTGCACTATCTTGCTTCAAGCATCTACTGAAACCTTAATTACTTTTCTCCAAGTTATTCAGTGCGCGTATCTGAATTTAAAGGTAAAAAACTGAAAATCGGATGATAAGATAACATTCAGTTATAAAGCTCACTGCAGGTCCTGTTGAGTCATTCTTCCTTAAAAACTACCTTACTTTATCCCATGAGAATCTTCTATAAGCAGCTGATTTGTAGCGTCAATATAATCTTTGACCAGAAAGAAATATAAGAACATCACCCATTGGCTCCTGGAAAGATAAAAAAATAAAGAACTTACAATTAACATCCATTATAGCAGAAAAGTTAAGTAAATCACCACAATAAAGGATACTTATGCCATTGTTTAACTAACACTCCATCAGCCAGGAGCGCCACTATCTATTTTATGTTTGGACTCGCTGATCCATCTTTCATGGAGTTAATTACTGCATCCATTCCTTTATCCCACAAGAAGTTACTATCCCTTAGTTGTTCGGAAATTCATCCATTTTCAGCATAACAAGAGCAATATTTTAGAGAATGGCAATGGTGTAGAACTTAAAAGTTAAAAAACCATTCCACAACACATCTTCTTCAACATTAAAATCATCAAATATGGCATAGCAAAACATAGAAATTTAGAAGAGAAAAACAGTACAATATTGCATATGTGATACAACTCCTATTCAGATTTCCCCCCCAACCAGAGAGAAGAGTGACATTTGAATCATTGGTGGGTGAGGTTGAATCTTTCGTTGTTCATAATGGAACAAAAACCATTATGGCAGCCTATTCCATGGAACATATCTGACGACCAAGCCAAACCATCAATGATGAAAAACCACAAAATATAAACTTACAAGGACAATAGACTGTTTGCAATATTGTACATCCTACTTTCTCTCTTGGTGCGTCTCACCAAGTCTAACTTTGTAGATATTCACACAAGTTACTATGCCAGAGATCAGACAGAAAATATGGGCAAATTTACCCTACAATGGGTGTAAGACCATCTATAAAATCAGTTATACTTCATGCAGTGGCTCTTTTAAAGGAAAATGTAAAACATGGAACACATAACCTTACCAACTTCGACTCATCATTATCACAGGATTCTTTTCTGAGCAAGAGTCTCCAAAGCTGTGACTAAAGAAAATGTTTAATTGAAATAGTAACCAGATAAAGACATTTTTACTGCAAATAAAGGTCAGCGATACCTTCATCCACAGTAGTTGTAAGGTTTTATTACAAGCATATGCTCTCTTTTTGTCATAAAATCACCAACCATATACATACGTTCTCGTGTCTGCAAGTGACTAAGATACACAATCACATGGAAGAAGACTACATAACAGTTCCATTTATGTACGTGCAAGTAATTTAAGATATAGAGTTTAGTCAATGAAGTCATCTCTGTATACCTCTCCATCATTTGGAGAAAGAAATCATAAATGTTTTGAAACAGGACCTATCATGCATAGAAGACCATTTGAAAAGTGAAGCCAGCCGTTGGTAGGATCATGATTTGGATTTAAATGCACAAAGTATGAATGTCGAGGCGGTGATTACTTACATGCATAAAATTGGTGATGCCATTCGAGCCAGGCGAACGCTAGGGCGTCGGACCATGGAAACTCACTCAAAAAACTGATATCGGTGACCTCATCGGCACGACCTAGTAATATCGAGTCCATGAGCGGGAGGAAAATGAAAAATTAAGAAAACAGCGTGAAATATATATATAGAGAGAAAGGCAACGGTAAATTTTATGCCTCGGCGTGCGGTGAAAGCAGGAGTAAAGGTCGGTGGGGCGCCATTGCCTTTTATATATGCATTGAAATTGGAAAGTATACAGATATTGTGATATGTACAGTGTGAATACGGGAATTCCACCGCCTTCCTTCTACATCTCTGCAATATATGGAAATAAATTGAAAATATTGGTGATATATGTACGAGTTCTGTAACGCACGCGTGATCGCGTTTCCTTTTCCGAAATTATATTCCCCAACGGTCTTTTTCCTTTTTTAAGTTTATTTCTTTATTAATTGTGTTATTTTTTCCTTTTTAATTTTATTTTATTGCCTATATTAATGTATTTTTTTTTTTATCTCTTCTCCCCTTCTCCAAGCAATTTTTTCTTAACAATTTTATTTATTATTTTTTCCCTTTTTTAATTTTATTGCCTTTATTAATGTATTTTTCTTACCTCTTCTCCAAGACATTTCTTATTTCAATTTTATTTATTAATTTTTTTTTATTGCCTTCACGATATTTCTTTTATAATCTTATTCCCAATAAATGCAAAAAATATTTTATTTCCATTGATCAATTAAATGCACTTACCATACAACTACAGATATCCATAAATACTTTATTAAAATAACTCTAAATTGACTTCTCAATTTACATCATTAGTGCAATCGAAGCAAAATAAGAGACATTTAGTATAGTTTAGAATATTTCATCAAATGTTTAATGCAAATTCAGAATATAACATTATAATGTAATAATAATTAAATAAAACAGAATAAAAAAGTTTGTGAGATTTTTATAATTAAATAAAAGATGATAACATAACTTATGAAATTACAATATGCAAGCTTAATTTCAACTCTAAAATTAGACATTTTATTATAACGGCATGGAAGGTCGAACTCGAATAGAATAATAACTTGATTTATTAAAGCAAGTATGCTTTCACAACAAAATAAATTTGAAAAGGAAATTTTAAAATTTAAATACATAGTCTTCACAGGGCGGTCTTCTTTTTTATTTTTTTATATATTATAATAATAATAATTTTGGTCTTCTTCTTTTAAGTCATCATCATTTCCTAATTTTACCAATATATAAATTGATTTAATTAAACGAGTGACACTATTAATAGTTAAAAGTAACACTAACGTGAAAATAAGTAATAATTTGAGGTAACAAGTAATATTATTAAATGTTAAAATCAATAATGTTGTAGTAACCATTTATCTCTTTCTATTGCATGTATTATTTTTACCACACGTCATTATGAGATTTTTTTCTTATTTTTATATTTTTTATTTCAATATTTAATTAAATTCTCCCTTCTTTAAACACGTGTATTCATGTTCCAATGACCAGTTTTTCACTCTTTTTTATTTTTTACTAAAATTTAAAAGTTTAAATAATTTTTTTTGTTTAAAATTCATTTTTGACATATAATATATAAAAAAAAATTTGTGATCTTTAACTTGACACAAATATTGTATATACTAAAATAAATAACTATATATTTAGGATGAAATGAATTATTTGTTTTTTTTATATATGCATCGATTTTGAATAAATAAGATATTAATTTTTATATGCATTTGAGATAAAAATATAAAATAAATATTTGTTATAACAATTATATATTATTCTATTTATTATATATAATATTATAATTTATTGTTCTATCTTATAATATTTGTATTGAGTTTAGGGACACTTTAAAATTCAACTCAAAATGTCGTGAAATTTATTATTTATTAAAAATAATTTAAAAAAATTGACAATGCAATATAACATAAAAAACTAAATTTCAAATCAAATAATATTTATATAAATATAACTGATATAAATGATTATTATGTGAATTTTTATTGTGATAATAAAAATAATTTTATTACATATTATTAATATAATAAAATATATTTTATTCTGTGTATTACATGGACGGGCATATAGTTAACACAAAAGTGATACTTTTATAGAAAAAATATGTATTATTTATAATTAAACATGTAATACTATAAAATGCAAAAAGTAATAACTTTATAAAAACAAATAATATATTTTAGATAAATCAAGTAATACTATTAAATGTTAAAATTAATAATATTTAAGCAAACAATAATCTTTTTTCATTAGCACAAAAGTAATTTTTTTTTTTTTTTTAAACAGACAATACTTGTTAGATAAACAAGTAACATCTTTAAATTAAATAAATAATACTACACCTATTATGTGACTACAAAATTTTTTGTGTGATAAATAATATCATATGTGTATATAAACAAATAAGTAATATATCGATAAAATAAGATATATAGTAACTCATTTATGCAGATTTTACTAAGATTTATAAGCAAGAGTATAGAAATGAAGATCTGAAATAATAGTAGGATAAGTTGATTTCAATAAATGTATATATTTTACTTTCGGTGTACCATTTGCATGTTTTATTGAGTTGAGATAAAATAAAATTTAATAAGTGTTTCTAAATAATAAAAATATTATGAAGAAAAATATAATATTATTGATTAGAACTGCTGCTTTATTTTATCCACATATACTAAATATATAAAGCAGTGGACAATTAAATCACTTAACTTTTTATAACAAACAAATTTATCCAACAACAATAAATATAAGCCACATCAGAAAGAACATAAATTCTCTGTCTCTCTCTCTCTCTCTAAGTAAATAAAGAATTATTTTCCATACAATAATGAATGACACTCATTACGGCATCATAGAGAATTCTAATGCATTCATATAAGACATTTGACGTCAATTTTTGTTCTTTAGAATACTCCAATTTCTACATCAATTTAAAATTTTTGAAATTTTTGCACTAATTTTAGCGCAGATTTTTTATTGTGCTACTTTTTTTCCTTTTCCTTTTCATTTTTATATGATTATATATTTTTTAATATTTAATATTGTAATTTTTTTATCTCAATTATTCAAACTGAAATTAAATCAAGTTTTTAAAAATCATATGATGTGTAATTTAAATAATAATAAAAATATAATTTAAATAAGTATATGAGATTTTAAATATTATATACAAATTTAAATAGAATTGCATAACATTACCCGACATTCAATTTTACATATATATTTTTTGAATATGATAGTTTAAGAATATAAGTAAAATAAATATTATCTCAAAATTTAATATTAAATAAAATTACATATATAATGTTTTTAACAAATATTTAGTAATAAAAATAAATATTAAAAATAAAGAAAATATAGATTATTGTGTAATATTATTTTTTAGTGGAGAAAGTAGTGCAAACTGTTGGAAAAAGTATGTAAATTTTACGTTAAAGTAATGTATAATTTGCACTAGAGTAATAAACATTGCTGGAGATGGTCTAAATATCCATTGAATATTAAACTACTTTTGCCTTTCTCTAATAGGAAAACCATAAACAACGTTGTTGATTTTGATAGCAAGTTAGTAACATAATTCAAATAGAATATAGTTTTGCCTGTACTATTGATGAAGCACTTTGTTCGTACTATTATAGCACTTAATGAGTAATATAATCCCACTACCACTAGATCAACAAGTGGATAAGGCCAATTATTGAGCCTACTCATTAGTTATATTAATAATATGTAATTGTATGGTAATTTGAAAGGGCAAACATCACATTCCAAGGATGTGTTTACTTTTCTAGTTAGGATTGAACATGATATGACAGAAAATGTGATTAAATTTGGGATAGAGATATTTTGAAATTTTTATTCTACGTTTACTTCGTAGGATAATATTATGATAATTAAAGATAATTTTATACTATCCAACGTTTACTTCCTGAGATTAGGTCGGATAATGCAGAAATTACAAAATTGCCCTTAATATATGAGGATAGTTTTGTAATTATGAATGTGCACAAGGGTAAAACTGTCAATTTCCATTTCTTATCCCATGGGATAATTTTTATCCTATGGGTTGAGAAGGGATTACAATCCGCCCACTTATCCCGAATTCTGTCATTTATCCTGGGTTCATAGGATTGACCCGAAAAATATCCTACAAAGTAAACGCTGAATTAGCCTGGACTATTTTCTCTAATCCAGATTTATCAGGTGAAGTAATCAGGCCCTAAGGGCCATATTTACCTTTATATTTTTTTTATAACACCCAAATTTAACTCTAATTTGTAAATAGTATCATTTTACGTGAAATTAAGGTATATTAAACATAGTACTTTTGCCCTAATAGTAGTTGAAACTCAAGAGAACTTTTGCATTTTTCCCACAATAATTAACCATGTTTCGGTTACCATTCTGCAATTGCTATTGGAATGAAATATTTTGATCATTTCATAGTATTTCGGTATTTTATTTTGGATTGTTTTGAATTTTATAATTTTTTATTATATTGTATAAGTTATAAAATGCATAAGATTACATTAAAACAAAGTATTCAAGTAATCTAATTTTAAAGAAATACTATATATTATACATTGTGATTTTTAATAAATATAGTATTACATATTCATCACAGAAAAATTAAGATAGGATTATTTTTTTTTCTATTTTCAAACCTCAGATTAATGCCTCCTTCATTTTGTCATTTTTGGTTGTTCGATCACTTTGACATATACCATTTCGGAGTGGAATAAGAAAAATCACTTTATTTTCCAATTTATTAAAATGCAAATCATTTTTTGTTTGTAATCCGTTTATAATATATCAAATTAATTATTTTTTCATAATCTTTTATTTAACACCCATGTCGTATCTATTAAAATGAGATATCAGATTTGGAAAATACAATTATTTTTAATTAATTATTTAGATATTTATTGTGCATTGAATTATTTGTATTGAATTTGAATTACAAAAATTATTCTGTTTTTAATAATATTTATTAAATAATTTAATTTTTAATACATTTATCAATTATTATAGACACAAGCTCTCGACAAACAAACTCTCTAATATTAATTTACTTTAAATTATATTATATTTATTATTTTATACTTTTAAATATATTATAAATCATACGTTGCTCAACGAGTTAATACTAGTTGAGCATGGATAATGCTCATTGTCAAGGAAATAGAAATAAACCTAACAAGGCATCCCTTACCTTGAAGTTCCACCAAGCAAGTTGCCTAATAAACGGATAAGGCCAATTATTGAGCTTAATCATTAGTATTACTAATAATATTTAACTCATTGTAAGTTGTAAAGGGCAAAACTTCAAAGGTCAATTTTACCTTTATATATATTTCTTATAATACCAAAAACTTAACCCTAATTTGTTAATAGCATCTTTTTATATAAAACTTTAATAAATTTAACATTGTAATTTTATCCTAATAAAAAATTATTTTACATACTTTTTAGTATTACCATTCAAATGATTTATAATAACATATTAGGACTAATTTTCTTATATAAAAAATTTGTGTACAATTTTATATTTGACCACATCTTTAAATATATATATATCCCTAAAATAACTATATGAAGACAAAATATAAAGAATCTTCTTAACCTTAATATTCAAGAACTTCTAAATGCAAATAGTCATGCCTTAATATATATATATATATATTAACTTTTTTCAATGGAACATAAGATTTGAGTATGCTATTAAAAATTATTTCTTAAAATACTCATCATAAAGGTCATTAACTTTTTAATCTTATATATGTTATTCTTGAAAGGATGGGTCCACCGGTCCACCTCACTTGGTCGTCACACCAGATTCGGTTTGATTTTGCAGAAGAAGGGAATACTACCAAGGGAGATAACATTAACATCACTATAAATAAACCAATGGTTTGGTACAATAAAAATATTTAATTGATTGGGACAAGAACATTTTGATCCAAATATTTAATTTAGGGCCTGAGTGTTGCATATTAAGGTTTAGAAAATGTTTGTGGCCATAGTTGAAACTCGAGGGAACTTTTGTAATTTTTTTAAAGTAATTAATTTCGTGTCGGGTTTTAAATTTTTTATTGAAACAAAATATTTTAATATTCGAATATTTTGTTGTTTCATGTTTCAAATTTTATATATTTATATAGTTTATATTTGTTATTTTGTGTAAGACTATGGATGAAACATAATGACCAATAATTTGTTTCATTTTTTTTAAAAAAATTAACAAAATATATCGATTATATTAAGAACCATGTATTTTCCTCTAACAGCACGACTACTAATAACAATTATAATGATCATTATCAAGGAAATAGAAATAAACCCACAGGGCTTTCCTTATCTAGAAGCTCCACCAAGCAAATTGCTCAATAATTTATTATATTTTATGGGAAAATAAAGTAACTTTATGTCCCTTGGAAGTTCAAAAGGCCATATATATAGATTATAATAGTCGTATGCAATCCATTGGAGCATATCCATACATGCATTATTTATAAGAGGGGGAGGACGTGGAAAAAGAGAAGAAAAAAGCAACACACAAGTAGAAGAAACAAGAGAGCAAAGCTGCCAACACACACAACGAGAGGAAGTGAGAGAGAGAGAGAGAGAGAGAGAGACAATCTGCTTGAAACAATGGTTATTCAGAGGCTTGAAATATGCGTGGGATTGCTGAAGATGGTGGTGGAGTTTGCGATTGTCTTTGTTGAAGCAGTTGGCTCTGTTATTGAACAAGGCAACAATCCTGCAAATCCTAACTACGCTGTTCCAGTTCCATATGTTGGTATTCTTCCTTAAATTTTGTCCTTCCCATTTCAGAGAGAGAAGGAGGAGAGAGGATTCCGTGTACAGTTCGGGGGGAGTTGTGCATTTTTTTTCTTTATTTTTTAGTTCAAGAATCAAGGTGGGTTACTGATATATACAATTTTCTTTCTTCAGTAAAGTATCAGCAGTTTTGTTAGTGAAATTCAATTCTGAATTTGAGACTTTTTGGTGATAAGAGCTGTTGTATTACTACATGAGATCAATTGAGGGTTCAGATTTCTGGGAAGTCAATGTTGTTTTCTGGGCATCAACAAATTTTTTTTTTCTTTCTTGGTGAAAGCTTTTCAGACTAAGTTCCTAGGATCTAGCACGGTGAAAATTTCTAATTTCATTACAGTTTAAGTTTCGTTAATTTTTTAAACCATTTTGTGTTTAGACCTTGGTTTTGATTAATATGATAGTATATAAATTTTACTGGTACAAATTGGTACAAACAGATTAATAAAATATACAAATTTACTAAAAGATTAATTTTCTATTATAGCAAAATGAATCTTTTCTTTTCCTATAGTGAAACAGATATTGCATATTTAGCATCAAATCAGAGTATTAATCACTCGACTAATTATTACTCTCCTCATACCAAAATACAATAAAATATTGTCTTGGAAAAGTGATATTTTAATACTTAGCGTCTCATTTAGCTTGTGAACATGAAATTTTGATTTTTTATTTTTATTATACAAGCAAGTTATATTTAATTTTATTAATCTAAGAAAAATATTAAATTTTTTCTTCCACAAATAAATTAGAATGGTTGAATAAGTTTAATTATTAAATAAGATATTACATAAATATAAATTTATAATCTTTAAAAATTTAACATACTCTTATAAAATATAATTTTTCTATGAATGAAGGGAGAATTGTTTTATATATTTATTTCATTAGTAATTAGTTAAACAGGCATAATATATTGTCCGGCTTCCGAGAAACACGACGTAGAACAGTTAACACGGCAAGAATTGTCTCTGCATTGATATTTAATTAGTTTTGAGAAGATTCGATCGCATGGCTAAATTATTTGCTGCAATTTGATAAAGCCCTATTAAATAATATATATATATATAATAGTAAATATAAATTATGAATAATTGAGCCTAACTTAATCAAGTTTGATGAGATTTCACTTTCAAAAGTATATCCATTTGCATATCCATATGCTGAGACACATAAAGAGTCTAGCTGCAATAATCAATTATATGGTAGTTATTAAATCAATGATATGTAAATTTTAATAACATGAAATTTATTTAAAAAATATTTACAATATTCATATTCATCTAAATCTACTTAGTAATATTCATGGTATACTAATGTTTTAAAAATCAAAACAATTAAAATTATAATGTTAAATGGAGATACATAAAAATAAAATCATAATTTATTAGAAAAGAATATATAAATGCAAATCAGTCATTAATTTCAGGCCCACAAGTTGCCAGCCCAATATCAGGTCCATTGAGGTTCTTTGTGAAGGGTTCATAAATTTATTGTTGGATAATTTCGTTTATTATAAACAACTTAGTGATGTTCCCTACTTTATATATATACTATATATAAGATAAAATGAAGTAAAATGTATGCAAGGAATTCTAATCAATAATTTCATATTTTTCTTTATTATATTTCATTATTCAGAAACACTTATTAAATATATTTTTATCTAAATAAAACATTCAAATTGCACATCGAAAATAAAACATATACACTAATGAAAATTATTCTACTATTATCTGTGATCTTCGTTTCTATACTTTTGTTTGTAAATTTTAGCATGATTTTATTGCAAAAATTATTTACTTTGTATCTTATTTTATCAATTTATTGCTCATTTGTATATATATGGATATAATATTATATGTATCACAAAAAGACTTTTGTAGTCACGCGTCGGATATAATGTTATTTATTTAACTTAAAGATGTAAATTGTTTAGCAAACAAGTATTACGTGTTTTTCATACAAAATATTATTTTTCTGCTAATAAAAAATAATTATTTTTTACTTAAATATTATTAATTTAACCTTTAATAGTATTATCTGGATTATCTAAAAAATTATTTGTTTCTATGAAGTTGATATTTTTGCATTTAATAATATTATGTGTTTAATTAAAAAATATTGTATATTTTTTTATAAAAATATTAATTTTGTATTAATGAAATGTGATTAATGCACTTTTTGTTGTTAAAGCATAATTGTTTTAATAATGCAATATATTATACCATTCGAGTTTAACCTTCCATGCTGTCATAATAAAAGGTCTAAGAATTTAGTTGAACTTAAGCTTACATAGTGTAATTTCATTTTTTATTTAATTATAAAAATCTCACAAACTTTTTATTCTGTTTTATTTAATTATTATTACATTATAATGTTATATTCTGAATTTGCATTAAACATTTAATGTTATATTCTGAAATATAATAAATATCTTTGATTGCACTAATGATATAAATTGAGAAGTCAATTTATGGTTATTTTAATAAAATATTTATGGATATTTGTAGCTGTATGGTAAGTGTTTTTAATTGATCAACGGAAGGGAAATATTATTTACATTTATTGGGAACAAAATTATAAAAGGAATATCGTGGAGAAGGGGGAGGGAATAATACAATTCATAAAATAAAAAGAAGAAAGTTCTTGGAGAAGCAGTAAAGAAAATACATTAATAAAGGCAATACAATTAAAAAAGGAAAAAAGTAATAAATAAAATTAGAAAAGGCAATGTCTTGGAGAAGAGGTAAAGAAAATATATTAATAAAACAATAAAAATTAGAAAAGGAAAAAAATAAAACAATTATATAATTATGACTTTTTAATGAATAATTATGTTACATTTGTGTATTTATTGTAAGTTGGAGTATTTAGGTGGCATAAAAAAATAATACATTATAAAATAATATTTTATTAGATAATTTACACTTCTTTATTTTCTGAAAAATTTAATTTACTATTTATCTAATTTTAACTTATTATAAATAAATATATAACACGTGCTGATAGGAAAGTTCTAGCAGTAGTACTACTACTAATAATAAATATTTTTTATTATAATTTTTAATCCTTATTCATTAAAATGAGATCAATTAATTAATAAAAAAGCATTTGCCATATATAACCGATATTTTCAATTTATTTTATGCGTAGAGTTTTTTATTTTTTATAAATGCACCGTTTATATGTATCATATCTCAGAACGGTAATTTCCATATATGGTAGTGATGTAGAAGGAAGGCCGTGTAATTTCTGCATTCACACTTATATATATCACAATATCTATATACCTTCCAATTTCAATGCATATATAAAAGGCAATGACGCCTAATAATTGTCGTCCAAGCCCCACCAACCTTTACTCCTGCTTTCACCGCACGCTATGGCCAAAATTTTACCGTTACTTCTCTCTATATATATCTCACGACTGTTTTCTTTATTTTTCATTTCCCTCACTCTCATGGATTCAATATTAGTTGTTCGAGCAGATGAAGTCACCGGAATCAGTTTTTTGAGTTCCGATGGTTAGCGTTCGCCTCCAATGGCATCACCAATTCTATGCATGTAAGTAATCACCGCCTCGACATTCATATTTTGTGCATTTAAATCCAAATCATGGTCCTACCAATGGCTTGCTTCACTTCTCTAGTGGTCTTCTGATGCATCACTTGAATAAGTAGATAGGTCTGTTTCGAGACATTTATGATTTGTTTCTCCAAATGATGGGGAGGTATATAGAGATGACTTCATTGATTAAAATCTATATCTTAAATTCTTTGGATGTATGTAAATGGAACTCTTATGTAGTCTTCTTCCATGTGATTATTGTGTATATTTGTCACTTGCAGACACGAGAACGGATGTATTTGGTTGGTGATTTTATGACAAAAAGAGAGCATTTGCTTGTAGTAAAACCTACAACTATTGTGGATGAAGGTATTGCTGACCTTTATTTGCCGTAAAAATGTCTTTATCTGTTTACTCTTTCAATGAAACATTTTCTTTAGTCACAGCTTTGGAGACTCTTGCTCAGAAAAGAATCACTGGATTTCCTGTGATAAATGATGAGTGGAAGTTGGTAGCGTTATAAGTCCCATGTTTTACATTTTGCTTTAAAAGAGCCACTGCATGAAGTCTGACAGATATGCATAAAGAGTGTTTTTTTTTTTAATTTTTAATTTTTTATCTACAGGAGACACTTTAGGATGGTTGGTTTGCCCATGGTGGAGAATTGCATATCTGGATACAATAGTTGTAGTTGCATGTTTGCTTATGGCAGGTAAACCCAACAAACCGTTCAGACTTTTTTTTTTTTCTTTCTTTTGTTCCTTTGTGTGAATATTTATGGTTACGATTGTATGCATAGTTATTAGATATAATTTTGATTTTGTTATCTTATATAATTCTTTGAACTTTAGATTGAGGTTGAACTTTTTTCTTTTCTTTTCTGTATATTAGTGTCTCCAAAATATTTTACTTGGCATACCCATTGCAGAAAATACATTCTTGCAATTTTTTGTGCTGTTTCATTGGTGCAGATAAATGAAGTATTGTGGGGCATGTGAATTTTCTTTTCACTTATTTGTGTGGTCTATATCTTATGATTATTTAGACCTAAAATGTGTTTGTTTTACTTGGCTTAAAGTTTCACCATAATGATTCTCTTCCTAGATTTCTATGATTTTGAGCTTATGTATTTCAACTGTGTTTGTGAATTATTATGGATCCTCTGCTTATGGTTGAACTGAATCAAATACAGTTTACTTCAATGTTCAATTTTTGTGAATGTTGTATTTGAAAATGTTGACGGGTAGCGGGAAGGCTTATACAATGCTTGGAGAGATTGACAAGCTGGGGAAGTCAGGTGCAGTCCGAACCTTCAAATGACACCTCGCAGATTTGAATGCTTGTTAGCAAAAATTAGAGCGGTAACTTTGATTCTCTTTCTATTACTTTCTTTTATGTAAACTGCTTCCTCATAGAAGCAATTAACACGAAACAATTTCATCATTATGGGAAGAGGAAAGCAGAAGAGATGAGCAATTATAGTACTACTGATCTTTTCTTGACATATATAACGAACAAACTACTGATTTTCTTGATCCAACATCCACAAATTTGATGGTTCCACTTTCTATCCTGTGCAATTTCCTCATGAATTATCTAATCAATAGCATATTTTTTGTCATATTTTTTTTGTTTTTGTCTATAAGTTATGTGAGGATACAAAAAAAGGGCTTGTGTGTTGAAAATCTATCAGAATTTGAGGTCCATACTATGGGAGACATTGTAGATCTTTTGATTCAGGTGACTGATTTTCATAAGGCTTTCATATATTTTTTTAAGTATTACCTTGAACCATGCATATCCTCATCTCATGCATTCCTCTAAACATGTCACTGTGCATTTACTTTCAAGACTATGCTTTTGGGTTCTGCAATAGGATAGTTGTTGCTACAAATAGAAAGCAGCCCGTTCACACTGTGTTTTACTTGTGTGATTGAAAGTAGGTGGGAAAGGGATTCCAGAAATAACTTCCACTTTGCAAGGCCTGGTTCTGAAACCATTTTAGCTTATTTCTGATGCATGAATGAAATTTCACACTAACTTACAGTCATTGTGGTTCAGATTAGTAGTTTCTGGGACTTCGGAGGCAGTAAACTGCTTCTTTGTTACCTATCAGCTTTTTCGCATAGCTACCTTTTCAGAGTTACTAGTTGCTTCCGATGCTCTCATTTTTTGGGCTCAGGAGGGGAGTATAAAGGCTTATGTGGGTGAGTTTATATAATTAACCTATATAATGATGTTTGCTGTGGCTTAATTGTGAATAATTATGTGTGTCTAAATAACTGTGTTATCTCTTCTATGAGATCTGCTGTGGCTTAAATATATATCTCCCAACAACGCTTTCTGCTGTGGCTTAATTGTAAATAACTATGTGTATCTAAAAAACTGTGTTATGTCTTCTATGAGATCTGCTGTGGCTTAAATATATATCTCCCAACAATGCTTTCTGCTGTGGCTTAATTGTAAATAACTATGTGTATCTAAAAAACTGTGTTATGTCTTCTATGAGATCTGCTGTGGCTTAAATATATATCTCCCAACAACTGTTTCTTGCAGGTGCACTATTAGTGGAAGAGATAGTAACTTCTTGTGGGATAGAAGGTTTAGATGTTGTAACTGACTCCATAGAAAGTTAGTAACTTCTTGTGGGATAGAAGGATTAGATGTTGTAACTGACTCCATAGAAAGAGACGGATCAGTGAGTCCCAGAATTATCTATGCAGTAAAAGAGCATTTTCTATGTGCTGCTATTTAAAACTGTTGGCATTGATGTGTTAGAACTTGATTTGTATACTTCTTTTTAATAATTTTGATAGTATATTAGTTGATATTGCTTTTACAGGCCTCTCCAACTTCTTCCAGATGCTATGAGATGAATTCTTCAAAATCATGCGTTGGATCTATATTATCACTTGTAGATTTTCTTAAAAATTTCTTCCAGATGCTATGAGAGGAATTATTCAACATCATGCATTGGATCTATATTCATCACTTGTAGATCTTAAAAATGTGGGATGACAACTGATGTTTTTCAGCCAGAAAGTTATCTTAGTTATCCTGTCCTGTAGGCATCTGATGAGACTGTGCACCTACTACGTTAAACTTTACAAGGAGCTGTGAAGGCTGGTTAGTACAAGTGGAATAATACTCAATTTCACATTTGATCTTGAGCTTGTGTTTTGCTGTGGATGCCTATGAAAGGTTTGAGCTTATGCTTTATAAATTGGTAAAAAATCGGCAAGGCTTCAAGGCAGAGATGCTGAAGAACGTGGACCAAGGAAAGAGTCAGCCATTCTTTCTGTTGAGGTATGTGATATTGGTCCTCTCATTTTAGATATGCAAGAGCAACCTTCTCATATTTTTGGTGATTACTTCTGTCATAGGATCTATTGTTTCTCTAAGCATGTAGGGTAGAGGATTCAATGTGTAAATCTTTTAGCCTACCCTCCATAGTGGGATGACAATTTCTCTTGTTATGTGATTAGGCAGAGATGCTGACGAACGTGGACCAAGGAAAGAGTCAGCCATTCTTTCTGTTGAGGTATGTGATATTTGTCCTCTCATTTTAGATATGCAAGAGCAACCTTCTCATATTTTTGGTGATTACTTCTGTCATAGGATCTATTGTTTCTCTGAGCATGTAGGGTAGAGGATTCAATGTGTAAATCTTTTAGCCTACCCTCCATAGTGGGATGACAACTTGTCTTGTTATGTGATTCACCATTTTATAAGCATCTGATATATTTAATTGAAATGCACAGCCAACATCATTGTTCTCCATATTATATCAGTATATATTTAGGGTTGGTTGCGCTAAGATATCGCTATCAGGCTTCGAAACGAGGACTACTTGTAGGATCACTAGGTGATCTGTATATGATATCTGTGCTGCAGTAAGTATCCGTGTATCAAAAATTGCACAGCATGATTGGTCTGAACTATAGTGCCCTTCCTTTTAAGCATGATCAATGAACAGACTAAAGGAAATTATTCAATATGTTGAATCTGTTCTCATCACTTGTAGATCTTCTTAAAAATGTGAGATGACACCTGATGATTTTCAGCCAGAAATATGTCTTAGTTATTGTTGATAGATTCATATTTCTGTCCTGCCTTGTAGGCATCTGATGAGAGTATGCACGTAGTACATGAAACTCTACAAGCAGCTGTGAAGGCTGCTTAGTACATGTGGAGTAATATTCAATGTAACATTTGATCTTGAGCGCCTATGAAATTTTCTGACTTCACTTCTCTTTCATTATAAGCGAGGTTAATTCTTTTTAGAGTTCTTAGCTTATGCTTTGTAAATTGGTAAAAAATTGCCAAAGGCTTCAAGGCAGAGATGCTGAAGACGTGGACCAAGGAAAGAGTCTGCTATTGTTTCTGTTGAGGTATGTGATATTGGTCATTTCATTTTTGGATATGCAAGAAAAACCTTTTAATATATACAAATTTTTATTGTGTCTTATCATGGGATCTATTGTTTCTATGAACATGTAGGGTTGAGGATTCAATGTGGAATTTTTTTAGCCTACCCTGCATGGTGGGATAACAGCTTGTCTTGTTATGTGATTCCCCATTTAATAACCACCTGATGTATTTAATTGAAGTACACAACAACATCATAGTTTCCCCATTGTCAATCGATATGTTTAGGTTTGGTTGTGTCCACACAGTTTCCTCTATACTGGTTTGCAGGTCATTAGCTCAATCAAGGTACTAAACTTAATGGTTATTATCAAAATTGTATTTTTGTTGACGTGTTGGTGTGCGACCTGGTTTGCTTCAAGGTTTTGTTTACATTGCCTTTGCCTTATTGTGTACAATTCTTGCAAAAGTGTTCTGTGGCATGAAGTTTATGATATCTGTTATGCTAAATTAATAGTTTATCGAGTCGGACATTTGTCTTCACAAGACTATCATAAGTATCCCTTGTAGTCGCGATTTACTTCACTTTTCTGCCATAATGGATGTTAATTGAATAAGTTCTTTATTTTGTATCTTTCCAGGAGCCAATGGGTGATAATCTTGTATTTCTTTCTGGTCAAGATTGTATTGATGCTACAATTCAGTTGCTTATAGAAGAATGTCATGGAATAAAGCAAGAATGGCATAACAAGACTCACAAGTTCCTTCCTGTAGTTGGGTGCCCTGACCAACTATCATCTCAATTATTTTTAATAATATTTAAAATAGAAGTGAAGTTCTTACAACATATAGTAAAATAAAAGACTGTCATGGTTTAATCAGTCATTCTACCATCTGGATGCACATTATTCTATCAAGCCTCTTATATTGATTATGTTCTCAGGAAATTGGACCTGAAGTGGATACCGCTAGAAATAAAAAATAATTCCCAATTCTGATCACATCAAGCATGTTTGATTGCACGTTAGCAGTTGTTGGGGGCAAGGTTAGATTAATTAAAGTACTAGTGCAAATGCTTTTTTCTTGAGATATATAACTAAAAAATTACTGATCTTCTTGATCCAGCATCCACAATTCTGATCACATCAAGCATGTTTGATTGCACATTAGCAGTTGTTGGGGGCGCGAGGTTAGATTAATTAAAGTACTAGTGCAAATACTTTTTTCTGAGATATATAACTAACAAATTACTGAACTTCTTGATCCAGCATCCACAAATTTGATGGTACTTCCACTTCTATGCTGTGCATTTGTCTCATGAATTATCTAAACAACATAGTATGGTCTCCTCTCATATTTGTTGTTTTTGTCAACAAGTTATGTTAGGATATGAAAAATGGGTTGTACGTTGAAATCTATCAGAATTTGAGGTCCAAACTGTGGGAGATATTGTGCATCTTTTGGTTTAGGTGACTGATTTTCTTCAAGTTTTTCACATTTTTGTTTAGTATAATCCACTTTCAACCATGCATATCCTCATGTCACTGTGCATTAACTTTCAAGATTTAGGGTTCTGCAAATAGGAAAGTTACTGCTAGAGAAAGCAGCCGTTCACATTGTGTTTTACATGTGATTAAAAGTAGGTGGGAAAAGGATTCCAACACTAACTTGCACTTTGCCAGGCTGAATCTTGTTGATCTTGCTGGTTCTGAGAGGTATCAAACCATTTTAGCTTATTTCCAATACAAGAATGTATTTCACTCTTAACTTCTTTGTTTTTATTGTTGTAATCCCTGACAGGCAAAAGTCTTCTGGTGCTGAGGGTGAGCTCCTGAAAGAAGCTGACAAATATTAATAAATCACTGTAAACGCTAAGAGTAATATCACTCATCACAGTTATTGCTGAAACAGTTGGATTCACATTGTCAGTGACTGTTTCTTGTTTTCACGGTCATGTAATTATGGTCTTAGTGGATGTAGCACATGGAAAACCAAGACATGTTCTTACTGAGATACAAGACTGATAATTCTTCATCAGGTAATGATTAATTTGTTATTTCAACATATTGTCTAGCTTTTATTGTTTATGGCTGTAAAAATGAAATTTGGAAAGCAGGGCTCTCTGGTTGGAAACTCAAAAACCATGATAATAGCTAACGTCAGCCCCTCTATCCGGTAAATAATATTTCTCCCTCTTGAAGTTTCCATTTTCTTTATTTTCAACTGGGAGAAGCATCTATGTTGGCTTGAGTTTTCTCTTTGTTTTTGTTCAATATAAATTCGAAATCATCATCTACAGCTCTGCGGCTGAAATGCTGAACACTTATGGTTTGCCCAGCCAGCAAAACTTATTCAGAACAGTGTAAGATTCTTTGTGTGTTCTGTGAAACCCAGTTACTTCAAATTAATAAATTACCTGTTGACCTGCCCTTTAAACTTATTTTTCATGATAACAGGCTATCATTAGTGAAGACTCGTCAGGAAACGTCATTTCATTGAAGCATGAGATACAGGTCAAACTTGTTTCATATGATTTGGCAGAATAAAAATTGGTCTGAACTTATTTAGAATCAAACTTAGTATTTTTTTATGGGACAGGAGTTGTCTGCCCTCAAACTGAAAAAGTGAATAGTTCATTGTCGTTCTGCCCTGTCATTGATATAGACTCACGAAACAAAGGTGAGGATGATTGTCACGGAGGGGTTCATGCATGGGAACATCGAACAAATATGCTACTAAAAGAATCTGAAGGAGTTCTCAGATAGTCCTGTAAACAGGTAAGACGTACTACCTGATTCTGTGTATCGTTTTATAGAAAATTCATCGTATTCTTGTTAGACAATCCGTACATGATATTATTTCTCCATGTCTTTTTTAAATTGGAAACTTGTTCAATATTTCTATATTGCATCAAATCATGTACGATATCCATGAATTGACTTCTTCAAAAGTGATTCTTATCTTGGTCCATGTAATCTTAAAGCATATAATTATTTCAAAAAGTTTCATCCATTTGAAATATTTATGATTGATAATTTTTTTTTTTGTCATTTATGAAGCATCTTGGTGGCATTAACTTCTGGATTTAAGTTTCGTTGTTGCTTTTGAGCATGCTTATATTGAATTAGTCAGATATTGTGTGATCCCTATTCAATTCCCCCCCCCCCCCTCATGATCTTGCATAATGTTTTTTTATGTAAACTATATTTTTTTCGATATATATGTCATGCCAGCTTATTATCCAGGTGATTCTGTTGGGTTATTGCTTTCACTTCATTGTTCTTATCCCAGCTTCGTAACTGGTTTACTTGAATGAGGAATCACCCGTAAGTCCGTTGGTCAGTCTTTTTATCTAAACTCATTGCTATCCATCCTCTTATGTTTATATTATGGGAAACTAATTTATCTGAGGGTCTATGTGAGTGTATATATATTATGCATGTGTAGTATATGTTGTATATAAATATGTGTATGCATACTTAACATATAATGTATGTGTATTGTGCTATATAATATAAAACTTAACAATAAAAATGTCGGTGGCCTTGGCGTCTTTATGGTGTGATTAACCAATCCTATTTGACGTCACGTCCGATGATCTTTTCTAAAATAACGTCAAACTTTATGATGTTTTATAATATTTTACGATTTTTTAAAATCACTCTAAAACATAAATTTGTGAATTATTTTATAATTATCAAAACATAAATTTATGAATTATTTTATAATTATTGAAATATATATTTATGAATTATTTTATAATATTTTGATAATTAGGCCCTCAATTTCATTTGAATAATTATAGTGCGTAAAACAATGCTATCATTCATGTGTTCTTTAACATTTCGAATTCAGTTTTCGTTTGATTATTAATTTTTGTGTGTGTCAGGAGAGAAAATATCGAATACTTATCAGTTTAGCTGCTTAATATCTTTGGAACAAGAATTTGAGAATGTTAAGTAAAATCAAACTCTTTCTTATTTATTACATACATATACATATATATGTGTGTATATATAAATATATAGCATACAGATGCAAACTTAACTTTTATTCCACCTATACAATATTCTCTCTGAAGAGCTTTAACATCCCTCGATCACTGAAGAAAGAAATCTGTTTCTGAGAATTACACACACTGACACCTAGTACAGATTACAAGATTACACATGTCTTCTAAACCTTAAAATGATGCACTTGAATGTTTTCCGAGGTAAGCTTCTTGAAATTGCTAAGTTTTCGAGTGGCATAGAACTTCCCCCAGCTATATCCCTTATACTTGGCCGGATTTTCCCCGTCGACCAGCTCTTCCAGAGGCTCCACCCATACATAATGCGAAGGATTGATGAAGAATGGAATCGAAAACCTTTCCTTCTCCGAATTCACAACCGCTCTATGCTCCACGCTTTCATACTTATCGTTGCTCCAAACCTGTCGGATCGAAATTCGAGGATTAGGAGGTTTTTGGCTAAGCTTACTTAAAACGCCCTCTTAAGTGTTTGTAATACGATACCTGGATTAGGTCACCCACGTTGACAATGTAGGCATCAGGTATGGGCGTGACGAAAACCCACTCGCCATCCGATTTCCTCTTAACTTCAAGCCCACCAACATCATCTTGGTCCAGGATTGTCATTGCACCAGCATCCTTGTGCCTACCCAGTCCAAGGGCCAGTTGAGGAGCAGGGCAAGGGGGGTAGTAATTCAACCTCATGAAGCTTGTCTGCTCCTTAAAGAGCCTAACAAATCGATCTTCTGACAGCCCTAAGCTCAAGGCTATCAGTTCTAGTAACTTGTTGCTCAGTTTTTGCATTTCTGCTGAGTACGCTTCGCACGCCTCTCTGCAACATGAACAGATTTAACTTATCCAATCATATTTTTCTCTTTTGACTTTGTAGTACAGACATTATAAAAGTTTCCTGCTTACCTTAAATCAGGAGGATATTGAGGCCACTGATTAGTCAACTCTCTCAGCTCTGTATCATCAGGCTCATCCGAAGCATAGACAATTGTCGGATTCTCTATAGTGCAATCAAAAATCTCTTTCCAGTCCCTCACACTCTTTGTAATCTCGAAATCAGAATAACCGAAAATGTTCACCTCATCCCGGCTCACCTTCTTCTTCTCCTCTTTGGGTAGAGCAAAGAATTTTCTTGATGCTGATTCGATCTTTTCACGGACTTGTGTAGGCACACCATGGTTAATCACCTGGAAAAATCCCCAGTTCTTGCATGCGTCCCCTATATCAGCCACTACGGCATCTATATGAGAGGAGAGATCGATTAATGGTATGCCTTCAGCTTGTATAAATCCGGTTTTAGGCTGGTGTTCGAGGGGTTGAACGAAAGCAGCATCCACTTCTCCCATGGCTGAATTATAATTGGATAGAAAGATAAAACTTTTTTTTTGCTTGGATGAATGATTGTTTTATAGGGTATTATATAGCCTTCAGCAGTTTTCTGTTGTAGGTGAAGTTTAGCAGAACAAGTAGCTAATGAGTGCAAGTTTTTAAACTACATTTTAAAGATTTGCCACTGTTGATTAATTTTCCTTAGATTGTCAAGAAAAGTAGATAGAGGTCATTTTAAATCAATAATAGAGGATATAGGAGACACAATAAAAAGTAGGTATTTATTGCAAAAAGGAAAATTTTCATTTCGTCCCCAAATGTATATTGATTAGGTACACTTCTTATCAGGGTTTGTCCTTACTGCTCATTTTTTTAATTAATATTGACCCCTGCGGAAAAATGTAAGGACGAACTTTGATGTGGAGTTTCGTACAATTCATGTATAGTTAGGGGGGACGAAAATTGAAACTCCCCTCTATTGCAAGAAGAGAGCTACTAAAGAATCATGGTTAGGGGGTAAGCATCTGTCAAGATTTCTTGTTTAACGTTAATTACGGCTGTAGTAGCAGTTGTGGTTAGGTAAACAATCAAGATCGCAAATGCCACGTCTGTTGTTTCAGTTTTTGGCTCATGCACCTTTCTTGACACCATGTATCCATGACAAATTATCCGAGATTAATCGTCAAATCTTCTCGCAAAATTTAACATAAGATTTGAAGTTAAAATATGTATATATTAACAGGAAAAAGGGGACCTTTTTTTTTTTTTTTTTTCCTTTACAAGGATTTATTGTGATTAATTCATAGTGATAAAATTCATATGTTCTTAATGAATTCACATATAAGGCTTATTTGAATAATAAAAAAAGACAAAAAATATTAAATTTGAACCAAAAGGCAAAAAAACAATTTTTTTAATCAAAATTTGATATTCTCCAAAAAAAAAGGGTTATTGAAAATATGATTTTCATCGTAAATTATATATATATATATATTTATTAGAGTTGGTAAAATTTCTAACATTTAAGATGAGTTGGACCGTAGGTTTTGAGTTTTAAATATAATTGGACCTATCTGATTCAACTAATGGACGATATGCCTTTAGCAAGTCGGACCAATATATATATATATATATATATATATATATGTGTGTGTGTGTGTGTGTGTGTGTTTTCAAACGAAAGTAGGTCATTAGTCAATTATATCAAAATCATATGTTGTGAAGTTGGTAAGAACACCTCGCATTGGTGCAAGTCTGTTAATTTTTAATGTTCACTAACTTATGCCCTAATTAATTAGATTTTTAAATTTGCCACGGTCCCTAATTGATCATACTTGGTAGTTTTTAAGCATACACCAAAATATTTCAGAAAATGTAAGCAAATAATGCTTCACAATAAACATTATTTTATATCCAGAGTAATTATTTATTCACAATGCATACATACTTGCTCAACAGAGCTACACTCTTCGAGCATAAATACTGACAATGGCAACAGCCTAAAGGGATATATCCTTCAGTTCACTAGTTCTTGAAATGATGAATTTGGACATTTTCAACTTCAAGCTTCTTGAAATTACTCCGTTTCCGATTCGAGAAAAACTTTCCCCAGCTGTAAGCACTGTACTTGGCAGGGTTCTGCTTGTTCACCAGCTCCTCCAGCGGCTCCACCATGGTATCATGCGCAGGGTTGAAGAAGTAGGGAATAGAAAACCTTTCCTTCTCCGAATTCACTTTCACTCTGTGTTCCACACTTTCATACTTATCGTTGCTCCAAACCTGTCCAGACGTTCATGTATCAAATGATTTTAGGTTTCTGTATATATTCATCACAAACAATCTCATAACAAATCATAATAATCTTGAAAGTCTATACCTGGATGATATCACCAACATTGATGATATAGGCATCAGGAGTAGGCTTCACAAGAACCCACTCTCCATCAGTTTTTCTCTTCACTTGAAGGCCCCCAACGTCGTCTTGAGCAAGAATTGTCAGTGCCCCGGCATCCTTGTGCCGACCCACACCAAGCGCTAGATCCGAAATGGGGCAGGGCGGGTAGTGGTTCAGCCGAATGAAGGTGGTTTGATCCTTGAAAAAATGACTGAATCGATCTTTCTCCAACCCTAAGCTCAATGCTATGAGTTGCAGCAACCTGTGTGCCAAATTTTCCATCTCTGCTGCATACTGTTGGCACACCTCCCTGCATTTTGTTATAGCATTTCATTTAGGCTTGCATCGAGCCGGTCCAAACATTTCAAAGGTCCGGTGCAAAAAAATCATTGGATCCCTTCAAATTTTTACAAATATTGAATCTAATAAAATCGAGGTTATGAAGGTAATAAAATTGAGTGTATGTATTAAGTTATATAATGACCATAAATCTTTAACCATTTCACTATTTTCAGTTGCATCAAAGTGAAGTAAAAGGATTATCTTAACAATACATATTTTGTGCAGAATAATAATAATAATAATAATAATAATAATAATAATTGGGGGCCTTGCCGGCCGGGAGGGCCAGTGCGGTGGCGCCGCCTTGACCGCGGGGGCGGAGCTCTGTGTAAGGGCATCACGCAGGAAAAAGAAACATTGAAATCGTGAAAGAGTCGGAAGGACAATTTTTTTTACTTGAACTTACAGGACAGTAGGTCTTGAAATCCAACATAGATTACATAAATAAATTTGTTCGAATCAGTCATTTAATCATTCATTGAACTTACTTCATTTGAGGAGGATTTGCAGGCCACTGATTGTTTAATTCCTTCAGCTCATCATCATCAATCTCGTGCGAAGCTGGTATGATCGTCGGTTCCTGAACCACGAAATCGAACACTTCTTTCCAGTCCCTTACATTCTTAGTATGCTCTGTATCATAGTACCCTGTCGGATTCACTTCATCTCTGCCTACCTCCCTCTTCTCCTCTTTCGATAGAGCAAAGAATTTTCTAGAAACCGACTCGATTTTCGACCGTGAATCCGATGACGCGCCATGGTTGATGACCTGGAAGAATCCCCAATTCTTGCATGCATCGCCGATTTCTGCTACTAGACTTTCCAGGGCTTTAGGATCGGATTCCGGGGAGTTTAACGGGGAGAGATCGATCAATGGGATGTTTTCGGCTTCGATTGTTTGGGGCTTAGGCCTGTGTTCTAGGGCCTGGATGAAAGCAGGATCTACTTCTCCCATGGCTCAAAATTGTGGGGTGAAATTACTGGAAAGTGGTGATTATATAAGGTGACGACAAAGTCGGTACCTTGTAAGAATCCGGGCATGGATGAGATTCATTGAACCTGGACGCAATTCCACCTTCAACGTTCGTACTTTTGTGGGGAAATAATTTTTTTTGTTGCTGTTCATAGTATGACGATTCATCACTCTCTCTACGGCTGTAATTTCGTCGCGTGGGGATCAGATTGTCTCATCCATGGATATCCACACATCTTCATTGAAGTGGAGAAAATGATTTTCGCTGCAACAGGGTCAAGATTTACCATCTCAAACATTGCAGATTCAGGTCAGTATGAAATGTTAGACCAGCAAAGTTATTGCATTAATTTTTCCATGTGCTAATAATTTTCAAGAAGTAAAAAAAAATTATATATATATATATGTATAGTTTTTTCGTAGTGTTCATATGTGGTCACCATGTTTGTTGTAAGATATTGTCTTGCGGCTTACAAGATGTCTTGTCTTTGTCTTGTTTAGAAGTAGATGTTTAAATAAATTAAAATGATGGAGCTTCTAAAATGTAATTAATTCAATTCTGGAATTAAAATAATAAAATTTAAAGAAGTATGCTAAAATAGTTATAGAAAACAAAAAAGATATAACTCAAATAAAATAAAGTTTCCTCGCTATTTAACTATCTCAAAACAAGCTTACGAACTTTTAAATCTTATTTGGAGTGTTTTAAAGGAAAAAAATATCCATACTCTTTAAAGAGCTCATAAACTCTTTTACAATGTGTAAGCATCATATGTTTAAGACCCCTTAGCCAAAATTTGAATGCAAATGAAATTACGTAACAATAGTTTTATACACTTTTACAAGAAACATATTTCTTTTTGGACTTGTTTCTATACACTTAATATGTCTCAAACCATCTAGCCTTATAAGTTTATGATGGTTTAAGGAGAATTAGTACCTAACAAATAGTTTAAAAATCGCAGAAATTATGGGTTTCTAGATATTAAAAAAAAAAAAAAACATTTTTTCTTATGAGAAAATGGCATCTTTTGTAATTTACTCGTAAAGTATTTCTTGAACAAGGGAGAAACCATAAGTTCACGGCATTACAACTTTACAAATCTTATTACGGAAAATCCCTGAATGCATAACACAACATTGCTTATTAAAAGACATCAAAATCTTTAACTTAACAAGCAGATTCAACGAGGATAGCATGCCCAGAATAACGGCAAATTCCTTCAGATCCTAAAATCAGATATCTGAATGTCTTCAACATCAAGCTTCTTGAAATTTCCCAGACTTCGTGTAACAAGAAACTTTCCCCAGTTATATCCTTTATACTTTGGAGGATTTTGTTCATTTATCAGCTCCTCCATAGGCTCCACCCAAGTGTAATGAGCAGGATGAAAAAAGAAAGGAATTGAAAACCGTTCCATCTCATAGTTCACCATTGCTCTATGTTCTATGCTCTCATACTTCCCATTGCTCCAAACCTATGTACACAATCGAAAACCATGTTAATGAACAAGATTTTTTTCTCATCATGAATTCAAATTCCATTGATGTTACCTGAAGTATATCACCAACATTGATGATATAAGCATCATGTATAGGCCTAACAGGAATCCATTCGCCGTCTGTTTTCCTCTTCACCTCAAGTCCGCCAACATTATCTTGAGCAAGAATGGTTAAAATACCAGCATCCTTGTGTCTTCCAACACCAAGAGTTAGATGAGGAACAGGGCAGGGTGGATAGTAATTGAGCCTGATTCTGCTTGTTTGATCCTCACAGAAGGCATTTAATCGATCTTTTCGCAATCCCAAGCTCATTTCTATGAGTTCTAGTATCTTGAAAGCTAGTTTTTCCATCTCTGCAGCATACTCTTTCACAGCCTCACTGAAATATGTAGTTCTTTTTAGTGTTTGTCACTCTGTGTACTATGAAGTTGTAATGAAAAAATGATTTTCCACTTCATTGGAGCCAGATACATCAGAGAAAAGTTTAATGAAAGGTGCAAAGCTTCAGTGTAGAGTTAGTTGAAAATATCACCATCAATAGAAATATTGATTCTTTGAATTTATGTATGATATTGATATCAATATTGGATTTAAAAAAAAAATGATAAAAAGTTTCATTAAAATTGCACATGAACAGGAATTATTACAAAGAACTTTGTTACATAAATTTAACCTAGAGTCCAACTAAACTTTATAAGAGAAGAAGCTGTATAAATGTCATCTGTCACAGTGTCATTATAATAAGATTTCTGAATTAGTTTATGGAAAACTACAGTAAGAGTCCCATGCGTAGATATATTTCAGAAATTTGTGCTATAGATCTACCAAAATTTCAGAAAATTTCTCATATTTTCAAACATTGGTCTCGAGCACAGGACAAACACTTTTTTTTATATATTATATGTATAATATCACCAACCTCAGTTCTGGAAGATTCTGAGGCCACTGATTGGCGACTTTTGTCACCTCCATATCATCAGGATAATGAGAAGCTGGGATGATGGTCGGGTTTTTAAACGTGCAATCGAAAACTTCTTTCCAATCTCTAACATTTTTAGTATGCTCAGTATCGTGATATCCATAAGGGTTGACCTCGTCCCTGCTAAGCTTTCTCTTCTCCTCTTTCGGCAAAGAAAAGAATTTCCTGGACGCTGATTCGATCTTCTCGCGATATTTTAGGTGAACTCCATGATTGATCACCTGGAAAAATCCCCAAGTTTCACAGGCACTGCCTACTTTTGTTGCGAGACTTACCAGGGAATCAGCGTTGAACGAGGCGAGATCAATTACTGGGATGTTTTGGGCTTCAATGGTTTTGTGTTTGGGCCTGTGTTCCTGTGCCTGGATGAATTCAGGGTCAACTTCTGCCATGGCTTGTAGAGATGGTGTTTGTAGCAATGCCTGTGCTGCCAATCTTGTGTTGTTAAGGATAATGTTGGATACAGATATATTATCCAACCTTATTCCTCGTCTACTTGAAATGATAAAAAAATTATTTTATCTCGAATATTTGGAATAGACACAAATTTCAAAAAAATTGAGCTCATAAGAGTGGATTATATATCCTCTCATTTTTTGTGGAATTTGTTATCATTTTTTATTATATGTTTGAAAATGACAAAAATACCCCCACTTAAACCTACTTCCTTTCTTCACCCTATTATTATTATTATTATTATTATTATTATTATTATTATTATTATTATTTATTATTATTATTCTTATGATTATTATGATTATTTATTAATATTATTATTATTATCGTTATTATCATTATTCATTATTATTATTATTATTATTATTAATATTTATATTATTATCGTTATTATTATTATTTATTATTATGCTTCTTATTATCATAATTATTTATTAATATTATTATTATTATCGCTAATGTTATCATGACAATTATTATTAATATTTTTATTATTTTTGTTATTATTATTATTATTTATTATTATTATTATTCTTATTATTATTATAATTATTATTTTTATTTTTATTATTATTGTTATTGTTGTTATTATTATTCTTATTTATTATTTTTCTTATTATTATTATAATTATTATTAATATTTTTATTATTATCGTTATTATTATTATTATGACGATTCTTATTAATAGTTTTATTATTTTAGCTATTATTATTATTTTTACTATTACTGTTATTATTCTTATTATTGTTATTATTATTATTATTATCATCATCAACATCTTTATTATTATTAATATTTTTATTATTATAATTACTCTTATTATTATTATTATTGTAAATTTTAATTATTACTGTTATTATTATTTTTATTATTATAATCATTATCATTATCATTATCATTATCATTATCATTATTATTATTACGATTATTATTAATATTTTTATTGCCCTGATACCATATGCCAGGGTGGATGATTTTGTTAGAGGGGAATCAAATAATAAAGAGTGTCCAACTAGATTCCATGTTGAAGCAAGGAGGAGACGAGCTCCAAAGATGCCTTATAAGCCTAAAGTTGATGGAATCCTTGAATATATCTTGTATGTCTTGATCTACTCCTTACATGTTATTACCTGTATTCTAATTCTCTGTGTGTATTATAAATGCTTTATATCCTTCATGTAAATTACCTTCAATAGGTATTGGTGCTCCTTTGGTCCAGATGATCACAGGAAGGGTGGTATTGTGCGCCATAGTAGGACTACTTATGTTCCAAAAAACAAAACCGCTGGTCGACCAAATACAAAGAGGGGTTGCACCTGCCACTTTATTGTTAAACGTTTAATTGCAGAGCCATCAGTGGCACTTATTATATATGTATAGTTTTTTCGTAGTGTTCATATGTGGTCACCATGTTTGTTGTAAGATATCGTCTTGCCGCTTGCGACTTACAAGATGTCTTGTCTTTGTCTTGTTTAGAAGTAGATGTTTAAATAAATTAAAATGATGGAACTTCAAAAATGTTATTAATTCAATTCTGGAATTAAAATAATAAAATTTAAAGAAGTATGCTAAAATAGTTATAGAAAACAAAAAAGAAATAACTCAAATAAAATAAAGTTTCCTCGCTATTTAACTATCTCAAAACAAGCTTACAAACTTCTAAATCTTATTTGGAGTGTTTTAAGGGAAAAAAAATATCCACTCTTTGTAGAGCTCATAAACTCTTTTACAATGTGTAAGCATCATATGTTTAAGACCCCTTAGCCAAAATTTGAATGCAAATGAAATTACGTAACAATAGTTTTACACTTTTACAAGAAACATATTTTTTTTGGACGTATTTCTTTTTTTCTTTTTTCTTTTTTGTGCCCTCTTTTTCATTGGTTTGATAATAAAATGACCCTCCTATCTTTAGTGATCTATTGGGCTCGAAGCTTGGGACGTGCAAGCCAAATGGAGTTCAAACCATCAAGCTTAATATGTCCCAAACCATCTAGCCTTATAAGTTTATGATGGTTAAGGAGAAGTAGCACCTATCAAATAGTTTTAAAATAGCAGAAATTATGGGTTTCTAGATATTAAAAAAAAAATATATATATATATATATATTTTTTATGAGAAAATGGCATCTTTTGTAATTTACTCGTAAAGTATTTCTTGAACAAGGGAGAAACCATAAGTTCACGGAAATCCAGCATTACAACTTTACAAATCTTATTACAGAAAATCCCTGAATGCATAACACAACATTGCTTATTAAAAGACATCAAAATCTTTAACTTAACAAGCAGATTCAACGAGGATAGCAGCCCAGAATAACGGCAAATTCCTTCAGATCCTAAAATCAGATATCTGAATGTTTTCAACATCAAACTTCTTGAAATTTCCCAGATTTCGTGTAACAAGAAACTTTCCCCAGTTATATCCTTTATACTTTGGAGGATTTTGTTCATTTATCAGCTCCTCCATAGGCTCCACCCAAGTGTAATGAGCAGGATGAAAAAAGAAAGGAATTGAAAACCGTTCCTTCTCAGAATTCACCATTGCTCTATGTTCTATGCTCTCATACTTCCCATTGCTCCAAACCTATGTACACAATCGAAAACCATGTTAATGAACAAGATTTTTTTCTCATCATGAATTCAAATTCCATTGATGTTACCTGAACTATATCACCAACATTGATGATATAAGCATCATGTATAGGCCTAACAGGAATCCATTCGCCGTCTGTTTTCCTCTTCACCTCAAGTCCGCCAACATTATCTTGAGCAAGAATGGTTAAAACACCAGCATCCTTGTGTCTTCCAACACCAAGAGTTAGATGAGGAACAGGGCAGGGTGGATAGTAATTGAGCCTGATTCTGCTTGTTTGATCCTCACAGAAGGCATTTAATCGATCTTTTTGCAGTCCCAAGCTCATTGCAATGAGTTCTAGTATCTTGAAAGCTAGTTTTTCCATCTCTGCAGCATACTCTTTCACAGCCTCACTGAAATATGCAGTTCTTTTTAGTGTTTGTCACTCTGTGTACTATAAAGTTGTAATGAAAAAATGATTCTCCACTTCATTAGAGCTAGATATATCAGAGAAAAGTTAAATGAAAGGTGCAAAGCTTCAGTGTAGAGTTAGTTGAAAATATCACCATCAATAGAAATATTGATTCTTTGAATTTTTGTAAGTATCGATATCAATATTGGATTTTAAAAAAATATATATATATGATGAAAGTTTCATTAAAATTGCACATGAACAGGAATTATTACAAAGAACTTTGTTACATAAATTTAACCTAGAGTCCAACTAAACTTTATATGGATAAGAAGCTGTATAAATGTCATCTGTCACAGTGTCTTTATAATAAGATTTCTGAATTAGTTTATGGAAAACTACAGTAAGAGTCCCATGCGTAGATATATTTCAGAAATTTGTGCTATAGATCTACCAAAATTTCAGAAAATTTCTCATATTTTCTGAAAAATAACGATTTTTTTGCTCGAGTATCACAAATTTTCAAACATTGGTCTCGAGCACAGGACAAACACTTTTTTTTATATATTATATGTATAATATCACCAACCTCAGTTCTGGAAGATTCTGAGGCCACTGATTGGCGACTTTTGTCACCTCCATATCATCAGGATAATGAGAAGCTGGGATGATGGTCGGGTTTTTAAACGTGCAATCGAAAACTTCTTTCCAATCTCTAACATTTTTAGTATGCTCAGTATCGTGATATCCATAAGGGTTGACCTCGTCCCTGCTAAGCTTTCTCTTCTCCTCTTTCGGCAAAGAAAAGAATTTCCTGGACGCTGATTCGATCTTCTCGCGATATTTTAGGTGAACTCCATGATTGATCACCTGGAAAAATCCCCAATTTTCACAGGCACTGCCTACTTTTGTCGCGAGACTTACCAGGGAATCAGCGTTGAACGAGGCGAGATCAATTACTGGGATGTTTTGGGCTTCAATGGTTTTGGGTTTGGGCCTGTGTTCCTGTGCCTGGATGAATTCAGGGTCAACTTCTGCCATGGCTTGAAGAGATGGTGTTTGTAGCAATGCCTGTGCTGCCAATCTTGTGTTGTTATAGTGTAACAAATCAGCTGGTGATGATTTGGAAGTATGGTAAAATACACTGGAAGTTGAACCTGGACATAGCTTTTGTTATTGGAAGTTTATTGCAGCAGAATCCCCGGTTCGGATGATGGAATGCATTATGCGTTTCATCCATGTTAATTTGAAAAGTTTGTTTCTACATATGCTATAGTTACCTGTACGAGTAACAAAACTTATTAGAAACCCATGCTCTAAGAAATTATTATTTTTTTCATGAAATTTATTTTAATTTCTCATAATTTTTTACATTTTTTTAAGACTTGTTTTGTACATTAAATTTTTTTAGCAAATAATTGATTAATATTAAATTTTGAATATATAATGCGTTGTATTTACTTGGACGGGCCAATAGCGATAAAGGCCCATGGCCCAAAATAGCGATCTCCACTGCATTCAAAATGGGCGCCCATTTTAGGTCGGCCCAAGTAGTTGACATTTTCCTTTTGATCCCGAACTATGGACCGTAGGCCTTCAAAGTGGAGGGCCCATTCGAACAGATATGAGGGGTTTTTCACTTCTAAACCCCATAGGTGTTGAGCTCACCTCCTCAGAGTCAGAAAGGTACGTTATTTTTTCATGAATTAACTGTTCTTTTTAATCAACTATACTGAAATTCAGCTCTTCTGGAACTCTGTGTGTGTTGGTTTATCTGTTTTAAGAAGTTTTGGTCATTGTTCGCGCAAATTTACCGTCTGTATCAGTGATATTTATTCGGTCTGCAACTGGATTTTTGTGGTTTGTTTTGGAGTTTCTGGTAGCAGGTATTATTACGAACTGAATTTCGTTTTGTACTCTAATGAATTCGTTCTTGTTCATTTTGTTGTGTGCATTTCAGCTGATTCTTAAATTTGGAAAATTTCAAGGGAAAAATTTACTTTCTTAATTGCGTTTTTTTTTTTTTTTGGGATGGAGTCATAAAAATAGTTAGAACTTCAATTCATTTTCAGAGGGGAAAAACTTGGGAACCTAGGGTTTACACTTTAAAACACATACAAAAGAAAAGAAACTTCCATTCAGCGCTTGACTGCCCTGGCCATCTGCTGCGCATCCTCATGCCGGACTCCAACAGCTGCTGCCTGTCACCAGAGCTCCACTGCTGTTGCTGCCGCATACTCTTTTTGTTGTCATGATTTTTTTTTAACTTTTTTTTTTTTTTTTGGTATGTTATTTTCTCTGTTTTTCTTGCATATTATTGCAATTCTCTTGGTATGCTAAACTTAGTATATATTGTTCTTGAATATGGTCGAATTATGAAACAGAATTTCAATTTCTTGTATATTATAGGTATTTCTTGAATATGGTATAATTATGAAGCTGAAATTCTTGTATGTAGTGATATAATATATAGTTCTTCAATAATGAACTTGTTAGTATTCTGATTATGAAGTTTTCTATGTTTCTAGCTGTTTTCTCTTTATTTTGGCTGCTTGTGTTCGAGAGGTGTGCCTAGGTCGGTAGAAATCCCCTTGCCCCTCCAGGTGCCTCTGGTCCCCAACAACTATGCTTAAGAATCCATTTTTCTTCCCATATTGTACAGTTTGCCATTAGTTTTTGTAGGCCTTTATTCTGGCTCTAACACTGAGAAGATTTACCTATTATGAATTTAATTTTTTGTCAAATGTTGGAGGCTTTGCTCTTCTATAGTTCTATATGCTTTGTGAATTTGCATAATTTCCCTCTTATAGTTAACTCTAGTGAACTTTTCTGCTATATAGTCAACTTAGTTGTATACTCTTGATGTTTAATTTGTAGATGGCTAGATGGGATGAGATTCTCTCCCTGCCTGTACAGAACCCTCCAACCTTGGAGTTCTGTTCCACCGATCTTGTGTGGTCCAAGGTGGAAGGTTGGCGTGATAATATAGATAGACTTGCCCTGATACCATATGCCAGGGTGGATGATTTTGTTAGAGGGGAATCAAATAATAAAGAGTGTCCAACTAGATTCCATGTTGAAGCAAGGAGGAGACGAGCTCCAAAGATGCCTTATAAACCTAAAGTTGATGGAATCCTTGAATATATCTTGTATGTCTTGATCTACTCCTTACATGTTATTACCTGTATTCTAATTCTCTGTGTGTATTATAAATGCTTTATATCCTTCATGTAAATTACCTTCAATAGGTATTGGTGCTCCTTTGGTCCAGATGATCACAGGAAGGGTGGTATTGTGCGCCCTAGTAGGACTACTTATGTTCCAAAAAAGAAAACCGCTGGTCGACCAAATACAAAGAGGGGTTGCACCTGCCACTTTATTGTTAAACGTTTAATTGCAGAGCCATCAGTGGCACTTATTATATATAATCAAGATAAGCATGTGGATAAAAAGGGGTTGCCATGCCATGGTCCTCAGGACAAGAAAGCCGCGGGGACTCGTGCTATGTATGCTCCATATATTTCTGAAGAACTTCGCCTCCGTGTCTTGTCTCTCCTTTATGTTGGGGTCTCTGTGGAAACAATCATGCAGAGACACAATGAATTTGTGGAGAAACAAGGAGGTCCATGTAATAGGGATGACCTCCTGACCCATAGATATGTTCGTAGACAAGAGAGAAGTATTCGGCGATCTACATATGAGCTTGATGGAGATGATGCTGTCAGCATTAACATGTGGGTTGAAAACCACCAAAATAATGTTTTCTTTTATGAAGATTTCTCTGATTCGGACCCTTTAACCCTGGGAATTCAAACAGAGTGGCAGTTGCAGCAAATGATCCAATTTGGCAATTGCCGCCTCTTGGCTTATGATTCCAGATTTGGTTCAAATAAGTTGAAGGTTTGTGTCCTGTTTATTTTGCTTCTGTTTAGTCGTCTATGTATTTCATTGCAGCCCAAATCTTTACAGCTCACACTCTTTTCCTGTTGCAAATATACCAGTATCCTATACATAGCATTGTTGTATTCAACTCAGAAAACAAGGCTATCCCAGTGGCTTGGATTATCACTCCTAGATTTTCAAGCAGAGATACATACAGATGGATGCGGGCCCTCCAAAATAGAGTACATGCTAAAGACCCTACGTGGAAGTTAGCTGGGTTTATTGTGGATGAGCCTTCTACTGATATACTAGCAATCAGGTATGTGTTAAAGTTTTCATCTCTCAAATCAGTTTATGTGGTTGGTTCGAGAGGGTTCCATATACATGTGTTATTTTCCACAACAATTTTTTTTGTTCTTTTTCCTGGCTGTGGTCGTGGGAATAGTTGATAGTTGAGGTATTGCTGGTTTAGCCCTGCACTTCATGTAAATGGAGACTTGATGGTCATGAAACCACTTAGGCATTCTTGATACTCATTTTTTATTTTAAGTTAGTGAGTCTTAAGAAATGAATATCCAGCTCTTACCTTTTTAATATAAGTATGTGGTTCATGCTTAGTTTGACAGTGGTTGTGGGTAATTTTAGATCAGTTTGCTGTCAATTTATAGGCATGGTTCATCCTCTTAAAGAATGGGCTTTGATACCTGCTTCTCTTTTCTGTTTATTTTTGTTTGTCTGTTCGATGAGAATCAAGTGCTTGATGTTATATCATATTTTGTTTGTAGGGAAATTTTTCAATGCTCCATACTGATATGCTTTTGGCGTGTTCGTCATGCATGGCACAAAAATTTGATGAAGAGATACTCAGATTTTGAAATATGTGCTGACATATCTAAAAAGCTTGCTCAGGCAGTTAATGAAGTTTGCAAAGGACCTGATGCTACTAATACATTTGAAGATTTCATGGAAAACTGTGCGGATGCTGAAGAGTTCATGGATTACTTCAAAGCAATTTGGTACCCAAGAATAGGTAATCTTTTTATTTTTTTGTCAAAAAATACAAGTATTAGCTATTCCTCTCTCAAGTTTCTCTAAGTTTAACATTCAAATAATGGAGTAATTAACAAGTCTCTCAACACCCCCCCCCCCAACATGCGCGTGCCTTCCAAAGAAAAAATCAAAACAAAAGAACAGCACACACTCAGTAATAAAACAACAAGAAAAAGAACACACACACACACTCTCAAGCCTCCCACCCCTAGCCCTGAAAATAGATTCTACTTTATTTTCTCATGGGATTCTTCTGATCAGGTATATGGGTCCATGCATTGAAAACTCTCCCTGTTTCCAGCCAAGAGACGTGTGCAGCAATGGAGTTTTATCACAAACAGTTGAAGCTTAGGTTATTGAATGAAAAAGACGAAAGTGTATACCAACGTGTTGATTGGCTTGTTAATAAGCTAAGCACCAAAGTGCATTCTTATTTTTGGCTCGACGAGTACTCGGGGAAAGAGGATTTTGCACGATACCGTAAGGATGAGTGGATGAGTGGTCCAACAGCATGGCAAAAATCATTAAGAATCCCAGATGCTCATGTAATCATGGATGACAAATGTGCAAAAGTTATTGGGCCATATGATCTTGACAAGCCTCATCTAGTACGGAACCCTGGTTCAGAGTACGCGATCTGTGATTGTAGTTGGGCTAAAATGGGGAATTTGTGCGAGCATGTCTTCAAGATGATCAAATTTTGTCGTGATAAGGGGTCTACTACCCCGTCTATCAGTATGTTCCAGTACAGTCAGGCCTTGATTAGAATGCTACACTCCCCGTCCTTTGATTCTTTAGTTCGTGATCATGCTGTTTCATTAGCCATCTGGGTGCAGATGCAGTTGAATGTGCAAGTCAGTCCGAAAATCACCGAGGACAAAGGAAATATGGTTGAGCAGCAAACTCCAGAGCCATCTTTGGGCAGCTCTGATAGAGTTCAAGATAAAGTCATATTATGTCAAGCTCAGAATCAGGCCATGGTGAAGCGTAGGCGTGCTGACTGTGAAGCCCGGGAGTTTAGCCACAGTCCTATCCATCATAACCATAATGGCTCCCAGCTTGAGATTCCCTGTCCTGATATGGAAGTTGATTCATCATCCATCTCAACTTCAGCAACTGAATTATTCTCCACAGATGGAAATACGTCAGTTGGTCTCTTTGTTGAGAATGGAGATGATTTCATGGATGCTGTCCAGGACATAGTGAAGAATCTCCCTTCAACTGACACTGAATTGAAGACTGCTGATAGCTCTGAAGCTCTGGCGAAAGAACCTCAACCTGTTAGCAATTCTTTGAATCCACAAGGAAATACCCTTCAGAGTGGTGGTGCATCAGAGAGTGATTCAGGTGTGAATATTAGTTCTTTTGGAGCTTCTATTGTTGGTTAAATATATTCACCTACCACCGCTGCAGTCGTTGCTAATGGTGTAGCCTCGTCAGAGCATGCTTAATGCTGATTCTAGAATTTCATTGAACAAAAAAGAGTGGTGGGTTGAGGATGCAAGAACACCAAAAAGCATGCAGAGCATAGCCTCTATAAATGGCACTACCCCATTGGATATCGAGTATAATGCTTCTGAAAAGTAAAATGCCTGGGAGAAAGGATGCCGCTGAATTCAAATCCTTGAAGTTATCAATGAATATGGACCAAAATGTTGCAGATAATGATGAGCCTGACTAAGTTTGAGAGCAAAAAGTTGGTGAAGATTATATAAGTTCGATGGAAAAAGCGACCAATGTAAGGTTGTTAACTCAACCTTGGACAGAGGAGAAAGAACAGTAGAACCAAGGGTAACCACATCATCAGTTTGTCATGAACTTTATCTGCGAGGCTGTCAATGCTGCAGCAAGTGTGCGCGCTTGCTGATGAAGATTTTTTTGTGGGTAAGATCTGATTATTTCCTTGAAGAAATCTACATTGGTGAAACTTACAAGATTATAATTTCATAATTTCATTCATCTACATTGGTTTGAGAAATTAGGCTAGATTGTGTGTGCATATTTATTGATCAAAAGAGATTATGCTACTGGATGCTACTCCTAGACTGCCGTTCTCGTTGGTGCAAGTCTTATGATGATCTATTTTGTTATATTTTACTCCGTATTTCTTTTATTGTGATGATTTTAATAGAACCAGAACGGTTTGTAATAATTATGGTGATATAGTAAGTTGTTATAAAAATAGGAATATAATTATTTTAAAAATATATATATATAATATGTTTTTGAATAATATTTTGTTTTAAATGAAACTGTTATATTTTTATTTTCTGTAAAACTATTTAAATATCAAATTACATCACAATTAATCCTATATTTAAAAATTGAGATTTTTTTGTATATATACATATGAAAATAAAATTAAAGATATGAAAGAAGGATAAAATTGATATATAAGCTAACCATCTATCTACAAATAACAAATAATTTTGACAGAAAATTTCTTATTATTATTCAAGATTTTGTGAAATTTCTTGTTATCATTCAAGATTTGGTATTGTTTCAAACAATAGAACTTCCAAATTTAGCAGTATAGCATTGCTCGTAATTTTACGAGTCTTCGATGATATGATGATCACATATGATGAAGCGATGAGTCATAGAAATGATTTCCTTTTGTTGCCAAAATAATGTTGGGATCGTTTTTAGCCCCCCATTGGTTCTAATGTTATGTTCGTCAAAACAGATAGGATGGGATGTGATTCCTCTGCCTTAGAGAACCTTGGCCGTAACCTCCAACCAGACCGGTAGGCTTTGATTTCATAGAGCTCCTTTTTCGAAACCCTCCTCGTTGATTGTTGGCCAAAGAAGAAAGGGTGTTCCTTGTGGCTCTTGTACGAATATAATAACTCTATCTAGTAGTGCCGCATTTAATAGTAAACTAATGGGAAATTGCATGGTTTCCCCATCCTCAAATTTTTTTTTTAATTTAATTTTTGTCCACTTTATTTATTTTCTGGTATTTTGCTCCCTGTACTTTTTGTACACTTTTGACCTCTTATTTTTATAAATAATACCTTTGACACATCAAAATCAACAAAAGTTCAGTTGGCGCCCAGAAAATTAGAGTGCTGGGAGAATTCAGGAAAATGAAATTGTAGGTGGCAAGAGCGTAGAAGATGTAACGTACGGACAATCGAAGAAAAATAGAATTAGAGGGGGTGGGGGTGGGGGTTGTGAGTAAAAGGGGACAAATATGTTTTCCTACTATCTTTTAGCACCTCTTACTATTCTCGCCGATGAGAGACTAGCGAGCAGCCCTTACATGTTCAAACTCAATTAAACCGCCCCCATCTCCACTACATTCAAGTCTCTCAACAGACAACAACCACACTTACCATCATAAGTGAGGTTGACATTCTCGTTTTGTATAAAATTGAAAAGGAAGGAGAAATGTAACAAGGGCGCCAATTATGCAACAAAGATTGCACCATCAAATGTCATTGGACGTATTTTCTTCCCTTCAATAAACGGCGGGAGTGAGAAATAGCTGGTAGCAGCCAATAACTTTCTTAAATGATGACATTCCACAGTAATAAGCTGAAATGAGATTTAGAGACTATTTACAAATAAAACTAGAAAAGATTATTATTACTGAGTTAGGCAGCTTGCAGATAGATAGTTCAAGCAGTAGGCATTGAGGTAGAGAGAACCACGTATGTCAAATACTGAAGTCCGTCCTGCATTTTACCCACACCTGTGCTATGACCAACACGAAGATGCTGTGTAAATGCAGTGGCCTTCTCCTGCACAGATTTCTCAGCACGAACTTCTTGTGAATCAGCAGCAGCACTTTTAATGGCTGCTGAATACGCTTCAGCTACGTCTGATATGCCTGGAAAGACCAGCAAGACTTAGGAATAGATAGAGAGAGTATCTGGGATATCATGTTAAAGAATTTGTCAATATAAATCTACCATAGTATTGGGGGGGGGGGGGAGATCGGCAGTTGGTAGGGGAGATCATTGATAGGTAAATTGAAGCTAAAGTTTCATTATATTGATGTTTTGAAACTTATAAACTGTTTAGACAAACTCCAGAAACATTCATGAACATATAAAGGCAGCTATTAGATTGATGGGTTACATAGAATGTGGATAATAAAGCTTGACAACTCAATAAAAGAATTCTCACCGACAGAAACTCTAGTTTTCGTGCTGTAACATTATTGATTCATTTCTTAACAAAAAAGCTTTATGCAGGAATGCAACGAGCATATGATTCGATGGAAACAAATTAATCATACATTTCACCTTAAGCAAGTAAAATGACTGATCATAAACTAAGGAAAGGAAGTTGAAGATAAAATTCACCTGTAGTGAAACCATTGAAAATCGATTCCATATTTTCTGTCATTGATTGTGCCCTTGATCTGATTAACTTAGCTCTTTCCACAGAATCCTCGGGCCAATCAACCTTCAAAGTTTCATCCTCAATCTCTTGATTTTGCAGTTTGTTGGCATTGGATATGATGGACTTTCCAAGCATCAAAAGTTGAGTTACAGCAAAACAGCAGATTTCAGAAAGCCTCTGCAAAGACAGGCAAAATAGATGAATTACAAATGCTCTACAAGAACACAACTTATTCAATTGCAAAACTTCTGAATAGGAACTAAAAAAAAGCATCTGCATACATGAACACCCTCTGAATGAAGAGCATCAAGTCTCCCAGAAGTTCTCTGAATTATGTCATTTGGAGCCAACCCAGACAAAGCACTCGCAAAACTGCAAAATATAAGAGACGCTGTTTTAGCTTCATGGTAGTCATGTTTTAAACCAAGATTCTTAAAACTGTATGCAGGATGGTCATCAAAATAAGAAAAAATGACAAAAGGCATTAACATGAACAAATTTTATGCATGCATTAGAAGTGCTTTTGTCACAAACTATTTTCCAAACCTTAAACCATTGTATGTTAAGACTATTCATGCCTCTATATATAACCATGTGTCCATATAAGCAAGATATTGTAAACTTTTTGTGAAGATAACAAGCAGAACCTTAGAAAGAGCTCAAAAAGGTGTAAGGTGCTGTTCCAAGACTTGTTTGGGAAGTCACCAATGGATGAATGGTAATTTAGAATGTCTAGAGAGGTAAAAATAGTCTGATGAAGTAGTAAGATAATAAACAAATTAGATACTGAAACTTAATACATGATTATTGGATAAAAATATATGAAGATGTACAGCTACGCATTATGTGTACAATACTTGAAAAGTCATAATCTAATCCCCTAGTTCTTTATGCATGGGGATATAAGATATACACATAAGATAAACTATGTATTGCAGAAGATCATACGTTCAAAATTTGAATTAACTTTTAGCGAATAAAACTTAAGATATGAGATCTAAAGCCAGGCAAGTTATCAAGTATGTATTTTAGATGATTAGCAGTAAAACACTTACCCTCACAATCACATCAAGCATTTCCACATTTTAGAACTCAAAGTAGCGTTATTCAAATTTTACACTTCCCCTTGTGGCATATAATTTAGATATTCAACAGCAATTTCAAAAAAATAAAATTTAAGAACAGCAATTTCATACTGAAGTTAAATTAATACATATATACGTAGTGGTTCCAGAATTCAATCCAGCTAACCACATATGCCAAAATTGATCGAAGGCATGGTTTTTTAAATTATAACATATATATATATATAATATATATGTATATATATATATATGCATCCGAGGGGAAGATCAGCAAGACATGCAGGAAGCTGATCACTACTCTCAAAACATTTGCTAAAAACTTATTGTCAGTAAGTTGAGCTATAACCCATGCAAACTCATTCCTTGATAAGGTAGAGTCAGGACAGTCAATTGCGCATGCAATCCGCCACAAAAATAATAAAAGTCAAAAGAGCACTAACCTCACCAGGATTGAAGTTTACATGATAAAATTATACACCTAACATAAAAAGCAGACTAAAAATTTTGATACTAAAATAAAGAGAGGAAAGCTCAAAGCAAATTTACCCAGCAGCCAATTCAGCAGCCTTACGAACACTGGAATCGTGTAACCTTTTTAATTCATCTGTGCTCTCATCATTTCCAGCCTCTTTTCTCTTCCCTTTTTCTGAGTGCGTAACATTTCCATCAAGTTCAGCACCCAAGTCAAATATGTGTTGGACTTCTTTCAGCTTTTCATCATAAACAGATTTTTGTTCAGAAGAGAGTTTAGCCTTTCTTCGATTATATAATAGTGCATAATGGTTGGACAATGCCTCCAACTCCTACAAGGCAAGATGACATAAGCATTAAAAACAACTTAATTAGAATTATGCATATATCACTGATGAACACTTCAAAGCTAGTAAATACCTCCAACTGCTCTGGACCTCCATAGATATAAAAGCACCTATCAAATGAAATTTCTTCAAATAATTGATCTTCATCCACACTTCCATCAGATTTTCTCTCAACTAGCATCCCAGTTTCAGAAATTAAAAGATCCATTGTTTCTTTTCCAACCTGCTCAAGCACTTGCATACCCTTTGCTGTAAAAGCTTTTCCAGTCTGCGTTATATAAGCAAGAGTAAGAAATTGGAACAGAACTCCAGAAAAGTTAAAGGGAAAAGAGATGCCAGTGAAACCTCTAATAGAGATGGTGCAACAGAACTAGTTGGCCCAGGTACACTACCATGTTGAATTGAATCAGCTAAATTTGTGGCTGAATTCTCAATCCTAAGAGACATAGAAAAAGATCAAGGATCAGAAATCAGTGGTTTTTCTTTTAAACTATTCTACACTATATAAACTGTCTTCTGATGTGTTCATAAAGCTAAAACTTGATCAGCTATAGGTGATACCACACCATTGCTTCTAACTAAACTGAAGATATGAAAATCTTTAGAATATGTTTCCAATGATCAATAAAATAACAATGCAGAGTGAACTTCAAGTGAACGAGGGAAACATGAAGAATGTAGCTGTAAGTTTAAGATCTGAGAGAACTAGAAAGGATAACTAGGGATTAAGTGTATAATCCAAGGAGAAGGGAATAAGTAGCACACCATAACAACCTCCTCATAGAACAGCATAAGAAACAACATAAAACCTTGTAAAAATAAAGCCACCCATTATATATTATTTAATTTATATCTCAACTAGATACCTTCAATCGCCTATCAAAAGCACACTTTTCATAAATATATTACACCAAATCTTGTGCATAAGACTTCCAGTAATATATATATATATATATATATTTCTTAAGATTAAAATAATAATAATAATAAATAAAACACCACCTTGAAAGCCAACATCAAGAAGATTTATTGTTTAATTTATCTATAAATATGTTTTCTGAAAACCTTTGTCAATGAAAAAATTCACAAATTGTTCTGAATGGGCACATCAAACATGATTTATCTTAAATGGTAAAATGTTTGAATTCAAATGTTCACAATTACCAACACAACTAAAAGACCGTCTAGATTGCAATGTTAGCATGAACTTGGCAATAACAGGCCATTAGCTTTAATTAAAATAGATTTCAATTTTCCCAGTGAACATAGCCAATAAATTGTCAACTATGCCAAGAACATTCACCACTATCATTGCATACTTGTGAACTAAAGTGGCTCACCCTTTCCAAGCAGTTCCAAGAGCTTGCCAAGCTCCTGAAGCAAAAGATTCCACGGATGTATCAAGAACCTTCAAACCCTGCATGTATACACACAGGTCAATCACATAATGGCAAATGAAAACTAAATAGTGTTAGCAAATAGTAACATGCATTCTTTGCACTTATTTGCCAAAATATTCTAAAATGTGAGAGTAAATTAGAATCTTGAACAGATGATCATGTATGACAGACATTAGCAGAAAGACGGAGAATGGGCGTTTGAAAGAAAAAATCAAATAACACTACATATACATGAGGGAGTATGTGTGGACACACACGTGCTTATTTAACATGACCTACCTGGCTAAGGATGGAATCTTCACTGGCTTTCTCTAGTTTATCCAGAGTTGCCTTGCGCAGCTTGTCATTCTCATCATCACTTTCCTCCTCGACCAAAGATACTTCTTTATCATCTTCATTGGGAGACTCTGCATCTTCAGCCACATTCTCTGAAATGGTCTTTGCTGCTGTCCTGGCAGCCTCAGCAGCCTGCATTCACACAAGGAAACAATTCTATCAAAAAGTAACTGAAACTCAGATTAACTGACACGAGTAACAAAATGAAAATCATGCAGCAGTGCAGAAATTCTGTAACGGAAATAACCAAGCCAGGTGAAGAACAAAAAAAAAATAAAAAAAATCAAGAATAACAACAATGGTTCTACTACCATTTTCAGGCTAATCTACTCAGCAAATAATGCTAATATTTGAGTGTGTCAGAATCATCACATCATTGTAAGACGACGTTCACTTTTCATGTGCGACAAAATTTATATAAAAAAGTGTTTGCACGTTATAGGCACACACACACTCCAGATATTACTAAAGTAAACATAGCATAAAGGAGGCACATAAACCATTCGCAGCAAAACCCATATGATATATGCAGGATTAATGTAGGACAGAGAAACAATTGTCTCTATCCAGCAAACAGATAGATGCTCAATGCAGTACTAAAGTCTATCCTGAGATTAAAATCAAACAATAGTTTGTCTGCATTCAGTTTCAGTTATTTTTCCTGAATGCTAATAATAGAAAAAATACAAAAGGAGAAACCCTATCTTCAAACGACAAATGACAAATGTTGATATTATTTATATCAATAATGGTGACTAGGACTTGTATATACCAAGTCCTATCATACATCATATAGCACATTAATACACTTGAGTTTATCTCGCATCTTGAGTGCTCCTTCACACTCCTAGAATCTAAGCTTGGAGCAGTCACCTCAGTCATGTCCTACTTTACCTAGTTCATGGGCTGGTCTTAAATTAGACAGCAAAAGATACTACCAGCAATAATTGATCACTGGAATAAGAATTTATTACCTGACCGATAAACATAACAAATTCCATAGATGCAAGTTCAACCATACGTTAGCATTAAGAAACTCCAGAAAAATAAAGTACATTACCTCAACAAAATCTAACACAAAAAAAGAGTACATCACATACTTTAAAAAGTCAAGCCACCATGCCAATGCACTGTATCTGCAAGATATTGTTTAAAAACCATGGAAGACATTGCAATGTCATCTTTCCTAATGTCTTGACAACGGGTGACTTGATACTAGAGCAGTTACCTGGCTACTGGATATCCCTATTATAAGCCAAATTAGACTGCAAGAAAAAGACTACTTACCATTCTAGAGCATTCCCTCGTGAATATTAACAAGCATTAATGAAATCCAAACCTCCCTTTATCTCTACTGCATAATACATTTCCACAACAAAGAAAAAACGAAAATAGTAACTATTTCCAATTTCAATTAGATCAAAGCCATTTTCCATATTTCAATAATCTAACCTGCAACTCAAAACAAATGTAAGTATCTGTAACATCTCGATGAAAAGAATGGGTTTCAAAGGTGGAAAGCACATACATTGCGAGAGATCTCTTCAGCGGCCACAGCAGCAGCTTTCTGAAGATCTGACAGATAAGATAGCGAAAAACCCCATCCGCCCCATCCACCGCCTCCGGAGGCGGCGACTTCTTTCACCGGAGATGGATTTTCTCCCTCAGCAGCGGACATTTCTTCCACTTCGGGCTTCACTTCAGATTCAGAGGAATTCTCCGACTTATCAGCCATCAAAATTAAACTAACAAAAGTAACTTTCTCAGATAGTAAGGATTAAAATATATTTCTCGAACAATTGAAGTGAGATTTGATTCCCACTATTTTAGGGGATAAATTTATTGTTTCGTCCTTTCTGTTTGAAATTAAAAGGTCATCATCTGCTTCAACCATTCAACGTGTTCTTGAAGGCAAAATAGCCCCGTCGGCACGACGCCGTTTGGTGACCACTTCCATACGTTGTCGTTTGGATTCTTAAAAGTGCAATTGCTTTTTTTAATTTTGAACTGACAACTTAAGTGTTTCTGCAAAGACGTTTCAAACCATAACTCGAGTTCGTATTTTTGAAGTAAAGCCTGCTTGCTAAATTTATTAGTTATTTTAAGGGGAAAGATAGAAGAAAAAGATTTTTTATTATTAAAAGTAATTGAAATCACACGAGATCTTTATTAGATTTTGTCAGTAAACGATATTTGTATGTCTTTAATTTAAAATAAAGAATCAAAATATAAATGGTATAAAGAGAATTTTGATCACTCCTACTTTTTGCGAGAGGAATGGAGTTGTTGATTTGTTAGCTAACACCATCGTTCATTCTCAATATAATGCAGTGTATCATGATATTTTTTATGTTGTTCGTTCATTTATACATATTTTCTTGATCCGCTTAATTTTAAATTTTAAGTGCTTTTCTAATACTTTAATTGTGTGAATTACATTATGGTAATATGCATGTAAGGGTTCTACCATAAATCCCTCAGCACATTGACGAACTTCATTAAAAAAAAAAAAAAAAAAAAAAAGAGTGGAGATTTATTTTAAAATGAGATTACATATAATTTGACTTGCAGTCTTATACATAGGTTTTAATGTACTTTCAAGATTGTATTCATTTATTCAAGTATGGCAACATAAATTAGGTAATAGAAGTTAAGGAGGGCTTTCATTTGTCGGAATTACTAAATTTCAATGTAAGAATAAACTAAACTAGTTTAAACTTTACAAAAAAAAAAAAAAAAACGGTAATCGTATCTTACAAAGTGGGTATATATAATCGATTTTTGAACAGTTACAGTCACAAAAGAGCATAAAGACAAATATTACAGAGTTCTCAATAGCCTTGGATAGCCGGGGGAGGAGGGGACTGGTAGTTGGCCCCAAGCTTGGGCGGCAATATGAATGGTGGGTAAGTAATAGAGGGGGGTGAAAGTTGAGGTGGCGGTGGGGAGGCGAAATCGACTGGTGGTGGTGGAGAGTAAACTGGCGGTGGAGGAGATTGGACTGGTGGTGGGGGTGGAGAGTAGAAGGGTGGTGGGGGTGGAGAAGATAAAATAATGGGTGGTGGGGGTGGTGGAGAAGAGTATACTGGTGGTGGTGGTGGTGGAGAAGAGATAACAGTGGGTGGTGGTGGTGGTGGTGGAGAAGAGATAACAGTGGGTGGTGGTGGTGGTGATTGAACTGGTGTAGGCGGAGGAGAGAGAACACGAGGTGGTGGTGATTGAACTGGTGTGGGTGGAGGAGAGAGAACACGAGGTGGTGGTGATTGAACTGGTGTGGGTGGAGGGGAGAGAACACGAGGTGGTGGTGATTGAACTGGTGTGGGTGGAGGAGAGAGAACACGAGGTGGTGGTGATTGAACTGGTGTAGGTGGAGGAGAGAGAACACGAGGTGGTGGTGATTGAACTGGTGTGGGTGGAGGGGAGAGAACACGAGGTGGTGGTGATTGAACTGGTGTTGGCGGAGGAGAAAGAACACGAGGTGGTGGTGGTGAAGAGTAGGCAAATGGAGGAGGTGATTCAATAGGTGTGTGTAGAGGTGTGGAAACACGAGGTGGCGGGGATGGTGATGGTGGAGGAGAGGAAACCTGAGGAGGAGGTGGTGGTGGAGAGTATACAGGTGATGGTGGTTGAATTGGTGTAGGTGGAGGTGTGAAAACACGAGGTAGCGGTGGTGGTGATGAGTTGGTTGGTGGTGGAGGAGATGAAACCTGAGGAGGTGGTGGTGGAGGAGAGTATACAGGTGGTGGTGGTGGTGAATGGACAGGTCGGCGAACTGGCGTAGGTGGAGAAGAGAAAACACGAGGAGGAGGTGGTGATGATTCGGGAACCGGCGACTTAACACGTGGTGGAGGTGGAGGTGAGGCGACCGGCGGTGGTGGAGGTGATTGGTGATTCAAACTTGTTGGTGGTGTAAGTGGTGCAGGAGTAGGAGTTTGCTTTCCTTTTGGATTTTCTGTAACTGGTGGCTTAGGTGTTGGTTCATGCTTTGGCGGCGGCGTTTTCGATCCGTCCTTTGGCGAAGCTTCCGGCTTTGGCTTTGGTTTACCGCCTTTCGGAGGCTTTGGCGCCCCTCCCTCCGTTGGCGCTCTGCATCCTTGAGCACTGCAATTCACCTTCTTGCTCAAGAAAGTTCTACATTCTTTTTCCGATCTCTGATTTTCCTCCCCATTAAGACAGTTTTCCTCATCATCAATCACAACTTCCGAAAGTGAACCGGGATTGCAAGCCGGATTCATAGCTTCAAAGTAGTTATACGAGAATGAGAAGTTTGTCAGGTATGGCAAAGTACAAATACTTTCAGGCACATTGCTTCTAAACTTATTCTTGGCGATGTTAATGATTTCAAGACTCTGCATGTACTCCAGACCAATAGGCAAATCACCAACGAACTTGTTTTTGCTTATATCAAAAACTGTCGTGGTGTTCAACAGGGTTATTTCTTCCGGCAAACAACCGGAGAGATTATTACCCAATAGGATCAACTCATCTAGATTACCCGCCATGTTGCCAATGCTGCTCGGAATGCAACCCGTGAACTTGTTGTTCGCCAGCACCACCACAGATGCCGGAGAATTGCCAAAATTTTCTGGTATGGTAGAGCGGAACCTATTGTGGTTCAAGAAAATTGCATCAAGCTTCTTATCAAATAATTCAGAAGGCAATGCGCCTTCGAAATCATTGAACCTAAGATCAAGGTACTTGAGCTTGGGAAGCTCTAGGACGACCTCAGGGAATGGTCCCACAAAGCGATTGTTGCTCAGATCCAGCTCGTGAAGAAGTAGTAGTTTCTTAATGCTCTCTGGGACAATCCCACAAAATCGGTTGGAATTCAGATGGAGAAGACTGATGTCGGTTAGGTCACCAATCTCATCCGGGAGGTGTCCAGCGATGTCCGCATGGTTCAGGTCAATTCCAGCCACCACAGTCTGGCTAGAGTTGTCGATTGCCTGGGCACAGAAAACTCCGGCATAAGAACATACATCAGCACCCACCCAATTTCCAGTGAAATTATGGGGATCCGAATAGATGGCATTCTTCCATGCTTGCAGGGCATCGTAAGCCTTCTCAAGCCTCAAGTTGCTGAACACAATGGAACCGTCTTTAGGCTCGCCATCACTGTCACGATGAGGATGGATGTGTAGAAGCTCATGGTGTGCAGCGCGAGATTCATTGACGTTGTCTATGGCGTGAGAGATTGAGAGAAGGGAGATGAATAGAAAGCAGCCAAAAGCGTTTGTTTTCCGAGGGATTGCCATGCTACCCCCTAAGGACAAGCCCAAGGCTGCTTAAGGTAGATTACATTTAATGCGGAGAAAATAGGCTGTTATGTAGACTGTGCAAACCGTAACTTATGGAGGGATCAAGATTGGAGCACCATGCTCTTCGGAACAATTTGAAGGTCTTTGTCAATTCCATTTCCCCTTGTCTTTCCTCTTTGATGGAACCAACATACAAATTGCTAAAAATAGGTAATTGTTTTCTCCTTCAGACAACTCAACATCCCACCTTAAAGTTCGTTACACCTTATCTTTCCCACATAATACGATCCCCTTTTCTCGAGTTTATTGCTAATTTGAGACATAGATGGTCTTATTCCATGGTGATTTTCTTTTAACTGGGTATTAAACCTATTGTGCAAAACATACATTCATAATTTAATCACACATCAAACCTTTATTCATGATAATATACAACCTTGGCAATGTCAAATATATATTACAAACTTTTAACATATGATCTCACCATACAATATACAAATGTCCTCAACTTGGGACATAATGAAATCACAATCTAACTACTGCATCAACCTTTAACTTGTAAACAAAAAACCCATTAGACTAAATCCTATAGCAAGCCATAATCATCTATTCATATAGCATCGATAGGTATCAATCTGTCTCGTGCTCGGGTGCAGGGGAGTACCAGGCAGGATGTCGTCCTCTAGCTCGAAGCATTCTTGTGAAATCTGAATCCGGCATTCTGGCTTTCTCTTCCTCCTCGAGCTCCTTTAATGTTTTAGGCAATCCATCGGGAATTGGACACTGACTTTCTGCTTTGTTCTCAATGTTGATAAGCTTCTGTGAATTACTGCCCTCCTTCTTAGCTTTGTGGATGGCTGCAACTCCGTGCACGCAACTGATGAGTGATTTTACTCCACCTGCTTCGATTATGAGCCTCTCTATCTCTTCCTTAGGTGCCTCTTTCTGAACACATTATAATTATTGAAATCATTGACTGGATAAATATAGATGACTTCGCAATTTCACATTCTGAAATGATGGAAAACCGAAACAAAACTCATCAAATTCCTGACTATATCTATCTGGGAAATGTATCTCTGCATGTTGTGATGTACGTCTAAAACAATGTAGACGTCATTTTTGCTTCTGATCAAAAGGATGTAGGTTAAACTTTTTGCCATAAGATAAACATATTGGGGTCCCCAGAGCAGAGTATTCGGATCCAGATACTATTCGTCTCCCAAAGAAATTTCTTCCCCAATTCTTAAAATTCAACCAAACGAATTCATGTTTTTCTATAAGTACAATCCCACTTCAACTACAGTTCTTTTGTTTATCTTCTCCCAGAAATTTTATTTCCCAATAATTTTTCTGGAAATTCAATTCATCGCATAACAGCTTCTTAAGATACAACCCGATCAAGCAATCAAGTAATACTCCTATATAGCAAGATAAATATAATTCATCAAGGCTTTGCAGGGCCTTCAAAGTAGAAAGAACTTACTTCAAGCTCTTTGAGTTCAAAATAGGCCATCCAGCAGCCATATGAATCATCTCCTTCAAGTGTCAAACAATAATCTGAACAATATGCCAGAAATCAAGAGAATAAAATGTCAATAAAGGGTCCCCGAATTTGAACTACGAATCGCAAGTTTCGAAAAAGAAAAAAACTCGCCTGTAATTTCATTTTCAGATTTCTGGATCAAAGGCGGTTCTCTAACAGCTCGATCGATCTTGTTTCTACTAAAGGGCTCCAGCTTTGGGATGTAGGCATTGTTTCTCGAAACAGAACAACATACGGTAGAACTACTTCTTGATGCAGCTGCTTTTGAATGGTGAGAAGAGCCATTCAGTTCCACAAGAAAAGTGTTTGCTGAACAATTCAAAGGCGCTGTCTGAATCATCTTTCTTCTTTGAAATCGGCACTTTCTTCGGCAAGAACTACACAAGTTTCATCAGATAACGTAATAAGTGTGTGACTGTGTGTTATGTAGAGAGGGTTTAATGGCTTGCTTCTTGAAAGAGAAGTTTAGCCGGATAAGGATGAGATATTTTTTTAATGGATTTTGTTTTATTTAAAACGGGTGGGCAAATGGAGACCTGCGGTGATTGTAGGAAATACAACGGACGAATCCTGACCGTTGATGAAGGTATTGAGTGCGGGTGATGTTGTATTAGATATTTGGAGGAGCAGAGAAACGCGGCGTAGATATGGAAAAGTAGGGCGCGGCGTAGAGGAGTGAGGAAAAACAACGGGCGCTGCGTTATACAGGATAAAAAGAAACAAAATGTGGGGTCTGCTGGTATGAAAGGGCCTTCGGTTTATATAGATATTTTAATATGGTTATCGTTTGAAAAAGAAAAAAAAAATCATACGTTAACATTTTTAAAATAAATAAATAAATAATATTTTATTTATTGATTATTTTTTAATTTAATTATAATTTAGAAAAAAATACTTCTGTTAATATATTGTAAAATTAATTTACTGTATGTACAATATAATTGGATTATCTCAATGAATAACTTGTTATTCATTTCCTCTGTCCTGTCCTCATGATTAGCCATTTTTAATCATTGTATAATTTTTTATCATATGATATTAATTTGTCCATTGACTTGTACCAAATGAATCTTCACACAATAATTTTATTACTAATAGCACGTCCGATATTATATATATATATATATATGTATGTATATGCCTAAATTCACTGTGTGGGAAGTTGCAAGAAAAGAGAGACTCTTTCTTCTTTCTCCATAAATGTCGTTTTCTTCCTTTTCCCTCCCAATTCGGCACTATGAAACGTATTTTCCTGACGTAGAAATACTGGGCTTCAGCCCAGTGCAAAGCAGCATGTAACCCTTATTTCATCCTTTTAATTTTATTTTCTTTGTCAATAGACCTGATTCCAGCCCACCCCTTTTAATTTTATTCTAGTCCCAAGCCCAACAAATATTAATGCCAGCCCAAGCCCAACCAAAACCAGCCTAGCTTCATTTAGGTTGCTAACATTATCATTTCTCTCTCTCTCTCTCTCTCTCTCTCTCTCTCTCTCTCTCTCTCTATATATATATATATATATATATAATTATTCATAAATTTTAGTGCACCCCCATTATTAATTTGTGGATATGCGATGCCACGTTGGCAAACTTGTAAACTGGTATGGTTTTGGTCATGAAGCATGTTATAAGGCACTATTTAATTTAGTATTCATGTTCTATATGCTAAAATGAAATATAAGACATGAAATATTAAATATATTTGATCAATTGTAATATATTTAACATTATTTCGATTTTTTCTCTTGTTGCTTGGTATTAAAACTGACTGTATTATTAAAAGAAATTAGAAAAAAAATTACATTTTGTAGATAATGTCACATATTTTGAGCATTGTTTAAAACTTCTAAATTTTGTTATTTTATTTATAATTATATAAAAGTAGAACAGTTTGAAGAAAAATTTACAAAATTATTATTTTCTCACTCCAAATACTTTATTATAAATTTGGCTGAAACTATATACATATAAATAAAAAAAAGTTGGCGTATGCGGTGCATGCGTCCTGTATGAGAGTGGAATTCTAGTTCAATTATTTTACTTTTTCATCTCAAATTTCAAACGTCTATAACTTTTTCGTCTCAACTCTTTTTTTCATGAAAAATATATCAAATTAAATATTTTTCAACATCTTTAATTTGATATGTATATTGCATATATAAAAATAAAATTTTTATACATAAAACATTCTTTAGATTCATTGTAATATATTTTGATATTTAAAATAATTTATATAAAAAAATTATGAGATATTTTTATGCAAAATAAAATCATATTTTATAATATATTTTATATATTATGAAATATATTTTAGAAAAATATATTATTATCTTATAAAATTATTTATTTATTATATAAAAATGAAAATCTTGCACGAAACAAAATAAAATGAATAATTAATAATTGTATTACTATTAATTATAATTTATTATTATATTATTACAAATATTACAAATTTTGTAATGCAAAGGAGAAATACTAAACTTACTAGTGATATAAAGATTCTTCCAAATATGATGGTGTTAATTATCATACACATATAAAACCCTATATTATTTATACCATTTTATTACTGAAATGCACTTAGCTATGTTTTAATATACATTTATTATATAGTAAATTACGAAGTGTGTTACAATTTTTTGTTTATCTACTCTGAACAAATCATTTATTTTAACAAAATGCAAATTTAACAAAGTACATCGAATGAGGTTTTCTTATCATTACGAATAAAATCACTCATATTCGTTTTAAATTGACATTTATATTTTATTGAACACAATATCTATTCTTTGTGTCATGTCATATACAATGTTTATTGAAAAAAATCAAGGTCAATTATAGTTTTATATTGTTTAGGCATGACAAACTATATTGTTATATCTATATAATAACAAATCATAAGAAGTTGAAGATTTTATTTATCACAAAAAAAAAAAAATTTCAAAATATTTTTATTGCACCATTTTCACTATTTTATTTTATCCTTTTTCACTATTTTCAATATTACACAAATATTAAAATAAGATATTATTATTATTGATTTTTATTTTTAATTTTATGTTGCATGATTATTTGGGAGAGTAATGATATTTTTTTGATTGTAAAGGATTATAGATATAAGTTTTAAAATTTTAAACGAAAATTATATATATATATATATATATATATCCCTTCCCTGTGGCTGTTAGTTATGCTTCCGAGGTTCATTACTCCCTGAACATTATCAAGAAATTTCAAGTCCAGCTTCAGAACATGCTCAACTGTGTGCGATCAATCTACTTACAAACAGTATCCCTAGATATGCAATTCAAACTGGAATGCTTCATTTAGACTACTTTGATCACTACCAACTATCCGCCAGCAGATGTGTTAATGCAATGGGTATTATGATATACTAGTCAATTAAAAATTGTATAACTATGCAATACTCATGAAGTACTGGAACACTGCTAGATCTACAAATAACAAATTAGAAATAGATGATCAGTTATTACTTTTCGGTTAGAATTGAGAGAAGCCTTGAGCCAGGAAGACTTCGGAGGGTTATGTAAGGCTCCGCGAAGAGAGGTGATGGCCGCGAAACGTAGAAGACGAAGAAGGCAGCGAGGCAGCGGCAGATGAAGAGGAAGACGAAGAAGAAGAGGTAGTAACCGTGGTTTTGGAGGAGGAGTCCTTCGGTAGCGCCGCCAATTGCTGCTGTTGGCGGTGGAGGCCTTGCATCATTCCTCCACCGCATTTTCCCCTCTCTCTATCTACTCCTTTGACCTGTAAAGCATCGTGATGTCGCCTCGCCGGAGAAATTCGACTTCTTCTTCTTTCTTGTTATTTTCATTTTCCAATTTATGAACCACTATTATTTTCTAACGTCTGATTTACTTTTCTAGTCAAGATTGAGCAGGATATGACAGAAATTGGGATTAAATTCGGGATAGAGATAAGTTCAAAATTTTTATTCTACGTTTACTTCGTAGGATAGCATTAGGATAGAGAAATATAATTTTATACTATCCAACTTACTTCGTGGGATTGGACAGAATAATGCAGAAATTACAAAATTGACCTTAATACATAATTGAGCAGAAAATATGATTTATATATGAGGATATTTTTGTAATTAAGTTTGTCCATAAGGGTAAAACAGTAAATTTTCATTTCTTATCCCATCGGATAATTTTTATTCCAGGGGTTTAGGTCGGATTAGTATCCGTCAAATTATCTCGAATTTTATCTTTTATCCCGGGTCGACTGAATTGACCCGAAAAACTATCCAATGAAGTAAACGTTGGATAACTATGGACTATTTTCTCTAATTCAGATTTATCAGCCAAAATAAACGGGCCTAAATAATTATGGCTGTAATTATAGATGGTCGTTAGTGTGTTAGTTTAATTTTGCCGCCTTAAAAGTAATTATAGTTGTAACTGTCGATGGTAAATTACTGTTGTAATTTTATATATGGTAAGTTACTGTTGTAATTTTATATAAGTTAAAATCAATTTCTTGGAATAATAATTTTACAGCCGTAAGATTATAGATGGTAAGTTATTCCCTTTTTTAATCTGAATATGGTAAGTTAATGTAAGTTTATATAAAGTAACTAGTTTATAATATGGATTTTCTTTTCTATTGCCATTAATATATAGAACATATTATGTAAATTATTGGCTTTTTAATTTTTGCTAGAATTTATGTACATTTTTTGTTTCAAATATTACCATTTAAATATATTATATAAAACTTTAAAATATAAAAAATAGAAAATACAAATAAAAAAGCTAACGTGCAGCAGCATTCAGTGTTTCCGTCTTAACGGCACCGTCAATAAATTGCACGCCAAAAGGGTAAAACGGGCAGTTCATTCCCACAATTAAACAAAGCTAATGATGACATGGACAACGAATGACAACGCCGTCAGAACTTTCTCATGACGTTTTGTTCTCTCTTCCTCGTCCTCAAGAACAAGGTCACTAGGAATAGGAAAAGAGAAAGAAAGTAGGAGAAAACTCCAGCTAGGAGTCGATCAGAAAATCGTAGTTACTCGCCTTTTGATTCGAGAAAAACTGCTGAATTATGTCTTGTTTTGTTGCAATTTAGAGTCCGAAGAGTGCGGATGTGTTTTTTTGGGAATATTAGTTTTATATTTTTGGATTCGCCGAATCATTTCTAGGTCATTCAATTGTTGATTTTTGTATATCAAATTGGGTTTTAGTAAAAAAGAAAAGGTTCTAGGGGTTCGAGAATTATAATGAAGGCGATGGAGAGTCTTCAAGATCTGATCGAAGAAGCTAAGCTTCGAACGGTGTGGTGGTGTCTCTGTATATTCGCAGTGTCCTACTTCTTGACGCGTAAGTTATCGATTTTTCCTCCTTCTTGGGCTTCTTCAAACGAGACAAACTAAATTTTGTTGTTTCATTTGTTTTTAGTTACTGAGTTGCGGTTATGACATGTTTTAGCTATTGGTTTGTTACTTTCATTATGTTGCAACGATGATCTGTTAATGGTGACTGATGAAAATCATGGTTATGACTGTAATGGTGAAGAAGTCAGATTTAGTTTCATATTTCGCTATTCTACTGGGGTTTGATTTGATTGTGTTCCATAGTTTCGAGATTCTTTTGGTTTGTTGATAGTGATGAAAGGAAATTTTTTTAAGTTGGGTAGGATAGGCGAAGCTTAAGTAAGAACAGACTTGAGTAATGTTAATGTAGATGCCTGTATAAAATAAATGAATTGGTGTTTCTATAATTATTCTTCTTTTGGTTAACATGAGATTAGTTATCCTTAGAAATAACAAAACCTTTAAAGATTCTTTTAGTATGTAAGCTGCTTCTGAGCCTACTTTACTACCCTTCTGATCAATTTATCTGCTTATATATGTTGCTTGCAGATACCAGTAAATCAATGTTAATGAATATTCCCATAGGGATACTCTTGGTCTCTGGACTAAGAATATTGCTTAATGAGGTGGAATTCCGGTGGAAGGTTCGGAATAATAGAACAACAGCCTACTTATCACACTTAGAAAAGAAGCAGCTATCTGTGAATGATTCTCGTCTTACTACCCTGCCTCCCCCGCAGAAGTGGAAAAGAAAAATAGATTCCCCTATTGTAGAAGCTGCTGTTCAGGATTTTGTCAATAAGCTTTTGCATGATTTTGTCATAGATATGTGGTATTCTGATATTACACCTGACAAAGAGGCACCGGAATTGATACGTGCTATAGTCCTGGATGTTCTTGGTGAAGTATCTGCAAGAATCAAAGAACTAAATCTTGTTGACCTGTTGACGAGGTACCGATTCTGGTGTATTTTTGTACTTAAAGTGAAATTGTATAATGGTACAAGTTCAATAAATGTTGATATGAGTAATGACCCTTGTTTCTGCCAATCTCCAGGGATGTCGTAGACTTGATAGGAGACCACCTTGATCTCTTCAGAAGAAACCAGGCTGCTATTGGCGTGGATGTTATGGGAACATTGTCTTCTGAAGAAAGGGATGAAAGGTTGAAACACCATCTCCTGGCATCCAAGGAGCTTCACCCTGCGTTGATATCCCCAGAGAGTGAGTACAAGGTGTAGAAGTGTTCTAATCCAGAAGGAATTGTTTTTTGCTCAACTTTTCTTCCTTTTATCTTGGTTAATTTTCATGTCATCTAATACTTTCTTGTGTGTAGGTTCTTCAGCGGCTAATGGGTGGACTTTTAGCTGTTGTGCTGAAACCAAGGGAAGCCCAATGCCCTTTAGTTCGCTGCATTGCTCGTGAACTCCTAACTTGTTTGGTAGTGCAACCTCTTATGAATTTTGCAACCCCCCTGTAAGATGCTATTTCTCTAGCTGTTCTCACCCCTCCCCCCACACCCCCGCCCACCCCTCCCCCCGCAAAAAAAAAAAAAAAGAAAAAAAAAAGGATTGTTTCACGTTCTGCCTATGTAAAGGAATTTTGAGTTTTAGATACTTTATGTTGACCTCTCACATTACTATGCAGAAAGAGAAGGCTGAAGGCCAATATTTTATGTTTGTTATGTTACAAAAATAAAATTATGAATAGCATAATTTGCCGGGCATTAACAGTTATAAATGGCAGTAACTATAACTGTAATTAATGGATACTTGAAATGCTTGCTGAATGAAGATGTAGTTAATGAATTTAGAAAAGATAGATACTAGTCTAATTTTGTGGGTTTTAGAGAGGAAAAGAAAATTGGAACTCATTATGTAGTCGATCGTTTATCATCCATAGCATAGAAGTCTAGTGTTAAGTAGAAAAATGTCAGCACGGTCATCTAGCACCCAGTTTTACTATTGTTTGCATAGTCCTGGATATAATTGAAAATGTGTTGTTCTTATATTTGGAATAAGGTCTGACATGTATGATATGTATAAATCTCAAAAATAAGCTCAGCAAAACACCATCTCCTTCAGTAACTCTGAAGTAAGACAGTAGTGGATATTTTATTAATATTAGAAGGTGTATATTTACGTAGCTAGGCAGCAGCCTCTAATGACATGATTAATTTTTTCCTGTAGTTTTCTTAGTTTTCACTTTTCAGTTTGCAGGAATCTTGCTATTGAGTATAAATTTCAAATTGTATATGTGCTACTGACGTTGAATCAACTAATTGCTACTTTCTGATATTACTAGTTGTGAGGGTTAAATTTATTTTATATGTCACCAGTTGGTGATTGAGTAGGAAATATACTGTGTATTTTAATTGTTTACCACAAGTGTCTTTTTCGTCCACTCAAATTTTATTAACAGTCTATTTAAAATATTTCACTTAGTGTAGAAAACTAGTGGAGGATTAAGTGGATCAGGTTGTGGGGTTTAGCTGAAAAGTTGGCAGTTCAAGACCTTCAGTCTTGCTGTACTGGTGCATTCCTAGTACTGTATGTCATCTTAACTGTTGTTTGAGTAGTCCTTAGCTATTATGAGTAGCATTCTCATGCCTGCAACCTTTCCCCATCCTTTTGATCTTCTTATAGCAAGTTGAGTTATTTCTTTATGTGATTGCACTTCAGGAGTCTAATCATTTACATTTTCCCCTCAGGTATATTAATGAGTTGATTGAATATATTATTCTTGCTTTCCACAATGATGATTCCACTGATCAATCACCTAATGTCGGGGATCATAATGAGCACCAAGTGTCTGGGGAACATGGTCGAAGCAGTGAATCTAATTCTGGAAAAGATATGCCTTCCATCACCCAAGACCCTGATTTGCCTTTGACTCAGTTAGATCATAAAAGGGTACTAGAGTTGGGTAGCTCTGGAGGTCTCTTATCTAGTATGATGCAGGACGGACCCATACATACACGGCATGCTGAGTGGGCAAAGGTGTTTGATGCTGCAACTCAGAGAAGAACAGAGGTCCTTATGCCTGAAAATCTTGAGAACATGTGGGCTATTGGAAGAAACTATAAAAAGAAAATCCAGAAAAAGGCTGCTGCAGGAATTCAGGCTTCTGAAGTTACAGATTCAGTAAGTGGGACATTGCCTACACAAAATTTGGTGACTGGAGTACCAAAGCAGAAGCCTGGAACATATCCCCAGATAGAAGACAGAGATTCTATGCAGCTACCACCCAGGCCTGTGAAGGAAACTCAAGTCAGTGATCTCAGTCTTGATGCTTTAAGCAGCTCCGAAGAGCTTAACAAGGAGATTTTTCAAACCGGAAGCTCTGCTATTCAGGACCTGGAGCATCTTTCTGTTGTTTCCCGCGAAAATAGAAATAAGCTAAGAAGATCAAACAGCACTTCTGACTTGAAAGTTCATCTAAACCGGGAGGATATGTTTGATAGCAAAGGAAGTGCACCAATTATTAACGAGTACTATAGTGCAGATGTTAATAAAATTAATGTGCGTAGCCTAATGAGCAATTCGGACACTGCATTACGTCGTGAAGGATTGCATGTTCCAAAGCTTAGATGCCGGGTATGACCAATTTTTTTTCCCTCTATGGTTACAATTTAACTGTATTTAACCGTGTTCTATGTGTTCCAAAATAATAATATTTTTCGAGAAAAGTAAATTCACAGGCTTAACTCCTTTCTCTAAATACGACAGCCTCTTCTTTTGCTGCTATTAGACTATAGTTTTTCAATGCAAGACTAATCTCATAAACTGCGTACCTTTTTTTTCCTTACGATTAAAATTTTCATGTCTAATCGATATCGGAAACATAAGTATTCACTAGTGACTTTTGCAAAGATAAACTGCCTTAGTTGTCTACATTAGTGAGCTGCTACCTTTTGAATTGAAGGCTAAAGGTTGTAGAAGCATTTCAAATCACCTTTTTACTGTTGTCTGGCAATAATCTGTAGTTTGGCCAATGAGGGATCCTTGACTATGCAGGTTGTTGGAGCATATTTTGAGAAACTAGGCTCAAAATCTTTTGCAGTTTACTCAATTGCTGTAACTGATGCTAACAACAACACCTGGTTTGTAAAAAGAAGGTATGTGTTTTATTTCCTGACTAGATGAACTGTATCACTATGTTTGAATAGCATGCTGCATAGTTGATTTGCTTTGTAACAAACATTAGCTCATTCAACATGAGAAAGTTCTTTGGTAAGATCAGGATTTATCACCACACAATTGAAATCCTTTATTGGTATACTTGATCTATAGGTATCGAAACTTTGAGAGATTGCATAGGCATCTTAAGGATATTCCCAATTATACATTACATTTGCCTCCGAAAAGAATATTCTCTTCAAGTACAGAGGATGCTTTTGTTCATCAGCGATGTATTCAGCTAGACAAGTATCTTCAAGTACGAATACTTATGCTCCTTCTTTTGGTACAGATTCATTTTCTTGTTCTCTGTTCTGATGATAACTGTCTTTACCAGGATCTCTTGTCAATTGCCAATGTGGCAGAGCAACATGAAGTGTGGGATTTTCTGAGTGCCTCCTCTAAGGTATGCATTTATTATTTTCTGTTAAAAATATATTCAGTACCTATAGTTTCTTAACTAACTGTAGTTTATCTTCAATGAAGAACTACTCTTTTGGGAAATCTTCTTCTGTGATGAGGACTCTGGCAGGTATGTGCATTCTCTTCTGGGATCATGTTTTGTACTAAGTTGCTTAAATTTTTGGTTAGTCAGAATATTTGTGAGCATATGTACGTACTCATAATATATCTAATTTTTGTGTACTGCAACAGTTAGGTTTTTTGATGTTTGAATAATTATATATACCTCTGTTGTAATCTTTAAAACATACCAAAAGATTTCAAACATTATGCATCCAACTTCTTGTCAGTTTATTCTTCTTTTGTTCTTTAAATTCCACAAAGTTTTTTATTGGAGGGTGTTGTTGTTGGACATTATACTGGGGCTTGAGTTACACAATCCTATCAATAAAGTTCTCTCTTCGGGTCTTTATGTTTTAATTACCAAGGTTTCGTCTCTTTGTATTCATTATACCATGTGTTAGTAGCTTGTGTCCCAGCTTTTTCAGACAATGTTTTTCTTTATGTTGTTGTAAAGTGGCTGAAGAGTTGATTTTTGTCTTGATGGTCTATACAATGAATTTTTACCCTGATAGTCAGTTATGTGTGATGATGCATTTGGATTTTCATTGAATTTTACAGAAACTATATGCAGAAGTTCATTGAAGAATGATTTGTTAATGGAAAAATACATTAGGCTTATACACTTAGATGGAATCTTTCTTTTGTTCTATATACACTTTTAAATATCTTGCATTTGCAAAATATTGTAGTCATTGTGAATTCTTTGTTCATCAAAAACAGTTAATGTGGATGATGCGATGGATGATATTGTACGCCAATTTAAAGGGGTTTCTGATGGCCTTATGTGGAAAGGTGCTAGCTCACCTTCATCTTCTATAGAACCATTTTCATCAGTTACTAGCAGAAATTTATCTTGGAATGCTGATGATATAAATAAGTTGGCTATCAGGCAAAGTACCTCTGAGTCAGTTAACAGTTTTTCAGACAATGATGAAGGTGATAAAGATGTAATCCATGGGGAACGAGGTACAGAAGCTGCAGCCCAAACTAATGGTTGGCATTCAGACTATGAATTGAAATCAAAGGGTTTCCAGCCGAAGGTTGTTAAAAGTGATGATATCAGTACCTTGTACCCTGAGGAAATCCATAGTATGAGGTTGAAACCGGAATCAAACTCTGTGACCAGATATCCAGAGTCTAATCTGGCAATAACATCCGTTTCTCAAGAGGATATTACTGGGGTGCCCCCAGAGGTACTGTCGATTTAGAAAACATACATTTCATTCGCTTCACCAATTGTCCTCTCATGCTCTTAAAACAGTTGCTTCCATGGTAGTTTGCCAGTTTGGGCTTATCATTTTTTACTGTAAAAGTTAACATGCAGAAAAAAATAATCTTTAAGGTTCAAATTTTCTCTACCCTCTCATTATCCTGTTGCTGTTAATTTATGTAATTCCTAGGGCTGTGGTATCTGTCCAATAGATCACCATGGCATTGGGCAGAGAGGACTAAGCTACACAGTTATTTCCAATTGTTACACGAGTCTTCGGCAATATTTATCACTGGTTTGTCACCTTACTTAAAATTTCTCTTATTGATCTTAGTTGTTCCTTGCAGTGGACACCGCCAAATTTAAGTGTTCCGGTTCTGAATTTAGTTGATAATGTATTTCAACTCAAGAGAAGGGGCTGGCTAAGGTGATTTTCCTTTTTTTCCTCATTTTTCTACTGTCAACTTATTCTATGTGTAAGATCAGTCTTCTCTTATCATATGTAATATATTCAGTGTGTAGGACTTTTTAGTATTCCTATTTATGCAGTATTCTATAGGATCTCAGCTTATAGTGTTGAACATATGACAGTCAATTGTATAAAGTCTGAACTCAAGATGGGGAAATGTAATTTATGGTCTTAGTTTTTACATTTTTTTTATTGTTACAAGCAAGCAATGCTTATCTAAGTCAGTTGGTCATTTACTTTTCTTTATATTACGAATTTTTTTTTTATTACTTTTTTCGAAGCATAATTACAATCTCGGAAGAGGGTTTCACATATAATTGTCATCTTCAGCTTAGAGGCTATATGTTCATGATCAAAGTTGGTGTTTCTAATATCCTTCTAACTTGTCCTCTCAAAGACCCAATAAACAGTAAAACCTGAAGATTGAAGCACAAACATCAGCATTGTTCACATGGGTCTCTCTATTTAATTTTATATTTATCTGAAGCAACTTACTGATGTAACCACTATTTTACATATAGAAAGCATGATTGTTATGTGCAGCTAATCATTTAAGACCTAAGCCCTGCATTTTTATATTAATTAATTGTAGGAGACAGGTATTTTGGATATCAAAGCAAATATTGCAGTTAGTCATGGAAGATGCAATTGATGACTGGCTTATAAGGCAAATCCAGTGGCTCCGTAGAGAGGATGTTGTTGCACTGGGAATTCGATGGGTCCATGATGTAAGTAACAAGTATTCTTATATGATGCTTTCTTCATCTGACATTTGACAATCATGGTAGATTGGGGGGGGTGCTGGGATGGGTGTTAAGAGGGGAGACGGGATGGTATGTAGGTTAGTGGCCAACCCCTTTTCATTAATTATTTCCCCCTCATAAATCAATTTCTGTCAAACCCATTGACCGTACAATAATTCCCTTTATGATATCTAAGAATTTCAACCAAATGCCCCCTAAAGTCTTTGATTTCTGATTATTATCAATTCACTGGGGAGCATGATAAGTGCAGAGAGGCTCATTCTCCTCATTGGCCACTGTTTTGATATTGTAGAACTTTAGGTTACAGAACATAACTGGTATAGGAGGTGCAGTTGTTATATTCTGGACAGTGCCTTTTGGTATCAATGGGAGTTATGTCCCTTTCTTTTGGCCATGCCTTGCAGCATTTTCCATGTAACTCAAGTTTTAGTTGGACAAAAAAAAAACTTATAATTTAACAACCTCCACCCCTCTCTCTCCTCTTGTCCTGTGTTGTGCTGTTTCATGATTATAATCTTCTCATCAGATTCTCTGGCCTGGTGGCACTTTCTTCCTGAGATTGCGCACTCAAGGCCAACAAGATGATTGTGAAGCTGCTCTAGGATCTACGCAAGGTACAAGGCAACCAGGCAGAACAAGGGCCAACCAACCAGGTTCTTTTGAGCAGCAGCTTGAAGCTGCTCGCAGAGCTAGTGATGTAAAAAAGATGTTATTCGGTGAGTATCTTGCTGTTTGGTTGCTATATTATAATGTTTCTCTATGTTGATTTGGATTCGTGTGATATTAAGGGTAATCTTTTTCCACTCAATCTTGTATTTCTAAATTTCCCTGAGTGGGGTCCACACCGCTTCTGTTTTTCCACATAAGTATGAGATATATTTCTCTTAACATAAAGATGCATGTAGTTGGGTTGACTTTCTTGTTCCTTCATGGCAGATGGTGCTCCCACCACGTTGGTCAGTCTGATCGGACAGAAACAGTACAGACGTTGCGCTAGAGATATTTACTATTTTCTTCAGGTATCACACCCCTTCTTTCCTCCCTCATGAGAGGGGCTTAAAGAAGTCCTCCGTCGGGCTTTATATCATAACACTCTTCTTTTGCAATATTTTTTAGCATTATTTATTTGGTTTTTACTCTTATTTTATGTTTTGACTTGCAGTCCACAGTTTGTCTGAAGCAACTTGGCTATGGAATTCTGGAACTTGTTCTAATATCCGTTTTCCCGGAATTGCGTGATCTTGTTATGGATGTCCACGAAAAGATGCCTTCTCAGCCTGTATAGATCAGAATCTTGCTTTTTTCCAACTCAGCTTTGTGAAGATGGTCAAGTCCTCTAGCACCCACCAATTTGTGGGGGTGGCGAAGCTCAAGAGTGTATTTTGTTCGCATGATTTTGAGATTCACTTCTGATGGCTGTTTTTCAAGCAAAATTAATTTTGGTGTACAAAGTGTAACATAGCTTATGTACAGTTTAATTTTGTGTATATTTGATGAATTGATTCAGCAAGAGAAAAGAGAGAGATCTGCAAGAGGGAAACTCTTTCCAGATAATTTTGTCTCCGAAATTGGTGAAGGAAAAACAAAATATTCATCCGAGAGCAGAGCTGTGAACCGAGCTGTTCAAATAATAGAGCCACATCCCTAAAAGTAATATCTTTTGACTTACAATTGAGGGTAAACTTGTAAGCTTGCTTAAATTGATACATGCACTTAGTGCTAGAATAAGAGAGTGTTTGTAAGCATTTTTTAGATATTTTATAACATATTTTTAGAATTTATAAGGTGTTTGATCTTATTTTAAGAGTAAGTTGTTAAATTTATACCAAAAATAATTTGACTTTTCTTCCTTTCTAAAATACAGCTTACAGGCTCTTGATCTTGACATCCTATCTTAAGATGAAATAAATTATTTTTAAAAAATTATTGCAAAATACTTTATAGGAATTTATAAAGTCTCACACATAAGATGTTTTCTAAAACTTACAACTCAGCCAGTCACCCTTTGAACGCACGCGTGCATAATATAAATTCATTCTGAAAGAAAAGAATAACAAATTTGTTATATTATGAATTTGAAAATTTCACATTCTTTAATCAAATGATAAAATAAAATAATATTTTGAACTAGAAATTTTTTAGTAAAATTTAGATGTAGAATGATATATCAAAAACTTCTTAGATAAGTGTTCCTTCAAATATATCGGATACAATATTTAGGGTATAATCTATGTCGTATTGGATTCAAACAAGAACATCATCATCTATTGTCTACTTGCACACAACTCACATATACATCGTGTACATACAAACTAATAAAAGATGTTGTACTCAGGGGAATCCACAAGGTGTAGCTTTTACATGTCCAAACATTGAGTTTATGCTAATGTCTAATTTACAACATAAACCTGGAACCTTAGAAGAGGCCATCAAATGAGCTGGTAAGAGAACCACGCAGATTTGAATAGAGGCCGTAGAGTGAGTACTGCCTAAGATTGGCCACCTCGTACCATGAGTTAAGCACATTGTCATTTTTATCAGTCCCAGAGAACGCTAACTGTATACCCACGTCACAGCCAATAGAACCCCCATTGCTTTTACATTTGGAATTTGGGATTGCACAATCAGTGTTGTTAAGGCACACAAAAGAGTCCCCTGTGCATGATCCACACCCGAATTTTTTCCAGAATAAATTTTGGAGGGTGCCCTTCTGGAATTCAAGAACCTGCCAGCAGATTATAGTACACTCAGTTTCTTTATCAACTATCTAAAAAAGCATGCGCGCACGCGTACAAATCCTCGTGTAGATGTGTGGATATAAACCAGCTGGTCCTACATACCAGGGTGAAGCTGGTTACAGTGTGACTGTTGTCTGCAATGAATACAGGTATCGATCGAGCTGCATATTGTCGTCCAGCAAATGCCACCATATAACCTCCAGACTTGCTCTGAAAACACATTGAAGAATATTAAAGAAAATATGTTTGTTCTTTTTCAGTATAGCTGTGTACCTTCATGTTTCATTTTAGTTGAAGTTTCTTTTTTTCTTCAGATGTAGCTGAATCTCATTTTTCCATACCTCAAACCCAATTAAGCTTTTCAGCCTCACTATTATTGTCGTGACTCCATTTATGTTTCTACTAAATAAACTAATAAAGCTTTGAGCCTCTCAAATTATTATCTTATCCACAATATCTGGACGTAGTCTAAAAAGCAGCATGAAACAATAGAAGCAAAGCTTACAGGATTGAAGGTGCTGCTGTTGATAGTAAGCAGTGAAATCTCATCAACCTTGGGCCTAAAAACTGCGAGTTCAGCACCGTTGGATGACAGAGAGAGGCGTCGATCACACGGTGAAAGCTGAGTTTGGTTGAAGAAGAAAGAGTTCCTTGAAGCAAACGCAAGCCCAAAAGTAATCCCATCTGATCTCTGAACTTTTGAATCTGAACATGGGTCAAATACAGGATTTGTGTCGCCGGCATGGGCTGGAATCGTCGTCACCATCATAATCAAAAATATTATTTGGCCCACCATTGTTGCCAGCTTCATCAAACACAACGTTTTCTATTGTTCCTTCCCCTAAATTTTTGATAGACGTGGAGAGAAGACAGAAACAAAATAAGTGAACACAATTGAAATGAACACAATAACAAACAATACTTGATCATTTATCTGTCGCCAACTTGATTTTACACAAAACAGAACATAAAAACCCCCTTTGACATTAATCATAAGATAAGATGATTTCAACCACGACAGAGTTCCTATACAAAAACCGAAATTCGAACATCGTCGCATGTGTTTTCATTACGATAAATACGAAATGATTCTTCATATAAATTTGGAATTACCTCGCTGGAATCTGATGGTTCTTCCCTTTTCCTATGTTTTTCCTTAAATCGCAGCTTCTTCTTCTTCTTCAACCTCTGATCAAATTCTCATGAATTTGCGTATAAAGTACGTAATTACCAAAAACTAATCACAGAAAACGGGGTTGATGAAGGAGGGTTTTCAAGGAATAGGGAGATGAAAAAAGGGTTGCTTCGTATCGATCACCTATCTTCGTATATAACGTGTAACAAGGTGATGAAAATTTCCTAATGCTATATATCATTCCTTAATTTTGAATTGTTTCTTCATCTTTTCTAAAATTAGTAAACAATTGCAGCAAACAATTTAGTTGCAAAAATATAATAATTTAATTATCGGTTTTCGAATTGAAGAAGAAATGAAGACGAAAGAGAGAGGTGCAGGTGGCGGCGAAACCAGTGGATCGTGTCCCGAAAACGGTTGTGGAAGTTGGCGTCGATTGCAAGAACGCCACGACTTCGCAGAGCAAAACTCGCTTTCTCTAGAAAACGTGTTTTATTATAACAGACGTTTTTGACCTTTGATCTTCAATCCATTTTAAATAGGTGACGGTTATTCATATCCCAAAATTTATAATTATGATAAAATTAAATATAATAAGTTAATTAAAATATTTTTATATATTTATATTTTTTTTATTCTGTTCTTATTCTTAACTGCTTAAATTCCTTCAAGTCTTCTTTTTTTCTCTGTTTCTTTAATACATAAAAGTTGAAATTGTAGATTCATGATTTTCTTATTAAAACCTTTCACCGTGAATGTCAAACTTGATAAGTAACACACACTTAACACTATTTTTTAAATGTTATTTTTCCAAACTTTATTTTGTTAAGAATTTTGTGTACAAGAGTTTATATATATATATATATATTTCAATTTCATCAAGAATAATTTTTCTCTCTTCTTATACTGATTTCTTATATTGATTTGAGAAATAAAGAAAAAAAATTTGCTTTTTTTTTTTTTTTGGTTTTCTGGTAAGGCAGATAACTTTTCTAACTTTCATTTGTGAATTTTATGTTGAAATTACATAGGGTTAGACACCATATTGAAATATTGATTTTTTTTTTGTTTTTAGTGAAAATGATATAAATAATATAAATGGAGTATCTTTGGGGTATGATCAGAGATTTTAGGGTATGAATAGCCGTACCGTTTTGAATATTTTTGTTTTCCCTCTTTTTCAAATTTAAATTTTTTTCTTATTTCTCCTCTCTTATTTATTTATCTCATTTCCTTTTTATTTTTCTCTCCCTCTCTGGCCTCCTCTCTTCTCTATTTCCTCTCACTCTCTCATGCTCTTTGCCTCTCTTCTTTCTTGACTTTTCTACTTTTTGAGGCTCTCTTGTAAGGTATGCATTTTATACATAAGTATTTCTGTTTATTAGTTATTTCACTCATTTGGAGGTGCCCATATATCTATGAGAATATTAATTATATTTGTATAGTTATAATAAAGAGAAACATGTTTTTCAATTTAAATAATTTTTTTTTGAGATCCTTAATTTTTGTATGACCGTCGATCTCTCTAAAATGATCTTTTTTTTGCCTTTTTTTTTGTGAGATCCCTTAGCCTCTCTATGATGTTGATCTCTCTAAAATGATTTTTTTTTTGTGAGATCCTTTAGGTTTTTTCTTTGTGAGATCAGTGATGTTGTCTTTCACACTGTTGACTTATGTGACAGAGAGATGATGTTGATTTCTTTGACCCATGTGACAGAGAAATCCACAACTAACAATTTCTTTATTTAAAAAATATCAGTCTTGTTGATTTGTGACCTATGTGACAGAGAGATTCAGATCTACCAATTTTTATATTTAAAAAATATCAGTGCTGATTGATCTCTCTGACACCATTGACGTATTATGTCAGATCTACCAATTCCTTTATTTCAAAAATATTGTGATGGAGGAAAATAATTCATTATTTAAATTAATTTTATACTTTTATACTTTTTACTTTCAAAATACTATATTATATATCAAAAATATATATTTATCTCTTAGGGTGTCATGTAACTTTTTGTGGAAACTTCTGGTGTATGTGTGTCTGTATGACCAGTGTTGTTAATCTCTCTACTCCATCAATTCCTTTATTTCAAAAATATTGTGATGGAGAAAACTAAATTACTATTTAAGTTAATTTTATACTTTCATAATTTTTATTTTAAAAATACCATATTATAAATTAATAAATAAAAAGTATTTATTGCTTAGATTGTGTCATATAAGTTATGTGGAAACTTTTTGTTTGAATTGTAAAATATGGATTCAAACAAGTGAGTAGAAGTAAGTATACGAGTTTAAATTATTTTCACTGCAAATTCTGATAGCCTGCATTTGTTTAATTAAGAGCACTTAGGCTTCGAGTAGATTACATATAAGGTGCTTTTAGCGTTTAAAAATGATTAAAAAAACATTCATATTCTCCAACACTACCCACTTTCTATTAGAAGTGATTTTATTACTATCTCTAATTTTAATTAGTGAAGAAAGGGTATAATTTTCTCTTTTTAGGATCTGTATGTTCCCATCTCTCTTTTAACTATTTTCTTCCCTTTTACCATTAGTAGAATTTGGCATGTTCTTGGAAAGTGTCAAGCTTGAAATTAATTGATTCACCTGCCCCTCTCTCTCTCTCTCTCTCTCTCTCTCTCTCTCTCTCTCTCTCATGGTGGCATGCATCAGATATCAATTTGCGGAAATTATCATGCAAAAAACCTTTTTCTTTAGTTATAGCAAAAATAAAATGACATCCAACCCAGCCCCTCTCTTCAGAAGGACATCATTTTCTAATATGCTTCAAACTACTTCTACTTAAGCCTCCTTGTTTGAAGAATCTGTGTTCTTGCCTACAACCGATCCCTCTCCAGCTTTCCTTGTATTCTTTTGCTTATTTCTTGCTCTTCAAATATTGCTTTTCTCATATACTCAATATATATGTATGTGTGTTTCTTTGAAGGTTGTAGTGAAATGGAGCCTAACTTGGATGGGAGTCCGGACAGAAGGCCATGCTTCTACAAAATAATTTGGGTGGACAACTTGCTTTATGTGGTACTTTCTTCCATAAATTTAATCACTACATATTGTAGTTTACTTTCAAATCTATTATATCATTCTTACAGACGTGCTTGTCCACACAATACTAACTCTTTTCTTATTTAATTTTACCTTCTTTAAATTTAACATAAGCAACATTGTATTTTAACCAAATATTTTCCATGGTATTCAAGATTATGATCATTAATCACTTCGATTTTCATCAATAATACAGCAAATCCCACCTGATTTCAAGAAACACTTGACGACGGATGCACAAATTAATGGAGTGACCCTCAAGACTGGCGCAGGAAAATGGGACTTGAAATTATTACGAGATGAAGAGGGAGATATGTTTTTGTTCCAAGGTTGGAAAGAATTCGCCGAGCATCACTCCTTAGGCAACGCAGAAGCCTTATTCTTCAAATACAATGGAGACATGTCTTTTGATGTGGTAATTTATGATAAAAATGGGTGTATAAAAAAGTATACATCTGTTGAAACATCCCATCAAACATTGTCCTTTGGCTCTGTCCTTCCTTTCTTCAAATACAAGATCAAAGGATATAATGTTGGCACAAAATGTTCTCTGGTGAGCATGTACTTTTTTTTTTAGGACCAGATTTCATTAAACATGACCAAAATTTTACTCTTTTTTGTTTATTTATTTTGGCAGCCAATACCACTGGATTTTTCTAGAAGGCACCTTCCTGCATCAAAACAAATAATGTTTCTACAAAATTCAGAGAATGTATGTTGGCAAGTCAACATCAATCTTAATGGTACCAGTAGACTTATCATGTATGGAGGATGGAAGGCATTTTCAGACAGTAATTCAATCAAAAAAGATGATATCTGCATCTTTGAACTAGTTGAGAAAAATGTTATGCAAGTCCACATTTTCAAGTGAAGGCTTAGCTTCTTTTTGTCTTTCTAGATATACTCTTATTTTGTGGTAGCTGTTAAGTTTACTAATGTAACGAATATCAGACATGAATGTAATGTTAATGAACTCTGTGAAAGTCTTTTTATCTATCTGAATTGTCTTACATCATTTGGTATACATACAATCTCTTGATTCTTACAAGAATCAAGTTACTAAGTCAGATTACATTTGAGGGCCCTTTGAACACAACATAAAGGGACTTGTCGATAGTTGCTGAAACCGACTTGATATTTATGATTCACCACCAGTCTCTACATGAGCATACACCATCTTCAAAAATATGAAACCTATTGGCATCTTTTATAGCCAAAACTCGGGAATAAACTTGAGAGATGAACTTACAAGCAGAGTGGCAATCGTTGCAGATCCTTAGATTCTTTGTGACCCGTATAATCATTCCAGGCTTGTTTCTCATCAGTCCAAAAGCAATAGCCAGCTTCTCACTGTGGTGAAACAATAAATCTTTCTTCACATCATCTGAGACATCCAAAAACACAGAATTTGTATCAGGCTCATACCCTGCAGTTTTTATTTCAGACATCAAGCCTCTGAGAAACTCCTTAATCTCCAGGTAATAAGGATGGTCTGTCTGGCTTGCCATAAACGTAAACATTTCTCCATTGATCTCAATAGAACTAAGGCCTGGATTCTTCTTCAAGTTGTTCATCTTCAAGGATATTCTAGTCAATTTAGCCCGAGCCCAGTCTCCAGCCAAAGCATACATGCTCGAGAGCAATACATAGTACCCTGCATCATTAGGTTTCAACTCAAAAAGTTCCCGAGAAATCACATCTCCTAGCTCAAAGTTCCTGTGGATTTTACACGCAGTGAGTAAAGAACCGTAAATTTCAATCCCCGGTTGAAAATGCATTCTCCTCATTAGTGAGAAAGCATCATTTATTCTCCCAGCACGGCCCAGAAGGTCAATAACACAGGTATAGTGCTTTGAATTAGGAATTACATTCCAATTTTTGGTCATGTGATAAAAAATTTGGAGCCCTTGAGAGACCAGCCCAGCATGACTACAAGAGTATAAAACAGATACTAAGGTTGACTCATCTGGTCTTAGGCCCAAAAACTTCATCCTCAAGAATAGGTCTATGGCTTCATTTCCACGCCCAATCATGCCATAACCAAATATTAGTGCATTCCAACATGCAACATCCTTCTCTTCCATCCATTCAAAGTATCTTCTTGCATCTATCATACTTGCACAGTTGGCATACATGTCTATTAGAGATGAGCCAACAAATATATCAGCTTGAAATCCAGCTTTTATTACTAGAGCATGGATCCGTGTACCCAGCTGCAAAGCTCCTGAAGAGCTGCAACCTGAAAGGATAGCTCTTAGAGAAACAGAATCCAGCATAATCTCATCTTCTCCCATCATCTTATTGAAATGTTCGATTGTCCTTCTCCAATTGCCACTCTTTGTGAATCCTCTCAACATCACTGTCCAAGCAACCAAGTCCTTTTTGTTGATCTCCCCAAAGATACAATAAGCATCATTGAGGAAATTGGCATTTATATACAATTCCATTAAAGCAGTTTTAACTAGTTGATCATTCTCATATCCACTTCTAACTATTAAACCGTGGATTCCACTTCCTACTTGGATATCATCTAAACTTATTAGGCTCATTAGCGTGAAAATATCAATAGATAACCCTTTTCTCCTCATCATGTTGAACATCTGTATTGCTTCTTCCAAGTATCCATTTTCTGAGTAACCTGAAATAACTGCATTCCAGGAGACGACATTCCTCACGGGCATATTGTCAAACAGGGTCCTGGCAATCTTCATGCACCCAAATCTGGAATACATATCAACCAAACCCGTTTCCACAAAAACGTTACCTCCATAATATTGTCTAATCCAATAGCAATGTACAGATTTCCCCAGGAAGGGTATTCCCAATTTCCAAAAGGCAGGCAATACACTCGCAATTGTTACCTCATTAGGCATAATTTCTTGAACAATCATCTCATAGAAGACCTCAATAGCTTCCAAGAAAAGGCCATTTTTCGTGAGCCCAGATACTAAAATTGTCCAAGAAACCAAATTTTTATTCGAAATCTGAGAAAATATTATCTGGGCGTTGGCTATAAGACCACAAGAAATATATGCATTCACCAACCTGTTACACAGGAAAATATTGCGCGAACGGTTACACACAATTATTTGAGCATGAACTTGCTGCAGAGGCCTTCTATATCTAACTTTTCGGAGCATCGAAGCATGTGAGAATTGAGTAGAATAATATGCCTCGTGAATTACTTTGAAACTGAGGAAATACGGTCCGTTTTGGCGCCACAAATAACGGCTAGTTATTTTGTAAAGGCAGCTCATTTTTACACACACACACAATCCATGTATTTATTTAGCATTTACAAAAAACCCTAATTTTACAGCCAAAGGAATCACAGAACCTCTTCAACTTGTAACGAAGAAAATAGCGCATCAATCAGCAATAGGTGACAAATGCTTAGGAAGAAGAAGAAAGCAGCGTTTGAGTATCCATAATCCATACATTCATGGCATTATAACAATAGTTGGGCTGGGCCTCAGTCTTCAAAACCATGAGGCCGAGAAACGCCGAAAGGCCCACAACACATTGATGGGCATCGTTCAAGTCCGGTCCAGTTAATTTGCTTTCTTTCCAATGTCAATTTTTTTTCTTCAGAGATTGTCTTTAATTAATCATAGTAAATTTATTGGTCTAACGAGGCCTCTTCTGACCTACTTCGCTTTGAATCTTTGATCATGTTTATATATATTTTTTATTATTATTATTATTTTGGGTTTTTAATTGGAATTGAAAATTAATTTATTCCAGTGTTCTAAATTTTATTATTTTCTTTATTTTTGACAATGTATGCTATAAATAACTTTTTTCAACTCTGAGTCGTTACTAAATATGTTAAGTGAGGAGGCAATCTTTTTTGTGGCTGGCACTATTAAAAGGTTAGCATCCACTCATAAAAGTCAGCCTCAATCCCATCTTTCTTCATATCAGCCAATCATCTCTCCACCATCTTATCCACATATTCCCATACAGTCTCCACTCTCCTTCAATCTCCCGTCACCCCTTTTCATCACACTATTCCACCAAACAGGTAAAAGATTCATGTTAATCACTAATTGCTCCTCTCTCTCTCTCTCATAAATCACTTTGTACAATTCTTTCTACAGATTGTTAGACACTAAGAGGGATGGCAGCGGTATCTCCGGCGGCGGCGGTCCTGGCGGCAGCGGCGGTTGCGGGTCCCAGCAGATCATCCCAGGGAAGAACCAGAGTTAAGTACATCAATGGACTCAACTCGTTTGGTGGGCTCAAGGCCCACAACAATGTGGTTTCATTGGGCCTTCCAGTTAGCACCGAGCAGTCTTTTGCGAAGATTGTTGGCTCGTTGAAACCGCAGCAATCATCAAGGGGTGGTGCGCTAACCTCCACATGCAATGCTGTGGCTGAGATTTTCAGGATTTCAGCCGTTTTGCCCGGCCTTGTTCTTGTCGGAGTTGCGATCGGGTTTGTTCTGCTTCGGGTCGAAGCAATAGTAGAGGAAGAATGATCTACTTTTGGTTCGTTAACTAAATAATGTTCTTTGCCTTCGTTTGATTCTCTTCTGAGTGTACAACTGATTATATTATTTTATTACATGAATGAAGCCATCAATTTGTTCCATACTAGGAACCCGTGTTTGTGAATTCCAAGATGATCTTAACAAGATATATGGATCAGAACCTAGGGGTGCAGTTTATACGCCCTTTCTTACAATAAATCAATTATTTTAGTGTAACAATTAGCACTATTTCGAGTGAGTCCAAACTTCTTCAATGAGCAAGGGAGAAGAGAATTACACACTTGAGAGAACCTAATAGGAGGGAAGGAGCTTGATTTCTCATTTCTGTGCTGACTTCTATGTTGCAACAGGCTTTGACTTTGGCTAAATATAATATGGGCTTCGGCTGGAATATTGAACTTGTGCTTGTGTTGGGTTTGATTTAGGTGTATCATCAGTCGAGCTGGATCAGCTTAGAAGCTACTTAGAATTGGCTCCAAAAATACTCAACTCGACAAGGTCGAGATACTCAAGTAGGTCTCAAGTAAACTCATTAGGCGAGCAAACTTAAAATATTTATTATTTTACGTTGTTATATTTAGCTATTTATAAGTAATCAAGTAGATTCTATCGAGTTCGAGCTCAAATGATTTTTTTGGTTTTTAAGTTATTCAGTGGAGCTTGAAAATAAGTCTTGATGATATATAACTCATTTCGGCTCATTTACACCTCATGTCGAGAAGCAGATGTTCTGTTTAACCACTTTATATATGTAGACACATGAATTTTAACTTACGCAATTGCAATGGAAATTACACAAACTAGGAGATGCAGTTTTTTTTTTTTTTTTTTTTTTTAAAGAGAAATTGTATACAGAGCTGATTTGTCTTCTGGTTCTCAGAAATCATCATCGTCACCAAAATGTGATGGCAATTTGGCAATGTAGTTACTCTCACCATTCTGCCTCACAGGAACCCTCCATCTTTTATGCCAAAAGATGGACACTCTTGACCATAACGGAAGTCCGTTAAACCTCTCCCTTCTTCCTCTCACTGTCAACGGCAGCCAAACATACCTCGAATCACTCAGATCCTCTGGATTCCACCTATCCCCAATGAAGATAAAGGAACCACGGCCCGCACCCGGCATTGGAAGGACGAAAGCCCCCTGCGAAAAGAACGTTGCAGCCCGGAAAGCCTTGTTCGCCCCCACACACGGGTTCCCTATGCTCTCCCACGGCCCGAAAATGGACTCGGCCTCATGCACCATGGCCTCATTCGGAGCCCAACCACTGCACCCTGATGTGACCATATAGTAAACACCTTCGTGCTTGAACAGCGCCGGGGCCTCCCGGTGCTGGCCCACCAGGGCCCGCTCCGTCTCATTGGTCACACCAAGATAATCTTGATTCAGGGGACTAATGTGAATCTCCTTGTTTCTTAGAGATGAATAGATCAAATATGCCATCCCATTGTCATCCTTGAAAACCGTCATGTCCCGGCTGTCGAATCCGTTGGGCCTCAGGCTGTGGAGATACTCAAACGGGCCGATCGGGGAATCGCTCACTGCTTGCCCGACTGAGGCTTTGGTATAAGTAGCATCATCAATGTGCATCCACATTACATACTTGCCAGTAATGTCGTTGTAAACCACTTTGGGCCTCTCCACCACTTTCAGCTTGTACAGATCGTGAGTCTCGTCTCTTTCCTCTGCCGCCAGCGCAATGCCTTCGTATTTCCAGGCCCACAGATTCTTGGAAGAGTAACAGCCCACGCCGATCACATCGACTCGGGCCGTTCCCGTTTCTTGAGCATGATAAGTCGGGCCGTTCTTATACTCGCCGTACCAATAATAAGTATCTGTTTTCTCATCGAACAGAATTCCTCCGCCGTGGGCCTGAATCGGGTTGCCGTCGGTGTCGAGCCATACCCTTCCGGGATGGAAAAAGTGGCTGTTGTTCTTCACTTCTTTTCTTGGATCTAAAGCGCCTTCCCAGACAACTTTTGGGAAGAAAATATTCCTGGCGCGTGAAGTTGGGTCGAGGAATTCATCGTTGAGGTTGATTTTCTGAGGGTATTTGAGCCCATATGGAGGGAGAAGGATCAGCTCCTCCACCTGTTCGAGTTCTTGGAGAGTGAGGGCCGGAGGTTGGAGGGCCACCACGCGCTTAATCTTCTCGTATTCTACACCCACGCGGCGGCCGAAATTGTAGAGCTGGATGATTACGAAGCCGGTGAGGCCGCAAATCACCAGTCTCCGCCACGAGAATCGGCTTCCTGCCGATAACCACCGCGCCATGTGAATTGTAGGCTAGTTGCAACAGATGGGCTCAGCTGTTATATTAAGTAAAGATCAAGACTTGATGAATTTATAATTTTCCATCTTCACCAGCAGAATCCGGGGAGTTCTTGGAGGACAAGGTTTATGTAATAAAAAAAGAATTTCCATTTTCCACTTGTCTGTTCTTAAATCTCCATGTAAGAACGATTACTTGGAGCCCAAAGAAGTACTCTGTCACTCGACACTTTTTAAGTTTCTATTGGGAAATGAGGTCAAACGTTTGTTGAGTAATTTTGCAACTTGAAATTTTCTACAGGCTGGGAGTTGTACTGTGTGTTATTAAGAAATTCATGGGATCAAAAGACCTTGTATTTTATTCTGCCGCTGTCGCAACCGAGCCTCCTCTTGATTTGCTCATCTTTTGTTGCAGAAAGTCAACCCTACTATTGTATTTTACAATAATATGTTCAAATCTTAGGGGATAAATGTTATGTTCTTGTTTTATCATTTTGTTGTTATTCCGAATACAAATTATGTCGTGATTGTTTTGTGCTATCATGACGTGTTATGAATTTTCATCTCTAATTAGAAATGTTGATACCTCAAGTAGGTTAGTACCTCGGTAGATACGAGTTCATAATTTTTTATCGAGTGGATAAGTTTTTTTTTTTTTTAAATCATAATAAGTGATAGAGCAAAGTTGTATTAAGGATACGAAATCTCATAAATTTTTAAATAAAAAATAGTTAATAAAATATGTATAAAAATAATTTTTTATAGATTTTAAAGGGGCACATACCCCCATCTCCTAAATCGGTCAATGTTGTCAAACTTTCCCCTTACGTATAAAAAAGGTAAGCTTGACTTATAATTATTTACTCCTGGAATTTAAAATCTCTAATCCCTATATTTTTTTTTTTACAAAATATTATAAGGGAACGGATGTTGCATAATTATTTTGGAGGGTAATGATATTTTTGGATTGTCAAGGAATATAGATATGAGTTTTAATTTTTTAAAAGAAATTATTCATAAATTGTCTTGTTTGAATTTACCACATTCTCCCTATTAGAGGAGGTGAATTACCCATTCTGCAACGGATATTGTTGGGCTTCTTATTGCCAGAGAAGGGAAAATTGTGGGTCAAAGTATAAATAAAGTAAAAATATAGGGCAGGACGATAAATATGTGACTAGGGCTATATTACTTCGCGGTCTGCCCGCGTGGCCGGGTTGAGGAAGGCAACGGTATAAACGGAGGTCGGCATGTTAGACTGCAGTTCGGGCTGGGATTAAATTATTAGCACAACAAATTATTTTTCCTTGTATAAATAAATTTAAAGATAAATTAAAATTATAAATTACGATTATATAATAGTTGCCTAATATAAACTTAACAATAATTTATCATCAATAATTTTACAGCTGTAAAATGATCACGCCAAGAAATTATTTATAAGGTATATTAACAGAACAGTAACTTTCCATATATGACTTTATAATTATAAAATTATTAGCCCTAAAAATTAATTTACCTTATATAAAACTACAGTAACAGTCACTTACCGTAATTACGATTACAGCTATAATTACTTCTGAGGGGGTGAAATTACGATTACCAGTAACTTACCATCCACATTACAGCTATAATTATTTATAAGGCGGTAGAAAATAATACTAGTTCATATATTGTTGGAAAGGGAAAAATATTATATTAAAAAGAAAAATTGGAAAAAAAAGAAAGTTCGATTTCTTGAATTTCTCCGGCGAGGCGACAACGAAACCGAAAACTGGAATCACGATGCTTTTCAAGTCAAAGGAATAGATAGAGAGAGAGAGAGTGAAATGCGGTGGAGGAATGATGCAAGGCCTCCACCCCCAACAGCAGCAACTGGCAGCGCTCCTCACGGCGGCGCTACCGAAGGACGACTCTTCCAAAACAACGGCTACTACTTCTTCTTCTTGTTCATCTGCCGCTGCCTCGCTGCCTTCTGAAGAAGAGGAATCGTCGCGTGTCGCGGCCATCACTTCTCTTCACCGCTCCATACTTTACCCTCCTAACTCGCTCCTAGTTACACATTCGGCTTCCTTCCTCGCTCAAGGCTTCTCCCAACTTCTAACCGACAAGTAATAATTCATCTATTTCTAGTTTGTTATTTGTAGAGCAGTGTACCAGTTCATGAGTATTATGTAGTTATCCATGTTTGATATACTAGTATGTCATACCCGTTGCATTAACATCTGCGGGCGGATATTTGGTATGATCAAAGTCTAGATGAACCATTCCAGTTTGAATTGTATATCTAGGGATACTTTTAGTCTTGACGTTTGTAACTAGATTGCCGGCACACAGTTGAGCATATGTTCATCACTTCTGAAGCTGGACTTCTACTTTTGGTTGGTTGGATCTTCTTTCTTGATAATGTTAGGTTATTATTATGAGTAATGAACCTCCGAAGCATAAAACAGAATTTGTATGGTTATAAAGGAAATGAAACGTGACAGATGGTTAAATCAAGATATTTAATAGGGAAGGGATATTTGTATGCCTTTTGTATTGTTATGACATGATGCTTAACCATGTACTTTTTCATGTCTTCTGATTTATTGATGAGAATGAAATGTATATGTGGATCCCTTTTCTCTTAATTAGCATTGACATGGATTAGATACAGTTCAATACCCCCCCCCCCCCCAAAGTTGCATAAATGCATTTACTGATACCAACATATTTCATTTTGAAGCGCTTAGTTTTGCATAAATCTTTAGCTTGTGTGATTGGTTGATACTCCTTTGACTCGTGCTATAGATTGTATTCAGTGCGCCATGCAGCAGCTGTAGCATATGGGGCTTTGTGTGCCATATTGCTATCCTCAAGTGGAAGGCAAAACCATGTTATACTTGGCAGTTTGGTTGATCATTTTATTAGCTGGTCATTGCCCTCTATGAGCAATACTAGCACTGAGACTTTGGACGTAGTTTTGGAGAGCCTTCATGAATTTCTTAGTGTTGGGGAGGTTGGAGCTGTTGAGAGATATGCTTTGCCAATTCTTAAAGCATGTCAGGAACTTCTTGAGGATGAGAGAACCTCCATGAGTTTACTGCCCAGGATTCTTGGTGTACTAACATTAATTTCTTTGAAGTTTATTAGAGTCTTCCAACCTCATTTCATGGACATTGTTGATCTACTTCTTGGGTGGGCAATGGTGTCAGACGTTGTTGAATTTGATAAGCGAGTTATTATGGATAGCTTCTTACAATTCCAGAAACACTGGGTGAATAATATGCAATTTTCTTTAGGTTTGCTGTCAAAGTTTTTAGGTGACATGGATTTGTTACTTCAGGATGGAAGTCATGGTACTCCTCAACAATTTAAAAGACTGCTTTCCCTGCTGTCTTGCTTTTGTACAGTTCTAAAATCATTGGCATCTGGTTTACTGGAAATAAATTTTCTCGAACAAATAGCTGAATCCCTTACCCTGATGGTGCCTCGTTTACTAAGATGCTTGTCTGTGGTCGGAAGAAAATTTGGATGGTCAAAATGGATTGAGGATTCTTGGAGGTGCTTGACATTGTTAGCTGAAATATTGAGTGAGAGGTTCTATACTTTTTACCCTCTCGCAGTGGATGTATTGTTTCAATGCTTAGAAGTGGAAAATGCAAATCAAGTTCGTACCAAAAAAATTTCTTCCTTACAGGTTCATGGCGTTCTTAAAACTAATCTGCAATTACTGTCTCTTCAAAAACATGGACTTATGCCATCATCTGTGCAGAAGATATTACATTTTGATGGACCCATATCTCAGCTTCGCTTGCATCCAAATCACCTTGTAACTGGAGGTGCTGCAGCTACATATGTTTTTTTACTTCAGCACGGGAAAAATGATGTTGTTGAAAAAACAATTGAGTCTTTGTTTGAAGAGCTGCAGTTGTTGAAGTGCTGGCTTGAAAATAATTCATGCAAGAGGGGTGGGCTCGAAATGTCAGTAGCTTCTAGAAGTTATTCGAAATCTGAAGTGGTTATCTTGATTAAGTTTAACTTGCAAGTACTATTAAGCTGTGTTGTTGGAGGAGGAGGTGATAGTTTCTCCGGGCAAGCAGAAGTTGACACTTTGTATGTGGGCCGAGCGGAGAAGTTGGTGTCATTTTTAATTGTCAAACTTAATCCCTTCAATCTGTCAATGCAGAGCAGTGTAAAACTGCAAGTTACACTTCTAAGAACATTGGAAAGGCTTGCATCTATTGAGTTCATGGGCAAGTGCCCCATAAGAAAACAAAATAGTGCAATGAGTTCTCTTGAAACATCATCTGGGGCTTATGTGGAGGAGGAAAATGTTAGAGTTTTGTATCCAGTGAAGGTTTTTGGTCATCTGAGGAGGTACTCTGACATACTTATAAGAGCTCTTGACATGTCTTCTCCTTTGGCAGTCAAATTAGAAGCCCTGAAATGGATGCACAAATTTTGTGAAGATGTTATCAATGTATATGTAAATATAAAGGCTCCATTTTACCCTTGTCAAGCAGTTGCATGCTGGAAAATTACTGAGGTTTTGCTTTTGTCAACTTTAGCCTCTGCTTCAGATAGGGAACCAGAAGTGAGATGTCTCGTGGCAACAGTTCTTGAGATGCTGTTCAAAGCAAAAATTATCCAACCCATGCACTTCCCCATTATTGCTGAAGCAATCCTTGAAAAACTTGGTGATCCAGAAAAGGATATAAAAAATGCATATATGAAGTTGCTTTCTCACGTCTTACCTATAACAATATATGTATGTGGTCTTCGTGATTGTGGAGCAGTTAATACATGCGAGCCTCGATTTCCTGCACTGATCAACAGATCTTCTTTGCACTGGAAGCAAGTTTTTGCCCTTAAGCAACTGCCTCAGCAATTCCACTCCCAGCAACTTGTTTCTCTCTTGAGTTATATTTCACAGAGGTGGAAAGTGCCTTTATCTTCTTGGATCCAGCGGCTTGTTCATACTTGCCGGAGCAAAAAGCAACATATTCCGGCAGAGGAAGGAGAATTTTTTGATGTTAATGGTTTATGGTTGGACATCAAGATTGAGGAACAAGACATTCTCGAAAGAATTGTTTCAGTTAATCATCTTGCTGGTGCATGGTGGGCTATTCATGAGGCTGCTAGATTTTGCATTACTACTCGTCTCCGAACTAATCTTGGGGGGCCAACTCAAACTTTTGCTGCCCTGGAGCGGATGCTTCTTGACATTTCTCATTTGTTGCAGCTTGAGACAGCACAAAATGATGGAGCTTTAAATATAATAGGTTCTTACGCTCATTTGTTACCGATGAGGTTGTTGCTAGAATTTGTTGAGGCCTTGAAGAAAACTGTTTATAATGCATATGAAGGGTCGACATTATTACCTCCCACCTCCCGGACAAGCTCCTTGTTCTTCAGGGCTAATAAAAAAGTTTGCGAGGAGTGGTTTTCTCGAATAAGTGAGCCGATGATGGATGCTGGAGCTGCAATCCAGTGTCATTATGCTACCATTCATTACTGCACAATACGGTTGCAGGATATCAACAATATTGTATCTTCTGCACGGACTGATAAATCTAGAGTCCAGGTGAGTGAAAATCTGCAGAATATTAGAGTCAGATATGCTGCAGATATTTTGAGAATCATACGGAACTTGGCACTGGCATTATGTAAGATTTATGAGCCAGAGGCATTGGTTGGGTTGCAAAAATGGGCAACCATGGCTTTCTTTCCCTTGTTCGCCGACGAAAACCAAGGTCCAATTGATAATAAAAGCTGGAGGCATTTTTCATGGATTACTGGGCTTGTGTATCAGGCAGGAGGCCAGCATGAAAAGGCAGCTGCTCACTTCATTAATTTGTTACAAACTGAAGAATCGCTGATTTCTATGGGTTCTGATGGTGTACAGTTTGCTATTGCACGTGTTATCGAGAGCTATACAGCTATATCTGATTGGAAGACTCTCGATTCCTGGCTACTAGATCTACAAACTCTTCGCGCCAAGTATGCTGGAAAGAGTTACTCTGGTGCTTTGACAACTGCTGGGAATGAAATGAATTCAGTTCAAGCCTTGGCTCGCTTTGATGATGGTGATTTCCAGGCAGCTTGGTCTTACCTTGACTTGACTCCCAAAAGTACCAATGAACTCACACTTGATCCAAAGTTGGCTTTGCAAAGAAGTGAACAAATGCTTTTACAGGCAATGCTTCTCCACAGTGAGCAGAAGGGCGAGGAAGTGCGCCATGAGTTGCAAAAGGCTAAATCAATGTTGGACGAGACAGTGTCTGTTTTGCCACTTGATGGACTGGTGGATGCAGCACCACATATCAATCAATTGCATTGCATTTCTGCATTTGAAGAGGGTTGCAAGCTTGAAGACAGCCAAAGCAAGGGCTTCTCATCATTGTTAAGCACATATATTCAAACCATGCAGTTCCCCTGTTACCAAGTCTATCAAGACTGCAGTTTGTGGCTTAAAGTTTTGCGTGTTTATCGCAATATACTCCCGAGTTCTCCTATGACTCTTGAGCTCTGCAAGAATTTAGTGATTTTAGCACGCAAGCAGAGGAACATAATGTTGGCTACCCGTCTCACTAACTACCTCAAAGACCAGGCCTCATTTTGCTCTGATGAAAGTTTTCGTGATTATATAATCTCCAGTGTGGAATATGAGAACATTTTACTACTGCGAGTTGAATACAAGCATGAAGATGCATATAAAAATATGTGGTCTTTTATGCATCCTTTCATGGTCTCTTCTTCAACTATAGCTGGTATGTCTCATGCTAATGTGAAGGCCAAAGCATGCTTAAAACTTTCAAATTGGTTGCTAGGAGATTATATACATAGAAACTTGGAGGGTATTGTTAATGAGATGCTAGCAGACTTCAACAAGAGTGATAATTCTTATCCAGGCAAAGAGACACTCACCTCTTATAATGGTAATCAAGACTCTAAATCAAGACTGAATCTTATTATTGATGAGCTTGTGGGTACCGCTAGAAAGTCAGCTACACTTCTTTGCCCAACGATGGGAAAGTCGTGGATGTTGTATGCCTCATGGTGTTATACTCAAGCTAGAGCTTCAGTCTCCTCCAACAGTGATGCGGCTCTTCATTTTTGTTCTTTTTCTCCTATTCTTGCTACTGAAATTCAACATGATAGATTTATACTAACTGAAGAAGAGAAATTGCGTGTTGAAGAAGTGATTCTACAGCTAATCCCAGAAAGATCTGACAAAAAAGAGTTAGATGAAGAGACTGGAGATGGAAATTTATCAATTACTGACAATGAGAATAAACTGAATCCTTTACTGCAGCAAATACTGGGTATTATGGAAACTACTGCTGGAGTACCTGGGGCGGATGACTGTAGCAGAACCGACCTATTTGATGCACTATCTTCTCGGTTGAAGGAATGCTTCCTATCTGCTAACATTTCTGTTGATGAAGAGAAAGTAGCATCCTTGGTGGCTAATTTGGTTGATGTTTGGTGGTCTTTGCGGAGGAGAAGGGTTTCTCTTTTTGGTCAAGCTGCACAAGGTTTCATAAATTATCTTTCATGTTCGTCTTTGAAAAGCTTTGATGGTGAAGTGACTGGGCGTGATGTTGAGTTGAAATATAAGCATGTGAGTTACACTCTGAGGGCAACGCTTTATGTGTTGCACATTCTGGTCAACTATGGAATTGAGTTAGGAGATGATCTCGAACCTGCTCTTTCAAAGGTCCCTTTGCTGCCCTGGCAGGTAATATAATATTTATGAATTCTTGATTTAGTGTAAAACATATTTTAATGCTGATAACATGTTCTACTTTTGAAGGAAATAGCACCTCAACTGTTTGCTCGATTAAGTTCTCATCCTGATAAAGTCGTCAGAAAGCTGTTGGAGACATTGCTTGTCATGTTGGCTAAACATTCTCCCTGGTCCTTAGTTTACCCAACCCTTGTAGATGCAAATTCTCCTGAGAAGGAACCTTCTGAGGAGCTGCAGAAAATTCTTTCTTACTTGGTTCGGGAATATCTTTTATCATAATATCCACTCATTTTTCCTTTTCCATGTGAAATGACTTTACCACATTAATCTTCTGTCTGGTTATTTGTCTTTATTTATGTACGGGTACACAACAGTTTCTTCAACTTCATGCTTTCATATTTCTGTTTGCTTATGAAATTGATAAGTGGACATGTTACCCCCATCATTATCCTTACACAAGATCTTATAGTTTAAATAGCTAAATCCTGCATATTATGTTTTATGACTTCTTTGTAAGCTTGCATCCTAGTAAACAATAAGTACACAACAGTTTCTTCAACTTCATGCTTTCATATTTCTGTTTGCTTATGAAATTGATAACTGGGACGCATTACCCCCTTCCTTATCCTTATACAAGGTCTTATAGTTTAAATAGCTAAATCCTGCATATTCTGTTTCATGCCTTCTTTGTAAGCTTGCATCCTAGTGAACAATAAGGCCTTTTTATTTCTTTTTAAGCAGGCTTTCCGAACTTTTCATCCCAATTTAATTTGACTGGCAATAATTCTTTTTCCATTAAACTGGTTGACTTGTCCCTTAATATGTACTGTAGGATGACATAGAGCTATTAGATAGATTATATTTCCTCCAAATTCTGGTCATTGCTTTAGTATGTACCCTCTATGGGATCAGACATGGAGAACTTACTGAGAAGAAAAGAGTCCCTGTTTAACTACACTGAGCATATTTTTTTAGCCCTTGGCATACGTAAGTTTGGTTTTGTTATCTGGTGTCAGCCGTAAATGTAAGTTGTGCAATCAGTTTGTCAAACATGGATTATGAACCCCCCCCCCCCCCAAACAGGAAATTTGCTTGATATTGTCATTTTACAATGAATTCAAATTTGACTTTATGAATTGTTGTTACTTATCATTATATGAAATCTGCTTGATGTTGAATAACATACACAAAGTTTGCATGTTTATGATATGCAGAATAGGCTTTATCCAGGTTTGGTACATGATGCTCAGCTGATGATAAAAGAGCTTGAAAATGTAACTGTCCTTTGGGAAGAGTTGTGGCTTGGTACGCTCCAGGATCTTCATGCAGGTGAATTTTATTTTTTCATCTCACTGCTATGACTTGACTCTTAGTAACATGTTTCAACTCTAACACAAACTTTGTGCCTTCTTATGGTCTATTTTATTCTTGAATCAAATGAGCCACAGAAGTTAACATTTGTGTTTCACCATGTGCATGCATGAAACATCATAAATTCACCATGATGCTGCATTTTGTAGCTCTAATATCTGTGCCTACAGCACCCCAGATATACACACTCAAGTAGCCTTAGAAACCTATGAGTTTCCAAACATGTTGAAGCAAGCTTAGGGACACACTTATAATTGGGTTTTCACACAGGTTTCCACATGAATATAAGCAAAATTTTGTTTCCTGTGGTTTGTTGTTGGGACAAATGGCATCTAATGCAAAAAACAACTGCTTGAAGAAGGAAAATACCTATCACATGACACACTCATATGAGATTTAGGATGAGAAATTATACTCCCATGGTTATTGTGGAAATTTCAATTACAAATAGGTGAGGAAGTAATTTGTACACTAGAAAAAGTGCTTTGGTAAGTGAACATAGTGGAACTCCTAAATTTATCCTGTATTATCTTTCTATGTACATTGTATGTCCAGAAGTTGATTTTTGGATTGCTACATATATCTACAGTGACAGTTTAGATTAATATTTGGGTTGGTGATCTTGTAAGGCTTCTCCTGATAATGGTGATATAGACAGTCTGAATCCAACATGAATTGGATGGAAACTTTTGTGTGTAACAGCTATCTTTATTCTGATCTCAAACCATTTTTGAAGTTTGTTTCAAAAGTTGAGTGTACCTTTCTGAAAGTTTGAAAGTTCTTTGAACGTTCAGGGGAGTGTGGCATAAATGGTTTGGCGATTTTCAGATTAAGCCCTTGTAGATGATGTCAAAGCATATTCCTTTTTTCCCTGTTGTCTGCAAATGTGAAAACTTGCCCAGTAGTCAGACCAAACATGCTGTGGAACTCAAGCTATCTTTATTTTATTTTCTAGCTGTCTATGGTTGGAAATAACTGTCCACGTGTTTCCTCAACTTACCTTATGCTACTAAGGCTGATCTATTTTTTTCATTCATGTCGTATACATTTTTGTTCTTTGCTTTCGAAATTGCTTTTGCCTTGTCACTTGAAAGTTGATGCTCTTTGTGCTTTATTTTCCTTAGAATTTTATACAGCCAAATAGGTTGGTATTCTCTTATATTGAGTTGTAATTTTATAACAGTAATATCTACAAACTAAATCAAGGTTTCAGAATAGTTTGGTTCGTTAGGGAGTTGTAATTGCTGAATGTTTAAGAAGCATGGATAAATGCTTAGTGTGTCTTGAAGCAAATCGAGATTTACTTATAATCCATATAAGTGTTGTCCTCTTCCTACCATACCACTTAGCCTATTGGGCTGATGAGCATTTGTTTGATGTATGAGAAATATAGCAGAGATAGCCACCCACTGTATGATAATTCAAATGCAGATTTACATACAACCCACACAGTTATTTGTTCTCTTCTCAAGCTGCTTTAGCCTATTGTGATAGTGATCTGGTATATAAAATTCATGCATCCTTTTCTAACAATGTGTGAAGCTGAATGAACTAAGTACACAGTACAGCAGTCTTAATCCATTTTTCATATTCTGCAATCTGTTAGATGTCACGAGGCGCATAAATCTGTTGAAAGAGGAGGCTGTACGAATTGCAGAAAATACAACTCTGACTCATGCTGAGAAGAATAAGATAAATGCTGCAAAGTACTCGGCTATGATGGCTCCCATTGCTGTGGTATTAGAGCGTCGTCTGACTTCTACTTCTCGGAAACCAGAAACACCTCATGAAGTTTGGTTTCTTGAGGAGTATCAGGATCAAATAAAAACAGCTGTTTCAAAATTCAAGACCCCCCCTGCATCTATTGCTGCAATTGGGGAGGTTTGGCGACCATTTGAGGCAATTGCTGCTTCCTTGGCATCTTATCAGAGGAAGTCCTCCATTTCCTTTGGCGAAGTTGCGCCACATTTGGCGTCTGCGTCGTCTTCTAATGCTCCAATGCCTGGCCTTGAGAAGCAAATTACGGTATCTGAATCAGAAGGCATCTTAGACAGTTTTCACCAGGAAATTGTGACTATTGCTTCTTTCTCTGAACAATTGGCCATTTTACCAACCAAAACTAAGCCGAAAAAACTTATTATCGTTGGATCTGATGGTCTGAAGTATACATATCTCTTGAAAGGACGAGAAGACCTCCGCCTTGACGCCAGAATTATGCAGTTACTGCAATCTGTAAATGGTTTTCTGCAGTCATCATCTGCAACACGTAAGCAGGCGCTTGGTATCCGTTATTACTCCGTAACACCTATTAGTGGGCGTGCTGGACTGATCCAGTGGGTTGAGAACGTGATCAGCATTTATAGTGTATTTAAATCATGGCAGAAGAGAGCCCAGTTACAACAACTTTCTGCAATGGGCGCTGACACGAATGCTGCAGTTCCTCCTCCCGTCCCCCGGCCCAGTGACATGTTTTATGGAAAAATTATACCCGCACTTAAAGAGAAAGGCATAAGAAGAGTTATATCAAGAAGAGACTGGCCTCATGATGTCAAACAAAAAGTTCTTTTAGATCTCATGAATGAGACTCCCAAGCAACTTCTTCATCAGGAGCTTTGGTGTGCCAGTGAAGGATTTAAAGCCTTCAGCTCAAAATTGAAAAGGTGATTTGTGTTGATCTTTATAATAACTTAACACAATCATTTTCTATGCTCAGGATGCAGACAAACACCCATAATTATGTTTCGTGAAGTGTTCTTTATCTGATATTCTATATGGAATTCCATGTGGTTTTGATATCCTAGCAATATTTCCTTTATGTGTGCATTGTCTGCTGTTATTTTTTCAGTTAACTGTCTTAACTCCAAAAGTTTGCATGATAGATTGGGAGTTATAGAGATAACACATGTTGACACACAAATGATAGAAATTTTGTTTTGTTGTGTTTTTCTTTTCTCTGCCGATTCATGGTTTATTGAATGTATGCAATTTTCATTCTGACAAAGGTTGTGGTTCTTAATACATCATTGCTAATTACTGCCTTGATGCAAGTGTAACTTAGTTCACCATTCCTTTTTGCTTTTGTAAGTATGAATGTATGATGCAACCGATGAATGAAAGAAAGGTGATCTTATAGCACATTTTATGAATGTGTTCTGGGAATTTTATGGAGAATATGAAGAAGGTGCACCAATTGGTGGGCATATAAAATGAATGAGAAATTGTAACACAAATAGATAAAAGGGTTGTTGGATTGAAGCATAGAGCAGATAAAGTGATAGTATTTCTATCATGCTTACTGACTGAAATTGTGCAACTCTGGATTGCTGTTGGCCATGTTAAGCTATAAAATTTGACATTTTCACTGTGCGAGATCCTTATACACTGATTTGCCTCACTGGTTTGGTTCCCTTGCAGATTTTCTGGAAGTGTAGCTGCCATGAGTATTGTTGGCCACATTCTGGGCCTAGGTGATAGACACTTGGATAATATCCTCATAGATTTTTGTACTGGGGATATTGTGCATATTGATTATAATGTATGCTTTGACAAGGGGCAGAGACTAAAGATCCCTGAAATAGTTCCATTCCGCCTTACCCAGACTATTGAAGCAGCATTAGGGCTAACTGGAATTGAGGGGTCCTTTAGGGCGAATTGTGAAGCTGTTTTGGGTGTTTTGAGGAAGAATAAGGATATAATATTGATGTTATTAGATGTTTTTGTGTGGGATCCACTTGTGGAATGGACACGAGCAAATTTTCATGATGATGCAGCTGTTGTCGGTGAGGAGAGAAAGGGCATGGAGCTTGCCGTCAGCTTAAGCCTATTTGCATCACGTGTCCAAGAAATTCGCGTTCCTTTGCAGGTATTATATAAGTGACGATGCGTTCCATTTAAGTTGTTTTCATAACATTAGCATAATGTTTACTGCACTTAGATGATACTAACTCTTTCCATGAAGATGCTTCAGTTTGGAGCTAATTCATATGTGCTTATTCCATATGCAAGTACCCATTTGCAGTTGCTTTGTTTTTTCTAGTCAAGTTGATGTAGTGGTTATGGAATTATATTGTGTATTATTGATGACATGAAGCGTCAATTTTTTTTAATTGTCATTATTATTTCTGGATTTTGAAGAAGATACTTCAGCTTGGATGTTTTCGTTGTGTTTCTACTCAAGGGGTTGTTTAGCTGGTGTTTATTTAGCATTTACTGCACTCGAATTCTTAGTCTTGATTATTGAGCAACAGGCTTGTTGACTGTGTAACTTTAGCTGGTTTTCCTTCCAAATATTTGGAGAACATTTTTCTGTTCATGATTGGAGTTTCTTGGGTCACGTGACTGACGTCTACCCTATATTGGTTTACATAGCAGCTCACTTAAGTTTTGAATGTGTCCAGGAACATCATGATCTTTTGGTTTCTACCTTGCCAGCAATTGAGTCAGCCTTTGAGGTTCGTTAAAGTTTCTTTCATGGTTTATCCCATGTTTCCTAAATTGATTTAACTTATCTCGGCTTTGCAAATCATGTGCAGAGGTTTGCCAGCATTTTAAACCAGTATGAGACTGTATCAAGTCAGTTCTATCATGCTGACCAAGAGCGTTTGAACCTTGTTCAATATGAGTCATCCGCTAAATCAGTTGTCGCTGAAGCTACTTGTAATTCAGAAAAAACCCGTGCCTTGTTTGAAATTCAGGCTCGTGAATTAAGTCATGAACAGAACACAGTATTGGAGAAAGGACGAGACGCAGCAACCTGGATTGAGCAGCATGGAAGAATTCTTGATGCTTTAAGAAGTAGTTCTATTCCAGAGATCAATGCCCCCATAAAGCTGACTGGTTCAGAAGAAGATTTGTCTCTTGCATCTGCTGTTATAGCAGCTGGAGTTCCATTGACTGTAGTTCCTGAACCCACACAAGTTCATTGCCATGACATAGATAGAGAGGTGTCTAAGTTAGTAACTGAGTTGGATCATGGCCTTTCTTCTGCAGTTTCTGCACTTCAAATGTATTCGCTGGTGTTGCAGAGGATCCTCCCACTGAATTACCTTACAACCAGCCCAGTTCATGGTTGGACACAAGTATTGCTTTCTTTAAATAATCTCTCATCTGATGTTATATCAATTGCTCGAAGGCAGGGTGCTGAAATTACCAATAACGGGCTCATTGATAAGTTTGGTTCTGCTAAGAGCAATTATGATGATCTTTGCCTTAGAGCAACAAAATATGCTGCCGAAATTGAGAGACTTGAAGTAGAACGTGCAGGACTTGTAGCCTCCATTGGCCCAGAGACTGAGTCAAAAGCCAAGGAACATCTTTTATCTGCCTTTATGAACTGTATGCAGCATGCTGGTCTCAAGAGAAAAGAGGAATCCTCTGCTTTTGAACCTGCAATAAATGAAGGATTACCTACAACCACATTTCACTGGGAGATCGAAGAGAAGAAAGAAAGTTTTCTGAAAACTTTGGATGTAGCATTGAGCAATATGTTTTCTAATGTTAAGCACATAGTACAAATAAGGCTGGATAATTTTGGAGGGGAAAGAAATACAAATAGCAGCTTGCAGTCTGATGTAGGATCTTTTTTCGGTGAGTTTGAAGAGCAGATAGAGAACTGTGTACTCGTAACAGAGTTTCTTGATGAGCTGAAATACCTTGTTGGCCTGGATATTTGCAACATCGAGACTGATGCAAATACTTCAAACTCACATAGAACCTGGACTTCTTTTTTCAAGACCAGTATTCTATTATGCAAAGAAATTGCTGGGAATGTCATTGAAGCGGTTGTACCCAGTGTGATAAACTCTGTTATTTCATGTAATTCTGATGTCATGGATATTTTTGGATCCATCTCACGAATTCGCAGATCTGTAGATACAGCTTTTGATCAGCTCATCCAGGTTGAGCTAGAGAGAGTTTCTTTGATGGAACTTGAGTCTGACTACTTTGTGAAGGTAGGTCTCATCACTGAACAACAATTGGCCCTTGAGAAAGCTGCTGTCAAAGGTAGGGACCATTTATCCTGGGAAGAGGCTGAGGAGCTTGCATCTCAAGAAGAAGCTTGCAGGGTGCAGCTGGACAAACTCCATCAGACATGGAACCAGAAAGATTTGCGAACATCATTGCTTAAGAAGAAAGAAGCAAATGTTAATACTGCTTTGGTTGATTCTGAACTTCTGTTACAAGCTCTTATAGCTTCTGAACCAGAAAATGGATCACATCTCTGGAGAATGAAAGCATTTCTGGCAGCCCTAGTAGAGCCTTTCTCCAAGCTGGAATCTGTTGATCAAGCATTAATGTCATCTTCTGGTTCTGTTTCACATAGTTCAACTAGAATTCCTTATCTGGTAGACTCAATAAATTCAGGCTACTCAATGTCGGAGTATATATGGAAGTTACCTGGTTCGCTGCATGGTCATGCCTTTTTTATATGGAAGGTTTTTATGGTGGATCTTTTGCTTGATTCCTGCATACAAGCTATGGCGACATCTTTGGACCAGAATCTAGGATTTGATCAACTTGTTGAAGTGGTTAAAAAAAAGCTTAGGATCCAATTTCAAGAGCACATAAGCAAATATTTGAAACATAGAGTTGCTCCGATATTTTTGACAAGATTAGACAGAGAAATTGAGATTCTGAGGCAAAGGACCGGGTCAGTTGAGGGTCTTGCAGTAGGTGCAATTCAAATCGATTTAGCTGCTGTCAGAAAAGTGCAACTCATGCTTGAAGAGTACTGTAGTGCCCATGAAACTTTCAGAGCCGCAAGATCAGCAGCCTCTATCATGAAGAGGCAGGTTGACGAACTTAAAGATGCATTTCTCAAGACCTGCTTGGAAATAGGTCAGATGGAATGGATGTACAATATCACCTTGAGACCCTTGGAATATACTAGGCTGATTTCTAATAAGTTTTCCGAAAGCGATAACTTACTACCTGTTTTATTGAACACCAATAGGAAGAAATTGCTCGATAGTATGCAATCTTCAGTTTCAGTAATAGCTAGGTCATTGGAATGCTTGCAATCTTGTGAAGGAACTTATATCACAGCAGAAGGGCAGCTTGAGAGGGCAATGAGCTGGGCTTGTGGGGGTCCAAATTCTAGTTCCACTGGAAATGTTCAAGCAAGAAATGCAGGAATCCCACCTGAATTCCATGATCATTTGATGAGGCGGCGAAAATTGTTGCAGGAAGCTTCAAAGAATGCTTCTGATGTAATGCAACTTTGTGTCTCAATATTGGAGTTTGAGGCATCTAGGGATGGCATGTTTAGGCCTACAGATGAAGGTTCTTCATTGAGGACTGGAGCAGATGGTGGAACATGGCAACAATCTTACCTGAGTGCAATAACAAAATTGGACATCAACTATCATGCTTTTATACGTCAGTTTGAAGTTTCTTTCTTGTTCAATATTGCCTTGCAAGTCAATGCAGGTTTTAGGGCGTCCTCTCAGGATCTCATTGTTTCTCTTCTTTTTGCTTCAGGGGCTGAGAAGGAATGGAATCTTGCACAAAACAATATGGAAGCAGCTTCTAGTGGTTTGGTTTCTGTGACTAATGAACTATCAATTGCTTCTGTTAAAGCTAAGTCTGCATCAGGTGAAATTTCTTTGCAGTGAAGATGATTGTAAATAAAATCAACCCTTAAATGATTTTCATTGCATAATATCTGGATATTGTTCTCCATAATGTTTTCTATGTTAACTAGCTTCTATTCTTACATTGTTTAGAGATGAATATCAATCATCTGAATATTTATCTCACTCAAATTGTACACGTTAGTTACATAATTTAACTGCTATTAATCCCAATCATTAGAATTTAAACCAAACTACATGACTCAAGGTCCCTGGCATCGTCGTAATAAAAAAATAGAAAGAATATAAAATCAATAGCCCTATCTTGATTCTTGTCGCATTACTGTCTTTTCCTGTGCCTGATATTGGTAAAGAATGTGTGAATGGTTAAATTTTAAAGCTCATCAGGAGTTATTAGTTGTCATAATATCAGTTTAGTGAGGCCCTCTTGAATACATTCAAAAAAGATGTTTGGATTCTGGTTCAAAAATCCACAAGTCGCAGTCATTCTATTTTGTCTTGTGCAGGTGAGCTGCAGAGCACTCTTCTTGCAATGAAGGACTCTGCCTACGAGGCCAGTGTGGTATTATCTTCATATGTGGGCATTGTTGGAGGTCATAGTGCTCTGACTTCTGAATGTGGTTCGATGCTCGAAGAGGTGTGTGGCATATATTGACAGTGTGTGACAGTGTTACGGTTGTGCTATTTTTCATTAAAATCAAGGATCTGAAAGGAATGATAAATAGGAATTGGCAAATATCTTAGGTAGAAAAGGTGGCACTATAAAATTTTACAAATCTAACAGAATGCACTTTGGGTGACAAAACCTTAAGTCCATGTTGTCCAACAAATGAACTTATAAGTAGATTGATGGTCTGTTTCATACCCTTTTTTTTTTCCCTCTTTTACCTGACTGTCAATACTTGGGCTAATCTATTAGTTAGCCAGGATTTTGACAGGACAATATTGGTGGTCTGATGTTTATTAAGACACTGCTTCTCTGTTTTATATTCTGTAAGAATATTCCATTTGTATTACCTATCCTTGTATTAGCCCCAGTCAAACATTAGGAATCTATGCAGAATTTTGAGGCAATCTATTAGAAATATGATTTGACATCTAGCAGTAGCTGACAGTTGCAATTGTCATTTATGTATTTTTCTGAAATACTACTTGGTACCAAGATATAAAAACTACTAATTTCATTTTCTAGTGTTCATTTGGTTGAATGGTGTTTAAGCAGCTTAGGTCCAAGATGTGTGGGTTATAAGATATTTGTCCTAGAACTCAAATATCGAACACACCTATGCAGTACACTCAAAGACAAATAGTGAGGGCAATACTCTTATCAAACTTCTCTATTTGCTGCAGGTCTTGGCTATAACTGAAGGGCTGCAGGATGTTCACAGTTTGGGAAAAGAGGCTGCTGCTTTACACTCTTCTCTTATGAAAGATCTTTCAAAGGTTTACTTTTGTGGCTCAAAATTTTGGTTTGTTTGGTTGTTTTCCTGAGCTTGTATCTGCAACTGAAGAAACTTCCACATTTAACTTTGCATGCTTTGAAACTTGAATAGGCTAATGCAGTTCTCATTCCGCTTGAGTCTCTATTGTCCAAGGATGTTACAGCCATGACTGATGCAATGGCTAGGGAAAAAGAGACTAAACTGGAGATATCCCCCATTCATGGACAAGCCATATTCCAATCTTATTATAATAGAGTCCGGGATGCTTTACGAGTATTTAAGCCTTTGGTACCATCCCTTACATTGTCTGTCAAGGGGCTTTACTCTGTATTGACCAGGCTGGCAAGGGCTGCCAGTCTTCATGCTGGCAATCTTCATAAGGTAATGAAATGGACAGTTGTTGCGTACCGCATGATTAGTATCTACAATATGGTGATGCTAAGTCTTTTTTAATTTATTTTTCAGGCTCTTGAGGGAGTAGGAGAAAGCCTACAGGTAAGGTCACAGGATATCGATCCGTTGAGGGCAGATGATGCCGATCCTAGTTCTGGGTACAATACCCAGGAGAGTGAGATGTTCATCAGATCTGATGAGGAAAATGATGGAGATTCTATTGGTATGGACGAACCTGCGTTTCCAGATAGTGGATGGGTATCTCCACCAACGAGCATCAGCAGTGGCAGTGGAGAGTCGGGGGCTACATCTGCTGAGGCAAGTCTTGCAGACAGCTTCAGTGGTCTTGATTTGACTGTACCAATTTCAGGTGGCAGTGGTAGCCTAGATAAAGGAGATCAATCTCAGTCAATTGTGACAGAAATACTGGAAACACCTCATGGGGAGGCAGAATCTGGAAATAAGCAGGTTTGTGAAAGCTATGCTTTCGTTCATGATTTTACAACTTAAGTAGCTTTAGAGATGATGTATTACAGTGCCTCAAGACATTAATTTATTATTAGGAAAGCTTCGATGTGCATTCGGTGCACAAAGACGAAGAATCTTTATTAAACAAGGACAGGGCTGAGGAAGAATTACGGAAAACTTCCTCCACTCGTGTAGATACGGCCAATCAACAACACACTGGTAAAATTTGCTTCTTACTGCAGTTAATTGCATTTGAGACAATGGCAAAGTTGATGAACTTATTTTGGGACTTATTATACATGCATGAAACACAAGTCCTAGCTTAGTCTTGTTCGTGCAATTTTATTTTGTTTTGTTCCCGCCCCACACTACATGTTCTCTCCTACCCTGTCCTGCCTGTTCAACAGGCTTCAAACAATTGAGCAGAGTGAATTGTTGCTCGCTGCAGTTCAGCCGATTAGTTGGCTTCATAGTTAAAAGTAACAACTTAACATGGACTGCTGCCACTATGTAGCATCACCGGGAAATTGACATTGGAAACGCTAATTGCAATTCTGGATGCAAGACAACTTTTTTGTTGTCTGTAGATAAATTTTCTTTTAATGGTCTTCAATGTTTGAAAAAACACACAAGGAAAATGAGTCATGGTTGCCAAGTTGTTATAAAGGTAAAGGATTAAATCGGGAATGCTCAACTGCCCACCTTGGACACATGTTAATGTGCGGACCTATAATGTGTCAAAATTACATCCCTCGACTTTAGATAGAAACCAACTCAAATGTTTGATTTTGACACATCATAGGTGGGCACGTGATCATTCCTGATGATTAAATAGCATATACTAATTTCGAAGCAGCTGTTAATAATTTTATTATTACATAAAATTTCCCTCTGATTTCACGATATAGATTATCTAGTTCAGGGGATTAGCTTAATAATCTTGAAGATATAGTCATCGAAATGTGAAAGGTGAATTTGGAATATGGATGTTCTGAGTAGAAAATTATTTGTCCAGACTGCTTATTGCAATTGTTTAGTATTTTTTTTCTGCAAGTCAAGGTTGAAATTGTTTGATATATTCTATGTATTCATGCGGATTCGCAAAACCACCCACCCACCCCCCGGGTTCAAGAAAAAAAAAAAAAGATTATTCCGATGGGAGAGTGGAAAAACCTCTCTTGTGAAGGTCACCTAACACACACAGCCCCCACTCCCCACCCCCACTTAAAAAAAATAAAATAAAATAAAAAAGAGGATCATTTCGATGTTATGAATATGTGTAATCTTCAGTAATAATAGAGAGCATGCATTGTCTGAAAATGAAAATTTTCTTAAGCTTTGGAACCACTTTGCAGGAAAGAATGCTTACGCTATGTCACTTTTAAGGCGGGTGGAGATGAAACTTGATGGCCGAGATATTATGACCGATAAGAGGTATGTATCTGCTTACCCTTTAATGTATAACTAAGATCTATGAATGTAAGTCTGCGCTTACATGTCATACAACCATGGATATATCTCAGGGAAATTAGCATCCCAGAGCAAGTAGATTTTCTCCTCAGGCAAGCAACAAACATAGACAACCTTTGTAATATGTACGAAGGTTGGACGCCTTGGATTTGATGTTGGTAGAAATATTAATCTGTGCCGACACATTTTCTCTTGGATTACCCCGAGTGATGTCTCCATTTCATGAAGCAAACTGTTCATCTATTGGTCAACGGAGAGGGCCCCACTTGGAGACAGTAGCATTCTCGATCGAGGATACATCAAAACAGATGCAAAGTACGTCCCTCGGATGCAAATTGTAAGGGCTCCTCCTTGAAGGAAATTCAGCTCCACTTTGAATAGAAGTTCTTCAGAAGTTATGCTCCCCACTGCTCACATTGTGAAGGCTGAAGAACCTCTGTGGTGCAGCTTTCGAGATTTGTGAAGGTGGTGAAACTGTGATGATAGACGGTTGCAGCCCTTGATTCTTCTATTTTGCACGGTCTGATTGGTCGATGAAATGAAGGGGTTGAAGTTTGACTTGGCATGTGAATCGATAACTACAATTTCTATGCGAAAAGCGAGTTCTATACATATTTGAATTATTTTCCTACTTGAAGTAACTCGTTGCATGGAACTCTTTTGAATGATTATTGATGGGTTCATTTGTAGAATTATTGCTCAATTTCTTTTTTCCTCATTAGTGACTGTCAAAGAAGTAAATATTATTTTTTATAAAAAAAAAAATTTCCAGTTTTAGAGATGAAATATGACCATTGACGTCTGAACGAACTAATATTTTAATCTTAAGATATGAAAAAATCTTCAAGAGTGATTACGTAATAAAAGCCAGCTTAGCTCAGAAAAGTAAATTCGTATAGGGAATAGTGTTTATATATCTGAAGAGAGAGGATTCAGTCATTTTGATAGTAAGAAAGGACCATTTCGTAAATTGGGGCTCATTGCCTGAGACATAAAATTATATGAATGAAAATGGAGGTGCGGGGAATCGAACCCCGTGCCTCTCGCATGCGAAGCGAGCGCTCTACCATATGAGCTACACCCCCATGTAGAGTTTGTTCCTCATATAGACATCATAACTCTTGACCAAAATTATATTATCGAAGCCGGTTGCAGAATTTCAGATTGTGACAAATTAAAAAAATTAGACAGATATTTTCTCATTCTGTATAGGTGGGCTCTCGATTTGATGTACTTTGGACATTAGAATGACACATCCTTGGATGAGGGCCACTCAATGTAAATTCTACAAATATCTGCAGTCCCGCAGTGATGTTCAAATAAACACAGATTGACAAATAATAATGCAATTAAAACGCAGAAAAAATGTAAATCTTATTTGCCTCTCTTTCATTATATTCTCCTGTTATTTATAGTAAATATACAGAAGCTGTTGATTGATCTTTTGTTATGAAGAACAAACATATTCTGTTGGACCTAAAGAAGTAATTTTATGAACGTTTAGGACTATATGAACACCAAAAACAAGTATCTTCTCATTTTCCTTGTTTTCCCCTTTTCTTTTCAACTCCATCATCAGACAAAAAAACCAGCCACCAGTTTGGGCCAATTGAAGTGTTTGTATTTTGTCATTTAGAACCACAACGAATGAACGAATGGTGAAAAAGAAGCTCAGAAATGGTCCCTCTTGGAATCTTACAAAACCCACATAGTTACTGTATTTGCACCAAGGACGGTGTTTCCGCACTGTTTTATTGACCCTTGTCTTGTGCACTCATCAAAAATATGCTGAATCTTTTTCCTGGAATATCCTCCGAACCTAACCATGTCCTATCAACTACTGGACCATATGTTACTGCATGCTTCCTTCCTTCCACTCGCTGATATTTGTAAGAAAACCACACATTCCTTTTTTTCACTTAACTTCCCATTCTCTATATATAGCAGGCGTGATGCATTTCAACTTTCACCAGTCATTTCAATAAAAATAATTCATCAAGAATTGAGAGAGAGAGAGAGAGAGAGAGAGAGAGAGAGAGTTACTGCAAAAAAGAAAAAATGGCAGCTGTAGCTGATGCTTGTATGGGAGAATTGACTAAGCTAGGAGCAAAGGTGAGAGAAAGAAACCCATTCTTGCTAAAATCAAAGAAAAGGGATGCTGCTGAGGAATTGAAAGATGGGTCCTGTTCAGCATCATCAGCGACCGTGAAATCACCGGCGACGACGGCCAGAAGTGAGGAGGCTTTGCCGGAAACAACTGTTCTATTTCTCCTGGACCGATTTGCCCCCTGTTGATTTCAAGAAACTGGAAGATTAGTCCTCAGGATCTGTAGATCACAACGTATCAATCTGTATGTACTTTGTATAAGAATGTTTGCTAGATATATGTATATGTAATGTTGAAGCTTTGCTTTCAAGTTCATAGTATTATTAGAGAGAGATTCAGAAACCTGATTGAATGAAAGAATGTGACAGTTGCTGCACTCTTATTACAACTTCGTTACAAGACAATAGGCAAGGCCTACAAACTTCATTACATGTGGCAATATTATTTGACAAAAAACTTGAATATATATACATTTGATTTGTGGGATTATATCAAAGATACAATATAATTACAACTAGTTTAGTCAGATGTACTGGGATCCAAGCTCTCAGTGGACATTTCCTCCATGCTCACAACAAGTCTCTCATCAGCCCACTTGAGAATCTCCTTCCCATATCTAAGAGCCTTGTCAACACTAACAGCCTCCAAGCCCGTTGCTTGTGACACAAACAGTATTTGCCCAGTCAGGGAACCGAATAGCCTTTTGAACTTCGACCCCACATAGTGGAAAGCCCGTTGGGCCAAAGATGCGCTGTTGTTGCTATTGGGGTTGTGTGGATAAAAGCTTATCACGGGATTAAAATCGCTAAACCACTCACATTGTGATAGGGGAACTTGTTCGATCATTTCCTCTAGAAGATCGAACTTGTTGAGGATGAGAAGGAAATGTTTCTCATTAAGAGTTGGGTGGGTGGCGATTTTCTCAAAGAGTTTCATGGTTTCTAACATCTTGTTTCTGCGGTTTCCATTTTTGTCTTCATAATATTCAGCATAATCGGTCAGGGAAACACAGAACATGACGAGGTCGACGTCTTCAAACATTTCCAGCCACTTGCAGTTTTTCCCGAGGCTGCTTGAATGAACTCTAATGAGCTGGTAGCTGCATTCACAAAAAGTGAATGATTATCTGATATATTTAGTAGGTTCACATGAGAAGGATTATGATGCATCATGCATTTCTTCTTCATTACTGTTATCAGAGCAAATGGACAGATGCCAACTCACCTTCCTGGCGGTTCATTCTGATCTAAGGATTCCATGTACCCCTCCGGAGATGACTTAGGAAGAGAGAACTCCATCGATGCAACTCCATTGGAAGAAGTTACGCCCTCCGAATATAGGATATCCATTTCAGATGGCTCATAGTCGGACCGTGAAATTTCAACAGCCTTTTAAAACAGAAAGAAGATTATAAATATTGAATGAATGCAACGAATGCCTCAACAAGAAGGTTGTTATTGAATGGGAGAACTATGAAGATATTAAGTCACAACTAACCCGATCAAGAAAATAATTAGCCACTCTAGGCAACATAGGAAGTTCGGATCTGCGTTTGTAAATGGCTTGGAAAGCTTTGTCCTTCCATAATTCCTCAACCAAAGGTGAATACTCTCTGGTAGCAGCTGGGAATATAGCTTCCAAGTTGCCCGACATCATTATTTGAAGTAGCCAACTTGAGAAAGCTTCCAGCCTTGGACTGAACATAAAAGGATTCTCTTCATCAACCCGATCAGGAATTACTGTCAACAATAAACGAACCAAATTGGTTATAATCTCTAACAAGGCAACATTAATTTGCTGTACTCAGTTGCACTAATTTGCTCTCTGTCTTAAATGCACACACAGCTACTAACAATGTAATGGTGTTGGATATGCGCATCCCTATTGTTACTTTTACGAATGTATCCGACATGTACATGGACACCCAAGTGTCGATTATGGATACAACTCAATTTTAGAAGTGAAAGTGCATCTTAATAATGACATTTGGATGGGTTAATCTGTTACACGGAGTCCCATTTTCATGACTAATAAGAACATACAATCGTATTAAGTTTAAATTCAGATTTTCGCTTGTGCGAAGAACCAAAATATCCTAATGAATAGTTAAGCCCACTTGTTATTTGATTAAAGCAGGCAATGTCATTTTTTATTAATGTTATCTTTCCACTGAAAAAAAAAGACTGCTTCAGGAAAAGAAGCATCATAGGGTATCAGTTGCATCAATCAACTAATGTTAGTCAGCTGATGAGCCTTAGTAGTAAGAATGCGCAACAAACACTAGTATTCGGGGTTGATTTTCTGTGGTTGATGGTGAAATCTGAAAATTGGGAACAGATGATATAACTAAATGTGTACCTGAAGGACCAGGTTCGTGAGCACGTCGTCTCCTCATCTCCATCAAATAATCTTCTTTCAAAAGTTCACGGCCTTCAAGCAGAATACCTATGTATCTGTATATATTTCTTTGGATCACGATTTTGATGCTTTGCTTTTCATCTTCTGAAAAAGGGACTTTATACAGAATTTTGGCCTGGATCCATCCACCAAAGGAATAAACAGATTCAGTGATCATGTTAATTTAGTATCATCGATCTAAAATGTCGTTGCCTGTGGTTAGGAACGCTATTCTAAATTACGAAGAAAAGAGTAAAGGAATTCAACCACAGAGCCAGAAGAGAACAATATGAAGGCTTCTGGAAGTGAATCACAACTAAAACAATTCCATCAAATGATAAATCAGCAATCATGCAACATATGAACTTGTTCATTCAAACCAATTTACAGGCAGTTTCTGAAATCTTTTACGAAACACTTCTGTGATCTTATTGCTAAATATGCATCTTTTGAAACAGTAGAAATCCGAAACCAAACTAAATCCAATCGAAGCTTCTACCTCAAATACATCAAACAGACATAACAATTGGAGCTTTAAACAAAATAAGAAAACCAGGACTGACCTGTTTGAAGATTGTACTTGTTCCAGATTGATCACAACCTACCAGGAGAAGTTTATTCATCATGCTCTTTTCTAGGTCCCTCTTGTTAACTCTATCCCTATTGATGTCAACTTCCTCATCGCCAGGATTTGTAGTATCGGAACGAAACGGCAAAGATAGAGCAACACATAACATCCTAACTCGTTTCTGAAGAACAAAAAAGTTTTCAGCATAATTAAAAACCAAAAAATGCATCATATGGACAGTCATAAAGACAGTGGAGAGTTGATGAATATCTATTTTCCTTACCCTTTCCCATAACTTGCCCATGACATAATTCATGCCTTCATGTTGGTAAGATCCATCTGCAGTCACCCAAAAGTGAGGATTTCCTTCACAGTGCACCCCAGCAGCCTGCAAATATTTCGCAATTACTCGTATTGCCAAAAAGTGACATAAAATTAAAAATAAATAAGTAAATAAAAAGCCAAACAAACCCGTAACATCCAAAGCTCCTGGTTAGTGATCTCCCGACCATTTATCAGCACATTTGTGTTGCCATTGCTCGCATCTGTCCTAATTTGATAACCAACTGACAGTAGAGGACTGATAACCTGAGATGGCTTCTCTCCTTCCTGTTTGATTGACCCAAAACTATTATTACCAAAGAACAAAAACAAAAAAAACGTGCAAAAAACAACAAAAATAGTTTTATAAATTTAAAAACCCAATCTAAGTAGGAAACAGTTCTCACCTTTCCCCAGAATCCAGATACCTTATCATACCAATATCTTCCAGGTCTAAGCTTCTTTGGAGGATTTGGGCAGCTTTGCAAATTAACCAGCTCTTCCATAGAAAGGGGCTTGTCATTTACCCAGATAAGATGAGGTGGCAGCTGATTAACTTCACATGATACCTCTGCACTGATGACTTGCTTAATTGCAGAATCTGTTAGCATTTTCTTCAGCATTCTTGAACATTTCCCTAGTGATCCTCTCTTCGACTCATCGATTGGAAAACCAATGCAAGCAATACATTTCCTCCCTTCTGGCATAGACCCCATTGCTCGAAGCACGCACTTGCTGCAATACTTAGCATTGCAAACAATGCAAACTTCTCTCTCTGCGAAACGGTGGCGTTTATGGCACCTATGGCACATCCCTTTTACTTCATCCAAAACCACTGGCCTTTCTGGTAAGATTGCAGGCTCCTCGTCATCACTTTCTTCAGATGCCAAATCACTCGATGGCAGATCGCGGAAAGTCACTACAGGCGTTCTGTTGCCTGGCACTGAAACTTCATCTGCTACACATTCTTCCTCCTCTTCAATCGAATTGGAAGTTGTGGGCTCTGAACAATTACCATATGATACGTTTGCCTTATCATCATCATCCAAGTCCTCAACATCAGAACTTCCAGATAACTGATTCGAATCATCACGACCTTCGGAAAATCCCAGTGTACCAGAACTGCTGGAACTTTCACAGAATACATTGCAAGCACCGCCATCTCTGTCCGCTGTTTCTAATGCGTCTTCCTTCTCAGAAAATCTCGATGATTTTCTTGAAAAAATCCTATTAGACCTCCCAAGTTTACCTATATTCGACACAGTTGCCTTGGAGTTGGCAACTTCAGAACCCGATTTCATAGCATCTCCCAACTTTTTGATCGAGGAATCACTCTTTTTAACTATTGGTTGAATAACTGGTATCGACAGATTACTCGAGATCACAGCTTTAGCGGCCACCTCCGCCGTCGGAATCCGGCGAACATCCACCGGCGCCAACTGAGGAATATCATGACTGACTGGAGGACCACTGTATTCCATGGCAAAGGAGTACTCCACACTGTAATCATCGTCATGATCCTCCCTTTTTGATGATGAACCAGGCAAAATACTCCTCAAAACACGAGCCATCCTAACTAAACTGACACTCGGTTCTTGAAAATCAGTTCAACACACACTGCGCTTCTTGGACTTTAAGCCTCAAACCCATGAAACGACAACAGTGAACCATCTGATGAATCCAGTTTTGTCTATATAAGTGTGTTAAGTAGAAAAAATTGGTAAAAATGCAATATTGACTGCAGAATCTTCGTCATAAACTGGAATGTCGGGAAAAAACGTATGCTGTATGCTACTAATACACGCCTTTATGGTCTTTGGTCACCAGTGGTTTGGTAATAAAGATGAAGACTTGGGAAACCTTCGAGAGCTCAGAGGGGAAGACTGAAGACCAATTCTTGATCAAATTTTCAAGGACCCATTTTTCTTGATCAACGCGTTTGCAAGAAATTTGACTCGGAGTAAGGTGGGACGAAAAAGGTGAGAAATATCCTGGTGTGTATATATATATATATATATAAAGGAATATTTTTCATAATATTTATATGATAAATACTACACATATCATATTATATTATTTTATATTAGAGGAAACATATATGATTGATGTTAGGTGTAACTCAAGAATTATCTCTCTACTCTCTGTACTTTTCTTTCCAAATAACAAAATATCTTATTTTCAGTATTTCCTTTTTTAATAAATAGCAACTATTGATATACATAAATTTGTAAAAAAAAAAAAAAAAAAATTACTGAAAATTATAGAATTTCAAGTGAACAGTAAAACTTTATGAATATTTTTACATGGAAATTTTGTATTTATTAAGTTTTAAAGATAGATTAACTATAAATTTGGAGCTAAAACAAAATTAAACATTTTTTTATAGTTTTCCATCAATTTTTGTGTTAAGAAATACTACTATATGACACATTAGTAAAATAAAATATGAAAATATTAATATTAAAGTACATGAAAAGTTCCTAGTAAAATCTTGTTCCCTTTATTATTACTTTTCTTTAACTTTTGTCCCTTCTACTTTGTTTTTTTTTCAGTTTTACCTCTTCCACTTTTTTCTTTATATATTTACTTGTCTCCCTTTCATCCGCTTTAAAATCAACAATAAACATAAAAATGCTGAAGAAATAGTGAAAGAAAATAATAAATAAATAAATGAGGCAGTATACATATATATATACATATATATATATATATATATTGGAAAAAACAAAAAAAAAGGAGTATCATTATGTTTTTTGTCTGGATTTGTTCGGTCTGAATGAGGCATGTAGGATCTGTGTCATCTGATTTACAAAATACATTGTTTAATACTCCACTTCTTCAAATTACTCCACTACCCTCTTCTAGACATTGGCACGGTTCCACGGTTTTGGTTTCGGTTCTGGAACCGTCGGTTTTTGGAACCGTGGAGGAGGAAATCGGAACCGAACCGCCATATATACGGTTCCGGTTCCGGTTCCCCCGGCTCCGGTTCTAATTTCGGTTCCACGGTTCTGTTCTTTTTTTTTTTTTTTTGGGAACTGCCGGTTCCCAACAGTTATAAGATCTGGACTGTTGATCATCAACGAGCTATTTAATTTCAGCCGTTATTTCAAATGGGCAGAACCGAACTGGAGGTTCGAAACCACCGGTTCCGGTTCCAAAAAAATGGGAACCGAAACCGAACCGTCCCAAAGACGGTTTCGGTTCCAAACCGGAACCGAAATCGGTCAACGGTTCAAGCCGAACCGTTGACCGACGGTTCCGATTTGGAACCGGAACCGTGCCCGCGTCTACCCTCTTCTCCTACTCCACATTTTACTACTTTCTTATATTACTTTTTAAAAAAAAAAAAATTATTTTTAGTAAATAATAATCAATTACTTTTGGCCTCGAATAAAGAAGGGAAAAAATAAATCAAGTACAGTGCACTTCTGAACATGGAAATTTCTCTTTATCTATTGTTACTTCATTTCAATATTATTTTATTTAAGTTAATTACATAAAAGCATATATTTCATAATAACCACAATACTACTACATATATATTAAATAATATTATTAATTAATATAATAAAGTATATAGAACATACGACAGATGTAACATAGGATCCTGTTTGCTCTCAATAAACTATAGTCTTATCAGTACGTACTAAAATAATGAACAGAAAGCTCAATCTTTAATGAACTTGGGACTCTTTGATTGGGCTTACAGATAGAAAAATGAGCCCATATAACAACTCCTGGCGCATTATTAATGGGCTTATAAATAGGCCTTACAAACGAAACGACCCAGTATTATGACTTATTAATGGGCCCAATTGATTTTAGAAAAGGAGATGGGCCGAAAGCCTCAACTTCCATGAAACCAATCCCTCGGTTTCTTAAAGAGCTAAAAGGTTGATAGAAATACAGTCCAAATTTTAACATATTCTTTTTACTCTCTGATCAAAGCGATTTTCTACTCATTTAGTTTTCACTATATTTTTTTATTTCTTTTTATTTTCTCAAAACTAAACCTTTTTTTTTTTCTTTTTTTTATGTGTTGGAAGAAGATTTTCGATTGTATTCAGTTGAGGAATTTTTTTAAATAATAGGTATTCTGTTTATTTAGGAAAATTATTCATAATTGTTTTTGAAATAAACTAACTGAAAAGAATATGCTAGCTTCGTTTTTCAATTTACTTAGATTAAAGAGGGTTCTATTTATTTTGAATTAGAAGTTCAAGAGGTTATTTGACATAATTTAAAAGGGCAAATGTATTTTTAGAAAAAAATAAAAAATTATGAGATAATTTAAACTCATAGTATTAATTTAAGGGTTAAATTGTATCTTCAATCCGGAGGAAATGAATTTACTAAAGGATTTAACTCGTGACACTTTTTCTAATATATATATATATATATATATATATATTATTAAAATTAAAGAGAAATTTATGATGTTATGGGCTGAATAAATAATGGGCCAAAATAGATATGCAAAGAGAGATGAAGTGGTTGGGCCTAAAATCGATATCCAGCCCATATTTGATCACATATATATATATATATAAGTAAATGCATTTGTGTGATGCACAAATATATTCATATTTGTTTTTTAATTCTATTTAGTATAATTCAATTATTAAATGTAATTATTGCATTAAGTTTCACTAATTGACGTTAATTATAGTGATAAATTTTAAATTACATAATAAGTGTGTCCAGAAATTTATGTTTTTGGTTAAGAGATAACAACTTTATGACCATAAGCATCTAATTTTCTATTTGGACGTGCGACGGACAACTACATCCCATCACAAATATATTTACAGTGTATTTATGTTATTATATATGCTAATATTTACTAGTACTAATATCTCTTGTAAATTGCAATATTTATGATGATATAATAGTAAATTATATTAATATAATTATAAGATAATATTTAGTATTTCATTTATGGGCCTTAGTGGATGCAATAGATTTAAGCGCTTGGATTTTTATACATTTTATAAGTTAAGCACCTCTCAGGCCCAAGCAATTATGGAAACTTCATCCCCATAGAACCAGAAGGGCTTCACTGGAAATTGCTTTTCAGACATATTTAAGCAGCAAAATAGTGGTTGTAGTTAGAACTTCTCCAACAAGAAGCTACTTTGACATTTAATTTCAGTTTTCATCCTTCAGCAGTACTCCATTCTCTACACCAGTTTGAAGTTTATGAAATTTTTGCACTACTTTTAGCGCATATTTTTTATTGCGCTACTTTTTTTTTATTTTTTTATATGATTATATCTTTTTTTAATATTTAATATTATAATTTTTTATCTCAATTATCCAAACTGAAATTAAATCAATTTTTTTAAAATCATATGACGTGTAATTTAAATAATAATAAAAATATAATTTAAATAAGTATATGAGATTTTAATATTATATACAAATTTAAATAGAATTGCATAACATTACCCGACATTCAATTTTACATATAGTTTTTGAATATAATAATTTAAGAATATAAGTAAAATAAATATTATTTCAAAATTTAATGTTAAATAAAATTACATATATAATGTTTTTAACAAATATTTAGTAATAAAAATAAATATTAAAAATAAAGAAAATAAAGATTATTGTGTAATATTACTTTTTAGTGGAGAAAGTAGTGTAAACTGTTGGAGAGAGAATATAAATTTTATGCTAAAATAGTGCATATTTTGCATTAGAGTAATGAACACTGCTGGAGATGGTCTTAGAACCTTATACAAACAAGTTACTAATTCTTTCTTAGGGATTCAACATACTAATTAATAGGTATTATGGTAATTATTTACACATAATCTCTTTTTAATACCGTAATCTTCACTATAATCATCCAAACATGCAAGACCACCCTCTCATGATTTTTTCTAATGAAACCCTTTCGTCTCAAAAAATAATCATGTTTCCAAAATGTTTTTTACCATGATTTAAAAGTCGAAATCTTATTTTTTTACTCTAAGTAAAAAACTTAAAATTGTTATTTCACAAACATAGTGCATATGATTGAATAAATCAAACAACGAATAAAAGAGACCACATACCTAAAAATTTATGATTTTAGAAGATTGTACATTAATTTAATTTACAAAAAATAAAAATTTGCATATTTAAAAATGAAAAGAATATAAATTAAAATTTTATTTTTCTCAGCATACTTGAGGGTGTTGCAAAATTAATTTATCAATTTTAGACCAGAGTGTAGATGGAGAGTAACTGCAGGCAGCTAATGTTTCACGTATTATATTTAATGTCCACCACACACATAATGGTAGAGCCATCATAATAATAATGCACTGGTATTTTTTGGTACATTAATATGAGAATTTTTTTTTTTTTTTAATATAGATGGAAATTAAAATTTCGAGACTATAGATTCAAAAGCAACAAAGAGATAAAAATATATGTTACAGATTAAATTAAGCAGTTTGGATGTACACAAATTACAAACTAATTAAGATTTAATTGTCTTAACCAAAATTCAGTTCTCTTAATCTCTGTGTATTTATGTCCACGAGTTTCTTCTGCTTGCTTTGCCGCTAAGATTCAGTCTGAAACCACAATCTGGATCGCTCCAAATTTCACATTGGTCGGTCCATCACATGCATATGTCTCACGCAAACACGGAGGCGCGTTGGAGGACGCGCCGCGTTCATTTACTTTTCTTCTTGCAGGCTCAGGGCATTCTCCGAAACCCTCCAAACCTTAACAGTCTTGTCCAAGCATCCGCTGTACACAATCCACCGCTTATCGTCACTCTCCTCCGCCTCCGCCGTGTCCCTCTCCACCGCCAAGCACTTCACCGGCCCACTATGCCCCGTCAGCACCGCCACGCACGAGTGGACTCCGCCGCCGTCCCTCCGCCACGCGCATATACTCTTGTCCGCCGATCCACTCAGCACCATTTTCCCCCCCACCGCCAAACACAACACCGCCAGCTTATGGCCCCTCAAAACGCCCCCGTAACACATGAAATGCTTATCCCGCACCCAGAAGCTCACCAGCCCGTCGGAGGTACCCGCGTAGAGCGCCCCCGCCGAGTGGCTCACCGCCAGCGACGTCAGCGCGTGGTCCTGCTTCTGCATCGTCTCAACCAGCACGTGCTCCGTCGACTTCCCCACCAGCTCCCGCCGCCACGCCTTCACCGTCCCGTCGGCGGAACCGGTAAAAACCAGACCGTCGAAACCCACCACCACCGAATTGACGGCGTCGTCGTGCGCGGGAATGGATTCCAGGCATTTCGAATCCGAAATTCTCCACACTTTCAAGGTTTTATCCCATGAACCCGAATACAGCAAACCCTGATTTTCGTCGATGCTCAAACACGAAACCGCATCATAATGTTTCACCCATGGAACATTCCGATGTCTCCTCACTTCAACGTAATTTTTCGGGTTGATGGATTTCATTAACAAATCCCGGGTCGTCGGCAAGCTCCCGACCCGCTTGTACTTGCAACTTTTATAACCCGAAAATCTCCAAACCCGGATTTTCCCATCTTGATGGCCGGTGAAAATCTTGTTCCCGAACACAACAATGGCTTTCACGAACCCGCTGCTGGATTTGAAACCGGAGAACTCCTGCAAATTCTTCCACACTCGTACATTCTTGCTGTCGGAGCCGGTGTAAAGCAGACCACCGGAGGCCGCGAGCGAATACACGTGTCCTTCTTCCCGGTAAAGCGACCCGATAAGGCCGTACATATTCGTCTCCTGTTCATCGTCCTCGTCGTTCGGCGGCAATGATGACGCAACGAGCTCATGAATCCATGGAGATTTTGCGTATGGTGAGGGTTGGCTCCATGGGGACATGAAATTATTGTATGGAGAGGAAGTGGCGCTGCTTGGGTTGGAGTAATACGCGACAGCGTTGTCTGCGGAGGAGCTCGTAACCGGCGACGCATCGCTATTACGACGAGAGGAATATCGTTGGTTTGAGAAATCATCGTACTCGTTATCTGGAGTGGATGGATCGGAGGAGAGGAGGGCTCCCAATTTCCGACGACGGAGATTGCTATTTTCCGTCGAGGGCACTGCTCCATTGCTTCTGACCAGCGTCATCGCATATGATTGTAGGTCTGATCCAAAGATTGTGAATTTTTTGTGATGGGTATGATTCTGAGAGAGATTTTTGGGATGAAAATATTTTTTCAAGATTGAGAAAATCAGAGTGAAGAGTGTATATATAGGAGGGGAAGGGGGTGGGAACAAAGTTTGGAGGGGTGGGGGGGTAGGTAGTAGCTCTTAGGTAAACCAAGGATGTAAGAGAGGGACACGTGGTGTGAAGATACGTGAGGCTCACGAAGGAGATATTATGAGCTTATTTGTCTCACAGTCTCAACTGCAAAATCAATTGGATTTAACTTTTATTAATTTTGTGAAGTGCATTAGATCTTGTTTGGATTTATTTCTGATCATTTTTACAAAATTATTTTCCAATAATTTATTTTAGAATATATTGAGGAAAATTGAATGATTTTTTTATTCGGCCTTCGATTTTTAATTACTAATAATTATTATATTTTCTTTAATGAAATATTATACCCTAATGGGGGCTACTAATTTGATATTTATAGAGAATTATAGAACATTTATTTTAATTAATTTTTTTCAAACTTTTGGCCGCCACCGCTTTAAAATTACTATAGCTAAACCCATCCTACATTAAAAAAATATACTTCTTATATTTGAAAACAATGTTTTAAATATAATCTAGTTATATTATATTTTAGGAAAATCTCAAGAATAAATTATATATAATAAAATTTATAAATATTAAAAACGTATGTTTTCATTTAATGAAATAAAAAAAAAAACTATACTCCAAAGAAAATAATGTTTCTATTTGGGGTAAGGGAGTAAATAAACTAATAATTAAAGTAGTCCCATAAAACCAAAATTGTGATGATGATGATCACTATATACTTAATAATAAAACACGCTATCTGAAAAATAATATATTATATATATATATATATATATATAATATTATGGTGGAAGACGTGTAAAGAAGATAATCCGCCAGCAATATGAAAAAGCGGAGTTTTGGTTGTTATTTGATGACCGAAATCAGACTACCATTTCGGCATGTTTCTTAAAATGCATGGGATGACCTTTGACACTATTTCTGGGATTTTATTATCTAACTTTTTTTTTTTTTTTTTATCGGGAAATCTTAATTATTTATACAAACAAATTACGGTCTCTACAGGGGAAGCAAAATCTCATCAAAATTATTTTAATTGGGGTTATTAATTAATAATTTAATCCTCAAAACTGCTGATCTCAGTTCTTAAAAGTTAAAACTACACATGAATGCTCATGCCCAATTGTTGAACCCAACTTCATACAAAAAATTATAAATTAATATTAAATTTTAGAATATTCAAAATTAAAATATCTTTCTCTCTCTTTTTTTTTTTTTTGTTCAATTTCTCCTTTGTTGGACATTCATTTTTAAGTAAAAGGTATTAAGGTAGATTTAAAAGATAATAGGGTTTAAAAAAATAAATACTACATTAAAAAGTATTTCTTTTTTTCTTTAAAAAGAAAGTAGAATATTGAAAAGTATTTATTCAAGAAAAAGGTATTACATTGAATTAGTTTTTTTTTAAGGAAATAGTGCTTCTGAAATTAAAGTATTTATTTTGAATTTTTTTTTTTTTTTTTTTTTTTTTACATGCTATATTTAATCTCAACTGAATTATTCGAATTTTATGCTAAGGTTTCATCTTATAAAAGATAACCCATCATGATGATCCTATTTTTATTTTATTATCCACGAACTCGACTCATAGTTTTCTAGAACGTAATTTATACAAAATTAAAATCAAACAAATTAAAAGCATCCCTTTAAAAAAGAAAAGTCTAACACCTCAATAGAATTTTCACAAAATATCTTAATTCAGTCGCAGTTTCAATTTAGGACATTACCGTACCTCATCTGAGAAAAAGACAGCGCAGCTTTTCAATGATTCAGCAATAAAACCCAAATGTGCATGAACAAAGCAACAATTCGAAACCAAAAGAACTGGGAATTTTCAAAGTTAGGTTCGAAGACAGGAAACTCCGGGGAACGGCGCCGTTTGTTTCTGCCGAAAAGTAACAGACCGTAGCCTCACATTTGTTAAACGCGCCAAAACCTTCTACGGTCCAAAATCCCCAAGCGAGGGACTGCGGAGTGGGGGCCACCTTCAGCAGCCCACCAGTGAGCGCGGTGCACAGCGACACGTAGTGTGATCTTGGCCGTTGACCGAATATTGGCGTATCGGGCCGATTTTGCCACGTAGAAAGTCAAGGCCAATGATTTGGTGCCACGATTAGCGTGAGATGGTGGGATGAAGTCAGCATGACATGGGTAGTGATTGGGGGGCATGACTATTCGGAAAAAAACTGTTGTGAAATGTCAACGAACCCTAACCAACGTAATGGAAGAAAATGGGGGATAATGCATGTGAAACTGACATTTGGATGCCTGCGCCGGAAAATTGTTTAGTTATAAGTTCGGACATCTTTTTTCATTACAAAATTATACAAATTCAGATCAACTTATCAAACAAGATACGAACAAGAACAATATTCTTAACTATATTTTGCAAATTTCCTCAAAACCACTACCCAGAAATTATGTCATACAAGACTTCAATAATTACTTAAGTCTGTCTAAAAAAAAGTATGTTTTTAATGTTTTATTAAACTCCCACATCCTATGCAGCCCCGATTCAATTGCTAGTGGATCTTTTCGATTTTGCTTTATTATTTTTTGAATCTTTCTAACTTTTGTAGTGATTGTGCAAGCAATTGGACGTATTTTCTTTAGTTGAAATTAGAAAAATTATATACTTTTTTCAAAATAAAAATTATTTATATATTGCAAATGAATGAATTTACAACTATTTACTTAGAAGTTGGCCAAAAATTAAGCAACAAACACATTTTTTAATATTAAACTACAGATATTTATTAGAAATGAAAAATATGATGTGGCATTTGTAATCGATAATCCATTTATTTTAATTTTTCTTCAACTATACCTAAATTATATTTATATATTCACAAAGCATACAAAAAAATGGAAAAACAACTATTGTTATATAGCAGAACAGAAATAAGAAATAAAAAAAATCCCATATAATACTGGATTTTGGTTCAGTTATGGGGATCGTCATTTTTATAAAGCTCAGGTTCCAAGAATAATTGGATTGGTGGGTCCTACAGTGAGATTATGACATTAAGTCTCCCTCTTCCTCACCCTTCCATTCAATGTAATTACATAAAGTGGTCTGTCCAGTTATAAATTTGGATTAGGAAAAATAATTCAGGTTAATTCAGTGATTATTTTATAGGATGTTTTTCTGGGTCAATTATATGGATTTGGGATAAATCGGCAAATTGTAATCCCTTCTCGAACTACGAGATAAAAGTTATCCTATGGGATAAAAAATGTAAATTGACAGTTTTACCCTTGTGCACATTCATAATTACAAAACTGTCCTCATATATTAAGGGCAATTTTGTAATTTCCGCATTATCCGACCTAATCCCAGGAAGTAAACATTGGATAGTATAAAATTATCTTTAATTATCCTAATATTATCCTACGAAGAGAACGTAGGATAAAAATTTTGAAATATCTCTATTCCGAGTTTAATCACATTTTCTATCATATCCTGTTCAATCCTAATTAGGGAAGTAAACACAGCCAAAATAAAACCAACACATTTTTCATTATATTCTGAATAGTTTACAGTCTAACTTCAATACTTTCTATGTTCAAATTTATATTTATAAAAGATTAATAGATCATAACTTAGATAATTCTCCTCTTTTGAAAACTAAAGCAAGAACTTAGGGTGACAGTACAAAGACGTTAAATGTCAAAAATAAATGTTTGGATTATTTAAAATCAGAAAAAGTACTGCTTCCTCCTCGTTAAAATAAGTGAAATTTCAAAAGTTTTAAATTTATGCACAATAAGTAACGTTTAACTACTTTTAATGTGAATATTAATATTGTTTTTTTAATTTACTTTTAATTTTTATGTAAATGTACATATAATGTGTTCTTTTACTACTAACCATTAACATTTCTTTCTTTTAATTTAAGGTATACTATGTATTTAATTTATTCTTTAATATATGTAAAAATGTAAAAAATGACACTTATTTTGGAGATGAGGGAGTATCATTATTAATCTAAGTGATTCTTTGTTATTTTTAATAATCCATTTAATTGTGTTGATTTTATTCAAAATACTACAAATACTAAGATTAAAATAATTTAATAATTTCAAAATAAATGAAATGAACGAGTAGATAATGTAAAACTATGAAATGCACTATTTTGTTTTTTGTATAAAACTCAAGAAAATCATTATATATCGTTTAAATCTTAGTGACTTTTTTATTTTTAATAAAGATTGATGGGATAAGAGTTGTATTATTTTGTCTACAAATAATACAATATTAGCATTAAGAAAATTAAATACTTATTTCAACGAGTAGGATCATAGTACAAAATTATTAACTGCAACAACAACAAAAAAAAGAAAAATATTTTGATTATATAAACAGGAATTATAAATGTATCTATCAATTTAGATCTTTTCTAATCTTAATAAAGAGCGATTGGATAAAAATTGAACTATAAATGCTAAAAAAATATTTAATTTAGATAAATAATAATGTCAAATTCCTATAAATAATTTATATTATTTATAACAATTTAATGATGTCGTGTATTTGTTACATTCATTAAATTAGTTCAATAGTTTAGAAATTAAAATAATCAAAATTTGAGAAGCGTATGTGACCAAATCAATGTGAAGCTTTACTCAAAGTGGCAGAAGAGAACTTTAATTTGCAACAAAGAATTCAGACAGAGAGTTGTTTAGATATATTAAATTGGCGGCGGTAGGTAAGGAATAGTAATTTGTTATTCGGACAAGCAATGTGAATATTTAAATTAAAGTGGCTTTTATTCAGATCAAGATATTGACTTACCGAACTGGGATTTGGACCACGTGTACCCTGGACGCCCATTATTTCTTAATTAAAAAAATCAATTAATTAATATTTACACCGAACCAATCTCCAACGCTCGATTTGTCAGATGATCTTGCATTCGATGCTTATGTATTAAATTTACTTTTGTATGAAATTAAAAATAGATACTATTTGAAAATAATAGTTTTTATTTAAAATTTTATAAGTTGTATTTTCTTAAATAATTCAATTTTTATCAAGTTATTATTTGATTCTGAAAATTAGTTTAAAACTGGTTTCATAATCTGTTTTTATAATTTACAAATTGTTTAAAAGGAAAATTATTATAAGCACAAAAAAAAAATCTGCAAACATTCCTAAATTATATGCAGATAAAAATTTAAGATAATTTGTTCTCGAAAAAGGGTCATAATTTGTCCTAAAATAAAAATAAACTTATTATTATTATTATTATTATTATTATAAAAAAGGGCTGGCGCCGAAAGCAGCCCAGCCTCTTCAAGAAAGCTTTGCTTGGTAGGCGCTGCCTACTCACTCGGACAATGCTCTGAACACTTTCGTGTGCAGTTCCGCTCCCTTATCCTACGCTGAGTCACAGGCAGCGCCTCGAAAAGCACGAACGAGCCACATGCAGGGGAACTTGCACGTGTGGTTCTGGCCGGGGACCCCGTTATATTGTACTAATATGTGTAGGTCCCTGTAATTCGAGTGAGATTGTCATGGCGCAAAAGCAGATATGGTCCGGTATTCCCTTGTTCCCTGTATAGGTTATGTTCTTTATCTCTCGTCTAGCAGAAACGAATCGAGCTCCGTTTGATCTCCCAGAAGCGGAAGCTGAATCAGTTGCAGGCTATAATGTAGAATATGCACGGGATGCGATCCTTAATAGTATTATTATTGTTGTTGTTGTTGTTGTCGTTGTTTTTTTTTAAAATAAATATTTTTAATCTAACACACATTGTATTTAATTAATTGATATAACACTTTTCCGTGCATTCCAAGTTATATTATTTAATGAGTCTCATAAGCTATCGAATGGCTCGATATTAATCAATAGACATTATTCTTTCACAAACCATAAAAAAAAAAAAAAAACACATGAGAAATAATATAATAAGAAACTAGCTAATGGTAAAATAAATGATTCTTGATTTCTTTATGTAAAGGACTAAGTAACATTCGAGAAAAACTTTATAAGAAAGATCATTCGAAGAAAATCGAGTATAAATCAATTGAACGAGCCCCTTGCAACCTAAATCGACAGTTTAAAATTCCACGAATCCAGTATACTCAAAACCGGAAAAAATAACAGCCTCTAAAAATAACATTACAAGTAAATTATCTAAAATAAATGGAACCAAACGATGGACACTATTTTCTGGAGGATGAAACAGTACTGACTTAATTTCAAAGTCCAGCAGCGTGCGGAAATCATATTAAAGGACACGTAGAGGATTAAAGTCTAATTAATTATATTTAAGTGGAACAAAATCATAGTATGTGTCAAATTTTCTCAATGTCTTAAATCGCTACCTAAGGGCGGCTTAAAAGTCTCTCATACTCATCCGTTTACGATGACATCATATCTTAATTCTTAAAGCTTTACTTAATTATTACTGTCACCTGAATTATATATTATTATGGGATATATTAAATATTAGCAACTAATTATGAAAAATATAGGACACGTAGGACAGCATTGTTCATAATTAATGAATAAAAATAAAATAAAATAATAAAGAGTAAGCATGTCTGCAATTGTACACACACGTTTCCTGTGGACTGGGCATTTCAAGGATTTTTGACTTTGATTTGTTAATTAAATTTACAAATTTACATGTTGGTGTTGGGATTGTGGAAGCAGTTATAAAATTAATGAATATGTATTACTATTGTGAGTATGCGTGTGTGTTTTTATTTTTTAAAATTAATAGGTTACTACAAATTAAAATAAAATAATTAATAAAGGGGTGTGGGTCAAGAAAGGTCGGAAATGCCCTAAATTGAATGAATGTGGACTGTGGAGAAGGAAGAAGGGGGTGGCAGTTTCCAGAATATTGAAAAAGAAAAACATAATGGGAGGCTGATTGTTCATGCCAATAATTACCAATTTCTCCTTATTAACATAAGAACCCCCAATGTTTCCAAAATAATAATAATAATAATAATAATAATAATATAATTTATATTTGTATAATAGTGGAATAGTTTAAATATAGGTTTTTCGTCCATTTTAGTTTATAAAAAATTTGAAAAAATGATGTGTGAGTTTTTGATTAGTTGAATTTTATATTTTTTTATTTCAGGTTTTTTAATTTGTAAAAATACAAATAATTAAAGGCCTTCTACTCGACTTTTAATGTAAATATATTAAATTAATTATTTTTAACTATCTTTAATTTTACATCTATATCACTTATAAATATTAACTGTAAAAAAATATAAGTTTATTATTATTTGGGATTATATTTTATAACTTATGTTTTATTAAATTTGGGCTGTAAATAAATATTAACTAATAGTTTTTTAGAAAAATTAAATAATTTAATATTTATACAACTACTCAATTTATTATAAAAAAAACACTTTTATTTTGGACGGAGAAATACATATTTCTATCAAAACTATATTTTTTACGTGTCTTTATTAATAAAATAGCGAATATTGTAGATATTCTTAAATATGAATGAACTGAAAATTCTATCATAAATATATTTTTGTATTTTACTTTTTAAATAAATTGCAAATTGTGAATCCTACGGCCTCACGTTTTTATGATATCTACAGTCAGAAATATTTATTCAATCAGATTAAACAACATTTATAAATACTAAAATGTGGGTTTTAGAGCAAAGGATGATGACATTTGTTCGTCGGCATGATTTGAAACAAAACCAAAACAAGGCATGCAACGAATGTACCAAGCTCACATTGCTTAAACATTAAAATAATCAAAAATAGGAAAATAATGTCTATTACACGAAAGGAGACAGAAACTGCCAAAAGGATAAGCTGAATAGGCAGACAGGGCCGGTTGAGTTGGGCCCAGTGGATATGGCCCCAATCATACGGACATTTGAAATGACCATTGGGTCAAATTCCACTATCTTATTTTTAGGGTGTTTCTAAAACACACCACAAAAATTACTATTCTCACTATTTTAATTTTTTAAATATATTTAAATATAATATAAATAACAAATATGTTTTTCTAGATATATTTTAAATAAAATTATAATAATGTTATTTTTTTTTATTATTGACTCTAAACACACATACTAACTCTATATTCAAACGAATAAAAATAAAATATAAAATATTTTATGATAAATCAATAATAGACCATACAATATAAATGATATAGAAAATATAATTATTAAATAAATAAATCATGTATTTTCTATCAAAGGACTAAAACTGCGCACACGTTCGGCCAACCAGGGCCGAACATACAATATGGCATTCGGCCAACAGTGACCGAACATACAACAAGGCGATGGTCGAACGCTATGTTGTGTGTGGCCACAGTTGGCCGAACGTCATATTGTATGTTCGTCCCTGGTTGGCCGAACGTGCGCGTGGTTTAATTTTTCGACAAAAAATACAGTATTTAATTGTATAATTCTTATAATAATTATATTTTCTATATTTATTTTTCATTATCAATTACTTACAAAAATTTTAACTTTTATTTTAATTCGTTTGAATATAGGGTTAATGTATCAGTATGTTTGAGCAGGGAAGGAAAAATATCAATAATAAAAATATTATGTATATTTTTTTAAAGAAAATTACATAAGGGTATATATGTCATTTATATTCTATTTAATTTTATTTCCTAAATTAAAGTGGTGTGAAAAATAATTTTTCTAGTGTGTTTAACAACACCCTATTTTTATCGTGTGCTTTATCTTCAATCATTTTTCTTTTAATAATATTTAACCTTTTATTTTTCTTTTATTAATATTAAAATTTTTAATATTAATCAAAAAAGTTGATTCATTTATTTTATGAAAATGTATTTTTTCTAGACTTAAAAGAATTGTGGCTAATTTGTAAGGAAAAAATAAAGGTAAAAAAACGTTTTTTTTTTCCCTTTTTTTAATAGCAAAAAGCTGAAAAAGTTGTTTAATGTGTCAACGCTCACGGTGTTTCTAATTTGAGTTTTATAAGCTTTTTCTTTTTAGGCAGGGACTTGATTTATATAACTTATTTTATTTATGGATCTGACTATTACATTAAAATTTATTTATAAAATAAAAATAATATAATTTTTTTATATTTTATCTAATAAAACGAGATACTAAGTCCGAAACTAAAACAACACTCCCTCTTGTCATAAATTATGTTTGGGCACATATTTCCTGAATTTTGTAATGGATGAATAGGCAGGTAAATAGGCCATTGATTAATAAAGAACTAATGGATTACATAGATTAGCTGGCAAGATTGATGAAGTAAATATATAGGGTGGGGAAGTAGTGAGGGGATGGCCTAGACTATTATTTGAAATGGAGTGTTGAATTCAAACCAACGTTCCGTCCAGCGGCAATTAAGAATAATTCAAATAAAGAACTAAGAACACTTGAAATTATAGTGGTTCGATCTTTAAAGATCTACGTTTACTTTAAGAAAGAGAGAACTTCTTTATTGATTTGTAATTCCACATTACAATGATTTACAGTAATTCACTCAATCTATGAAATAAGATTACAAAACTTCTAACAATTTGAGATGCAGCACATGAACATTCTCTCAAATTTTCTCTCTCTCTCTCTCTCTCTCTCTTATCTCTTTCTTTTCTTTCTTCTCACCTCTATGTTTCTTCTTCCTTTTCTTCTTCTTCAACCTTTTTTTTTTCTTCTTCCTTTTCTTCTTCTTCTTCTCCCTTGATGATCACAGCTGCAGATTATTACTTAAATTCTTGTGCAGAAAAATGCTATCAACAAACTCAATGTTAGCAACAACCGTTTATAACTAATTTTAGTTGCAACCTCCTCCACATGAAATTTTAGCAACAACCGCTCATAACAAATCTTAATCGTTTTCTTTCTTGAGCAAAACGGTTAACACAACTGATATTAGGAGGTAATCTACTATATTGCAGCTGCATGGAACTCCCATGTAACCCTTGATCACAAACCGTTGATCAATAATACTTCTAATTATTAGATGATCATTGAATCATGAGCTAGATTCAACATCGAAGAGTCCTAAAAAAAAGGTGAATGAATTATATTTTATGCTAAAAGTTTAATTAGATTACACGATATATATATATATATATATATATATATATATATATAAAATTATAAATTTATTGTTTTTGAGATTTGTTTGACAAATACAATAATCGACACGCAAGAGAATTAAATTAATGATGTTGAATAGTAGAAAGAAATTAATTATCCAAAATACACTTGGCTGATAATTAAAAAGGATAAGAAAATAAGTCATTAAATTCTTCTAACTAACCATTCTTTAAAGACATATCTTTTTAACATTAGTTCATGTCAATTACCTCACAAGCATTTATAATTTCCATGGCCCCGTTCAAGCCTTAATAGCCTCGTTAAATAATGGTGTGTGTAATGAGTTCGATCCTTATTGCCCTAAATAATATATTGAAACAAAAAAAATTGCATAGCCCCCGAAATTTCAGTATTTCATAAATTTAATATATAATTTTTAATTCAAATATTGTGTGTAATTTACTGTAACATATTTTGATTTTTTATTTAAAAAATATTTCATAATTATTAATTATGATTGGTTAATGCTCTCTCTATTCTTTGTTCCAAAGATTCAAAGTTGTTTTAAGAATCATTTTAGAGGTTTTTTTGCAGTTTTGTTCCAAACTCATCCATACCACTTTTTTCCCAAAATAATAATAATAATAATAATAATAATAATAATAATAATAATAATAATAATAATAATAATAATAATAATAATAATAATAAATAAATCTATACTAACAAAATCACTGTCTCCCTGAGTTTAGCTAATTAGAAATATTATTAATTGATTAAGAATATATTAGTTATTTTTTAAATTGTTTTAATCAATAATTTATAATTACTAAAAGAGTACATTGCAATCTAGTCTCGAAGGACCTGATAACCAACACGATTATCTATTATTTATCAAGAAAAAGTGTCCCCACTTTGTATCATCTCTTGTAATTATTATCGACGATTGTTTCTCAACTATTTAAACATTTAAAAATAATATTTAATTAAAAGTAAAAATACTCGATAAATAAAGAATTTTTACAAAATTAAAATTGGGAAATGAGGTGTATATAATTACAAAGCAAAATTATGATTGAAGCTGAGTGGACTTAATTGTGGTAAGTTGATTGATTCGTGAATTACAGATAGACATGCATTTACAAAAAAAGACAGCCCACGAGTGGGCAACTTCTTCTTCCAAATAGTCAAGTCAAATTAATGCTAATTATTATACTATTTAATGAATGTATGAATACACAATTGCATAAATGTCTGCACTTATCTTTGTATTTAAGAACCATTAATGTCAGCTGCAGTCCTGTTATAATTTAATCTTGATTTTCCACAACTTGTTATGTAATTTATTGAGCTTTTTTTTTTTTTTTTTTTTAATTTTAATTTTCGGTGATAAAGTGGGGCTTTAACAGTACCAATTGCAAAAACTATGTAAAATAAAAAGAAGATAAACAAGTTTATTTATTTTTTGAATGGTTTCAACAGCACATTAAGTCTTCCAACCTAAATTCAGAAATGGGTGTTGCCTAAATCTATTAGGGCATTTAACAGTGGATAATAAGAAGATGTTTTAAATGTATCCACGTTTTTAGGGTTTTCCCAGTTTTTTTTTTTTTTTTTCCTTAATCTTTTGGGGCTGGACCTGGATAGCTCAGACACCTAATTTGATGACTTGCAGGTAAATGTTAAAAAAAACAAAAAAAAAGATCAAAGAAACTCAGATGCATATTGCTGGACAATGGCTGCTAATTCTTTATTTACGAGAAGTAACACGTATGAACACGCATAATACACGAAATCCACCACTCTAAGTAATTAATCCATCAAATAATATTAGTTTTTAAATAAATTATTCAGGAAAGGAAGTAGCTAGATCATCTGATTATTAAATGTATAAATCTATAAATAGAACTTAATTCCATTGCTTCAACAATCTATAGATCATTTCTCACTGAGAATTAAACAAAATGTCTTCCGTTTCCGATAACCCTTCTCCGTCTGATGCGCTTCCATTGAGAGAAATCCCTGGAAGCTACGGCTTACCCTTTTTCGGGCCGATACGGGACCGTATCGACTATTACTACAAACAAGGCCAAGATGAGTTCTTTAGAGCCCGAATGAAGAAGTACAACTCGACTGTCTTTAGGGTGAACGGGCCTCCAGGCCCCTTCAACGCAAAAGACCCTAGGGTCATCGTTCTGCTTGACGCCATCAGCTTCCAAATCCTTTTCGACAATTCTAAAGTCGATAAGAGAAACTTAACTGCAGGAACTTACATGCCTTCAACCAAATTCACAGGTGGATATCGTGTTTGTTCTTTTCTGGATCCTTCCGAGCCCAAACATGAAGTCTTGAAGGGCTTCTTTCTGTCATTACTTGGTAGGTTGCACAAACAACTCATCCCGACTTTTCGCAACTCGGTAACTCGGTTGTTCGATGACCTTGAGGCTGGGTTAGCTGAAAAGGGGGAAGTAGGTTTGAATCCCATCAGTGATAAGATGACGTTTGATTTCTTGTTCCGTTTGTTCGGAAACAAGAGTTCTTACGACACCAGTGTTGCTGAAAATGGGAATACGAATCTTGATAAGTGGCTGTTTTTCCAGCTTGCTCCCTTGATGGCATTAGGGTTAAAATTCTTGCCAAACTGCGTCGAAGATTTGTTGATCCACACGTTCCCTTTGCCCCCATGTCTGGTAAAATCTGGGTACGAGAAAGTTCGAGATGAGTACGATGAGGCCATTGCACCATTGCTGGATGAAGCAGAGAGCCTAGGTCTGAAAAGAGATGAAGCATCTCACAATATGATGTTTCTCACGGGGTTCAACGCTTATGGCGGCTTAAAATTGTCGTTCCCGGCTCTTCTGAAATACGTCGGCAGCGGCGGAGAGGATCTTCACCGCCGCCTTGCTAAAGAGATCAGGGCGACTGTCGAGGAGGAAGGCGGCGTAACCCTAGCGGCGCTGGAGAAGATGAGTTTGACCAAGTCCGTAGCGTGGGAGGCTTTGAGAATGGAGCCGCCGGTCCAGTTTCAATACGCTAGGGCTAAAGAAGACCTAACAATCAGAAGCCATGATGCATGTTACGAGATCAAGAAAGGGGAGGTCATTAGTGGTTTCCAGCCATTTGCGACAAAGGACCCGAAGATTTTCGACAATCCCGATGAATTTGTCGCGGATAGATTTGTGGGGGAGGGAGAGAAACTGATCAAATACGTTTATTGGTCGAATGAGAGAGAAACGGTAGATCCGACGGCTGGTAATAAGCAATGCCCGGCGAAGGATATGGTGGTGCTGCTGTCGAGGATGATGCTGGTGGAGTTTTTCCGGCGGTACGATACGTTTATCGTTGAGGTTGGGAAGGTTCTATTGGGTTCCTCCGTCACCTTCAAATCTTTAACTAAGGCCACCTGATTATTTCTGGTTATTTGATTCTAATCTCACTACTTTTAGAGGGGTGATTGTATTTCTTGTTTCTTTTGATTTAAATTGGTTGTTTTGTATTTGATGTGAAAATTGAATGTTGTATTATTCGATTTTTTTATTTTTTTATTTTATGTCTTACAATTTCCGTAAGGGAGACCGTAGGAATTGATGGCACGGTTCCCTGGTTTCGGTTTCGGTTCCAAAACCGGCGGTTTTTGAAATCGTGAAGGATAGAACCGAAACCGAACAGCTATATATACGATTTTGATTCCTGTTTCGGAACCGGCGGTTCCCTCGGTTCCACGGTTCTTTGTTTTTTTTTGGTTCCGGTTCCCCCGTTTCCGGTTCCCCCGATTCCAGTTCCACGTTTCGGTTCACGGTTCCTATTCAAAACCAACGGTTCCATCTTACCCGCTGAAGATCAACGGCTATTTAATCTCAGTCGTTAATTTCTAACGGCTATAATTTCAAATTCAATCTGGAACCGAACCGTTACTCCAACGGTTTTGGTTCCGGTTTGGAACCGGCCGGGTCAACGGTTGAACCGAACCGTTGGCCGGCAGTTCGAACCGGCGTTTCCGATTCCAAACCGGAACCGTGCCCATGTCAAAATCGATCTAAATGGTTATCAAGTAGTTTTCAAGCAAGAAATTCAACCAGATAATAAATGTATTACTACTAAATAAGAATACTTTGGTGTGATGCTTGCTTTGTAAATGTTCTATAAATATGTTTAATAATTGATAAATTATTTATGTAATTAGAAAGTATAATAATAGATAAAATTAATATATGAAAAGAAACGAAACGCAATAAATGATTTGCTTAAAAATAGAAAAAAAACTAAAAACAAGGAATTTTTAATTATGATATTTACATCATAATATAAAATAATTTGTAATTATGATATACTTACTACTATTTTTCTTTTTAAATCTTATCCAAGTTAATCTTCTTCTCTTTTATTTCGAATTTAGAATATATTATTTTTAATTCATCGAAAAATTCTTTAAAAATATAGCTTACGATAAGTGTGTAACTGATATTAACTTTATACGAGAGTATGAATGAATAATAATAGTTTATAAATTTAAGTCATTGTTTAAAGATATAAAAACCTTTAAACCATTTTAAAAAATATTTCTTGGGTCCAAAAATAAAACCTACTTTCTATTAATGTCAACGTTCGAGTTTTATATATGGATGTAGACACAATGGCCAAAACATAGTGGACTTTATTGGTTGCAGTCTTGTTGGACTATTTTGTTAAATGCTTAATGCATGAACAAATTTGGTAATCTGAAGGTAGGTGTAGTGAATTCTAGATGGATTTCATGTGCATTTAGATCCAAATCAACAATACAAAGGCTAATCGAAATAGTATGTATAAGATAAGATACTGTATATATACATTTTATGAGTACGTAATTCAGGATACTCGTATTTAATTATTAGATTCTCAATATTTAGTTGTGTTGTTGATATGTCTTGAATCACACACTTCGCAGAGCTGTCACGGGGGTCTTTGAGATCTGTAATCTGTAACATATACCGCATAATAAAATCCGTTCTCCTCTCTGCCCGTGGACGTAGCCAATTTATTGGTGAACCATTTAAATCTTGTATCTTCTTTACGTTTCCTGTTTCTTGTTTATGCTCTAAAATCCTATTCTGTCACAACAAGTTGGAATTTTTAAATTTATTTATATGTTATGTGAACCATAAGATATTCTCTTTATATTGAATTATGATTAAAATTATTATTGTTATTTACTAATTAATTTTAGTTTTTTAGTTTTAGGCCGTCTATTTTTATCCCGGGTATTTCTCTTATCTTGTTTTGTATGTTAGATTTGATGAATAATATAATTAGGACAGTCTTCAATAAAATAAAATATAGTTCGAATATGTAAGTTATCTATATTATGTTAATATATGATGTTTATAATATAATACATTTGTATTATTGGGGTAGCTTCTACATATTTTATATTTTAATTTTGTAATTTTTTTGTTATTCAAAAAATTGTTATGTCTTAATACAACATTTTTTTTACCACATGAATAATTACATGAAATGATTAAATGAATTACATGAAAATTTTAGTACATTAAGACAAGAAAAAATAATTTAATATTTTTTTGAGATTTTCAAACAATTGTTACAATTTACGTCAAATAAATACAAAATATGATAAGAGGTCAATGTTTAAAATACTAGAGTTTATTTATATTTGCTATTGTTATATAAAACTAAATTCCAAAATATATGAAATTCAAAATATTAAAACTCCTTACAGTCCAAAAAATGTCTGCACATTATTATTTTGTTATTACAGTAGGTAAGATGGTACCCCGTGGTAGATATGGGTACGGTTCCGTCGGTTTCGGAACCGCCGTTTTTTTTTTTTTTTTTTTTTTTTGCAAATTTACACTTGGAACCGTCGATTTAGAATCGAAACCGCCGGTTTTTAACCAAAACAGGCGGTTTTGGAACCGAAACTGCCGGTTCCTGGAACCGCCAGTTTCAAGAACCGGAGATCCTTGAACCGGAACCGAACCGACTAGGTTTCGATTTCAATTTTGATTCCGAACTAAAATTAAATCAACAATTAAACCGAACCGTTAACTACCGATTAGAACTGCAGGTTTCGATTCAAAACCGAAACCGTGTCCATATCTACCTGTGGTACCACATAAGCCCTCGTACTTTATAATAATAATTTGTTTTACCCATGTTTAAAGATCGGGCATATCACAAAGCTTGATGGTATTTCTCGAAGCTGACACTTATGGATCAAAATTCTCCCACATAGTCGATAATGTCAGAAGCTTCGTAATATATTGGAAGTTCGAAAAAAAATTGATATATATATATATATCATTTAAAAACAAAAAATCCAGTAAAGCTAAAATGGGGCTTCATCTGATTTAAGCCCCACGGGTCAGGAGGTTTTATTAACAACGAGTAATTGTGTCTTCTGTTATGTATTTCTTTCCCAAGGTCTGTCCACATGTAATTGTTATTATAGGAGGCCCAATAGCTTACATGGACATATCACTGTAGCCCATTATCAGGCAGAAAAAGCCCAATAGCTTTTTAAATGGATTTAAGATTTTCAATTAGTATAATTAATTTAATACTATTTAATTCTTGAATAAGGTTTATCACAAAATTTTAATGCTTCCGGATAGATTTTCTTAAATAAATGGACAGAGTTAAATATTTAGAAAATTTTAGTATCTGATCGATTTAAGAAATAATTTCTTCTGGAATTTGGTATTTCTTATATGGTTGTTTGTGTATTATTTGTATTTATATTATCATTGTTATTTTTATTACTTATACTAAAATATAATATATCAGTTTAATATAATATTTTTTTTTAACTTTATTTATTTTTCAAAGTTGAAATATTTTTAAAAAATAACTATCAATCTTTGATAAGATAAATTTTATTTGTCATCTTTGTTTGAAAATAAAATTTCGATTTAATTTGTTAAAGTAGAAATAGTTTTTTTTTTTTTTTTTTGTAATATACTTTTGGCTATATTGTATCTAATTATTTTTTTATATTTTTAAATTTTACACTCATATCATATTTATTACATGGAGATATTAAATGCAATAAGTACACTTATTTTTTGTTGATTATTTACGCTTGATTTAAAGATCTATTGTATTTGAATTATTGGTATTGAATTTGATAGTAAATGAATATTTGCTAATGGTTTTTAAACTTATTTAGTATAATTTATTTATTTATTTTTGAAAAAGAAGTTATGTTTTGTTGAAAGAAATATATTTTTTATATGTATGAAATTATATTTTTCTTACATATTTTTATTAATAAAATAAAAAAAATATATATATATATATTTTAATATTAAAAACGGTGAATCGCAAAAAGCAATACTAGTGATTAGAATAATTGAAAAGTATGCGTAGAATAAAATAGAAACAAAATAGAATAATTGAAAAGTATGCGTAGAATATTATCTTTAAAAATAATATTCCTATATTTGATATTACTTGAAAATTTTGAACAATTTTCTTTATTTATGAATTGGAAGTTTCAAGTAGGCGACACTCTAATCATCAGTCTTTGTTGACCTTAAGTTTTATTACACACAAAAAAAAAAAAAAAAAAAAAAAAATATATATATATATATATTTATTGCAATTTAAGATTTATTTTGAATAAGTTTCTTGTGTATCGAGTGCGTTATGCGTTCAACCTACAATATTTTTTATTTAATTAATATATATTACTCAATTAGGTGATAATTATTTTGGAATTTACTTTTGACGGACAAGTGTAAATATTTCATTTATTTTTTTAGAAAGATTATACTTAATATAAAAGAAGGATGGTAAGACCTTTTATTTTCTCATTACACATGTTTATGCAATTAAGTGGTATGTGTCGGTCTCTCATATTTTTCTTTCTTTTCTATTTTAATTTTTCACTAAAATTTAAAATTCTAATAACTTTTTTTATTTTTAATATATGATATATAAAATTAATCTTTCTTGTTTGTGATCTTTAATTTGACACAATTATTGTATATATTGAAATAAATAATTATATTTTAAATTATGTAATACATTTTTTTGGGTGAAATATTAAATTTTTATGCATTGAATTATTAATTTTAAATTTTTGATGTATGTGATGACATTGAATTAAATAGTATATCAATTTTGTCTATGAATTTAACACAAAAATATAATATTTTTTTATAAAAATAAAAATATTATATTGTTATTTTATTGTTTAACTTCAATAGGTTTTAGTAAATTAAAATATTCACATTCAGTTGAGGGACAATTTAAAATTCACTTTAAACTATGTTACAATTTCTTATTTAATAAAACTAACTTAAAATACAATTTAATATATAATACTATACTTTAGATTGAATAATATTTATATAATATAATTGATATAAATAATAGGTTATGTACATTTTTTATAATAATAACATAATAAAATTATTAATATAATAAATACATTATATCACGTGGATCGCATATATTTAAAAGCATAACTCTTATTTTATAATCGTGAAAGTATTTGATACTCTCTACAAAACTTGTACATCTAATTATATCAAATCAAATGAGAAGTTTGTATATTTGTTTTTGAGATATACGAATACGAATTTTTTTTATTGGGATCAAAGAGTATTTTTTAATCCCAACATTAACCTAAAGTTATTTGTTGTATAAAATTGTGTTGCAAAAAAAATTTTAATCTGGAAATATATCATAAGAAACGATATATAATAGAAAAAATAAAAATGTTCAAATAATTTAGATTAATAGAAAAAATATTAAATAAAATTAGAAATTATTTAAATTTGATGAGATATTCATAAAACTCAAACTTGACCTATTTTTACATATAAAGAAACACCAGAATCAACATGTTGAAAGCATCCCAACACCAAATGAATGATACAATTACAAACACTAGCAATTCAGATCAATCCCACGATTTATGCAAGAACAAATTCATGATTTTCGAACATCAACTAAAAGGTTTCGATCTTTCCTAGGTACTTTAAGAATCATTCATTATAGGTAGACTTGGTTAAAGATTTGAAAGTGACAGATGACCCCAACATTATCTTCCCTATTTCAACCTCAAAAGTATCGAACTTCAGAAAGAATTCAACCAGCATCAACCTGCACAGCAGCACCACCAAGTGCTTGGCCGGGCATTGCTTGTTCCCCGCCGTCGGATCCTCGGTTTCTCTCCCATTCGACCAATAAACGTACCTGATCAGTTTCTCTCCCTCCCCCACAAATCTATCCGGGACGAATGCATCGGGATTGTCGAAAATCTTGGGATCTTTTGTCGCAATCGGCTGATACCCAAACAGCATTTCTCCTTTCTTGATCAAGAATGAAGATTCATGGTTCTGGATTTGGAAATCCTCTTTGGCTTTTCCGTACTGGTAGGGCACTGGTGGTTCAATTCTTAAGGCCTCATAAACAGCTGATTTTGTCAGTGTCATTTCGTTTAGTGCTGCGACAGTGACCCCTTTTTCCTTAACCACCGCCCGGATTTCGGTGGCGAGGCGGCGGTGAAGATCTTCTCCGGCGGTTCCGACCCACTTGATTAGAGCTGGAAACGTGGCTTTCATCCCACCGTAAGCGTTGAATCCGGCGAGGAAAACAAGATTATGGCAAGCTTCGTCTCTTTTTATTCCGACCTTTTCAGCTTCATCTAGAACTGAACCTGCAGACTTAAAGAAAGCTTTGTAAAGTTTGTTGTAATCGGATTTCAAAAGGAAAAACGGTATCGGGAATGTGTGCAGCAGCAGATCTTCTAGACAGTTGGGAACAAACTTTAAGCCCAAAGTCATCAATGGAGCAAGCTGACCAAACAGCCACAAGTCCACCAACTTCGGGCCTTTCAGCCCGATACTAGTTTCCGAAGGATTCTTGTCGCACAGCAAGCGGAAAACGAACTCAAACGACATGCTGTCGTTCAAGTCGTTGAAGTACGAACTCCCTTTAGCAGAGACTTCATCTTCAAGGCCCGAAAACAACCCGGACATCGTCTGTCGGAATAACGGGATAAATTTGTCGTGCTTTTTGGATAGCAGAGAGAGGTAAAAGCCTTTGAGAACTGCATGGTTCGGTTCCGACGGATCTAAATAAGCGCAAGCGCGGTAGCCGCCGGTGTATGCAGTGGACGGCATGAAAGTGCCGTCAAGAACGTCTCTCTTTTCAACCTTAGAGGTGTCGAAGAGCGTCTGAAAACTGACGGCGTCAAGAAGACAGATGACACGTGGGTCACTGGCCATAAACGGGCCCGGTGGCATGTTGCACCGGAAAACTGTAGACTGGCTTTTCTCCATCCGGGCTTTGAAGTATTCGACTTCGCCTTCTGTGTAGTAGTAGCTGAAGCGGTCTCTCAGGGGCCCGAAAAATGGGTGGCCATAATCGCCGGGGATTTCTCGGGCTGGAAGCTCTGATGTTTGAGAAGACATTGTAAAGAATTGAATAATGTGTTTGTTTGGACAGATAAGAGATCATATATACATATATATATACACACACACATATATATATGACCAAAAATTATTGAATGTGCTCTTAATGTTGTACTACGGTTCTATCTTCGGTTTTCACGTGGAAAATGCCAAGCTTGATTATAAAATAACAAATGGGATCCTTGAATACATTTATCTTTTTGGTGCAACGCCGAAGCCATCACTAAGTTTGAATTTATTTATTTATTTATTTTTTTTTTTTTTTAGACGAGTAAGCCGCGGTTGAGACTTTCTCTCTCTAGAGAGAAGTTCTGGCTTCTCTCCAGAATCCGCCTATCACATGCTTTCTCCATCCGACTCGTTCGGATTTCATTCTGCTCTTCATTCTTTTTGAAGATTTTTGGAAGAACAGCCTATTGATTCAGTCAATTCGCTGGGATTATCAATTTTATCTACGGAGTTTACCCAAAAAAAAAAACAAAACAAAACAAAACTGTCAACGCAGATTGGATGTAATGGTTTGCGTTCCTGGGTTCTAGGGGACGTTGTTTTCGCTGTTCGGTTCTTCAAATGTTCATCATGATACCAGATTCCTACTTCCTGGATATCGTTTGGTAGGTTTTTGCATATTCATCTTCGTGGTTACTTTAGATTATCAATTCATCTGGTTGGTTATTCTTAATTGGTGGATTTTGTGCTTTTTGTTTCTGCGTGATTTGAGTGTGTTTTCTTTGGTTCGCTGGGTAGATTCAGTGTTGATTAACTTGCTTTCGCTGAGATTGTGTGGATTAAAGTAGGGATGTCCCCTGTTCTTTGGATTCTTGTTCCTGGAGTTTGTTTTTGGGCCAGCCAGTTTGTCACAGACTGGGCGTTCTTTGGTTCCTACAAACAGGTGTCCTGTGTTCGTCGAGGAGCGCAGGTTGAAATTTCTCAAGGCAGTTCCTTGGGCGCAGCGAAGAGTAGTTTGCAAATTGTCAGGACATTCCCTTGCCGGCAGTGGTTCCCTGTCTACCGGAGCTTTGGAGCCAGACAACCAGCGAAGTGCGTTTAGGGAAAGAGACGACTTTCCTGCTTAACGTTTTCTTTCCTAATTTGCAGGCTGGTGGAGTATGTATTCTCTTAGGGTTCACAAAATTCCTGGTAATTGGGATTCAATCATACGACGCATCTAGGGTTGGGTAATTAAGGAAAGTCATACCTTTCCTTTTTCTTCAGCGGTTTCCATTCGCGAGGGATACTGACACAGGATTTCGCTAGGGTTCATCCCATTCCTGTCTGCCTTCTCTGAGTTGACTGATGTTCTCTTTCCGCCACCGTGTTGGCATTTGTGTTGCTTGGGGTTTTTTTCCCATGTTTACAGTTGTGTTCTAGGTTGCTTGTTCCGACCCCGTGCTAGGGTTAGGGACTAGTTTTATTTCTCTTCGGGTATGCCCGAGTATTGGTGTACTCAAAACTTTTTTTTACTTTATTTAATTTCCGCGGTTTCGACCAAAAAAAAAAAGTTTGAATATTTTTGCTTTTTTATTTTTATAATAAGTTTAGGGTTCATACATTAGAGTACAATTTATTCTCAAGTTCAATGTAAGATCTAAGATTAAGTTTTCTAAAAATTATAATTTTCATTTTATTAACAATCATAATTTATTAATTTAAGAGTTCATGATCAATGATTCATTTACATTGTAAGTTTTAATTTATTTAACAAACACGAATGAGATATGAAAAACGCATATCGAAAATTTTGATTGATTAAATGCACAAAAAAATTAATTTATTTTGATTTTATTTTTCTTTTGTGAGACTTGGACATTTTCAATATTTTGAAATATATCCAATAGACATTTTCAATATTTTGAAATATATCCAATAGACATCGTCAGTATATATCCAATAGACATTGTCAGTATTTTGAAATATATCCAATAGACATTTTCAATATTTTGAAATATATTATCCAATGAGCAATTGGCAATCGTGTATTCCAAATATTTTTGAATTATTTATTTAAAATTCATTGTTTCAAGAAGACACGCATATGAGGTGTATTATATGTACAAACAATTACATACGATTATGGTCAAATATTAATTACAGATATCACTTAAATGAATAGAGGTGTCGTCTACTTTCAAGTATCACATTATTAGGGTGGTCAGTGGTGTCATATCTTATTATTTATCTTATAATTTTGAGTTTTTTTTATAATTAATATATTAGTTCAAAAATACTTTATTTCTTTAATTCTTTATAGAAGAAAATTTGTTAAAACCTTTCTGCTATTTTTGTAATATGACAATATTATTATTTTATACAAATAATATATACTTATGAAATAACTTTTACAAGCCTCATTGTTGGGTAAATTAAAATGAATGTAGTATTTTTTATATTTATTATTATTTTATTTTATTTTTGGTGGAAAAGGACTATTTTTATTTTTTTTGGAATGAGGGAGCATCTTTTTATAGGAAATTGATTCTTTATTTTTTCGATGAATTTACTGTAAAGTTTGGAGAAAGAAAGATACATAAATTTATTCATTTTCTTTATCGTAAAGTTTGGAGAGAGAAAGATACATAAATTTATTTACTTTCTTTACTTTATCACTCTCTTTTTGAACCTCACCGTGACAATTTTCTTTTTTTTTTTAATAATAGAGTTATTAAACGTGCCAAATGACACAATTTTAAAGCTCCTCAATTCTATTATCCAATGAAAATAAATATATCATTCTTAATTATCATACTATTATTTATAGAAAATTTTATCAATTAAATATTATATAAAAATATTAATTCATATTAACAGTGATAATCTTATTTATATTAAATAATATTCTATAATTTTGGTATTCATTCGTTTTTACAGGCAACATTGACAATTAATAACTAATATGTATTACATGATAAGTTTGTCGTATAATTTATTAAGCTTTATTAATAACTAAAATTGATGTGAATTGTAGTTATCATATATTTTATTAGTTATATACATTAAAAAATGTGATGGATATTCATATATTTTAATTAATACATATTAATTCAAATATTAAAATTTGTACAATAAAATAGTTTTAATTAACATAAATAATTTGTTATTTATTAGAGAAACTAAACTAACAAACTAAATGATCCTAAAATTATAAGATCAAAATATATTTACAGTATGTTAGATATAATTGAAGATATTACTACTAACGAGCGAGTATATTTATTAATTTGACTATTACAATACAAATTTTTAAACATTCCATGAATATTACAGATCCTTTCCAAATTTACTTGTAAAAGTAAAACGTACAAGACAAACACCAATTTCTTGTTTTTTAATCTATTTTTTTAAATTTTAAAAAATGTTCGTATGATTTTGAACGAGTTTTAACGTTGATACATCTAAAACTGATTTAGATGTTTTATTTCCAAATGGAAAACGCTCATAATTGTTATATGTTTGAATCAATTCTTTGATGGCCATTGAAGTGTGACAGAGAGAAGATTATATTAAACATGTTAGAAAAAATTATAAAAATGACATTTCACTTTGGCAAAAGAAAATATTAATAATTCAAAATGGGCAAATCTTGAGACTTAACTACTCTAGATATTCAAAATATAATTAATTAAAATTGTGGTGAAGCAATTGAGTTGACAATGTAATTGGTCATTAATTTTATAAAAATATGATATATATATATATATATATATATATATATAGACACACAAATAAAAACTAATAGGGGGGCATGTGCCCCCATCACCAACCGTGGTTCCAAAGGTAACCTTGCACGCGTTATTGCGTCATTGCATCTAGGTCAAATAAACCTTGCTTCACTTTTAAACAACCCATGGGTCATGAATATATATATATATATATATATATATATATATAATTGCGTATTATATTACACATGTTTGAAATTATAATTATTATTTTAATACAGCTAATTAAAGTTTATGAGTAGCAAGTTGATTTATTTATGAACTAATATAAATTCTGTGGAGTTAGTTTTAATTTAATTTAAAAAATAAATAAATATGTTTATACTATTTTATTTTATTTAAAAAACAAGCTAGACATGCATTATAAGTATTTTTGTTTGAAGTAAATTATGTATGGTAAAAATTTAATAATTCTATAATAATAATATAGATTGTCATAATAATAATATCCGACTAAAAAATTATTCAACCGTAATGATGTATATATGTGGTAATAATTTAATTATTCTACAAATTAAATAATCGGAATTTGAATGTAATGATTTTGCAATGCATTAAACAATATATAAAAAACTTAAAATAAAATAGGTAGTAATCATTCCATAATATATTAATGTTTACATTGTTAAAACATTCCATACATTTATGTATATTTTAAATTATTAAAAACTGATTAATTGTTAAAGTTCTAGAAATTAAATAAATGTGGTGGTTAGTCCAATTAAGTGTGCTCGGATAATTATAATCTCGAAAATAGCGATTTAATCAGTCAGGCTTCATCCTGCATACCAAACGCTTATTTAAAGTTGATAAAAAGGATGGTAGTTGTAATCAAGGGTAACGAAAGTTGACCAAGTCCTTGTTTTTATATTCTGCATCAGATGTCATCAGTCATCACATACCGTAAAGCAGCAGGAGTGGATCGAGTTTGGGGCCCACAATTTAGAGAATAACTAATATAGATGATATGATGGAGTTTTGATAGTGTACTTCTCGAAAAATGGAATAGCAACTTGTCCGTAAAGTATGGTTGGACAGTGTGTGGGCTAATGCAATTCTGATATTATATTTTATGGCCCATTGGCCCAGTATAAATGTTTATCCTCCACCTAACTTTGTCTCCTGCATAACATAATTATTTCATTTATTTTTGTATAATTTAGTATAATTAATAATTAATTAATAATTTTAGTCAAAATATCAACTAAAATTTTGTGTAATATCTTAATTTGATATATAAGATGTATAACAAACGAAGATTGTAAATGCTCTAAATAAATAAATAAATAAATAAATAAAAGAATTACAAGGTTCCACCTTTTTTTTTTCATTTTCTATTTGTTTACAGAAATTAATTTATTATTATATTATTATTATCATTATTATTATTATTATTATTATTATTATTATTATTATTATTATTATTATTATGTTAATAGGGGTAAAAGGGTCAAAACAGACATTTATTTTTTATTTTTTTTATAATGTGAATTCAATGAGGGTAGAGTGGATATGAATCTTCAACTTCACCACGTGTTCCGCAATTCATATTGTAAGGAGAATAGCAGAATTCATGTGAAGCGCATGTGCGTGATGCAGCTGCCACCTGTCCCCCAATTATTTTATAAAATTGATAGAATTATTATTATTACATAAAATATAATATATTTTATTATATTAATAATATTATTGCTATAAGAATATAAATATATATGTGAATGAAAAAAATTAAAACATATAATTATACAATAAAATAAGATATAATGATGCAAATAAAATACTTATAAAATATAATATAATAAAAAAATTAATAAATTTACTTGCACATATTTGTACATAATTTTTTTACATGATACAAAAGAAAATTAAAATAACGCATGTTCAAATAATATTTTATGTGTATTTATTTTTCTTTATAATTTAAATTTTTTCCTATTTATAAATCACATATTTGACAGTATTCGTAATATGCAATAGATATAAGAAATTAGAAGTCTTAACTTTTCACTCAATTCAATTTAAATATAGGTTGAAATGTATAATGCATTATCATTCTAAAAAAAATCAAACTTTAATAAAAAAGATATATAAGAAAGTGAATTTTATAATTCAAATTCAATACAACCTACAATAATTCTTAAAGACAATACAAATATATAAATTAGAAAAAAATGAAACTACTAAATATATACTTGAATAATATTTTAATTTATGAAAATATTTATTATTATTATCTTTTAAAAATATAAAAATATTTATTATTAATTATTTTTCTTAAATTCATATAAGAATTTAATCCATTTTTATTCAAACTTAACACATTTCAAATAAAATCAAAATAAAAGATTATTTTATATTTTAAATATAATATTTTATTTATTATATAAAATATTGATACCAAATTAAAGATCGTAAAAAAACAATTAATTTGATATATCTTTATTGAATCTCTGTATACTAGGAAAATAATAACAAATAATCTAATAAAAATTATATTTCTGTGAGACGAAAAACAAAAAAACTTAGCATTATAGTAAAGGGGAAAAATAATTTCACTAGGATTTAAATAGCATGTTTTAGGTTTCGCCACTACAAAAAAAAAAAAAAAAAAAAAAAAAAGGTGATAATTAGGGAGATGAAATGATGGGCCTAGTGTCTAAAATAATATTGTTATTTGCAAAGTTGCACAAAAATAGATCTTCTTAAAAGGCCCAAAGAGCCACAAGAAACGGATTAAAGTGATTCGGAGGCCCATTTGAAAAATAGGGTCCAAAACTTACGCCCGTCCAACCAATCTGGATTTATATTAAAAAAATAATATATCATTCTATAAAATTAATACATTGTCAAATTTATAATATCATGGATGGATAATTGGTTGATGTTCAATATGATGGTAATTTAGTTAAATTTTTTAAAATTTGACATGGAAAGTTAAGGAATATGATAATATATATATATATAATTATTTTAACAATAGAATATTATCTTAAATTTTAGTAAGAATTCAATATTACTTATTACCGCGTTTTCGGGAGGGAATTGTAAGCTATAATAGGAGTTGTCATCATAGGAGTCATTTTGGAATCTCGGATTGTATCTCAAAGCCTTTACACTCGCAGTTTATTAAATCAGTATAACAGTTAGCCTAGCAAGTCCAGTTAGTTATGAATTGAAGTTCTGTTAGTTAAGAATTCAAATTTTATTAGATAATAAACAATTATAGTTAGACAATTAAAATATTGAAGTCAGCATTACCGTTTCTCATTATGTATATATACTAGCAGATCAAATGAATTGATTGAGCTGATTTTACATTTTACATTATATTTTTTTAGTTATTAATTTCTTAACACAGTTAATGCCAACAATTCAAAAATAATGTCAAATTTTTAGGTTTCTTTTAGGTCATGACAAGAGTCAATATTTTTACAAGAGCATATATTGAATACAAGAAGTATATTCTATTTCTATATTTTTATTGTCATTCTACACAATTTATTAGTACAATTTAGGTGATATTTATGATTTTAATTTATTTATTTATCAATTTTTATATTACAAGAATTTTATTATCCTAAATGAATCTTTTTTTAATTAAAAGTTGTTCCGTGCACGTAATCTTCTTTATTAATCCATGTCATTCAATCTCAACACGTACGGTTGCTCTTTAAAAAAAAGGCTAATATTTATTTTAAAAAATAAAATAATGTGATTAAAATTAGTTTCCTTGTTTCATAAACTAAAAATCGTGGACCAGCTGGAGCCTGGAGTGCCGACATCAGTTATTATTGGATATTTATAAATCTAACTGAATTATTGAACTCCACGTGGTAGCCCCACATTTTCGTGGCTCACTGCGTACACCCTGGCCTGCATATCATCTATATATCTATGCCCTGATTTGCCCACAATCAATTTGCCAGCTGCTTCTCATTTTCGTTTGATCAGGACCTCGGTTGAATTTCTTGGGAGGAAGATGGATAACTTTCTGGGTGGGAAGAAAGGTTATCTCGCGATGAAGACTGATTCTGTGGCAGCCACTGAACTGTTCAGTTCAGATTTCAAGGAAGTTGGAAATGCAGTAATGAAGCTAGCCGATCATGCTATCAAGCTAGGTGGCCTTGGATTTGGGACTTCATTCCTCAAATGGGTTGCTTGTGTTGCTGCAATGTGAGTGTTTTCTCCATTTGCCCCATATATTTTATCGTCGTTTTCCTTGTTTTTGATACATTTTGCTTTGATTGGGGTTTTTTAATTTATGAATTCATTTTGAGGAAATTGGATTTGGATCTTTCGAAAATAGTAGATGTTGTTAAGTTGTTCGACTTTATGTTTCTCAGACAACTAGTTGTTCATTCTTCCTAATATTATCATATATGAAAGAAGATGCAACCCTAGAGTTGACGGATAAGTTTATTAATTCGTCGGAAAACTGCAATTTTCCTTGTGATTATTTATATACTGAGGGGTAAAATCTTAGGATTGATGTCGGTTATGATCTTATACATCCTGCGATGGTGATGTGCTCTTTAATTAGGATTAGTTTACTGCGATTTGGTGGTGGAACTTGTAAATTTTGAACTACGATAATCATGTCTGAAAGCATTATGATTCAGATAAGTGAAATATAAAGCCTCTCTATAAGCTGTATGTTAGATTAACAGAAAAGATTGTTCCACTTATGATTTACCGTTGGAATCTATGTTATTGCTCACTGAATTGCCATAGTATTTCCCAGCAAGCTATCTCTACACTGAAACATAGTTTAGAATCAATAATGAGTGATTTATTGCCTCTGGTTTAACTCTGCCTGCCTATTCATTCGACACTTCTGTTGCGTGTTTATATCCTCGTACGAGTTCTCATTTTCAGGCACAGTTACATCCATTTATGGTCCTTATAAGCGTATACATTGAGCAAATACATTTGTTTCTATCTGCAGTTACTTGCTGGTCTTGGATCGTACAAACTGGAAAACCAACATACTTACATCCCTCTTAATCCCATACATTTTCCTCAGTCTTCCTTCATGGTTATTTGGCTTACTGAGGTAATTATCCCTGTCCTGGATGACTTTCTGGTATTCTTTTGACTCAATAATACCTTTAACATGTTTCTTGGTGTTTTAATAATGCATTTCTAATTTTCACATGGGCAACATTACAGGGGAGAAGTTGGAAAGTGGATTGCTTTTATAGCTGTTGTATTACGCCTTTTCTTCCCCCGACGTTTCCCAGGTCTGCTACCATTCTTAATCACTATATAACGTTGCAGCATTGGGAATGAATTCTGTTGAAAACTCAAACGTACTGGTTTGCTTGGTTTTTCTTTACTTTTTTTATCAAAAATTTCATTTTGTGATTGCTTGTGGAATAAATTTTCAATTTTGGCCAAGATTCTCCATGTACTTTGAGCGGTGTTTCACTTTATTCTCATTCCAATCCATGCATCATCTTTACAGTTGATATGTAAAATAATTTGCGATTATACTTTTATCATATTCAATTACATTCATAATTTCTTTTCATACTCTTAAAAAACATACGTCTATAACATCAGCAATTATGGGTGCAGATTGGTTAGAACTGCCAGGAGCTCTGATCCTGCTCATAGTGGTGTCTCCGGGCTTCATTGCCGACAGCATAAGGGGACATCTTGTTGGTATATTAATTTGCCTGGCTATCGGATGCTACTTGCTGCAGGAACACATCCGAGCATCTGGTGGCTTCAGGAATTCCTTCACAAAGAGCAATGGTGTTTCAAACTCAGTCGGGATACTCCTCCTCTTTTTATACCCTGTTTGGGCGCTTGTACTCTACATTCTTTAATTTGGAGCTTAAGCAGATGCAACAGATTTCAGTGCCGAACATTCTGTAATATATTTGTGAAAAAACTGCTGTTGTTTGAAAGAGGAAAGGGTGATTGCATTGCGTGTGTACAAGAGATTGATTAAGGTGAATAAATCATCAACTATAATGTGTTTGCAAGTTTGAAACTTGGTGTGTTAATTGATCTTTCTTTGTGCGCATCTGTATTCAACATCTGCTTATGATATGTTGTCTAAGGATTGGAGGTGTGCGTAACAAACTTTTTCGAAAAAATTATTGATTGTAGTGTAAATCTTGTGTTTGTTCGACTTTATACGATTGGATTTATGAAGTATTTGTCAAAAAATTAATTTTGTAATAATTAAATGATTGGTTAATTATAGAGTTTTTATTTAAATTTATAATAATAATTCGGTAAGAAAGAAAGGGAAATAAATGAAAGGAGAGAAAATAGTAGGTGTCGCTCATTTAACATAATAATCAAGTCATTCCTGGGTTGGATAGGGCTAATGTTCCAGACAATGTTATGACTTCTGTTCCAGTGAGTGCTACTGAAACTGCTCGGCTTTAGTTGCTTTCTATTCGCCGGTCGTTCCAGATCTTGCGGCAGAACGAATTAAGTGATACTTATAAAATAAATTGAGTTTGAGCTTGATAAACTTCTATCAAATTCAAACTCGATGTATTGTCCTGTTTAACAATGCTCAAAAAACAGAAGAGGCTGTGTCTGCAAGAGTGAAGCCCTAGAAAGCACACAACCTTAAATTCACATTTTATTGCCACAATAAGATTTATTCCTGTTTAGGAGTAATATACATGTAAGAAAGAAACTGGGAGGGGAGGACCAATAGGTTTTTTCATGAACACTGAGTTTTATGTATGAAGATAGAAAAGCAATTACTAAAATGCATCATTTCTTCTTTTAGCAGTTTGGCATCGAACCATCTGAAGAAACATGCTAGCTGCTTCCCCAAGCTGATGCTGTTTTAGGCTTTTGTCCCTTTGGCTTCACTGTACAACTGATCAATGCAATCCTGCATACAGTGCAAGGTGTGTGTGTGTGATGAATCGCCGTATTGACAACATAAATGAAGAAAAAAATAATAAAAATAAATCACCATTTGAACTGGCATACCTTGTAATGCTTGAGCAACTGTGGCCTCTTAAGTTTAAACGTTGGAGTGATCAAATCTCGATCAATGTCGAAAGGAATTGGCTCCAGATGAACCGCCCTCAACATTTCAAAACCACGGAGCTGACAACACATTTAAGGATTCATAAGTAGGGAGTTATCCACTTTATAATCAGAGAGAAAATGGAACTCTATTAACATACATTATGCCTTTTAGCAGTGTTGTTGAGCTCATCCAGAACGTATTTTCTAGCGTTCGTGTTGCTGCATAAAGACAGGAAGTCTCCTTTTTCTTGATTATTTGCTGCCCAATCTTCAAGTGCCTTTCTCTCTGGCACAGCCACGGCCACCAGAAAAGACTCAAAACTGTTCCCATAGACCCAGATCTACAGCATTATTCATCAAGAAATCACTTCAGTTGGTAAGTTGAATAAGGAAAAGTAGTAAAAGTGGTTATAATAGGTGTGTTTGGAATTACTGATGTTATAAGAGGACATCTTGAATAAGTGCTTTCTACACTTTCTACAGCAACGTATTCCCCCTGTGACAGCTTGAATATATTTTTTTTCCTGTCGATGATTTTCATAGCTCCGTTTGGCTGCCACTCCCCAACATCACCTACAATGTCATATTTTTGAGTTACACCAAGAACGTAGATATCAACTTGGAAATCATGAGTTAGTTCGGCTTCTACCCGGCTGTCCCAGAAAAATCAAGCCAATTAGCACTGGCCCAATTTTTTAGGCTAGCGAATGGGAGGCTCATCTCGGTTATTTTGGGCTGTTTGGACCGGATTCATATTGACATCTCTACTTAAGATGTTTTACCTGTGTGAAACCATCCATCTACGAATACTTCATTTGTAAGATCTTGTCGTTTATGGTAGCCAGAGAATAAGGTGTTTCCGCGAAGACAAATCTCTCCTCTTGGGACAGTTGAAAGTGCGTCGTATCCCATCTCAGGCACTGATTCGAGCCTTGCTTCAATTGTTGTCATAGGAACACCAACTGATCCTATCATAGGGAAGATGTTGGCTATGGAAGTGAAACATCCACCACAACTTTCTGTAAGGCCTGAAGTGGAAAGATACAAGGAAATAAGCTTCCTTCACATCAGAGAATCTGGAGAGAGAGAGAGAGAGTTGTGAGGTTGACATATATACCATAGCCTTGTGATAACACACAGCAGCAAGTCACCCTCAGGAACTCCTCAATGTGCTTGGGCAATGGTGCTGCTCCGGATAACATGAGACGAACTCTTCCACCAAATCCTTGTTTAATCTAAATCCAGACTCTATTAGAGACCAAGATGAATGAAATCATAAATTTGGACAACATAAAAGAATGTTAACCTTATCAAAGACCAGCCTGTCCAAAAGAGGAGATGCTTCCTCTTGCCTCAGCCCTTTCTCAAGATTCCTCAGTTTACTATCAATGATTTAGTTGTTATTCCCAGCACAGGAAGTCAATAAAATAACAACAAAAAATGGATATGCACATAAATATGCTTGCTTTAGGATTCGCAGTGGGCCAAAAACACGTACTAGTTATATGCTATCTGGAATACCGACTTCTTCAATGAACCACCAGCTGAAATTCTGTCCATTATGCCTGAAGAACACAATACAAAGAGAGAGAGAGAGAGAGAAGGAAAAAGTTAAAGAAAATTCTTTCTGAATATTAATTCAACGATGCATAGAATTGAACATATACCCGTGTATATTCGATCATAAACTCTTGGAACTGCACAAAATATAGTTGGCTTTAACACAAGAAGATCCTCAATCAAAAATCTAATGTCCTGTAAATTCAACAGGAAATCTTGTTTAAAATGCTTCAACAGCACAGGCATAAAAAACATGAATAATTTGTCTAAGAATCGAAAAGTGTAATATTGATCATACCCCTTGCCAAAATCCAATCGAAGAGCCACAATAAACACAATAGGTTTCAATAATTTGATCAAATATGTGGGCTAGTGGAAGGAAGGAGAAGTATACATCCTCTTCTGTACCCTGCAGAGTGAATGCTTTACTACTGTTGATATTGTAGGATATAGTCAAACACCAGTTCAGAACTCGTAAAAATGTTATACCGCTTTGTCTGTCAGCCTGAGAAGTTGATCCATTGACAACACTTCTGCCATGAAAGCACCGTTAGTTAGAATGACTCCTTTTGGTTCTCCTGTTGTGCCACTAGTGTACATTATCGTGCATATATCTGTCTTCTTTTTTGAAGGAAGATTTTCATCAGAATCTCCCTGCAATAAAAACAGAAAATATACAAAATAAGAAGAAGAGTTCATGAGGGCGAGAATAGTTAAACCTAATGCATGCTATGCATTTCTTCATTGATGAATAGTACTAACCAATTGAACAAACTCTTCCCAGGAGAAGCAAGCTACACCTAGTTCCTCAGCTGCCTCCTTCTGCTTATCAGATATATTTCCAAAGCTGACGACAGCTTAAAAATGAATAGAATGTGTCAGCTACATGCTATTACAAGAAGAGAATCAGATAAATAAGATTAATAACATCAGAATTTGTGAATTCACCTACTTTTTAGATTTGAACAACACTTGGAGAGACATGCTAGTATCTGCATAAAGATACAGCCATTAGAAGTTTTTAAAAATAATCCACTATTTTGTCTCCCTACATTCTCATCTATGATTTATCGAATTCATCTGATACATACAAAATTATGGGATACATCATCAAGCTCATTTGTGCTATCATACGCAAAAACCATATCAGAGATAATTATACAAAATGGATGGAATAGACCTACCACATACAAGTAAGAGAAATGTGAGAGAAGACATGCAATATAAATCCACGAATAAGCCAATAACAGTCATGATGAGAAAACTGTGAGCATTCAAATTGGGCTGAAAAATGGCAATAATAACCGTTTAATTCGCTATGTCATGCAAGGGAAGACGTGCAATATATACATATAATTAGATAGAAACGTAAATAGAAATTAGCCATCACACAGATAAAAGGAGAACATACAGCTAGTAACTTGCTTTCTTGGACAAAAGCTATGGAAACTTCAGCATGGTTGATAATGAACTCCACTGCATTTGCACCTGCTCCACACACACACAAACTAGTTAGCTGCCCACTGAAAATGATCTCTTTAGACAAAAAGAAAGAAAGAAAAGAACACAGAATGACACGTACCGAGTGTATCATACAGAGGCACATATGTGATTGCATGACCATTACAAGCCTGTCAAATAAGCTACCTAAGTAATGCAATACCACAAAAAAAAAAAAAAAAAAAGGCGGGGGAAATTTTAATGGAGTGTACCTCCATTGCAATGATCCATTCAGGGCAGTTAGCTCCGTATATGCCACATTTATCACCCTATGCAAAGGACAGTAGCCATTATTATGCGTCACTGCAACATTAAAATGCAAATGTACCAGCACAAATTTAGTTAGAAGTAGTACTAACAGGATTAACACCCCGGCTTCGTATAGCAGAACCAATCTTAAGGGTTGCATCATAGACTTGCTGGTACGTTAGCCAACTGTATGCACCGGCCTGCCAATAAACACGGCTCCTTGATCAACAATATATACCCACACCTTTAACCCAGTTATCTACTCCCTCCGTTTCTTTCTAAATGTCTTTTTGCAATTTTTGTCAAGATTTAAACAACACTAAAAAAAATTATCTATGCTAAAAGAAAGGAGGGATTGCTTTGGAATGTAAAAAGATTTTTAGAAATAAAGGTAGGAATAAATTTGAAATAAAATTACAAAAAGCTCTAAAATAAATAAAATCGAATCTCTAAAGCTGACATTTGAAAAGGAACGGGGAGTGACAAAATTAAAATGTACCTTTCCATCCTTGAGTTGACGGCGGCCAAGCATCTGGTTATGTGGGTTCTTCTTCACTGATTCACTAAAACATCACAACCATAGGAAAACAAATTGGCCCATTAGCTCAGTTGGTTAGAGCGTCGTGCTAATAACGCGAAGGTCGCAGGTTCGAAACCTGCATGGGCCATTTTTTTTTAATTTTTTTTTTTCAAATTCCATTATTTTCACTTCGAAATGCGACAAACCCTGTCCCGAAAAATGTGGTTTATTTTCTAGGATTTGCTGCAAAAAGTTAAAATTAATCACGCAATCATAAAATCGTCGACAGTTCATTTCCCTGATTTGTAAATTTGTTTTATTTTCTTTGCATTTATCACAAAATATTTCTACAATGGAAGATGAATGGCAACTATTGTAGTTGGCAAAACGCATGCAAGTGCTGTAACCCCCCAAAAAAAAATTCGCGCATATCAACATTGTTTCACACACAAATGTGTGTGATTTGTGGGAGAGAGAAGACGGGCAGCGGAAGAAGGAGGCCTCAGGGCTAACATACCTGAAGAATTCCCATGGAGAGTTCATCCCCGGTGGAAGCTCCATAAGTCCATCCTTCGCATAAATGCTCCGGTAGGCCGGCCCCGCCGAAGGCTTCCCATTCGGCGCCGGCGCTGCATCCTCAATCTTCACAAGATAATCCTCCATTCCCCCAATTAAATCAATCCAGTACACAGAGGTTCAATTTTTCCTCGGAGAGAGAAGAAAGCAGAGGGGGTTTGGGTGTTGGTGAGAGAGCAATAAATTTTGTGAAAGGCATGTGAGTGAGCTAAATAATGCTAGCCTTTATGAATAGGAGTAGTCCAGTGGTTTTACAGATGAGAAAGTAACAGAATTCATTAATGGTGGTTGTTGAAGCTTTTCGGTGCGGTTTGCTTCAATGCTCACTGCAATCCACCCACCTTCCATCTCCATTTAGTTTTCTTCTTTTTTTCTTTGATAAAAACAACAGCAATAATAATATTAAATAATACATAACAATAATAATTTATAATATTATTTAAAGTAATTTACTGTTATGCATAATATATAATATATTTAGAAAATAAATATAATTTTTTTAATTAATATTTAAAAATATTTTATTATTTTATGTAAAATAATATATAAAAAACATATTCTTTTCACCTCAAAATAAATTTTTGTTACTATAATAAATTGATTATTGTATTAAAATTAAATTATTTAATATCTTTTTAAAAAATATTAAGTTTATATTTACTTGCAATTCAAATTTAAACGAACCAACACACCCTATGTATCAAAATATAACTTCAAATAATAAAAAAATTATATTTTTCGCATTTAATAGTGAAAATTAAAACAATAAAACGACTATTAATTTAATATGTTATACGTAAAGTTGGAATGAAACAAAAAAATTATTTGTAATTTAAACAATTAATAAATATTATAAATTTTTTTTTAAATAAAATCCAACTAATCAAAAGCTGACACACCATTTTTAAAATTTTTTCTTAAAAACTGAAAATAGACAAGGAAATTATATTTAATTATTTTATTGTTATATTAGTATAAATTATTATTATTATATTTGGAGGCTCCTACACTAGTCTCCGCGATAAAGGATGCAAATTAAGTTGGCTACTGCGAACAAACTAATGAATCAACACTACTAACTGAGGATATAGGTTCTAGGTATTTGATACACATAGTGGAGTGGTTCACCCTATCTTAGATGGGTCGTGCCCACTATTAGTGGGCATACAAACGAGCCATTTTCGGCCTTATTTTCTATTGATTCTTCGGTGTAAGTTGCTGCCCCCAATTCACACATAATTTATGAATGATTCAAAAGGAGATGAAGAGCAGAATGAAATGTCTATTTTCCACTTTCAAAAGGGTATTATTATTTGCAGAAAAGACTATTTTTGTTTCGCCTTTGTTTGTGTATGGGATGGGGTGAAGTATTTAAAGTCAACAAATAATAAAGGTTTTATTTATGAGTCTACAAAGTTGGAGGAGAGCAGGCAATTCAGATATTCTATACAATTTTATTTTTTTCATTAAGAATCTTCTTCATACATCTCAATATCTATAGTTTGTAACGTCATTATAAATAAACTATACTTTCCATTCTACATAACCCATCATGCTAATTAATTTTAGGAATGACAATGAACGCTTTTGGGATGATATTCAAATTATCATCTTTGTACCATAACACTATTGTAGCTACATTCGTTCTTACAAAATTTGATACGGAAATGTGAATTCTGCATTAGGGTCTTCAATTTATTTATACTCAAATTAACACTAAATTTTTAATAATTTTTAGATAACACTAAAAAAATAAAATATAAGAAAATTAATAAAATAGAGTCAAAATTAAAATTAAAGTAAAATAAAATCAAACACAGCTAATTGACTAAAATATATATATATATATATTATAAAATAAAATATTAAAAAACTAACGAAAAATGAAAAAAATACAGAAAATTTTCAATTAACTAAATAGGATGGTACAAGGACGAAAATTGGTTGGAGCATAAATACCAACTATGTTTCGGTCGCATTCTCACTAATTTGCTTTGGGAAATTCCCACTACAATCCATCCCCCCAAATTATTTGAGAATTTTGGGCATCAATCAAAACATTCAATTGTCAAACCGACAGAGAAATTGGTGCCCCTAATTAATTTGAGATGAGTCACAATACAGTTACGGAATGCGGTATTTTTCGGACATCAATCTTACATTATTTTCTTGGAAAAAATGTCCTAAAAGTGATCTTGCCCCACTTCAATATTTTGCTATATCCATACATTTATAAAATAAATAAATAAATGTTGCAATTAATGTGTTGTTATGAGTGGTTGAAAGTTGCTGTTTGCTATTTTGGAAAATTGCGTGTTTGTTAAATGATTTTATTAATTTATTGGCAAAAAATCCTAAACCACTCTTTATCAATTTAAAGTAGACACTTGATTGATTATGCAGATCAGTTTAAAACTTATTCCGATAATTAATTTTAAAAATTATTTTTATTTAGATATCTAATGGGGAAGTTGGCATTGGCCTTTTAGTTTTTGCGTAATCCCAATGCTTCTACTGTCGTTATTTATTTTCTTGGTAATTTGATTCAAGGATTAATGATTTCTTTTAGTTTGGGCTTCAAAGGAACCAGGCAGTAGTATTTAACAATAAAAAAGAAATTTGATGGCCCATTTAAATAGTGGGCTTCTGGGATTCAGGTCCAATTATAACAATAAAAATACATCAATATTATAACAGATTTAAATATGATGATTTTATTATTATGTGGGTTATAAATGGAATATCATCAGTATCATGATTTTATTAAACTTTCCAGGTAATGATTAAAATTAGACACATTATATTGTTTTATTTTATTAAAAATATTATATTTTATAGTTTATTATAAAGAATGAGGCACCCAACAAAAGAGAGCGCGCCAAGTACGCCCTAGCCTGTCTACAAAAGAAGCAACTTTGACTTTCAAGTCCACGTAAGCGTTCCTTCACAGCCACTTCAATGAAATCTTTAATTTTGTTGCCAACAAATGAATCATTTTATTAACTTAAAAACATAATATAATTTCGTCCGCTCTAACAGGATTGTCTTTTGGGTCAATGCCAAGAGTATTTTATATTATAGAGTTAGAAGTAAGACAATGGAGGACTCCAAAATTCTGTTTTCAAGAAACTTGACTTAAATTAAGAAATTGAGTCAGACTCCAACTAAAAGACAAACACATTCGAATGAAACATATAATGATTTCACATATAAGTTATTTCACATTAAAAAAAATATTAACTTACATGTTTGGTGGATCACTACTTCTATCTTCAATTGATTTTAGAACAAAACTCTTACGCTGTGTGGCTAGTCTCATTTTCGTTACTCTCCCTCATAAATTTGTTAATAGTCATGCAAATAAAGTGGCTCATTTAGCTTCTTATATCTACCTGCAAGATGAATGTATATTCCCCTAATAACTAGAGATGATAGGGAATCTCCTAAAGTGAAGGAGGCCCTATTCTTGCATGGCTCTCAATCTTTTGATTTGGTTCACGTCAAACAAAGTAAACACCATAAAAAGTATTTTGCTGCTTTTTGTATATTTCTTCTTATTTTCTTGTCCCCTTCTTCCTGATTTATCATTATAATTAATTACTCCACCCCTTTTGCATCTAAAACTACTTTTATATCAACTTCGGAATCATTAAACAAAAGCTGAAGCCCCCACTTCTCATTAATTTTGAATCTATCACTGCCATATCTATGCTCAACAAAATTCCTAACCTGTAACAGAATAATTTCCTCTAATTTATAGAAAAGAAAGAAATAAAACTTTTAAATTGCGCACCAAAGATTAGACGCCAAAAAGCATCCATATAGTGAGTGCTAGCATGCCCCATTTCTTTCAAAGTTCAAACATACCCATATTTAGTGCTCCACTTCAATTTGTCGGATTTAGACCACCACCACCCAGCGCCGCCCTTCTCCACACCACCGGAGAAGCCTGCAACCCAGCTCTTGGCATTTATGATTCTTGATAATTTGCCACCCATCATCAAGAAAAAAAATCGTATAGACATTAAATGTACACTAAAACCTACATACACAAATACGTACAAATATAGCGATGCAGGTATATTCTTTAAATGCACCTCTCCTCAGTCACTTGCCCCCATTTAATGCCGCCTTCAGAAGTTCCAGACACGCTATTAATTCTCCCATGAGACTCTCTTTCCCACAATTTTCCATCCCTTGATTATCAGCCATCCACGTGTCGCCCATCCTCAACGTCTGTTGAATCTCTCCGGTGACAGCAGGGCCTCTGGATCCCCGCTTCTCAGCCGGCTCGATGAGAACTGAGCGCCTGCCGCTGCGGCCGACGACCGCATGAACATTGGGCTCGCGAACGACTTGCTCCTCCTTGACGAGCTCCCGCCGCTGGATAGCCCCAGCCGTGCACTCGACTCGGATAAGGGGTAGAATCCGCCGATGCTCCTGCGCCGGAAGAATGGGGATTTCATTCCTCTGTAGTAACGGAATGAGAAAACTCTCGGTTTTGTTAGTGAGCTAAAAGGGGAAGGGCGTTTGCTCCACATGCTTCCGCCGCCGCCCCCACGCCGGTACCGCCATGGAGAGGATGTTACTGGCTCTAGAACTAATCTCTCGGATCCTAAATTTCGTTCGAAGCCGAATGAATACGATCGCTTCAACAGGAAATCGCGGCGGTTGAATCTGTCCTCTGATTGGTTATGCTGCCGTGGTGAGGGTTCCTGAGTGATTTCTCCCTCTGTTATAACCTCCGATTCCGTCGGAATTTCTGTGAGAGGTTCCAGAATTGCACTGTCAATTATCATGTCATCCAGACTAGGTCTAATCCTCGCTGCCATCAACGGAGTGAACGGTGAATCCTGACGGAATATCCCGGCGCGGCAGAGCGGGCAATTCGCGTGCGACCGAAGCCATATATCTATGCAGTCAACGTGGAAAGCGTGGGTGCAAACCGGAAGGATACGGACGTAATCGTTTTCTTCAAACTCTAACAAACACACCGCGCAATCATAGAAGCCGCTTTTTCGCGTGTAGACGGACAGAGGAATGGTTTTGATTACCGATTCATCAAGGCCGTACGGCGATAGCACATGGAAGGCGTCGGTCGGGTCGAATGAGTACGGAGGCGACTCGATATCACCGGCGGACGACGAAGGGACGTACCTCCGGCGACGCCGTCGCCAACGCCTGTACCGGCGGTATAAGTGAATGAAGCGGCGGGAGAGGAGGCGCGAGTAAGTGATGATGACGAAAGCGGTGGCTATTATAACAACCATGGCGATCAGCGGCGGGCTAAAGTCAACCGGCAACTTCGACGGCGGCGGTGATGATAAATACGCCGCATACGAAAGCGGTGGCGGCGAAGATAACGTGGTGGATGCTTTTGGGGAAGGAGAAGGAGAAAGTGAAGCTGGCCATGGATGCGGCGCCGGAGCAGGGGGGAGAAGACGGTGGCGCATGGCCGTGTTGATGAGGTGTGAGGGGGGGTTTAATGAGTGTGGAGAAATTGAGAAGTGGTTGACTGAGGTGTGAGTTTGTTTAGAGTTTGGGAGGGCTATTGCCACGTCATATTACTGAATTTAATGCCACGAGGGTATTTTAATTGCGGGGGTGGGTGCAGGACATGTCCGCTGTGGCTGAGTTGTACATTTAGGAAGCTTGAAACGAGATCACGTGGTCGGCACGTGCTCGTGCTTGACCATTAATGGAACTGAGCTCCGATGGCGTTGTACTCTTTATATGGTTGTACTTAGCTGATTTACCTAGACCAGGAGTAGCGTATGTATACCCTTGTGTTTGGATCCTGGACTGTCACCGGAGAAAGTGGGAACTTTGCCGGTGGACAAGGTTTTGGGATGCATGAAGAAAGGCTCATTAATAATAAGTGGTTTTAATTAATTATAAAAAAACTCAATTTTTAATTAATTTTCAAAAATTTTAAATATTTATATAATTGTTTTGATTACAACATGGACCACATATTTTACTATTAAATTATAGTTTTCATTGACATATTAATATTATTTATATTCTGTTTTATCTAAATAAAAAGACAGAATTTTGGAAGAAGAATACAATAAAATAATAATTATTTTATTTTATTTTCCTGAAGAAAGTCATCTTCTGCTTTTAAATACGTCCTATCCAACTTACTGGCTAAAGAGACAAAAATTATGTATCATTGATGTGGTTAGTAAACATATATTTTGTGTAATTAATAATTTAATGAAATCACAATTGATTGGTATCGAGATCCAATTCCCATCATCTTCCTTTGACCAGCAGAATAATTAAATCTGTGGGGCTGACCAGATCATATCATAGCTTCTATCCTGTTAAAAATTGTAATTTTTTTATTTTATTATAAAAAAGGGTAAATTAGGCCCACTTGTGAATTCTGTTACCCAATAGATAAATGGGCTTAGACCCAACAATATTAGAATGGGCCCCCGCTAACTTTTCCAGATAAAGACTGAAGAGAGTATAAAAATCCACTACCTAACATAAAATAGAGAGGGAAAAAAGGGGGTTGTTAGGGTTTTTGATCGCTTGCTTTCACACAACTTCGGGAAAGAACTAGATAGAAAATTCGACAAACATGTTTCCGGGAATGTTTATTCGGAAACCAGACAAAGCGGCGGCGTTGAAGCAGCTGAAGAGCCACGTGGCGATGTTCGGAGTTTGGGTCGCGGTAATTCGGGTCACCCCGTACGTTCTACACTACTTTTCCGATCACGATGAACAACTTAAGCTTGAACTCTGATTATGATTTGCTGCATTCAACTTAGGTACATAAATTGATTATTTACTTTTATTTTTCTTAATTATAGTGTATTGGATATTGTATGGATAATGTGTTGTATGTGTAAATTCTGGTTTGCAGGTCTGAATGTTTCAGTTTCAAAGCTGAAATGTTCTGATCAATCTTTACTAGTAGAATTTCTTGAATCTCGTAGATACCCCTTTTTTGTGTTTTATTGTATTCTTACCGTATTCCTCGAATGAAAGGCGCAAATCGAGTTTGTCTAATATTTAAACTATAGGATTACATGGACTTTAGATAATTATGATATCAAGCTATTACAATGATTTTTTTTTTCTATGTTCAGTGATATTTTTTTTTTCAGTATTTTCATTCACATAGGTTTTAGATTAATTTGAATGATGAAAAGGGAACAAGAAAATGGGGGAAGTGGAAAGACGGATACAGAAAACTAAGGAAACGAAAAGAAGAGGGATAACAGTTTTCAAAATGAAAGGCAAGAAAATCAAGGTATGATAGAAAATTGGAGAGAAAGCGTGTCAAAATAGTGCCAATTTAAGTGTTTTCTGCCCTTATTGATTGTTTCATTCAATCACCGATTTGGTTGTAATGATTAATGTTATTATTTAATTAAAACAGAAAATGAATTTCATTTTATGTATATAGGTTAATTTTTTTAATGAAATTTCTCAACTGCCTCTTCGTTCGGGTTTAAAAACACAGGGAAACATGGACCATTGTTTGATTCAATTGGTGACAGAGTGGAACTATATTCCAGAGTCAATAAATTGAAGAGCTATAATTAGCTGTGGTATAAGATAACCACCTTGAATTTAATCCTAAATCTTTTTCTTGTTCTCCCCATTTCCTTGTACTGTTATATTCACTTGTCCTAATGCTTCGCCCTCCACCCCCACCACACAAACACAGTCTATTTATATTTGGATACCGTTGAGCCCTTTCTTTTTGAGTCAGAGAAATTATATGCTCACAAAGAAAAAATATACGCTGTTTATCATCTCTGCTGCATTCTATCTGCCTCCAAATCAGCAAAAATATTGAAGATATAGTAATATAATAAAGAATATTGGAGCAGCAATCTCATGCCCTATAGTCATTTTTGTTGTCTGCATGTCTGAAGTATGATAAACCAAATCAGGGGAACTGAATGGAAAAGAAATACATTTATATTTCTCTGATATTTGATGTAAAGCTTCTGTATTTTTTTGGTTTGTCTTTTATTTTCTTAGAAAACTTTTAACACCAAAAGTTTGTGTATTAAGAAACTTCACCTTGTTAAATTTTGATTTCTTGTTGTGTTCTTGTAGGAGCATCTTGGAGACCTGGAACGAACGGCAGACGGTCACAAGTCGTAATTCTCTTGTATTTTCTGATTCTGTTCCTTTCTCTAGTATCTTTTGAACTATCTCAGCTGTTTTAGATACAGGCTTTTAAATTTCTGCTGGAAAATGAGCTTCCAAGACTATTTGCATGATTGTAGAGTGCTTGTAGGTAAATTTGAAATTTAGTTGAAAGTATTTCTTTGGTCTTGTCTCTATTATGTTAGCAAGGTGAATCAGCTATGTTGTATTTGCTGGCAAAGGATAACTGCTTGTTTTATAGAATAAAAATAGGAACTGCGTTTTGATGCGTGTTAAACCAACAGAACAATTAGAGGAGTGGAGAGAATGGTTCAAATATTTGAAATGATTTATTCATCAGAAACCTAATATCCTGTCGGATTAAGTTGCTGGAAATTTCAAACTGTTTTGGTGAGAAATATGTCTGCTTAAGACTATTTCAATGGCCAAGAATATGGATGTACCGTGACTGCATGTTTGTTTATTTTTATCTTTTCATGATGAAAATGATTTTTTCTGCAATTATTACATCTTCTTGTTCCTCCAAATGCAAGGGGAGTCATTTTCTGGATATATATTGGCAAAAAAAAAGCCATCAATGCATTTTCATCAAACATCTTCGCACGAGTTCGCGGAAATACTGTCATATGGCCCAAGAATCGATCCGTACGACATGGGCCCAAAATTAAGTCTAATACTTCTGGGCTGAGACTCCTTTTGGGTTCAGCATCAGCAGTACCAAGACGAGTTCAATTTATGGATAACTTTGGAGCTATTGAGACTAAGTATTCCAACTTAATTGCTCTGATTTTCTACTTCTATTCAAATTTGTAGTTTTGTGCACATTTTGTAAATTGGTTAATATTGAAACTTACAATTTTATATGACATTTGTTTACTGAGTTCATTCCAGACCACTTAAAGTGGAACGAGAGCAACATTTGTTTGTGAAATCAGATTCTGTGGTCCGAATAATTTTTTATTGAATGTCTTGAAATTAAAACATAAAAACAAAAAAGTTATTATTACGTACCATTTAAATATCTAACATTAGAAATCCACCAACTTGTTAATTGTAAATCATACACTATGATATTCCATTCCGTGGCAACAAAATGTGTGACAAAAGATTCATATGTTGGCATATGCCCTTAGCAATAATGCATGCTTCGTGTTTTTGTGGATACCATAATAATCCCTTCGAATCTGAAATTAGTGAACAAGCCTTCCTCCGTACCACCACCTTTCCTATCACGTTTCTAATTTCTTCCTATAGTGTTCGTGTCATAAAGTCACGTGTTGCTAACCAATGAATAAAATAATACGATCAAAAATAATTGATCCAGACAAGGTTCCACTAAAAATCTCTTATTCTCTCATGTGGTCTAAAGCTCGTTTCGTTTTTTTTTTCCTTACATATATACTATACAAATGATGTACACTAACAAAATAAAAATAGTACAGGAAAGAATATAATCCCAATTGCAGGGGAGCTGATGAGTGATTTGGAAATAGAGATAGAATCAGATTCATGTTGCCCTTTTCAGTATTCTTTCCTAGTACAAAGCTTCAAATCAATGGATGCCAATTGCCAACATTGTAACTTGCAGATCACTTGAGTTTCCCCCATATTTAAATGTATTTCTTTTTATTGTTGCCCACTAAATGAAACAAAAAGCAGATAAGAGTGTGTGACAAAAAAGGGACAAAAGAAGCCATCTCAGACAATCTTGATACACTAAAGCTTCATTAATTGATACCTTTTAGCATATTTTGACCAAATGAGTATAATTTTTTTTTTAAATCTTTTTTTATAATGTATTGAGTGATTTCAAAAAATAAAGATGAGAGTGACTTTAGAAGCTTTGCTTAGACAATTGGTGATGCTTTTAGAACGTGGAGGAAGACATTGTTTCCAAGCCTTATCTTTCTTGCAAGTTTGCCTTCTTCAGACTCATTTTCTAAGTTAAGTAATATTTTGTTCCATAATCAAGAACCGATTCTATTTTCTGTATTTAATTCATCTAGAGCGTTGTTTTGTGAGGATGAGATGGCCGATTCACATATAAATTACAATTTTCGATCTGTGTCTTATTGTATTTTAAATTCGTATTTATTTTATTATTATGCACTGATCTACTATCATCATTATAGTTGTAGTAGGGTAATTATAATATACAAAAAAATTATATCATAACCCCATATATAATGGAAAATATTGATTAAAACCTATTTTGTGTAGAAGGAACAGAGCTAAGGTGGTTTGTTAAATACAAGAAGTTTACTTTGTTCGTACAAAGGCAACTCCGATAGTTCAAATTTGGTGTAGAATTTTCCATGAATAGTAAAAGTAGATTTTATCGCAGTAAAAAAGCATATTAGAATTGGGATTTCTTTTATTTAGGAAAAAGAATTGGAGAGATTTGACCAGGGAATATGTTCCTTCTTGCCACCTTAGACTCCACGAAACTTTATTACTAATCATGGAGCGCAGGGATTTGTTCTTCTTTCTTATATATTCTTTATTTACTGCATCATAATCTCGTATTTTATTTTATTAATATCACACGTACGATTTCACTGATAAATCATTTTTTTAATAGAAAATAGATAAAATAGAAATTAAGATTAATGAAGTCTTTTAGAAGTGAAATATGGTATGGTTCTTGTCTTGATAATGATCACAAGTACATTCGAAGTCGCAGGATGTTCTGATTTATCCGAATAATTGAACTTCCCAAATTCTTATTCCTTCCTATTTATTCTTCGTAAGTACGATCTCATCATCCTCTTAAATTATTATTCTTTTCTGCAAAGAAAGAATAAATTAATAATATTCCTCAGGGCATGTTTACTTTGGCTGATAAATCTGGATTAAAAAAAATAGTTCAAAGTTATCCAGCGTTTACTTGCTTGGATATTTTTCCGGGTCAATCCAGCCGACTCGAGATAAATGACAGAAATCGAGATAAATCGCCGGATAGTAGTCCCTCTATGACCCCTGGGATAAAAATTATTCCATCGGATAAGAAATGGAAATTGACTGTTTTACCCTTGTGCACATTCTTAATTACAAAAATATCCCCATATATAAATTACGTTTTCTGAGCAAACCCTTATCCGAGCTAATTCCACGAAGTACACATTGGATAGTATAAAATTATCTTTCTCTATCCTAATGTTATCCTACGAAGTAAACGTAGGATAAAAATTTTGAAATTATCCCTGTCCCGAGTTTAATCCTAATTTCTGTCATATTCTGTTTAATCATGTTAAATCCTGATTAGAAAAATAAACGCAGACCAGAAGTAATTATTATTATTAAGTTAAAATGAGGTTGGAACTGCATAGAAAAGAGTAGATATAATGACAAGTGTTGTAAAGCGAAAAATTCCCATAATCACAAACGTATCTCTAAGCATAAATACTCATTTTGCTTCAATTTCAAGCCACTAACACAACCTTAAATTACTTCATCTTATTAATTATGCCTTTCAAACCCATTTTTATTTATATAAATAAATTAAAACCATAGGAAATTTGAGCACTTCTCTTCCCCAGGCCCAGGCGCAGCCCACCATGAAATACAACGAAATCTGCCACTCCAGCCACCCTCACCACACCCTCAATTACGAGCACTCCGAGGCGCCGTTCAAGTGCGACGGCTGCAAGGAGGCCGGAATAGGATCGAGGTACAGATGCTCCGGCGGCGGGTACGGTGGCGGAGCCTGCAACTATGACTTGCACACGCATTGCGCCATCCATTCCCCCTCCATCACCCACCCCTTCTACACCAAATGCTCGTTCCAGTTCCTTAGCCGGCCACCAGGGTCGGTGGCGCGTTACTGCAACGCGTGCGAGAAGGACGTGTCGGGGTTTGTTTACCACTGCAAGTCGTGCGGGTTTGACCTCCACCCCTGCTGCGCCAAGCTGCCGACGGTGCTCGACGACGGCGAAATCAAATTGTACTTGTACAAGAAAGTTAGCGCCCCATGCCACAGGCATACTCCTCTCTCTCTCTCTCTCTCTCTCTCTCTCTCTACACACACCACGTGCAACAAGTCTCAATTCTCTATTCTGGGTGGCTTAGTTGCGATTTTAGAAAGAACTGAAAAATAAATTAAATATAATTTTGACTGTTAGAAGGTCTTTCAAATGAATAATTTTAGTTCAAAATATTGTTTTTACCATTTTAATTTTATAAAAATATGCTTCAAATATTTCTTTGTATTTGAAGAAAATTGTAAAATTTATTTGATCCTAAATATTGTTCTTTTTTTTTATTATTATAATTTAATTTAATTTTAGTTCACCTCACATTTATTATAATTTTTCGTGGGTTAATTCACATTATATTTCTATAATTTTATAATAAATCAGCATAGAAGCCTTTAAGAAATACAAAGATCTAAATAAGGGACCATTTCAACTTTAATAAATTCAAGTTTCGATAAAATTAAATTAAATTTATTAATTAAAAATATACAAATATGAAATACAGGAGAAATTTTGGATTCGTTCCTATTTGTTAGAATTAAAAAAAAAATTGAAAACTGGTACTGCCACGTAGGTGTGGGAGAAAGGGGAGGAGCTGGAGCTACAGATCATCGTGCAAGAAGTACAACCTACACGTGGCGTGCGTGAAGGAGATGCTGGTGGACAGCTGGCACGAGATCTACTACGGCGCATGGGGGAGTAGCTACACCGGAAACAGCAGAAAGGTGGAGACGAGGGTTCCCAGCCTGCGGGCAACACTGCAGACTCATAATCACAAGAAGAGCAAAGGGAAAGCCCAGAAATGCTGCGAGGTAGCTGGCCTGGCTTTGCAGTTTGTGATATCTGCTGTTCTAGGGGATCCCACCACCCTCATTGCTGCCCTTGTTGGTACTCTCATGTCCAAATAGTACAACCCAATTAAGCTCAAGAAGACAGACAAAATAACAACATTGATGTTAATAAAGTGATAATTAGGAACAATTCGTGATTTGCTAGTGCCTTCACTTATTTGTAAAGAGTTAAGTAATTGGCAATGTTGTTTTAAATAAATGCATTTTTCGAATCTTGTCATAAAAATACGAAGTAGTTCTCGTCGAAATATTAAATAAGTAGAAAATAAAGAGTGAACAAAAATTAATTATATTAAAAATATAATTTTATCAATTAAAAATACGCACAATTTCCTACTCATCACGTACCAAAATTCAAATGTTTGAGGTCGCAATTGTGTGTGAATTTCATGTGAAGGGGACAACCTTCAGCTCTTTCTAAAAATACCTATTATCAATTAATTCTTTTCTAAATTAAAACTGTATTTAAAAAATAATACAATTTATTAAAGTACCAATTAAGACTTTATATTAAATTATTTTTATAAGATCAATTTAAATAAGAATTATTTTAGCTTTATTATGAAGTTAGTTTAACATAGAGTTTATGTAATATTATGAGCCAATGAGCGAATATCGAGTCCAAGAAAAAATAACTCAGTACATCGAGCTCAAAGCAAAGATCATAGTGGTCTTAAATGACGACAACCACTTAAAGAATTTTTTTTTTAAAGTCCTACATGATCAACAAGTGTCAATTATACTAGTGTATATAATCTCTCAAGTATGGAGTGATATTTACATTTTTTATATCGGCGGCGGCTATTCTACTACATCATTGATTAACATGAGTTTCAATTTTTTTTTTCTTACGAAGATTATTAAACAACATATTTGTAATTTATTATATTTGTATATAAATAAACAATTTAATATATAATTTATTTAAATTTACAATCCAATACATGATTGTGACTTTCCGATGAGATTTTAATTGACAAAACTCCCCTATATCTACCATCACGTTTGATACCACACCAAATCAATTTTCACGTTTATTCAAAATAATTGTATTTACAGTTTATTATATTCATAAATTTTAGTTCTTTATCGCCTTGATAAGTGACGTCATGTCTATTACGACCACAGACAAGCATTGAACGTCATTTTATTAGAAACTCATTTTTCTACATCTAATTGTAATATTGGAAAAATTTGTACTTTAAACTGCAATTTAAAAAAAATATAATTAAATTACAAAAAATGTAAAAAATCATTAATATTTGTAATTACAATTAACCCTATTATAAATTGCAATTGAATTCCTTTGTTGCAACAACATTGCATTTCTTATGTATATACAACAATTTTAAATGCTATTTGACGTTTTCTTACTTTAGTTCACAAAAGCAAATGTATGTTGCCAAATATATATATATATATATATATATATATATTCCTAATAAATTGGACGTTTTTAATTTTTTTATTTTGTTATTCTGTGGGGGGTGGGGGGGGGGGGTAGGTTTCTCTCATTCTAACTTGTTAGGAAGAATGGAGTTGCAAAACTTAATTTAATTTTGTTTATTAACAAAATTTACAATTTCTTTTCCGAAAAATAAAATAAAATAATAATAATAATAATAGGAAAACTTTATTTTAAATAGAAGAGGTGGGATTTTGAGTTGTATATTTGGCAATAATTACCAATCACGCGTGGGTTTGTTCTTTCTCTCTCTCTAAAAAACAGAAGAAAAAAGAGGTCCGCAGAGTGGGCCCATTGTATGGATGAGCGATTGTTGCCGGGTCAAACCCTTGATCCAACAATGTTCCTTCCCCTCCTCCCTCACCCTTCCTCTTTTTATTTAAATCCCAACATTCACTCTCTCTCTCTACCAAATTCCAAAATTTCTCCATTTCTCTCTCCAGCCCACCATTTCTGAAATGGGCACTTGTGCTTCTTCTCATTCGTCGACGAGGACAGGTGAGAAACCGAGCCTTCAGTCGGCCAAGGTGGTGGACCTTGATGGGCGGCTACACGAGTTCCGGCGCCGGATCACTGCGGCGGAAGTGCTTTCCGTCCACCCAAACTGCTACCTCTGCAGCTCAGACACCATGGTCATCAACTCAAATGCGCCGCCCCTCCCCGAAGACCATGTCCTGCAGCTCGGCCAAATTTACTTCCTAATGCCACTCTCGAAATCACTAACGCCGCTCTCCCTTCAGGATTTGTGTGCTCTAGCCATCAAAGCTAGCACAGCTGTAAACAGTAACTCAGGCACGTTTCTCCATGAATACAGAAAATTAGGATTTTGAGGTTGAATGTTGTCACTTTTTTCAAGAAAAAGAGGAGAAAATTGACAAGCACTGGAGTCTGGAGGGGAACCACCCAATCCTGTCCACTCTTACCCTTTTTAAAGTACATATATTTTATTTTCCCTTTTGGACCTACTTTTTCTAATTCAGGGATAGAATAACCATTTTTGTTTTTTTTATTTTTATTAATGCAAACTATAGGGAAGTATATTATCATTTTTTAAGGATATTATAATAAAATAAAGTATAATCTGTAAACAAATTAGTGCCTTTTGTCCCAATTTTTTTTTATATATGTGAATAAAATAATTTTTATTTTTAATTAATTTGAGGAAGATACAATTATTTGAAAAAAAAAAACTATAAATTCATGCTTATGAGACCTTATTTTTTGAATTATGATTTTTTAAAATAAATTAAACATATTTTGAAACAATTTTATAGAATTTATTATATGATTTGGTAATAAAGTTAGTAGGATTGCATAGTGGGAAACATATGGAAGGCATTTGTTTGTAGTCATAATGTGAGCAATTAAAGCAATATTTTTTCTAAATATAAATACTATATATATATATATATATATATATTTTTTTTTTTTTTGTACTCTCTTGCCATCGAACCAAGATTATATTTTATACCAATTATTTAATTTCTTAAGCTGATCTTCGCATATTTATTCTTCTTTTTTATTTTGTCGAGCAATGTAGTAGGTTATCAGGGTCTGGTAAATATAGAAGTGTAAACAAGTTGAGTCTAGCATAAACAAAAATTTTCTAGCTCAAGTTCGATTACAAAATTAGAAGCTTGAGCTTGGCTTGACGGAGCTCAAATTTTACGCTCGTTGAAATGCTCAATAAGTTCAAGCTTGATTTGGCTTGTTAATTTTATTTTTCTCTTTAGAATACTTATTTTAATTTCTTTTTACAATTTTATTTAATCTATAGTTAGGAAAAAAGTCTAGGAATAAATTAATGATTCAATTGAGCTCGATCATGCTCTGTGAGCCTTTTGAGTTGAATATTAATGGATTGAAGACCGAGCTCAAGAGCTATTCGAGTAGCTGGTGCTCGATTGAGCTTAAGTCAAATTTGATTTGCTTCAACTACTTAGGCCCTTGGCAAATCCTACTCCGTTACTGGGCCATTTCTTCAAATAAAATTTTTAGTCTAAAGTATTCATATTATCTCAGAAAAATATTTTAGTAAGAGTTTATCCTAGAAATTATAAATAAAAGTGAAGCTCCCAGGTTTGTGTTGAAGTTAGATGCCAACTATGGCGACAGCTGAGGCACAACCAAACATTTTCCGTCAGCATTCTCCGCCAATTTTCAGCCAGTTTTCAATGTGGAAAAATATTTCTAAATGCAAAATTGAAATTTGCCTATGATTTTGGTGTGGTGTGCAATATTTTGTACAAAACGGACATGAAATGATATGGGCGGGCGGGGAACGGCAAGTCCCATGCGTGCCGGGCGGAGAATGGCGAGTGCTGCGCGCGGGTGCCGGGAGTTAGCGAGTCCCGCGCGCGATGGGCGAAAAACTGATGGAAAATTGGCGGAGAATGCTGGCGGAAAAAAGTGTGGCTCCTCAGCTTTTCAATGTCTATTGCTGGAACTAGGCTTTATTTTTTTTTAGTACTATAGGGGGTACTGAGGTTCACCACGCTGGCGGGGGATCCGCGCCGCCTGGTCGAGTCCAGCGCGCGCCTGGCCGAGGATCAGCGTGTCCTAGGCGGAAAACTGGTGGAGAATGTTGGCGGAAAAAAGTGTGTGCTCCTCAACTTTTCAATGTTTACTGTGATAAAAATAACAAATAAAAAGTATTTTATTTCAGCTAAATAATAATTAAAACACACACAAAACCAAAGTTCTCAAACAAATAATAATAAATAAATAAATAAATAGATAAAAGGAATTAAGCAGAGAGTGAAGAAAGGTGCATTTGAGTCTTGATAGCAGCAACCAAATGATCATAAGCCAGAGTCCGTGCTGCCTTCATTTCTGCTGACCACATTTCTCCCACTGCTTCTTTTATTGTCTCCAGTAATGCATATTTTGTCACCTATTTATTTATTTTTTTAATTATTTTTTTAACCAAAAAAGAAAAAAGTGGTGGGAAATTATTAGTGTGATTAAAGTTTTGTTCAATTCATGGCAGAAAAAGAAATAATATGTACCTCGAAATGTTCATCAACGACGCCGTACTTGAAGTGGACGGCTCCCATTTTCTTGAGGCTTGAATCTCTGGCCACAACTTTCCCTGCCTTCCGAAGCTGAACTGCTGCTTCACACGTCTTCCCCCACCCCCCCCCCCCACAAAAAAAAAAAAAAAAAAAAAAAACGTTTATATGCGTTTACTTCTCTAGTCAGGATTGGACAGGATATTATGACAGAAATTGAGATTAAACTCGAGACAAGGATAATTTCAAAATCTTTATCCAACGTTTACTTCATAGGATAACATTAGAACAGAGAAAGATAATTTTATACTATCCAACGGTTAACTTGGATTAACTTGGATAATGCAAAAATTACAAAATTGCCCTTAATACATAATTGAGCAGAAAGCGTGATTTATATATGAGGACATTTTTATAATTAAGAATGTGCACAATGGTAAAATTATCAATTTCCATTTTTTATCCGATGGGATAATTTTTATCCCAGGGGTGGAGAAAGGATTAGGCCAGTGATCCCGAATTCTGTCTTTTATCCCGGGTCCGCAGGATTGACCCGAAAAATTATCCAACCAAGTAATCCACTATTTTCCCTAATCCATGTTTATCGGCCAAAGTAAACAACCCCTAATCTTTATAAAAAAAGTTATGGTTCATTGTTTAAATATTTCATATAATATTATACCATATGAATTATTTAATAAATTTAAACTTTGTAACAGAAAGTATGGGAATTTAAATAAATTAATTAAAAAAAGGAGAGTAACCATGAGAAATAGGGTCTTGGCGTGGGGCTTCAGCTTAGGATTCTGCTCAACTCGAACCTTTGAGTCTCGCAGAAATGAGAACATTTTCTGCGCCGATGGCCCTATTTCAAATATCCTGATTCAATATTCAATTCACCATTATTTTTTTATTTTTAAAAATGGATATTTCTTCAACAAGTTCCACGACTTCACGACCATTTCTTCTTCTTCTTCTTCCGTACCTCCCACATTTCCACATTCCATCTTTCCATCTTCACACATAACAAACAATTTTAAGATACGAGCAATATGAATCCAGATCTTCTATTTCAAACAATATGTGTCGTAATCGAAACAAGAAGATATTGAAGTCACCTTTTTTATGGTTGACAACGGTGTTAAGATGACCACTCATGGCTTGGAAATTTCTGACGATCACTGAATAAGTTGTGTGTGTGTGTGTGTGGCGTGTGTGCGAGAGAGAGTATTATGGATTGTTCGAGTTGTATATAGTGGTGTATGGATGCTCCTTCACAGCAGGAAAGAGCCATGGTTGAGAAAAAAAAAAAAAACAAATTAAATTTCGATACTGGTAACATTAGTGGATGGATAGAATTGAAGAGCAAGGTCCAGGTACGGCCGGAAATATGAAACAGGCGGCGGCGGAACATGGTATTAGGGTGGCGGCGGCGGGCTTTGACTTGTATAAAATTAATCAACAATTGATGTACCTTGCTTGCAGCTCAAGAGTTTAGTCCGTGGGTGAAGATCGTAATTATAAATAGCCCCTAAAGTATTAAGAACAGCTTCTAGTAGTTTGCAAATATATTGATGCGCAATCTGAAAAATAAAAACAAATATATTTTTAAAATTATTTGGAATTTTCTCAAACAGAAAGCAATCACAATTTCTTTGTCCACCAAAACGAGAGAGAAACTTCTAGATTGGCAAATTGTGATAGGTGGAACTGTGGAAGCATACAGGGCCAACCAACAAATAACTAAAATAAGTCCAACCACAAAGACATATAAAACCAGAAAAAGAAAAAAAAAATAAAGAAAAATATATTAGAATATACAAAAATTAAATTAAAAAAGAAAAAAGAAAAAAAGAACTACTATTATTTTCTCTTTCTCAGGCAATAACTGAAAACAAGAACTCTATCATTCACCCACACCCATAACTCACATCTGGAGTAGCAACAACAGCTTCAAATGGAACTTCAACTCTCTCTTTCACAACACACCGCGTTTCACCGTTTTCGATCACCAGAACCTTCCCAGGTGGACACTCGATGTTCGTTCCTCTTTCATCATTCCCTCTCAGATGAAATAAATCCGAAATTTTGTACTGATTATCCCGCTTCTTTAACCTTGGCTCAAAACCAGCCAAAGTCAGGAGAGCAATCACCCCTGCTATACTTAGAGCCGTCTTAGCTGCAGTGCCTATAAAGGCTTTCACTGAATTCAACGGCCCAGATTGTCTTTGATTCCTCTCAGATTTGTGGAGATTGTCAGAAACATCGTGTGGATTTTTAATCCCGTTCTGAGGGATTTTTCGGGAGGAAGTGAAGTTAGAGAGGTAGCCGTTTTCTGGGACGAGAGATTGAGAAGGTCGGCGTGGATATGGGGGAAGTAGCAGATCATTGTTGTCGTCTGTTTCACTAGCGAAAGCTATGGCTTCGTGTATGACTTCTAAGTCCTTGCCTTTGTATTCCTTGAGCTCTTTCAGCAACTTCATCTGGCTATACTCGATTTCAGTCAATGCTGCTTCTTTTTCGTACCATTGTTGCTGCTGTAATGCCTAATAAGGAAAGTAGCCGTCATTATAGGTTCATCCTCATATTAAAAACGAAGTAATGAACCAAATAACACAAAACTCCTAGCCAAATAATTTGTTGAAAAAGTACACATGATTTATATCAGGGTTATTCTATGGGAACAATTTACGAAAGAGAAACCCCATCAGATTGTTTGCCTTTTCTGGTCTTGGGAAAGAGGTAGATCAGCATGTATGGGTAACAAAACCATAAGTTTTCACATTTTGATAATGAATGAAAAGAATCTATAACATCTTCCGTGAACTATATTTGTTAACCTGATTAAGCATCGCTTGGATAACCTGTCACTATAAGTTTTGCCCTTCACCAGAAAGTAGTAAGCCAACAGGAAATGTGAATAGAGGAATAATGACTTGACTAGGTATTCTTTAAGCTTGAACAATCCATATGTAACTAACTATAAAAGCCAAACAATAACATAAATACTGTTGTCATGAGGTTTTGTTTATGCTAAAATAAAAGTCGAGCTATAAGTCAGTGCTGTACTGACCCAGAATGTTCAGTTTAAGCTTCAGCGTTCAGAGTGTCTTTGCTTCTACAGTTAGGCTAGCAAGTTACCTCACTCAAAGCCCCATATCAGCCATAGAGGCTATAACCTAATAGAGTAAGTATAGATTTCCACAAATGCAAAGTGGGCGATGGAAACCATTTCATTACAGTAATTAGAAGCATCTTGAAGAACAAAGAATCCATGATCCAGATCTTTACTCGCCAATCAGTGTAAGTACCTCAAATCAATTACGTGATAAATGGAACAGGGCTCTGACATAAGAATTCAGCAGAAATTGGAACTTGAATTGAGATAATGCTGTTGAAAAAGGTAAAAGCCTATACTTATTTTACCTCTGAAAGATTGTACAGGAGAAATATGCTCATAATCAGCTATTCAAAGAATCAAGAACTCTATACATCTAACAACAGCAAGAAATTCAACTAGAAAGAAACAGAGAACAGGGACGGACTTCATAAAGTAAAGAAAAGGTCCAAGCACCGTCCTACCGTGAAGAAACAATCAGTTCTATTTATCTACTACAGCTCATTTATTCAAGAACAAACTCCAATTTGGAAAATTCTAGAAGCACATTCAAGAGACAAATAATACAGCAAAACCGAGAGATTAAAAAGGGTTATAGCAAGAAATGGGACCTGCAAAGAAGAGAGTTGTCCTTCAAGGGATTCAAGCGCATCTTTAATATTGAGAAGACTCTCTGCTTCTTCCTCAACATCATCTTCTTGATTTTCTGCTTTAGACCCAGTCTCTGTACCTTGTTTCTCTCCATTAGAAGCCGTTACGTGAATGCAGCTTACAATCTTGGACCTTAACTCTGAGGTTTTGGCCAAAATCAGCCCTATTCTATCTTCATCCATTGTTAGGTTGCGAAATTTTGGTGAGAGCTGGGTTTCGAGGCGAAGAGGGAGGAGGGTTTTAGTTGCGAGAAAGCGCCAAAATATTAGTGACAAAAATCCAAGGAATTGTGGTTTAAATTAGAGTTGCCAAATCTTTTCGGGGGAAGACAGCCTCAGATTTGCTACCTATGGTGAAGGGCAAAAAGTTGTCTTTGTTTCAAAAATGTAAGTTTGGACCAGATGAGATGGGAATGGGGGAGGAATTAGGGTTTGTACATTGAACTAACCGATTTCCCTTTTCCTCTTCATACATCATTTTACCAAAACCCGAAAATTCTTTCTCTATCTCTCTGCAGATATTTTCATTTAGAGTGTTGCTAAACACACCACAAAAATCATTTTTCACACCACTTTAATTTAATATATAAAATTAAATAGAATATAAATGATATATATACCTTTATGTAGTTTTTTTACAAAATAAATATTAATATTTTCATTATTAAAATTATTCCTTCTTTGCTCAAACACACTCACACATTAACCCTATATTCAAACGAATCAAAATAAAAGTTGAAATATTTGTAAGTAATTGATAATAAAAAATAGAAATACAAATGATATAGAAAATAAAAATATAATTATTATAAAAAATTAAAGTGGTGTGAATAGTAATTTTTGTGGTGTGTTTAGAAACACTCTTTCATTTATTAGTAATTTGTTAAAATAACTTTTTTTTTCTTTTCAAAATGATAGAATTTGTACATAAAAAATAAATCACCTACTTAATGAAAATTTTGGTTCATTTAAACTATATAAAATTCAATGAAAATTGAGAATTTTGATTAATAAATTCAAAAATAATCTTGAGGTTCCAAATCTTTTCAATCTAGAAGGACACAGAAAATAAAAATACTATAAATTAAAAAACATAAATCAATAGAAACTATATATATATATATATATATATATATATTGGTAACCCGCCCCAATTTTGGCTGACGAAGATGGATTGAAGATTGAATCTATTAGTCGATCCACATGATCAAATTCATTTTAACATCTCTATATATAATAGAGATAGTAACATAGGTCTGCTGTTTTTTATTTAGGTCTTAGGGTAACTTTAATTTGGGTTCAAAGTGGTTATGATATATTTGAATGAGAAATAAAAAAAAATCATTAAAATAAATATTAAAGAAATATGTTTGTATTAGGATAAACTAAAATATAATAAAATTATAAAAAAATTAATAAATTTAGTTGAGCGTGTAGATATTTTTGAATAAGTTCATCTCGTATCTTGATAAACTCATTCCAATCCAAATATTCCCTAGTATTATTGTAATACGAACAACTTATATTAATGTGATATAATATTTGGGCAGCTATTTAGGTACTTCCATTAATTTACATCCGAAGTACTTCTTTCACAATTTAAATACTTCTGTACCTTCTTCTAATTAATTATACAATATGAAGTATATTTGTCAAAGTTTTAGTTTCTTTTTCTTAGGGGGGTGGGGGTGGGGGTAGGGGTGGGGTTTAATTTCTTTAGGTACGTGATTTAATTAATTAATTAATTATTGTGGCGGAGATTGTAAATAAGTAGAGGTGTCCAAATATGAAGACCTTTGTGCATGGAACTTAAATATAATTAAAAAAAAAAAATTACATGTTTCCCATGTGTAGTTTTTAGTTTGGTGAATTGGGAACAAACTGAACATATTAATTATATGTTTTAGTTTAATTGGTTTATTTTCTTCTTTAAAGTAAACCTACTCTTCTTCCAACCGGACCAAATCAAATCGTATCATCTTGTGAAATACGAAATGAAATAGAAAATTTAAATTCTGATGGAAAACCAAAATTCCCAAAACCGTGCACCCCTTCTATACTCCCTCTATTAAGAGCTTCTTTACAGATTACACATTTGCAAAATTGTAGTATATTTTCGAAATTCTTTACTTCGAGCATTTGAAGCCATCCAGAACGAAAGATCAAAGACAAAGTTTGACCTTAGAAATCATTTCATTACACACTACAATCCTCAATACACATGCAATAGTTTTTTTTTTTTTTTTTTTTTTTTTTTTTTTTTGGGGGGGAATGACAGGTGAATCACTTCATGACATGAACTGCAGATAATATATCCTAGGAGAGTCTTGTTTGTGCGCGGGCATCTAGGAGAGCTTTACAGGTTTCCTCGACTCACTTGCAGATATGGCTTCTCAAGCGATCGATCGGTCGCGTGCAGTGTTTAGCTAGGAACTCATGATTCATCTGTCATTCAAAGCTGGATTTATGATACAAAAGGAGCCCTCATCATTGAGGTCTGTGTCTCTTCACCGATGATCTTGGTGCATCATGCATATATCATCGTACGAGTTCGTTTGAAAGTAGGAAACGGAAGGTGAAACTGTGAGGGATAAAATCAACCTTTTTCCAGAGCTTTCCCTGCTGAGAATGCTGCAAAATTTTCCCGCAAGACTCCGGCATTGAATGCTCGAGCATTTCTGCTACACCTGACGGAGATAACCCCATTTCCTTTGTGAAATACTCCACATTCTTTGGTACGAGCAATCTTTGTTCTTTATGTAGCTTTATGTTCATTTGAATGTACTCTTCTTTCGCCATTTCCAGCTCCTGGAACACTTTCTTCGGAGTATATAAACGAACCTGCAGAAGGTTAAACACCGAATTTAGTTACAGAAATCACCTTTGAAAGTGTTTGGAGCTAAGAAATGGTGGCTAACTGCTGGATCCGAATGGCATCCGGAGCAAAGGGCGAAATGCAAGCGAGGCTCTGAGTATTTTACAGCATATGCCTTCCGAGGATCTCCAGCTTTGAACTTTTTCTTTGGGAGAAACAATGAGTGTAGCCACTGTAAGAACGGACTTGAGCAGCATTAGTATCAGGTTATGATTGTATAATGTAGCTATTAGCTGTGTATATGAATGAGTATGAATACCAGACTTGGACGAGGCAAACGACACCGCAAGATATTACTTTGTATTGTGTCCACACTCACGGTTTGGCCTCCAATGTTGTATGCTGCCTGGACAGATCAAATTTCTGAATTAGGTGACGAAAACACGCTTGAATCAGAATAAAAATAGAGCTAATACCTTCAGGACTAGAGAGATCCTCTTTAGACTTCCTCGTGGAATCCCATAAGCCATAAAAGCCTGCAACGTTTGCACAAATGGTTGAATTTGATTTCTGCCTCGTAACATTAGATAATCCTGAAGACAAAACAGAGATCAGATATGACTTTCTTACGTGCATTACTAGTGCATTGTGAACATTTATCCAGAATGCCAGTTTCTCTTCATGGGTTAGTTTCCCTGGATCAACTTGCGCCAACCTAGAAATTAAAGACCTGAAACAATAGTAAAGGGGTAAGATACTTGCATTAGCCACTCATATTTGAAGAAACACCCAAACTTGACCACTTTTGGAAAGAAAAAAAAAAAAGTTATGTAGGTTGAAGCTGGGGTGGAACGGCCTGATTTTCTATGCTACAAACTGGTATAAGTGGAGTAACTTGGTTTTCTGTCGGTATGAAATAAGGTGGAGGAATAGCCTAATTTTGATGGTACATGCAAAGATATCCTGAAAAAACAAAATTTACATAAACTGTGGCTAAAAAACAAAAAAGAACCCTTTAGTAATATCAATAACCTAGCAAGAAACGAGAGTCAAGATAATACCTATAATTTTGTAGCAGATCTTGAACAGAATTCAGCCTCTGGGAATCTCTAACAATGCTGCGTACTTCAACCATCGTAAAGAAAGATCCAGAAAATTCTTTGGAAGCTTCAACATGGAAAGGATTGTTGAGCCACGAACTGAAAGATGAATTTTCTTCACATGGCAGTCCAGCGATCCCATGATGTCCTTGGGGAGAGAATCTGTATTGTGAAGGTGATGAGTCTGGAATGGAACCAAAACCTTGAGAGAAGAGAGGAGGATCAGATAGATGACAATAGATGGTTGAGATGCATTTGATCATCTCCTCTGTAAGCCAGTTGGGAGTTTCACGAACACGGTCCGGAAAGCTAGAGCCAAGGTACTCTTCCAGATTAGCATTTGAAGTTGATTCTTGCGTCCTCTGGTGCAACAACATAAAACACGATACACATTACGCGTATATTTTCGCTGAATTTGAAGAAAATCAATTTATTTCCAAAAATATTGAAAGACAATGTATATAGTATACCTCCAACATGGATAGAGGTAGTGAATGGTATGCGTCTAAAGCTTCAGCTACTGCTTCGAATGAAGGTGAAGAAGCTCTGAAGGAACAAGCCGAATGCTGAGATAGTGAGGAGTGGCTCCGGAATATACCAGAATCAATCAATGGGTCTGCTCCAAGAGCGTCGTTGCATTTTATCGGTAACGTGTTGGCTGTCTCATTACATCTAATGACTGAATCTTCTTTCACTGATTCTAAATTAGTTTTGGGAATTTCCGAAGACAGCCAACTGGGATTGGTTTTTGGTGTTTCATCTAGTGTAGGTAAAGTGGATATCCGTTTGGAAAAACTTTTTCTGTACATTGATAGAAGATACTTCTCCAAATATACCACTTCCAGCTCCAGAACAGCAATTTCTTTGACTAGATTTTCAGCAGGCTGCTGTGGCAAATTAGTATTGTTAGTACACTCAAAATTTGGGAGATTTTACAAGTTAGGAAAAGAAAAAAGAACCTGAGAAAGTGATTTATATGTAGGATCATCCAAGAGAGGGTGGCAACTCAATGCTTTCTCCAGCGCTGACCGTATCATGGTTTGGCCCTCTAATTCTTTCTGAAGCTGCACAACCTGCAACGGTAGCGTTACGAACAACGTATAGAAATGCCAAAATCTGATTAACAAGATAATTTCAGTCATCTGCCCTTTTTTTGTTTGAGGAAACTGTATTCTTAGGGAACACATAACGTCTCATCTATGTCCATCTCTAGCAGTTTCATATATGGAATGTGCATATACCTCTTCTTTCAACAAATTCTGGGCGTCGCTGGATGAGATTTGTCTCTTCTTCTGTGCAAACTTCTTCGAGTGTCCCATAGCCAAGAGTCTGGTAGATAATTATGGACTCTACTTCACCTCTACAATCGTTAAAACATCAGAAGCATATCATGTAAGAAAACTTGTCATGAATCAAAAGGAAAAGCAACACAAGAAAGTATTTCACAGTCTTAAATCCTTCCTTTTCTTCTCTTACAACAGAAACATAACTAAGAAAATAATAAATAAAAATCTAAATTCTTCCTTTCGCTGTTTAATTAATCCTTGTACCTTAGATGAGGAAAAAAAACAGAAGGATGACAAAGAGCAAGTGGAAAGCAGGGGAGGCGTATACCTCTGAACTGAGATAGCGTGAGGGCTGCATGCCATGTAATGCCAACGGAATTCGAATTAGGAAAGACATTAAATGCAGATTCCTTTGTACAAACTCTCCAGGTATGAGAGTATCAAATTTCCGACAACTTGTAATGGTATGGCATTAAATGTAGCAACGCAGACAATAGAGCAGAAAGCGAAAACTGCATAAATACAGACAAAAACATCGTATAAGAAAGCTCCAAATATTTAAACTGCATAAACAGAAACAAAAACAGTATATAAGAGAACATCCAAAATTTTAAGCTGCATAAATAGAAACAAAAGGTTGATATAAGGAAGCTCCAAAACACATTAATTTGTTGACAACAAAAGATATTCTGCATTCTCTGTTTCTGACGAAGAGGGTACATTCACGAAAAGAGAAAGACTACTCACACACACTCACATTCTTGGAAAGCTGAACAGAAAGCTACTGTTGCAAAGACCAAATGGATTCAAACTCAACTCCAAACACTTAGCAATGGCGTGTGTATAGTGTTGGATAATATATTGAAATAAATAATGGCATACAGAAGAATATACAAACAAATGAATAAAGGTATCTCAACAAATATTAAATAGTTATTATTTAATCAAGAAAGGACTCCCTCCTATCTGGATATAATCTCGAGAAAATCATACTTTGAGATAAAGTTGAAATAAAATGATGATGAAATGGTTACAATATATTAGTGTGAAAAGCAAGATTTATGAGATAGGGACGACATCATGCTTATTCATGCACACATGCGGGTCTTGAAATTGAAAGGGGGACTATTTTTGTTTTGACTGGTCACTAAAGCCTCGCCATCTTTGTATTGGCTTTATGGAAATCGTGAGACTTTTTCCTGCATCAAAAGAAGCAAATTAGTTGGGGTCTTTCGATTCAAGAACTCCAAGGGAAAAGGATTTCGACATTTAATGCTTGAGATCTCAACACTGGAGAGGTGGGGACAATCTGCATGTATGCACACTATGCAGCAGCCCGTGACCAAGAAACTAGTTTGCCAATCTCCAAGATTAGTTCTTTGTTACTCATAATGGGCTGTAATTAGTGACAAATATTTCACTATTATGACTTGGGGAAACCTAAAATTTAACTCAAGTCTTTCATGCCCAAATCTAATCTATTGCCAATTTATCAGAAATTTTTATAATCTGGTTCTGACTTCACTCAATTTGTAAGTTAGATATGACACGTACACTCAACTTTTGAATGAGCGTCACATGTAATTTAACCCATCTCAAATTAGGAAACGTGGTCCAATGGATGGCCGTATACATCATAACTTCTATAAATACAAGGCAACTCCACGCAAGCTAATTACCATATGAATTATCTCTCCCTACAATCCCCATCTCCCTAAGTTAATATGAAAACATCTCTATTTCAAAATCTCATGGTTAAAACTTACCAGATCTTGGTTAGACAAAATTTAATTAAAAATATGAGGTAAAATGAAGATTTAGGCAAGATTAAACAGGCAATATAGAACTTTTGAACTCCACTTATCTCTTCTTTGCACCTTTTTTCTGGGCTAAAGAGAAGGCCTATTCTTTATCCCTCTTTCAGTACTTAACTATTGCTTCAAAGTGTAATCAAAAGAAAAAGACGCTAATCATCATATCTTGCCAACACACTAAAGATTGATTCTTGTACCACCATATATGAACATAAAAGAACTGTTAAAATTCGATTTACTGCTCCAACTTCAAAACCAATTATTAAGTTAAAATTTAACATGCATTAAAAACGAAGAAACCAATCATGGAAATGCATGGCACCGAACCGTTGGGCAAAAGCTTACCTCAAAAGGGCTGAAAGTTGGAGGTCAAAACAAAAAGCAAAATAAAAGGGATGTTTGGAGTGAGATGACTGATCTTTTAGTGCATTTTGCATGGCCAAATTCTTTTCAACTCGCAACATATGCAAAGTCGCACGAACCAAAAAGATGTTTCATTTGTGAGTCACAGCTCATCTATAATCCAAATAAAAAAAAAAAAGGAAATGCAACTTTTTTATTGAATGTTGTGCAATTTGATAAAAAGTTTAACATTCCTACTAAAAGATCAGTATCTTTAAGATTCTTACTTTGAGGCTTGTCAAGATTTGGAATTTTTTTTAAATGATTATTTTTGAGTTCTACTAATTAAGTAAATACTTCAAGAACTTGGGATATTTAATGGTTACTTGGTTATTCCTTACGCAAAGAAAAGAAAAACCAAAATCGTACATGCAAGTATTTAAATAGGAGTAAAACAAACTTAACTGAAAAAACACAAGATCAAACAAAATTGTCGCAGAACTTTTTAATAATTGTTGACTTATATGTCTTGAATTTTGTCCAACATCAAATGCTTGACTTAAGAAATTCATGCTATATTGTCGTTTTCTGGAAGGTCCAAAGCTTAACGCACAAATACTAATATTAATTGATTGTAATCAGCAACAGTCTTATAGTAGGTCAATTGTGACTTCCCAAAGAATCTTACAGACATGCTAGTAGACCAATTAAATACTCCATAGAGTTGCCAGTAAATTAATTTATTATACAGACTCCCAACTCACTGAAATTGGTGCTACGGACTCATTACATTCTCGAAAGGCACAAAAAAACTCAACACACAGAGACACAAATCATTGTTTGATGTCTGCAATTAATGTTTGTTGTTAACAAGAGCGATCTCAGAGTAATTGCTCAAGAAAGTGCTCTCTGAAGCGTTAACAAACACATGAAAATGATGCACTGGCACTATGCCATCCTTGTAACTATTTTTATATGATGGATGAAAAGCAATTTTTAATAAAAGACAATCACAAGAATTGAAGTATCTGGAGAGATGAATCACCCAACCGCAAGTGTTTGAAAACATCAGCAAAAACATTAACTTCGCTTTCGACAACTCCAAAGTTTATTTAAAAGCATTAAAAGAGAAGAAAGATCAAGAAAAGGCTGGGAAAAGATGGTAATATATCTATAGGGTACTCTCTTTGAGGTCATGTGATAAGAGTATTAAACTTTGAGGTAAGCATATAATTCAGATGGTCTGACTTTTGACAATCTCTATGGTCAGACATCTTTATATAAAAATCAGCTTCTAATAGAAAAATATTCTAAGCAGAATCTTTACGCCTAGATTACTGAACTATGTTGTAGACTAAGCTACCTTTCTCACTCAATTCAAGAAGAGTTTTGTTACTGCCAAAAATAATAAAATTAATAAACAGACACCAAAGCGAAGTTTCCGAAGGCATTCTGAGCGAAGAAATGGTCAGCCAAAGGAGGAATATGAAAATTACCAGTATATGCATTTGCTAAATTTGTTTTGGGGTTTTCTCAGCTATTTCTACGGCCTGGAAACTGCAGTTAAATTAAAAGATTAAATTGTCAGAAAATAAATATATAAAATATCAGGTGGATGATGAAAACACGACATGCAAATTATAAATGTGTTGTCCATAAATTGTCTGACCTCCTTATGAAGAATTCTGCAAATTATTTCAACAATATTAATAACGAGTATGATAACTAAGACATCAAAATTAAGAATAATTTATGTCATCCATTACCTTACCTAATCTTAACGAAATGTTAGAAACAAAGTTACAAGTAAAGAGCAGGTATAGGCTATATGAATGGTAATAGATTGGGTCAGAGCATGTACTTCATATAGATCCATCTTAGCCTGTGCCCCACTGTAGGTCACTAAAAGTTGCCCCATACCTCACCCTGTGTGGGGCGTGTCCAACCCACCTTGCCCCATCCTTTTTTTTTTTTTTTTTAGTCGTGGCAAGAAGGCGAAGCCCTCGCCCCCAGGGCCCCACCCCCCCTCCGACAGAGGTTGGTGGAGGAATTAAATCATGGTAGGAGCTATCCCCCACATTAGAGGAATAAAACTCCTACACTGCGGCTGCCATTGAAAAATAAATATAGAAAATCTAATAAGCATAAACATCACTATTTTTACAATAATTATTTATTAAAATATGAAACAAAAAAGTTTAAATTTTCAATTAAAATCTCTTTATAACTATTTATACTTATATATATATATATATATAAGTATAAATAGTGAAAATGCACAGGAGAAGGGGATCTCCACATGTTGGTTCTGCAGCTCAAACTTCTGGTATGTCGAAAAGGCCTAGAGATAAAAGAAACTGAAGCCCAACTGTTCCATAGCAGATCCCATGTTTATCTGATCGAAGACCTTGAAAAAGCCCAATATGGGCCGAGCCCATTTAAGAAACAGAAGCCTTTCTGAATTCCAAACAAATCATAATCAAGGCTCAAAACTCCCCCATCAATTCCTTAAAACCCTAATTCCCAACCTCCCGCACCGCCGACAGTAGTATAATCGCTTCCTCGGCGGCGTTTAGACTACCCACTGTGACCTTATCACCAAAAACTCGTCGCCGTCGTCCACTATCTCTTTAAGCCTTTGTATCGCGACTCCTTTGCTCTTTATGCACCGTTGAGACATGATGATGTCTCTCTCCTTACCTTCGCCGTCGATCTCAAGTTTCATGTATCATGTGGGGACGAACAAACGATTGGCAGCGGCGGAAAATATTAAAGCAACTACAGACCATCAAAAAATGGCGGTTACCGCCGCTGGTAAGCGGTCATTATCGGCTGTTGAGGATCACAATAGATTTCGAAATCCGATCGAGTGTGGATAGTAATACCTGCAAATTAGGAAATTGATAGTGACAATTTGGGATTGGAAAAGCACGAAAAATCGTGCGTTGCTTGCTGCTCTTACTTGCGCAAAATGAATGCCGCCACATATTTACACTTCGATCAATATAGCAGCATGTGTTTTCAATACATGAAAAATAATACTACACTGGATAAAATTCATTCAACGTATTATCTACAAGATCTTTCAGATGTATAATAGATTTTTTTGGAAACAAATAACATCAATTTTCCAGATTTTTTGGAGTTTAGACATTTACCCTAGTTGTAACATATTCGCAACTCGGCCTATTCCTATCTTCCACCATTTCTTTGTGACAGCAAAATTTTAAAATATGTATATTGATCTACAAATTGTAAAATTGAAGCACAACTGTAAAACCGAAAAAGTGGCACAAGCCTAACAACATACTGAGCAATAAAGAATTGCATCTACGTATAAATTATTCCATTGAACGCACCACCACCACCCTATCAACATATTTCAGCACCACAGCAGAATCCACCACATGTACAACCAATTATTCCTAAGCATCAGACGCCGAACAATAGACTATACACAGTTAAGCCAGTTCTCTGTTCCTTAACATCTCTACAATAGTTGTATGAACCATTAGGCACAAAAATATCCGTTGAAAGAAAGGTCAATTACTTTCTCCATTATTGTTGGCTGCCTTTCCTGTCCTTAAATTTTACAGCTCATTAGATAAATCTAAGCTGGAAAGTTGAGATCAATCACACTGCCTGCTGAATTTCCTTCTCTAGGTCGCTTACGTGATGATCGTGTGCTCTCGTTCCGAGTCCCAGATGCAGATGAAGATGCAGATGCCAGGCCTGTTTCTATCTGGTCTCCTGCTAAATACAAGACAAGTGTCAATACAGAGTTTGTTCGCGACACTCACAAACAAGGCCTAACAGGCAAATACTTGTTTAAAAGATTAAGGAAATTCTTGTCACAACAAGACAAATAAATTCCTTCTGAATCCTTATAGACAACTAATTTAAAACACCAAATTCAGCTATCAGAATCATTTCGTCAAAGTCATCACATTGATCTTCTGGGCAATAAACCATTTACAGTAACCATGCATATATTATTTTCTAAACCTATATTCGATCAAATAGGAAAATTAGTTCTTCGAACACTATTTTTACAGAAAACTAAACATTACTCTTGCAGTTCATTTAAAACATAGAAACTTAAAACACTTAGAAAAACTAATTGGATCATTAACGGTGACTCATAATCTATCAATTAAGCAACCTAGAGTTTTCAATCCAAAGCCCACCAATTTTGCATTTGCCCAATAACTTCATCACACTAGCGATCCAGTAATCAGGAAATTCTCTCAAAATTCAAAATACCATGGGTAACAACCTGACTGCAGAGTTGCAGCATTCATAGTATGTTGACCACTGAAATAATAAACATATCTAATCTAATGAAGATCCAAAGCAAGGCAACCATTATCATTTCCACGTATCTTCTGAAAATAGGAAGCCAGAGATAAGTGTTTACCAGTGGACAGATCTGATGCCATCGGATATACATTGTTACTTTTCACTTGAATGCTCACACCAACATTTAGCTCCTCTGCCTTCTCAATGCCTTTTGACTGGTATGGAGCTATATTGTGAATAGTATATTGGAGAGAACCCAACAGATCATTCTCAATACATTCATACCTGCAAGATGAGCAAGGTAAAAATTTCTTCCTTCACAAATTTTTTTAAAGCCTTTTCAGACAGTCAACTCACATTTTTTTGCAGAGGCTATCAGTGAGCACAGAGAGATTAATAACTTGCATCCTTACTTGCATGACTTGTTCCTCAGGGTACTCATCAAATGGCTCCTCAAGAAATTTAGATAGCTTCTCGATTTTTGACTCGAGCTGCTGCTGCTGATCCTCAAATAAATGCTGCTTTAGTTCACGTTCCTTTTTTTTCAACTCACCCTTGAAGAAGTCATCACTAAACATGTAGTATGCAAAAGGATATGAATATGAAAGAGCTTGTCTTGATCTAAAGAGCCTGTAAATCCCATTTGTAACCCAGCTGAAATCTCTTAGTTTTAAGTCCCTTGCTTCCAGATTTGATACTTTTTGCTTTATGGTTTCCCGCAATCTAGATTCCTGCTTCAAGGAGTCGGTATGAGCCTTGTAACGGTTATGATAATGCATGTATCTGTCTAGGTTTCGTTTTGCACGCACAGCCATCTTCTCTTTGTCTTCTTTATAACGACCACAGCTGTGATTAGCAATACTTGAATAAGTGTGGGCTCGACCCGTAGCTCCACCACACAACCAACTAAAGCAGGAAATAGAACGGTAAGAATACACAAAATGTGCCATATGAGTATCTTTAACAGGAAATTTATAATAGTACTACTTCCTTCCCAACATAAGTGTCCTATTTTTCAAGAGTATTAACTTTTATATTTTTGGTCAATTAGATAAAGGGCACAACATTTTAAAAACCACAAATTCACACTTACACAGCTTCTTTTATTTTTTGTTTTTGACTTAGTCAATCACCAATAACTTGTTCATGAAATTAGATATTTCAAAATTTACCTTGACCAATAAAACGAGACATTAACTTTTTGAAACAAGATTCTTATTTTGGGATTAAAAATCTTTTTGAAACAAGACCCTTATTTTGGAGGGAGTAATAAACAAAGCAACAAACATAAGCATATCAATGGCATACAATGAGTAGACATGAGATAAATAAGTCAAGTAAATATTTTGAACAGCATCATGTAATCTGAAAATCAGTTTTATGAAAAAGAAATATGAATGGCAATACCAGGCAGGTGGGAAAGTAGAGAGATCCAGTTCAGGGATAAGAACAATGACAAGCCCTCAGTTCAATTGATTATGTAGGTCAAATGCAAATGCAATAATTGTGGCAGGATGACATCAAATGAAAATGTAAGAAATGTGTTTCCTTAATGCGTGCAAACTCTGATGAAGCTTATTGAGAAAAAATGTGCATTTGACTACAATACTTGGCCACCCAACAATGCTGACAGACATCGTTGAATGAATTCCTCTACACAAAATCAACATTCCGAGATTTTCTCATAATATCAAGTATCCTTTCAAGCGACGCTGATTTTTATTACTTAATGCATGCTTGCATAGGACTTGTAGCAATTGGATTCCATAATAATCATATTCAAACATGGTAGCCTAACCCATTTACAGGTTTGATATTAAAGATTCAATACAAAGCTAAGTTTTCAAACAGGACGTCTAGGTTATCAGGCGCAATGCAGAAACAAGATTCTATAAGTTTTCTTAAAGCCCTCCAACCAATCCCCTAAAAAGATTAAAAAGAAAAAAGAATAAGTGAAAGGAAAGAAATAAAACACACAATCAATGGTATGAATTAGCAAAGAATTAGAATGGAAGTAATTTATCAACTGCAGATAAACCTTATGAATAAGCTCCATTCAAAAGCAGAGGAGTGTACTAAATGACTTGAAGCCACAGAGCATTTCAATAAGGCATTAGATATGTAGAAGCATCATTCAATAAATTCAAAAGAGGGAACAGTGTCCCTAAGCACACTGTCGCAGAAATGAAAGTAACCTTACCAAAATGCTTGCCCACATATGCAACTAACTAGGTTGCAACCACCATTCTTTTCAACCGGTTTGTAACACTTAGGACAAGGCTTTGTATGTACAGTAATCCAGTTGACTGTCTCAGATTCATCACGACATTTCTTAGTCCAAAGCTCCCACATAGAGCATGAACAAGGGGAATGGGCTTCTGATGAGCAACTGAAACAGAACTGTAAACCACAAGAACATTCAACCTCGCAGAAGTTACTGTTTTCTACTCGTATGGCATTCCCACAATGGGGTGTACTCGGACACCATTTAACAAGTTTGTTGTCTTCAATATACGACTCAAGAAGAAACCGGTCGAACTTTTCAGCTAAATCAGGGTGCTTTACACTAACTAGATCTTTAACAATAGATTCATCACAAATAGCATTGCATTTATGGGCCATACATCTGATCCTCTTGCTCTGACCCTCATTTATTTTGACGATGAAGTGCTCTGTCCAACCTGTAAATTTTACAACATATCATCACAACTAGTAAAGGCCAAACGTGTTTGAAATTTTCTATTGCCACCCAAATAAAATGTTGTTGTTGAAAGCCCACAATGGAAGTAGAAGTAAAGATCATGTCTTTCAAGAAAAGCACCAAAATGGAAATAAACCATAATGCATTATTACAAAACCTAAAATAACTTGCATGGAATAGCAGAACCTGCTATAGTTATTTATGCCAATTTTCATGCTATAGGAAAGGGTGCTCACAATTATTGCAAAAGCAGTGGCTGCAGTCCATCCTGGTAGTGTTCTTTGCAGGCACATCATCCATACAGATATCGCACATTGTTGTAGAGGAAGGATCTGGTGGATCGAGGTCAACAAAATCAGCCGTAGAAACACCTGCTTCAGAAAACAGGAAAGATGTCCCCTTCTCAACGTAAACAGAAATCAGTTTCTCAACATCCCATCTGTAATGAATGAGAAGTGTCCTTGCATGATGTTCTCTCAACGATAGCAACTCCATTACTTTTCGCAGGTCTTCTCTCTGCACAGATCACGAAATCCAAATCTCCAATTGGAATACATGCATGCCATTCTGTTCCTCTTAATTGAATTTTTTTTCATAGACTTAATTTAAATTTTATAAAAAAACATATAATCATCTTGCTTTGTTGAAATTATTTTTCCAAATAGTTGGAGCTCTACGTGAACGAACTGTAAAATTGTTCAATGATTTTTCAGTAGCAATTTGAAAGGAAATAGCTTAAAAGGGCAATAGAGGATTCCAAAAACTATCATATCCAAATTTCAAGAGAACTTCATTACTGGAAAAATAGGACACCTAACGGAACATTCAATAACGTAAGTAGCAGCAAGCATATGTTGAAGTGGATGTAAATAGATTTAAGACACATGTAAAGTTCCACACCTGAGCAGCCAACAGAGACTCTTTTGTGATTACCTGCTAATAGCACAAAAAAGCAAAAGTATAATTCAGTAGAATCTTCTATTCGCTAATATACATCCATAACAGAGGTCGATAAATCAAAAGCAATATGTCAACTCAATGAAAATAGAACTGCACATGATTTGATATCAACAAGACCATCAAAACCATGGAACAGCGTCCAGATTAACTCAATATCATAACACACTACATATTCAACCAAACTTTTCAAACTGGTCAAGACGAAAGGGGAAAAGCTCAATAATTCAATCCGGAGAAGCGCAGAATAACATCAAGATATACAGAAAAATTTCTGCTTTATATTAACTCAACAAATTTCCCATCGTTCCTTGGCAAACAGATTTTAATAAATTGTGATAAAAGGAAAGGAATTATCTTTTCACATGCATTATTATATACTCAAGCAAAGCAGTACCAGTATGTACACACCTTGGAAAAAGGGGTTTTGTGCGGGACCCATTGGACCTCGGACTCTTCGTTTTCAAGCCCGTCGAGCGGTTCCGTGTCTCGATCGGACGAGAAGTAATCATCTTCCTCTTCGCTGCCGCCGATCATATAATAATCCTCCTCCATAATTGACTACTTATTTGATTATCGTCCGTAAAATAAGTGCACGTATGAACGAAAAAAGAAAACAATGGTCGTCTTCGATTTCTGAGACTGTAATCCGATCCGGGGAACAGTCAGCGACAATAATCTCCCGGCATAACTCTGACAGCGATTTAAGAGAGAGAAATGGAAAGGGAGAGGAGTGAGTTTTACAAAGAGCACTGACTGCGGTGGGAGAATTTAGGAGGGCTTATTAGGAGATTGGACAACAAATAACGACGTCGTTTGCAGAAGTGTGCAGTGCAAGATTTTAGCGAATAATGGTTGACCACTTCTCAAGGTCAACGCACTTTTTAAAATGAGTTAAGTGAAATCAGACGTCGCTTTCTAATGCATTATTAATTTATTATTTTTATGTTAAAAATGCATTTTAATTTTCTAAGCTATTGTCATTTTCGTCCTATAAATTCAATCTTGTGAATTGTTTTCCACAACGTCAGTACGACCAAAAACAAATTATATTTTTTAAGCTATTATAAAAGTGATATTATATTGTAAAATAATCCCTATTGAATAAATATAATATTATAAAAGTAAAAGTATAATTGGTATGATAGTGGGTGTAGTTAATATTGTTGTCGCTTATCTTCTTTCAAATAGTGTATGTGTAATTAATGATGACTCGATTTTGATGCTCCATATAATTAATTACATTGTTGTATAAATAGTTATATTGTTGTTGTCGTTCAATTTCTTTTAAATACTGCATATATAATTAATGTTGACTCGATTTTGATGCTCATATGATTAATTACATTGATGTATAAATAGTTGTATTCATAATCATTTTCACTCTTAATCGCTGGTCCGTCAAAAGTTCGATTTCTTTGCGAACGAAGTTCAGAATCAACAAGGCCGGGTGGAAGCACAACACAAAAGGAGAGAGGAAAAGTAGAAAGGGGGGAAGAAGTCTAGTGCTAGTTCTTACTAACACTTCTTTATCTAACTTTCATTTTTTAGCAGCTTTTCTAACCTGACCCTTCCAAGTCGAGCAAGCAAGGCTCGGAAGGCATAGCAGAACATACCAGGATTCTTCCTTGAACAAGAAGGGAAAAAGAGTGGATGGGAATTTATCACCGCTTACTTATGATCTTTCTTCGTCAGCCATACTTAATAATAGAAGGATTTGACAGAAATATGTAAAATTATCCCTCCTAAAAAGATTATTCTAGGCGCAAGGAGTGAGAGAAGAGTTATTGGAAGTATGCACACACCTGCCTTCACTCCTGATTCAGGGGGATTTTTCGATCTAGAATTCCGATCAAATCTATTCTCTCATCAGTTTAAGCGGGTAGGCAGTACTCCCATTGAGTATTAGCTCCTTCATACCCTGCCGATAATCATTGTCACTCTTAGTCGTTTGAGATGTAGTCGGTTATTTTCTATTAGTATATTTTGAATTTTTACTTTGTCATGATAAAGTTATCCACTTTGTTATTTATGTAGTAATTATTTAAACCACAATATAAACAGTGTGACAATGACCATCATAGTCGTTGTTAGAGGTTCACTAAATATTTTTTTTTAAAAATAGCAAAAATATTTATCAAATCTAACATATTATGTTTGATGCAAGCTTTATCATACAAACTCAAATACTTTGTTGTTGATATAAAATTTAGTTTTCATTATATATAGTTGCATCCTATCAGAAGAGAAGTTATAGGGGTACACCCGACCTTAAAATTTCAATATGCTTAAGGTCCAAATCAAAACAAGAAACATTAATTTCTCCACATTTACTTCAGTAAAAAAAAAATATATTATACCATAAAAATTCCAATCAACTCGATGACTCACCTTCATTATGTAGCATAGCATGTATAACTCAAAGCGCATAACAATTGTCACAAATAAAACATGCTCAAATGTCGTATTTAAGAGAAAAAAAAAACAAACAAAGAAACACGTTTCAACAATATCAACTATCAATTCCAAACTACATTGCGACACATATTATATAAATTGATGAACTTGTGGACGACTTTGTTCAATGTCAATTTTGAATAATTTACATAACGCAACAATACCAACATCCAAACAAATCAACGAAGAAAGATTTATTCTATTGAAGATGATATACACATTTGTCGACCCAAATCCTATGACAAGTGTATAACCAAACAAGGACAACATGATACATGCAAAACACTAGATAAAATTATTCATGTATACAACAAAATACACAACGACCCACACATTATTTCAACCTACATTCTTCATAGTTAACAATGAAAAAAAAAATTATTGTTCCTTGCAAAATGGTTGAACTGGGATATATATAACTTTTACTAGTTGTAGTTCTTGTAATTACTGAAATTGATTCAAATAATTTGACTGTACTAATGGTGGAACTAAATATATTTCTTATGCTGGAACAAGCACATAGTTCTGTAGTTCTTATATTTGCCGAAATTGATACAAAGGATTTGAGATTGCCTTAGAAGGGCGACGACTGAAATCCGAAAAAAATAATCATTTTCTCATCAATCGAGCTCAAATTTTCCTATGTTGGAAACATAAATAAACTCATCGACCTTTGATCCTCATTTTCTTTCAAAACTTATAGATTTCAAGGGAAGGGTATATCTGTTTTTCGATGCCAAAACTGACATTCCAAGCAACACTTCAGACAACATTCTTGACAATATCAAATGAAAAAAAAAAAACAGATGACTTTTGTGAGCTCACTAAGGATGTTCAAATCTTTTTCCACCCGATCAAAGGACAAATTATAATAAATCGTGGGCTTAGATATTTTAAATTATAAGAAAATGTCAGACATAGATATTTTACATTCCAGGGCTATACGAAGATCTTTATGAGTTTCCGCCGGCGGGCTATTTGGCCAAATTTCTCATTTTATTTCCGTGAGCCTGGGTTGCAGCCCCAAGTTACTTAAGTGAAGTGCACTCGTGGAACCATGGTCAAGAAATAGTTGTTGCCTCAATTGAATCGCTTCAAAATAACCTCCATTTACGGACCATCCACAATGCTTACCGGGTCAAGTTTCATGGTCGGCGCGGCCTGCATAACAAGAGAAGCATATTCTTAATCTTAGGTGCAGAACGCACAGTTTTGCTGAGCCACTTGTATGTATCTAGCTAACTTGGACCCTCTTTATTATTTAATTTTTAACCCATAAAATCCCACCTAAAATTGTTTATTTAACATGAAAACAATGATATACCAAGCAATAAAAAAATATAAATAAATAAATAAAGAGGAATTCCACTCAGAATACTGCATCCTATATTCTTGATTACTATTCCATTCTCCAGAATCCGAACAACAGGCTATAAATAATTAGGCCATTTTTCTGTTCCTTACAATCTCTACAATAGTTGAGGAACCATATGGGACAAAAATATCGATTGAAGGAAACCATAATAATTTCCTCGATTTCATTTGTTGGAAGAGCCTATGCAGGTAAGTTGAGATCAATCACACTGCCTGGTGAACTTACGTTTCTAGGACGCTTGCGCGATGACAACGCAGCCTCGTTCCGAGTCCCCGATGCTGATGCCTGATTTATTTCTATCAGGTCTCCTACAAAATATATGGCCAAGCGTCCAACAAACATTCACTAATGACAGTGATCAGTTTACAACATTTTGCAAATAATCTGAATCTGATCACAGTTCACATTAGCTACACGTCTTTTTTCTTTTTTTGTTTTTTGTTTTTTGTTATTGTTTTTTTTGTTTTTTTTAATCTTGACATTCTAAACAAACGTCTTGCCACTGCATCCTACCAAATGCACATGCTAAAATGAATTTCTCAAGAATGATTGAACCAGACACACACACACACACACACACACATATATATATATATGAAGGTTCAATCAGAACTTCATAGAAAAAGCGTTAGAAAAGGGCTTTCAGAAAGAACATTGAAAGTAATCTGCCGGAAGATAGATTTTTTAAAACTTCGAAATGGCCGTGATACAAACAAACATATTGACAGGGAATTGGTTACAACAAAAATCTGACGGATACTTGACAATGCGAATATGTGGGCACAAAAGATATTTTCAACTTATAGTTTTCTATCTTTAATACGGACAAATCTAGTGTTATAAAAACTGTTACAGATATTGTTCATGAGAAACGCGAGAAGCGGAAGAGTCCTTAGGCTTTCAAACTTCCGTTGTTATTACTTCTGCTATTATTATTCAACCTTCTGATATGGGTGATGTGTTTAGTTAATGCTTTATTTTATTATACTAGTTGACCACTAGTCTCAGTATTATTAAAATATTGTAACAGTAACAGAAACACATCTGGAATACCAAATCTTTGTGAAATTCAGTTAAAACATTCAGGTTGCATTTGGATGGATGGATGGAGTTGATATAAAAGGATTTGGAATCAAAGGATTTCAAATCCACCCAAGATAGAGAGTGGTTTCGAAGTCCACTGGAATCCCTCCAAAAATTATACTATTTACTTCAAATCCTTCAATTCAACAATTACAGCCTCAGGGAATTCTTAGCATCACTAGAACAATAAATCTTTCATCAGTGAAAGGATATGATCAATCTAAATCCTTATAGAAATGGTAAAGGGTATATAGGTTTCATAGTATTGAGGAATGAAAGTCATTCCTCCCATTTAGTGGGGGAATGGTTCATTCACCAAAACTGATTTATTATTCCATTTGTTCATCTAAACCAACCATGCATTATGCATTACATACCCATTCCTTAGTCCCTATACCACCCAACCAAGCACCCCCTAATTTAAAATGCCAAATTCAGCTATCAGAAATCATTCCCTAAAATCTTCCTTAGCACTGATCTTTGTGGGTAATTTATTCATATTTAGAAATTATACTTATTCAATCAGCAAGTGGAAAATTAGTTGTTCAAAGATATTTACAGAAATTTTAACAATGCTCCTTCAGTTTCCAATAACATAAAATACAGTAACTTCAAATATTTAGTCAAAATTCATTGGATCATCAATTGTTCCTCATAATTATCAACTAAGATGCTTCTTTATATAAAAGAAGAATTGCTGATCTTTAGACTTTGCCACATGTCATCTTTAGAAATTTTGTTAAATTATTCAACAAAAAAAAAAAAAACGAAAAGGAACGTGAATAGTGGTAACCAGCTGCTATTCTTATTATCCTTTTTATAATATAAAAGAAGATTTTTCTCCATTTTCTTGACATGTGTCTCTATAATTCATTGACAAGGTATTTTTCTCGCTCTTTTTTTTTTAACTAATATTTAAAAACTCAAATAATTTTTTCGTTTAAATCTATATTTGACGTATGATATATCAAATTACTCATCTTTTTGCGATCTTCAATTTGACACAATATTGCATATTTTAAAAAAAATAATTATATTTAAAGTATGAAGCATAGTTTTTTTATGGATATAATATAGGCTTTTTACAAACTAAATAATTATGTTGTTATTTTAATACATATGTTGGATTTGAATAAATAATACATTAATTTTTTATATGGATTTGATCTAAAAATATAAATATGTTTTTATAAAATGAAAATATTATACTACTAATTTATATAATATATAGTTGATTGTTTCTTAAAATATTTGTATTGAGTTTGGGAACATGCTAAAATTCACTTTGAAATGTCATGCAATTTATTATTTAATAAAAATAACTTATAATAGAATGACAATGCAATATAAATTAAAAACAAAAAAAGAAATCACATAATTTTTATACAAATATAACTGATATAAATGATTATTATGTATATATTTCCTGTGCATTGCACGGGTAGCCATCTAGTCATTTTAAAAATATATATATTAAATCCTTAGAATGCCTTGTCATTTGCCAAATAACTGCACTCCTATAGTAATCCAGTATAAGAAAATTCTCACTTAATTCAAGATACCATGGCTAAGAACCTGAGTTGCAGAATTGCAGCATTAATAGTATGTTGACCACAGCAATAATGAAGAGACCTACTGAAGATCTACAGCAACAGATAAACCATTACCACACAACATGCAGTCAAAGTCATTACCATTTCCATATATATTCATTAAAATAGACAGCCAGAGGTAAGTTCAAACCACTTTACCGGTAGACTGACCAGCTGCCTTAGGGTATACATAGTTGCTGTTCGCTTGAGAGCTCACTCCAAATTCTAGCTCCTCTGCCTTCTCAATGCCTTTCGAGTGGTATGGAGCTATACTATGAATAGTATATTGGAGAGAACCCAATAAGTCATTCTCAATACATTCATACCTGCAAGTTGAGCAAGGGATAAATTTCATCGTTCATGCAGAATGTAAGCCTTCTTGGACAATTCAACTCACATTTTTTTGCAGAGGCTATCGGTGATCACAGAGAGATTAATAACTTTCATCCTTATTTGCATGACTTGTTCTTCGGGATACTCATCGAATGGCTCCTCAAGAAATTTGGATAGCGTCTCGACATTTGACTCGAGCTGCTGCTGCTGGTCCTCAAATAAATGCTGCTTTAGTTCACGTTCCTCTTTTTTCAACCCACCCGTAAAGTAGTCATCGCTAAACATGTAGAATGCAAAAGGATACGAATATGAAAGAGCTTGTCTAGATCTAAAGAGCCTGTAAATCCCATTTGTAACCCAGCTGAAATCTCTTAAGTTTGAGTACTTTGCTTCCAGATTTGATACTTTTTCCTTTATTGTTTCCCCTAATCTAGATTCCTGCTTAAAGGAGTCCATGTGAGCCTTGTAACGATTATGATAATGCATGTATCTGTAAAGGTCTCGTTTTGCACGCTCTGCCTTCTTATCTTCATCTTCTTTATAACGACCGCAGCTGTGGTCAATAATAGTGGTCCATGTGTGGACTCGACCCGTAGCTCCACCACACAACCAACTAAAGCATGAAATAGAATGGTTCGAAGACACAAAATGTATGGTGTGAATATCTTAACAGGGAAATTTTAATAGCATTAAACAAAGCAACAAGCATAAGGATATCAATGGCACGATATAAAACAGACATAAGAAAAGTAGTTCACAGACTAAGTATTTTTAAGGCCAACAGGTGCTCTGAAAAGTGAAAACCAGTTTTACTAAAAAAGTACGAATGATAATACGGGGCAGGTGAACAAGAAAGAGATCCAATCCAAGGATAACAACAATGACAAGCATTCTGTTTGATTGATTATCTAAGTCAAAATGCAGATGTCAGTGATAGTGGCTGGCATCAAACAAGAAAGTAAGAAACTTGTTTATTTGAAGTGTGCAAATTCTAATAATACGTATATTTGACTACAATATGCATCCAACAGCAATGCTGACAGAACCGCCAACCACCCAAAACACAGACAGACATTGGTCAATGACCTATTCACAAAATCACCAATACCGATTTCCTCATTATATCAAGGAATAGTGTCAAGAGGCACAGATTTTGCAGCACTTGCACAAATCTTGATTACATAAAAATCATATTCAAACAAGGTAGACTAATCCATTTACAGGTCTTATATCAAAGATTCACTACTAAGCTAGGTTTTCGAACAAGCCTCTTGGTCATCTAGTCAAATGCAGAAACAAGATTCAATTAGTTGTCTTGTAGCTCCCAAATCAAGCCCCTAATAATATTTAAAAAAATAAAAGAAATAGTGAAAGGGAAGAAATAAAATTACAAACCTCTAATATGAATGGAAACAAGGGAAGAATAAAATGGGAATGAATAAGTGGAAATTAAGATGGATAAATAATCTCTGGAATTCAGATAGACCTTATAAATAAACCCCATTCAAAAACAGAGTGTGCTAAATGACTTGAAGCCACAGAGCACTTCAATAAGGCATTCGATATGTAGAAGCATTATTCAATAAAATCAGTAGATGAACAGTGTGCATAAGCACACCAGGAAAAGATAAAGTATGTTGCAAAAATGAAAGATAACTTACCAAAATGGTTGCCCACATATGCAGCTGACTAGGTTGCAACCACCATTCTTTTCCACCGGTTTGTGACACTTAGGACAAGGCTTTGTATGTACAGCGATCCAGTTTACTGTCTCAGATTCATCACGGCATTTCTTTGTCCAAAGCTCCCACATCGAGCAAGAACAAGGGGAATGAGCTTCTGATGAGCAACTGAAACAGAACTGTAAACCACAAGAACATTCTACCTCACAAAACTCATCATTTTCTACACGTATGGCATTCCCACAATGGGGTGTACTTGGACACCATTTAACCATTTTGTTGTCTTCAATATACGACTCGAGAAGAAACCGGTCAAATTTTTCGGCTAAATCAGGGTGCTTGGCACTAACTAGATTTTTAACAATAGATTCATCACAAATAGCATTGCATTTATGGGCCATACATCTGATCCTCTTGCTCTGGCCCTCATTTATTTTGACGATGAAGTGCTCTGTCCAACCTGTAAATTTTGCCACATATGATTACCAAATAGTAAAGGCCAAATGTGTCAAAAAATTTCTATAGACACACCAAAAAGTTGTCCAAAGCCCAAAATGGGAATGGAAGTAAAAATCATGCCTTTCAAGAAATGCATGGCAAACAGAAAAATAAACCATTATGTGGTACAAACTAAAAATAACTTACATGAAATATCAGAACCTGCTATAGTTGGTCATGCTATTTCATGTGCAGTTCCGAAGCTTAACAAGAAGCCAGATATAGGAATGGGTGCTTACAATTATTACAAAAGCAGTGGCCGCAGTCCATCCTGGTTATGTCTTTGGCAGGCACATCATCCATACAGATATTGCACATTCCTATAGAGGAAGGTTCTTGTGGGTCGAGGTCAACAAAATCAACAGTAGAAACACCTGCTTCAGAAAAAAAGTAAGACTTCCCCTTCTCAACATAACTTGCAATCAGATTCTCAACATCCCATCTGTAATGAATGAGAAGAGTTCTTGCATGGTGTTCTCTCACTGATAGCAAGTCCATCACTGTTTGCAGGTCTTTTGTCTGCACAGATCACAGAATTCCAACCAGTTGAATTACATACATGTCATTCTTTTCTTCTTAATTTAACTTTTGACAGACTTAAGAAAATAAGTTGTAACTCTAGGTGGCGGAATTATAGAATTGTTCAATGACATTTTCAGTTGAAGTTTGAAAGAGAATGGCTTAAAAGGGCACCATAGAATTCCATAAACTCCCACATCAAAATTCAAGAGAATTTTATAGCTGGAAAATAGGAACACATGAAGAACGGGTTATCCTTAATGTAAGTAGAAGCAAGCATGTGTTCAAGTGGTTGAAATGAGAATCAAGAAATATGCAAAAAGTTTCATACCTGAGCAGCCAACAGAGACTCTTTTGTGATTACCTGCAAATAGCGCAGAGAGAGAAGACACAAGCATAATTAATAGAATCTTCTATCTGCTAAGAATCCTCATAGATCTACAAACAAAAAAATTAAAACATGCGCACAAACTCCAGGGCTTAGTTCCCCAGAAACAAAAGAGGCCACCGAATAAACATTAAATATAAAAGTGAACAACCATAACATATTAAAAGCAAACATATGACATAAAGAAATAGATAAAAGTTCATAGTAGGTCTAAGAGACCACTCAATGGAAAAAATAAACCGCATTTCGTCAAATAAAGATGATTTGATACCAAAAAGACCATCAAAACCATGGAATAACATCCGTACTAACTCAAAATCAACACCATACTAAACATTTAACCATAACCTTTTCAGAATGATCAAGATACTGAAAAGCTCCTGTTTCATATGTAACAGATTATAATTTAAAAGCTGATATAAAAAAGATCATCAAAACCATGGAATAGCATTCATATGAACTCAATATCAATACCATACTATATATTCAACCATAATATTTCGGATTGATCAAAGACCAAAAGGGGAAAATCAGCATTCCAACTCCTGCTTCATATTCACTCAACAAGATCGTTTCTTGGAAAAACAGGTTTACTGGGAAAATAATTCATTATTTTTTTCAAGATGCATTATAAGTAGAACCTTGGAAGAAGGGGCTTTGGGCGGGACCCACTGGGCTTCAGACTCTTCGTTTTCGAGAGCGTCTAGCGATTCCGCGTCTCGATCGGACGAGTGGTAATCATCTTCCTCTTCGCTGCCGCCGCTCAAATAATAATCCTCTTCCATAATTTACTACGTATTTGATTGCCCTCTCTATAAAAATAAGTGCACGTACGTACAAAAAGAAAAACTACGCCCAACAATGATCGTCTTTGATTTCTGATACTGTTACCAGATCCGGCGAGGACTCAGCTATATATACCCGGCATAATTCCGCGCGATTTTGTACAGAGAGAAAGACCGGGGGTTAACTGCGAGATTTCAGAGTCCGGCGGTGCTCGTAGTAGTGATGCACACAAATATTTCGTGGGATGGGGATCCGCTCCAAATAGGACGGGTAGTCCCCGACTTGGTGAGCAAATGGGGCGGATACAGTGTCCTTTGAGTTGGAATGGAGTGGAGGAGGATACATTCCCCGCAAGATTTAACCTCAACTATTTATTTGTTTAAATTTTAAGTTTTTGTGGTTTTTAACATAACTAAGATATTTATTTTAAAATTTATTCGTCTTACTGTAGATTATGAAATTATGAAATAATTTAGGTTTGAATTTAATATTTACAAATATTTTTTATTTTGATTTATGCTAAATTATTAGTGATAGTAAGAACTCTAAAGATCTTATGTCTTTATCAAGAATCATCTCAATAAGAAAATAAGATCATAAATATATACGCTGATTAATTAAAGACATATCTTATATTGAGGGTTGTCGGTTGACGGCCTCACGGCTCAAGAATTCTTTGTTGTCTATGAATTGTATATAAATGGGCCAACCACATTCATTAGTCCTTTTTAGTTTCAATTTTCTTTTTTTCATAGAGAGGTACGGAGAGTTTGATTCTGTTTTTATGAGTAGCAAAATTTTATTTTTTCGATATTGAGAGAGTTTTATTTTGTTTTTATTTACTAATAATTTGAGTTCTCCGTCTAATTAAAAATAGTATATCTAACTATTTTATGTTTGAAACATCGTAGGTCTACACAATTTAATTATATTATTTACAAAGATAATAACATGGGGATTACACAATTTTATTTTTTATTTTTAATTGAAATTGCAATCCGGTTTTAAGATTTACAAATAAACAAGATCGAGTGATGGGATAGCATCAAGTTTATCAAGTCTTGTAGAAATTAATAATTTAATTTTCATTAACGAGAAACAAGAATTGTACAAATTAAGAATAATGAGATCATCAAACCTTATAAGGAGACAAATATCAAATTTTTTTTTTACTTTCTTTCTTATTTACTCAATTTTCAAATACTCTTATTTAAAGATTTGATGTTCATATCTCAAGATATCATAATTTTATGAACTTTAATATGATTTCTCTTCTTATATTTTAAAATTACATTTAAATTTTTGGTCAAAATATACACTTTATTTTATTTTATATGGATTATTTAATCACTTCACACACTCATTTAAAATGTTTCACTTTTATAATTATAAAATAAAAAATATGCAATTATGAATCTTAAAATCACTTAATTTTGAAGGTTTTGCTGCTGAATACGTGGTTTAGCATCTGTAATTTTTGTAAGGAATTTCAAATTGTATCTTTCGACTTATAAATTTTTTATGATAATTGTGCAAAATTCATAATTCAAGTTATGTCAATTTCAAGAATTCAAAACACATAATTATATATCTTAGAATTTTATAAACTTCGAAAATAAACTTATGAATCAGTCAAATATCTACAGTCTATAAAATTTTTCTTACCATATTTGATGAGATACTAAATATTCACTTAATGTTATGAAATAAATAAATATTAAAAAAAAAAAAAGTAATGCGTGTAACCCTATGCTTCCAATTTTATAAAGTTTCTATGTACTTCCTTTTTTTTTTTCCCTAGATTCTATTCGAGTCATTATAGTTTCATTTGCATAAATATTACACATAGTGGCAAAGTCCACTTAAATAAAAACCTAAAGTAATACGGGATAATTTTTTATCCATAAGGCTGCGTTTACTTTTTTAATCAGGATTGGACAGGATATGATAGAAATTGGAATTAAACTCTGGATAGGGATAAATTCGAAATTTGTATCCTACGTTTACTTCGTAGAATAACATTAGGATAGAGAAAAATAATTTTATACTATCCAACGTTTACTTCGTGGGATTGGACATGATAATGCAAAAATTACAAAATTACCCTTAATACATAATTATATATGAGGACATTTTTGTAATTAAGTTTGTGCATAAGGGTAAAACAGTAAATTTCCATTTCTTATCCCATCGGATAATTTTTATCCCAGGGGTTTAGGTCGAATTAGTATCCGCCAAATTATCCCAAATTTTGTCTTTTATCCCGGGTCGGCTAGATTGACCCGGAAAAATACCCAATGAAGTAAACGCTGGATAACTGTGAACTATTTTTCCTAATCCAGGTTTATCACCCGAAGTAAACGGGGCCTTAGGTATACAAACAGAATACTAAAAAAAAGAAAATATTTAATTGTTGTTGTGTGCAATCTGGATACAATGCAGAACAGAACATCGGAAAAATTGTCAATACTGAACTAATTTATAGCAAAATTTACTATTTATAGATGATTATGTTATTATATTAGTATAGATTCAAAACGATTTCATACAGCATAAAAATGTCTGTAGGAAATGGAAGAGAGATGTCTAAATTTAAATTCAGTAACCCACTCCACTTGGATAAGAATTATAATAAATTATTAAATACATCTGATTTTAAGGTTTAAAAAGGGAGAAGAAAAGGAGAATAAACGCTACAACCCTACTTTTCTACTGAAATACTACTTCCACACACGCATGGTATCAGCCTTCACGAAATTAGTACATCTAACCTCCATTCAGGGCGAAAGTTGTGAACCACCCGCAATGCTTATTGGGTCAAGTTCGATGCAGTATCGGATTGGAGTAAACTGCAAGATTGCAGGTAGTTGGAGTTCAAAGTAGACTAAGCAAATAACCGAAGGAATGCTAACGAATATGGAAAATACATTTTGGAATGCTACATTGCTGCTATAAATCTCAATTACAGATCCTAGGACGGGTAAGTACCGAAAAACTGGTGGGGAAGGAAATTACCAGAAATTTAAAAAAAATCAGACTTCACATGTCATCCAAATTTGTACGAAATAAGTAGTCTTCACTGTCTAGTTCCTCGTGGAAAAGAGATAAAGACGGGGCAACAATCTTTTCAGCGTGTTCAATGTTATCTGATGATCTCTCGCCCTGCGACATTCTGGCTATTAGTATCCATAACAGTAATATAGTCTATATGAGTATATACCAATTTGAATCATATGATGCACAGTTTTGTATTTAGCTTTTTAATTATCAGTCTTAGCATGACGAACCTTCTTTAAAATGTAGAAAAAATAATGAAATCCATCACCGAATGTTCTCCACTCAACTGACCAAGTAAATGCGGGAGCATTGAAGAAACGGCGTCTGAAGTGTGGCTGAAGAATAAACAGTAAGATCCCAATTATCGTATAATCACCTCCAGAATTGAGGGAGGAATTTGTAGAGTTATTTTTATTATACCTGACCAAAGGTGATGGAGATAAAAGTACCATTGGGTTTCAGAACTCTATGAACACCTTCAAGCATTGCCATAACTTTGGTCACAGTCACAGGTTCCGGGTTCCAGGGATCTCCAGAGTCCACAAATAATACATCCTTCATACACCAATAAAATAAACACCAGGTCAGTATAGGTACAAATGAAACACTTGGTACGTCCATTAGTGCTATTACTAAACAACAGAAGTTTAATTGCCTTGATTTACAGATGAATAGAAGAATGCACATAAATGAGAGTGGTGGATGCACTTATACTCGGGAAGTACGAGTAGGTAGGAAAACCAAAGAGTAGGAAAATGAGATGGAAAAGAAAGTAGAGGCAAGAGAGAACTCCTAATTTGCCCCAAACCAAGAGATTAGCATTCAGGACAAGTACTCTGATTTGCCTCAAACCAAAATTCTAAAACATCTGGGTATCATAAGCGCACACATCATAACTTTACCATGGTTCCCTTCTCTATAACCACATCAAAACATTCATCTTCAAAAGGCAGTTGTAACATGTCGGCTTCCAGCACTTTAATTTCTGATAGCAGTAAAACAAACAGAAAAGAAGGAATGAACACAGTCACATCTCTACGTGTTGCAAATAAAAACATTATAGCTCTAAAGAAAAGCAATTGATATACTGAACTTAGGTTTTCTTCACCTCTACCTCCTTCATTTAGTAGCACAACATAAATAAATACTGTGTAGAAGAAAGCATAGTAGTTGCACAACATAAATAAAGTAAAACACAGCACCTCACATAAAAGATATTCGATCAGAAATGAGGACACAGGTAACAGGGGGGTCAACTTAGTAAAGTGCAAGAGAGCTTGAATTCACTACTACACATTTTGCGCTTGTCAGTTATTATTATTGCAAGCAGATTTTGCTTCTTTTAATACTTAAATAGCACATTGCGAAAGAATTCAATTATTTTGTTGCAATACACACACAAACACAGAGATACCTGATATACATCAATTCACTTCCAACATGGTGCAAAGAATTCAAGATGTTTAATCACCTGTACATGTGGTACAGAACGCCAAACATGAATCCCAACAGTTTTCAGTGAAACAGGCGATTCATTCATTTACCTTTGAGAATATAAGTTATTCATTAAATCTGCTATTTTAAGACCACATAATCCAGCAGCAACATTTGCAGTAAGAACTGAACTAGTACCCTACAAGCTGACATGTTGACAAATTAAACATTAAGTTTAGAGGATACCAACCTTCATAGCCCTTGGTAAGTAATCGCTGCTTCATCTTCTCCACAGCAACCGATGACAAATCAATACAGGTCAGATCAGTAATTCCATCTCTGTACAGCTCTTCGCATAGCTGAGAATTTCCACATCCAACCTCTAATACCTGTTTATTACAAAGCCACACTCCATAAGTGTGTGAATAATTTCCTCATTTTCTCAGTATATATACATGTACACACTCATATAATTCCAAGCAGCTGAGAATCTCCACATTCCAACACATACATTATATATGAGTATATATATTGCCACGCAGTTGAAAATTTGCACATTCTCACAGACACACACACACACGCGTACGGCATTGCACACAAAAACTCGGGAGGGATTTACAGCGGAAGTGGGTTTAATGTATTGATTAATGAGGTGGCGGAAATGGGAATAGTCTTTGAACCACTCGTAATGTTCTTCTTCAGCGAACCTCTGATCCCTGAGTAAAAAATAAAAGAAAACAAATTCAATAAAAACAAATACAGTTCACGAAAAAACAAAATTAAACGAAAATTATGTAGAATTTGGGCTTTTGCAGCTAACCAGTAGCGGGGGTCCAGGTACGCTGAAGCTGTGGCTGGAGCGACGTCGCATTTCGGCGCCTCTGATGGGTCCATAATTCTCAGAATTGGAGATTTTTAAGCTTTAATTTCTGAAATTAAGAAGCCCCAAAGGTTCAGACCTGTGAGCAAAACCCTAAACCATTAAAACCCGTTATCTCAGGTTTTCTTTTTTTTTTTTTTTTTTTTTTTTTTTTTTGGTAAATCTTCCTAATTTAGTGTTATTGCCATACATAAAATTTATTCATAAATTCATATACCAATTAATAACACGCAATAGATTATTAAGAAACGTATCGTTAATAGCACGAATAGGCCATCAAAACTTATATACATATATCATAATATTATTTCAAAAATTAATTATATTACCACACTTATTTACTTATATATAAGTAAATATATAATTAATGTTTTATCTATGCCTTATATATAAGTAAATATATAATTAATGTTTTATCTATGCCTTATATATAAGTAAATATATAATTAATGTTTTATCTATGCCATACCAGATACATTATAAATAAAGATTTTTACCACAAATTTTATAAACACCTACGTAAATATGTGTAATAATATATAAGTGAATGACAGACATTGTATCTAATACAGTATAAATAACACCGTACAATAAATTCTCATAATAAAATAATATTTTCTCATATTCCTTTCCAATCATGTTATGCATTGGTAATATCACTACACAAATAATACGTCAAAACATAATATTTTATCACCTATTTATTAATACGTCATAACATAATATTTTACCACATATTTATTTCAATCATTTTGTTAATATCAGTATACAAATAACATGTAAATAAGAAATGAAATAAAATAAAGAATCATATGCATCAGAGGACACTGTAACCACACTGCACATCTCTCACTAGGAATTTATTCTTTGCAAGAGAGTAACACTCTGTAAAGACAGAAGAAGAATGCACCTGTATTGTTTTGCAATAATAAAAATTTCAACAAGAAATACACTTCGAGGCACAATGGTATTTCATAGCATATGTATAAATGAAAACATAATCATCAACAATGTGATCAAAAGACCAAATTTCACGCAGCACTATCACATATTTTTACTCCCCAAAACTCGACTGAGTCATCGCCAACCAGCTCAGGTGTAATCAAACGAACGACGAGTACACTCTAAGAATGGCAACAGAATTTTAGGTGGAGAAAAAAGGTTTCTGAAGCCCCCATCATCGTTGAAGGAATGCAGAAAAGAATGAAAAAGTTACACCTCTTTTTTATTGGAATTTTTTCATTTACATTTACAGCTTCCTTGGAGAAGGTGAGGGAGAGCTTGGTGGCTTCAAGTCCTCGTACCTGCTCGTCAGGACAAAATAAATTGTAAATGGAAAGTGATTGTGAAAAATGGTAAAGCGATGTGACTTGTGGTGTATAGAGGTGGTAAATCGGGCAACCTGGCCAGGCTATGGAGCAGAATTGGGCTGGCCTACTTGCCTTCAATCTAGAATTTGTTTAGACCAGCCCAAATCCAGGAACTTCTAAGGTACCCCATGGGATAGTGCCTTAACACAATCAATGGTTAAGTTTTTCTTGATTTTCACTACAGTGTCATGTGACACAAATCCAATGGGGGATAAGGCACTACCCATGGGGTAGCATAGAATCCCCCCCCCCCCACCCCAATCCTGTGTCAAGGGTGTCTCCACAAAAAAATAATCCAGTAATTGTTAACAGGGAATGTGCTTACATGGAATAAGGTGAAAGAGGTCTGGCCTTTGATCCAGTATGGATTTCTGATTCCACATCAACTGTTTTTTCAGGTTTATTGTCACTTGAAAATGTTGGCACACTCGGAGATGGTGATGTCAGGGGCTTGAGGCCATCGTATCTGATAATGAGAATCAGGTTATGAAATAAATAAAGACTTAAGTGGAAACAAACACTAAATATTGTTAAAAACTGAATGAACCAACATGTCCAAGTGCCATTGAAATGCTATGTAGGAATCCAGAATAAACATACATGTCAGAGCAATAAAATGTGCAGTTTGTGGTGATCAGTTCTTAAACCAACACTGTCTAGAGATTGAAAGCTGTATATCATCATAATAGGTTTTGTTGAATCTTCTTCTTCTTCTTTTTTAAAGAGAAACGGAGCTATTTACTAGTAAGGAAATGAAGGTTTTGTTGAAACTTAGCACAAAAAAACCATCTACTTACACAATATACGGAGAGCGAGTAGAAGATGAAGTTGCTGTGAAGTCTATTGAGTCATTAGTACTTGCAGTCTTTGCAACATCATTTTCCCCAGTAAGCTGTGGTGCCACTTGTGTAGTGGTTGGGGCAATGGAAAGTTCCACCTTGGAACCACTAGGAGTTGGAGTTGGAGAGCTCGGTGGTTTCAAGTCCTCATAACTGCCAACCAAATCAGGTGGTTCAGAAACTGTCTCTCTCACACCCATCAATAAAATACAAATTCTTAAATTTTTACTAGCCTTTCACAGGCTTATCTTTCTTAATCTTTTAATATTCTGCCATAAACAAACAGCGCTTATTAGATTCCCTGCAATTTAAGGAGAAGCTCATGGAAGAGTTCAGAGTATTAACTATTTATGGTCAATGAACTTACTTTATGTATGGTGATGAGGCATATGTTCTCTTTGGTGCAGACTCAGGAGTGACATTGTTTACGGCAATGCTCGACTTTTCTGAAGAATCGACTTCAACAGCTGAAGGGGTGGAACTTTTTGTCTCCATCACAACGTCTGTAACACTAGGTTTTGGGGCAGCAGAACTAGTGCTTGGAGTCGGAGTTGGAGATGCTGGTGGCTTTAGATCCTCATAGCTACGAGACATGAAATATACAGGCTAGTCAGAGAAGCAATTCTAATTCAAATTAAAATCAAATAAGGCATCTTCAGAACACAAATCATTGAAATTTCATAAAATATTTTGGAAGACCTTGGGATGATTTTTTATTTTTTATTTTTTAAATTTCTGCTACGGCGAAGAACAGTGGTTCAGAATGAGATTTGCAATTTCTTTCTTGCCGGCAAAACTATTGTTTTGTCCTTAAACAACCCAAAATTTTCATAATTCTTTAACTACTAAGGTTATGCATTAGACTTTCTGCAGAAATATATAGTATTATACTTCAAGCTAAGAGATACATATAAGTGCCTAGTTTGTGAAACAGTAAATAGGTTAACACTGTGGCAAGGGAGCTTACTTTGTGTAAGGCGATGAGGGGTTTGTTTTCTTTGGTGCAGCCTGAGGAATTACATTTTCGACTGGAGCACTTGATGTCTCGGAAGAATTAACTTCAACAGGTGAAGAGGTGGAACTTGCAGCATTAGGCGTGATCTCTATCTTACTAGCTCTGGTGGGACCGGAGCCAGTGCTTGGGGTAGGAGTTGGAGAAGTTGGCGGCTTTAAATCTTCATAGCTAAAAAAAAGAAAAGAAAAGAGAGAGAGCAAGAGAGAGAGAGAGAGAATGTGTGGAGAATCTCAGGAAGAAACTGAATTATATATTAAACATTAATGCAGCTTACGCAGTGTATGGGGACAGAGGTATTGCTCTAGTTGCATTTATTTCCTCAGGTTCCTTCTCCTTTGGAGTGCTATCTAGAACATCAGGCTGGGATTGATCTGCATCATCTGGCTCCTACCAGCCACATAAAAAATCCAAACATTTACCAATTAACGAACATTCATGTTGCAGTTGCAAAGTCATAAACCTTCTTATTTGACATACAAAAACAAATCCTTAAGATACAAACAACCTATGTACTATTCTAGACAGATCTGTAATGCATATATGCGACTTCCTTTTATTTTTCTTCATTATAAACATATATGCTAGTAATACAATTATCTAATACCAACCAAAAAGGTTCGGTTTTCTTCACTACATCGCAACTTAAATTTCATGTGGTCAATCTTAGAGAGTTCTTATAAACATTGTCCACATCAGAAAGTTATCTGTTTCTCCTCTCTCAGGTTAGAAACGAAGTTATACTGTTAGCCTGAGTCAGATCCTAATTAGTGGAGTCTGCTTTGAGATTGGATGCACCTTAATTTGATTATGGGAAACTCAATCATATTTCAATCAAAAAAATAGGTGCCGTAAAAAACCTACCGTGATACTGCAAATATCTTCTCGCTGAGATGGTATCTTTTTTAGGAGATCCCCTAAAGGAGTCAAAGGAGCTGTAGTTTCTGCAATTACTTCCACGACTTTACAGCAAGAAAGGCTGCGGTTTTTTGCCATGAATGCCATTAGTTCTGCCACCTGTTGTTAATCAGCATGAATTTGTAAATTCCAATTTAAATGCCTTCAGCCCCTTGTATAAAAAAGGGAAATATCATAAAATTGTATATGCTTCAACACCCCTTTAAGCATGTGCTTGTCAAAAATATTTGATTTTACATGCATTAACTTTGTAATTGACCATCAATGTAATATTTGTCATTGACAAATGTGTAATTCATCATTGGATCAACATAGACATTACATCACTTGTTTATCTATCAAGACAAAGCATGAAAACATGTCTATTGTCTTAAGTTGGGGTTATTGTCCACATGAAAAGTTTATAATTTAGGAAAAGAACCTGTAGATTTGACACTTGGCCGCCAAATAAAGTATCTTCCTCTGATAAGGTAATATTATGAGTTTCCTTGTAAGAATCAGTAGGCCGCTCCATTCCCCCAGGTCTTACTATCTGCAACAATATTGTGTATCACGTCACATGAAAAGAAGCACCATCATTATATCTTCTCTACATGCTAAATGTGCAGTCCAGAAACTCACGGTGTAAGGAAGACCACTGGCAAGAAGTGCTTCTTCTGCTTTCCTTTTCCAACAGAGGACTCCCCAAAACAAACTTTTGCCACAGAAGGAAAGTGAGAATCAAGAACAAACAGAAGATTATACAATCGCAAATTTGTGCTAAGAGTATTTGCACATAAAATAAGATTTATAGTGAAAATTGGAAAACTATATAGCCTTACTTCAAGATAGCAGCAGGAAAGCCAAATTTATTTGTTCCCAGAGATGTGAGCAAAATGAACTGATGAACTTTGGCAGAAGTTGCTGCATAGAAAATAGGCATTAGTTAGCTAGTTTTCTACGAAATCACAAAGTTCCATCATCACGAGAATAGTTGTTGACCCTGAACATAGTCTTTGCTTGCCTGCAGGTTAATATTTATGACCTAGAACGCAACTGTTCAAGCTGAAGCACATCAATTGCACATCATTAATAATTTAAGAGACAATATTAGTGATTCAAATATTGCAAGAAAAAAGGGAAATACATCCAGATTGGTCCCTTTATTTTCATTTCAGTCTCCATGTGTGGTTACGTGGCTTCACAATTTAGAAAAATAAGTAGACTATAACTAAAGCTTAACACTAAATTTGACATTTCCTTTGCTTCATTCACTAATCACTTTCACATTAAGCATACTAGGTGAAAGTGCAGCTCTTGATTATCTTGTCAATTATATTAAAGCAAAAGGCGATGCACAAGTTGTCCACCCACCACAACAAAAAAATAAAATAATAATAATAAAATAATAAAAATGGTGCACAACGTTAATCAGAAATTATTATACCTGCATCAACCAAGTTTTTGGTTGCCTGGTAGTCAATTCGGTATGGCCCAGTTATATCAAAAACCTCCTTCTCGCTAGCACCAATGCAGCATATAACAATCGATGAATTGCCCAAAGCTGGCCTTATCAGCTCTGGTTTCTCTAGGTCACACTCTACGACTTCAAACTTATCCGTAGCTGGGCTAAAGACCAAACAACTATAAATGATTTTGCCACTTGCATATAGCCATGTAAACATTTGAATCCATACAAAACACAGATGGAAGAAAACAAGATCAACCAAATAGATATAACCAAGTCACCTAAAGTGATAACTACTATATACAGATTAGCACTCTAAAAGCTCTTAATCTTACATTGACTGCCTCCTGAAACATCCTCAAGCTTCATGTTCTGAACACTCTGTTAAGAAAGATGAAAACTATCTTCATGAATAACAGGTAATCTGGGAACAGCATTGTTGCATGAATAGTAGAAAATAATTAGAACTCATACTTGCACAAGTGGTGCAGCTCTTTGAATACTCCGAACACCAGCTCGAACTTTAAATCCTAATTTCAAGAGCTCCCTGCAGTAAACTACAACATTTTAGCAACTAATGATCAGTTAATAACTTCACAGTGCATCATATCCAGTAGAGAAGTCAAGGAGCACCTCACAGTCCGTGATCCAACTCTACCCGTAGCCCCGGCAACAAACACAAGATTACCATCTTTTTGGCCCCCAATACTAGGAGTAGCGTCTTGTGCTTGTGATTTGATTGCCGCGGTTCCTTACAGAAGAATACATAAATGCGGTATATTAAAGTCAGAGGGATACACCATTGAGTGTGAAGCATTTCGAAGCTGAAAAGAACCACACATTCAAAAAATATCTTTGACTTTCTTTTGAATTGAGTGTACTATACCAGTCTGCTAATTCTACTTGATAGAGTAGTTTCCAGCACTTCCAATGCAACATTCTATGGGATTAGATAGCATCCTTTTACAATAATAGGTGACGTACTAGATAGCATGATCAACAAAGATTTCAGAAATTTCTCTGATAGAGTTAAGATATATATTATTTTGGCAGGAAATAGTGTTGACAACAACTAAATTTAAACAAAAAATGAAAAACAATGCAAGAAACTCAGAGATAGTGACAATAATATTATTATTTTACATATTTTGATAGAGGTCATCAATCAGCACTTCAATTAAACTATAAGGCCAACATTCCATTCAAAGTGCTTCGATCACCCAAAAACACAAACACTTTTCCTACTCTGCGTATTAAAGAAACAATCCCAAGGAAATAACAAACAATGCAAGACTGGTTGCAAGAAAAAAAAAAAAAAAAAAAAAAAAACAGAATTGCATTCAATTACTAAAAGGGTTCTGGCTTAACACACCGGATATCACTAAAACAAACACACCATTGTGAGAATACCTGATGCTCGAACTCTGAAATCAATAAACTTAAGCCTTCTGGCATCAGGACAGGTTCGCTTATTAGCAGACAACCTGACGATGGTGTGCCCACATAAAAAGGGCTTCTCCAACAGCACGCTTCGAGGAATGCTGCTCACTGTGGGAGACTGCACGCAGCGGAGCTCCATAGTTGGCAGTTTTGTCAAGAAAATAGCAGCAATTATCTCGAAGAAAATTGGTATGGACTAGGAATACGATCATATCAACGAAATGTTTTTCTGCATGTCCTACATTTGGTCCCCGCAAAGCGCTAACTTGAAAAAGAATTGCGGCCACATATTTTCGGTGCTTCTGTTTTCTGGATGGGCCGTGGCAACTAGTTTAAGTCGTGAATGCCAATAGATCCAATCTGCGTCCCCCAATTTAAAAAGAATTTTAATAATGTTTAAGCCCAACGTCGTGCTTCCCTCGTTTTTAAATTGTAATTTTCTGATTTTTCATTTTTCATCGTTTTCCGATTTTCATTTTTTAATATAACTTTTGGATGTTTCTATTTACACCACAATAATCTCTTTTCACACCATAAATATTTTTTAAATAAAAATAATCTTATATTAAATATCTAATTTATCCTTCTTCTCAAACTACTTCTTTACCCAGAGGGACTGTTCTACATTTGTTTTCTCAATCTTCTTCAACACAAATTTGCTGCCAACATCACCTTCACCAATCCATAAAATTACGAACAACTCTTAACAAAAAGTTATCATAAATTTTCTGTGGTTCTTCTTCTTTCTTCTTTTTCTGCAAATTCAAAATTATTCAAAATCATATTTAAAATATATTTCTTGCGGTTCTTCTTCTTCATTCTTTTATCTCAGGCTAAATATATGAATTTGAAAATTCTTAACAACAAATAATAAAAGAAAAAAAATTCAAATTCACGAGTTAGGATTTGGGAGCAAATGAGTTTTTAATAGAAGAAATTATTTCGACTTTTTGTGTTTGTTCAAGGGTGAGATTTCGTAATTTCATGGATTGGTGAAGGTGATATAATAATTTTCTAGGGTTCTTCTTCTTCCTTCTTTTTCTGCAAATTCAAAATTATTCAAAATCATATTTAAAATATATTTTCTGCGGCTTTTCTTCTTCGTTCTTTTATCTCAGGTTAAATATATGAACTTAAAAATTCTTAGCAACAAATAATAAAAGAAAAGAATTTCAGATTCACAAGTTAGGATTTGGGAGCAAATGGATTTTTAATAGAAAAAATTATTTCGACTTTTTGTGTTTGTTCAAGGGTGAGATTTCGTAATTTCATGGATTGGTGAATGTGATGTTAACAGCAAATTTGTGCGGAAGAAGATTGAGAAAACAAATGTAGAACAGTGGCTAGGTAAAGAAGAAGGTTAATGAAAAAAAGTCGCCGGATAAAGAAGAAGGTTAATGAAAAAATGGAGAATTCTCCTGATTTGAAAAGAAGGATAAATTAGACATTTAATATAAAATTATTTTTGTTTAAAAGATATTTGTGGTGTGAAAAGAGATTATTGTGATGTAAATAGAAACACCCTAACTTTTATATGTTATATTAATATTATTTTGTATATTTATATATCTAGAAGTTTTTTCTGATAATTTCCAGTTTTTCATTATTGTAATTTCAAGCTTTTAGAGTATTGTCAAAAAAAATAATAATAATAATTTCATGTTTTATACTTTAAAGATATTTACAAATTTGAACATCCTTGCAATTTGATAAAAATTTATTTCATGTAATTATTTAACTACTATAATATATAATTATACCGTAATTTGTATTTTATAATTTAAAATAATTAAGTGTACAGTTAAATGAACCAATCCCTATGATATTAAATGATAGGAAATAAAATCCACCTATGAGGTGTGATCCACAATAACGTGAAGAAAAATAACACATAGTGGACCAATCTATCAGTAGTTCATAATAATTTGGTAGAAAAATAAAACATACCCAAATTAAATTGAATATTAGAAATATGCTATCGAAATTCGTTTATTGTTCAAATTTCATATTCATTTCTTTGATACTAAATTGATATTTGATTTGCTAATCATAAAATTTGAATATGAATCCGAAAATTTTGAGTTTCTTTCACAAAATCTTATAAATTTATGACATGAAAAAAAAAAATATATATATATACATATATATATCTGAATAAATCATATATATACATAAAAGTTATTAAAAAAATTCTACACATAAAATACAAATCGAATATCACTATATTTGTATTTAATATATAGTCAAAATAATAATTCTGTATGTATTTGTATGTTATTTTGTTTTCTCGATTTTCAGACTAATATTTACATTTTCTCGATTTAAAATAAAAATAAAAATTAGACCCCTCCCTTTAAGTTGTGGGTCCATAACTCTGACGTGAATAAGAAATTAAAAGCCAAATTATACAAGCATAATAATATTATCATGTTTTGACTGAAAAAATAAAACAAAAAAGAAAAATAAAAAAAACAACCTGTTTATAGAGCTACAAAGAGCCCAGCCATGAGTCTCTCATTCATTTCGACAAATAAGGTTTTCTTATTATCAAACTCGTACCTCCCATTCAGAGATGATTCACTTACAACGTATACAAACTGGCCGTGAAGTTGGGTTCCGCCGGGCAGGGAAGGTTGAGAACCTTTGTAATACGTTACACGGAATTTATAAATACAACAGCATATATTGTTTACATAGAGCAAAGCAACACGATAAGCCTCATTAATCGACCGATCTAACTGTTGAACGTACTCTGTAGTTGTGAGCTAATAAATCATTGTTGAACTAAGACGCAGTTTATGCCAATTGCAATACTTCCTCACGCTTGATTTCGAAAACCCTCTGAAGGACATCTTCAACAACCTGGAGATGACAGAATCATAACAAATAAAAGAAGACACAATTAGTTCCTGCTTACTTTGTGAATCAATCTATTCGCTAGCACAACTGTCTCATACTGTATTGCGATTTTATGAGCAAATGCACCAGCGTGTGAGGTCAGCTATATGGATCGCATCTTTCTATCGTCATCAGTCAAAACACATGTTTTCATTTAAATTTTAGTACTTTTTTTATTAGTTCCTTTTCAATTCTTTTTAGCTCTTCCCCCTCCTTTCTTAATTCTTTTTAATAAATCTCTACTCCCTAAACGGCGTATTGGGACATCTATAGGTTTCCCATGCATATGTGCAAAACTATATAGCGCGTTTCTCTGATTTTTTCACTAGTGTCTCCATGATGCATGAAAATGTGTGAAATTGCTATGCATTCAACAAAGTTGACCAGAAGTGAAGAAAATAGCACTAATTAGTAAAATCACCTTATCAGGAGTGGATGCACCAGATGTTATGCCAATTGTGATAGGACCCTCTGGTAACCAGTTCTCTTTCTCCACCAACTCACCATGCTGTACGGAATATTTAGGCAGTTAAAGAAAGTTTGGTGTAACTTCAAAGAGTTGATCATAAAATAGCTAAGAGGATCAGAAGGTATACCATCAACTTGTGGCTAATTTTGTTTCCAGGACCTACTCTTATTTCACTGTCAACCCAATATGATGGGATTCCACGTTCCTCTGCAATTTCTTGTAGGTGTGAAGTGTTGCTTGAGTTCCATCCACCAACAACTAGTATGAGATCCATCTTATCCTCGACCAGTTTATACATAGCATCTTGTCGTTCCTATACATAAGAAGGAATAATCAAATATTAAGCCAGACATCAAGAAAGCAATTTTATCAGGAAACTAAGAGATCGAATTTGGAGAAAAAGATTTTACTTGAGTTGCATCGCAAATTGTGTTGAAACTTATGAAGTGGCTGTTAACATTTTCAACTCCATGCTTGCGCATCATGGTCTTCTCAACTAATTTTCCTGCAGAGGGAAGAAAAAAATATCAATAATGAGAGTCGCATACTGCAGAGCACAAACATTTAAAGAGATGCTGTGGCATGGGGTGGTTACTCACCAATATCCTCTGTTTCTCCTTTCAACATAGTAGTTTGATTTGCAATACCGACTTTGTCAAGATCTTTGTCGGGATCAAACCCCTCGGATACCGCAAATTTAAATTTCTGCAGAAGAACATATCGCATTTAATCCCAGCATAAGTAAATATAATAGTCAAAGGAGTAAGATAAAAAGCCAACCTCTAGAAATGCCTCTTTAGTTGAGCTGGATCCATCAAGTCCACCACCCAAAATGTAGTCACAAACGTATGTTGCCTGCAATATGCTATCCTTGTAACATACCAATGCTTTATTGCACATAAAAGTTAAAAGAAGCAGAAAATGACAGTACCTCTTTCATGTTCTTCACAATGATGTACTTCCCGGCAAAAGAAGCAGTAGCCACTGTCTCTTCATGGGAATATTTACCATGGATTATTGAAGTATACTCTCCCTTCTTGTGCTTTTCAACAGTATTCCAAACCTTGTAGAAGAAAATTGTATTTGTTAATTTACGAGGGAATAATTACTTCACAAAGCAGTTTGAGAGGAGGGAGGGGTGCTACCTTTGATACCCATGGGCAAGTTGTATCAACTATTTGAACATTCTTGTCACTCAAAAGCAACATCTCATCTACAGAAGCCCCAAAAGCAGGCAGTACTACGACATCACCCTTGTTAATAAGATCAAATTGTTTCTTCCCACTGTCGAGAGGAATTTCTTTGACATCCATATCTTCGAGCCTCTGGACATAGAAAGTACAATTATCCAATCAAATTTATTACTTTAAGTAGGTCTCTTCCATATAGATGGTTAATCCATCCATTCTAAGAATAGCATTCTGTATGAGTCAAGGAGAAAGAACCCCCCACCACCCCACCACCCCCCCCCCCCAAATACACACACGCAAATGAAAGTCAGCTAATAAACATATCACAGCTGAAGCACATATGAAGACTACAAGTTGTTGCGGGAGACAGATAGCATACCACCACATTTCAGGGAAAAGAACAGCTGACCGACAACTTATCAAACTCAGTTTAATGACTATTCTATTAGTTTCTAAGAACATGAAATGGTAAAACACGCAGAAAGGTACAAGAGACAGGTAAGGCATGATGCAAGCGAACAATCATCAATGCCCTAGAAAGATTGATCAACCAACTTAGAAACAGATTAGAAAGGAATTAAAGCACCACAATTTGGATTCTTCCATCATCAATAAATTAAAGTGACTCAGAGTAAACACATGATACATCTTAAGAAGGTTCCAGCAGATAAGAAACCTGATTAACAGTAGGGTTGTGAATAATTTCATTAGTGAGCCAAATATTCTCGGTTGGAAACTGTTTTCTAGCTTCATATGCAATCTGGACTGCCCGCTCAACCCCCCAGCAAAATCCATAAGATTCAGCAAGCTTCACGGTAACATTTCCCCATGTGTATTCATACCCGTTCTCCTTCAATTTTTTTATAATGTCACCTGAGATCATCCAAAAAGGAGACACGAAACAATAAGAATCATAATCCAAATCCACAAAGAAAACCAACATTAAATTTACAAAAATAATGAAACTAAAAGATGTAAGGCAAATCATTAAAAAAAAAAAATTCACAAAAAAATGGTGTCAAAAGTCAAAGCATGATAATTAGCACCAACAAAATTAAGCAGTGATCAAAAGATATGCACCTCTACATAACATCACAAACAACGGAATGAAACCAGGGATGCATACATAACATACATGATTGAGCCATAATTCGGATATCTCGATCAAGTCAATCCTCGGGAATAACAGAATAAACAACTTCCAATAAGAAAATTCGGAGACTAAGATCAAGCACTGAGACTCAAATTTACTTCCTATAAAACCAATTTTTCATGGATGTAGAGAGTCAACTAAATATAATTCTTCTCATTTCAGTGCCAATTAAACCTTCTTTTTTACCAAACTAAGAAGAAAAGCAAAAACCACGAAAAAATCAGGACGCATACTTGTAAACTCTTGGCTCATTTGCTCAAGAGTTTCCGCTTTATGCCCAAACCCCTTGCGATTGTAATTCTTGCTCCTCGTCAAGTTATGGCGAAAAACCTTGGCGTCAAACTCGGTCGCGGCGGATGAAGACGAAGCAGCTTCCCCGGCGGAGGAGCATCGGACAGAGGAAGGTTTCCGTAGCCGGAATAACTTAGTCTCCGGCAATGGGAGCTCGGAGCGCGTGGAGATACGACAGAATTGCAAGGAGATCGCCATGTGGGAGATGTTAACACAGCGCGGACGTCAGGCAGAACGATGGAGTTTGGCCTTTAGAGAGAGAGAGAGAGTATTTGGCGTAGTGTGCCTCACCAGATGCTCTATTTATCCCCCTTGCCTGCGCTCGTGATCCATGACCTGCATTTATTTAATGTCATACTGCAATCGAGTCAAAATACAAAATCAAATTAATGTGATCGCTATAACTTCAATTACCGATTTACCCTTTACTAAATTATATATGATGTTGGTCGTGCCGGTTTTCAAACGTCAAGTTTGGTTATGTCCTAAGCCGCCTTTGCTGTCTAAAAATATGTTAAATAAGTGTGGAAAATTAGTGATTAATTTATTTCAGTTCGACCCGCCCTCTGTTAGTAAAGGCCGCCAAATTGGAACTCTACGTACCAATACATTAATGTTAATTAATATGCCAGTTTTGAATTGCTTCACTTGTTACTATCTCCACAGTCAAATTTGCCATCTACCCACTATTATTGAATCTTATATTCTGTTTTTTCTTTATTATATTTATATAAATATTTATTAAAAAATATACTTGTTATGCATTGTACGTAGCATGAAAAGAATCGAAAGAAATGTCAAACTTTAATTAAGATATTCGATTTATAATTGTGCCAGCAATCACTCAAGAGTATATATTTATCAGGTTATGATATTTGTTGGTAATTTAGTGATATGGTGACAATTAAGGCTGCGTTTACTTTTCTAGTCAGGATTGGACATGATATGACATAAATTAGGATTAAACTCGGGATAGGGATAAGTTCGAAATTTTTATCCTACGTTTACTTCGTAGGATAACATTAGGATAGAGAAAGATAATTTTATACTATCCAACGTTTACTTCGTGGGATTGGACAGGATAATGCGAAAATTACAAATTTGCCCTTAATACATGATTTATATATGAGGACATTTTTGTAATTAAGTTTGTGCATAAAGGTAAAACAGTAAATTTTTATTTCTTATCCCATCGGATAATTTTTATCCCAGGGGTTTAGGTCGGTTTAGTATCCGTCGAATTATCCCGAATTTTGTCTTTTATCCCGAGTCAGCTGGATTGATCCGAGAAAATATCCAATAAAGTAAACGCTGGGTAACTGTGGACTATTTTTCCTAATTCAAATTTATCACCTGAAGTAAACGGGACCAATAAGATTAATGACAATATAAAATATTAAATAAAAAAATTGAAAAATAATAACTTGGCGCAATCATGACCTTCTGTTCCAATTACATGAGAAAGTTTTCAACCAATTTTATAAATTATAAATTATTCTCAAAGACGATTAAAATATTCGTATTGGTAGACTAAATGAAAAGGTCAAACTACTATAGTGGCAAAGCTTGGGGACCAGACTGATGATGTATTAATAAAAAAATAGTTAATGGGCCAAACGTTGGGCCACTTACAATTTATTTAATAAATCTCAAGAAATGGGCCAGACTTTATTTTTACATATAACCCAAGAACAATTTCCACTCTGGGAGCCCAGCCCAGAGACCCCACTACTACTATTTTTAAACTATTTTTTCTTTTCTCGTATTTCACATTTCAATATTTACATATAAATATATATGAGAAACACAAGATCCTCATTTTTTTTAAAATAATACACACACACACACACACAAACACACACACACACACATATATATATATCGCATTCACTCTTTCATTTTACACACACTTGATGTGAAAATACTAAATAGTAAGACCCAGAGACAAAAAATAATATTTTTTTTCAAAATTTCCTCTATTATCATCAAAATTATTGTACGAACAAATCAAGAATTATGTATGCAAAACTGAAACTTCATTACAAGGTTCAGTTCCTTTCTGTTCTTTCTTGAGGGTGTGTAATGAATCCATTTTCTGCACTTTCATCTTGAGGCAAAGGTGCAGTAGCATAAGATCTGACCCTCTCCCCAGCATTAAAAGCCTGCATTCAGAAAAACAAATTACACACACAATCAATTCATACTACTCCCAACTTTGTTTCTTGAAAGTAACAAAATTTTCAGGAATCATATAATAACTTAAATATACAAACCTCTCTATTCCAATTAGCTCGAAGCACGTATAAAATCAATATAAACGTTTGGAGCAAACAACCGGATAACATTCCGAGCCATACCCCTCTGACGCCAAGATGAAATTTGTAACCGAGCAATGCACCCAAAGGAAGGCCAAAGACATAGTAGCAACCGATGGTTATTAGCGCTACCATTACTTGCCACCCCGCCCCAACGGCCACCCCTGCAAATTTAAGACAGAATCTTGTTCTAGATAGATAGATTGATATAGAAAGAGAATAATGTCTAGAATTTTCGGAATTTTTAAGATGAGTACTAGAATGAGTTGTACCATGCAGTACTGGTTGAATGCTGTTGAGGAAAATGGTTGCTGCTAAGAAATAACCCAACTTGGAAGTCTCTTTTATGACCTCTTCTTTACTGGAAAACAATAAGGGGAATGTGTTTTTGGTTGCGAGTATCACTACTGTGAATAGAATGCCAAAGAATGTTGATGTAATGACAGTTATTAAGACAGAGAACTGTGCAGCTTTAGGACGATTAGCCCCGAGTTCATTGGAGACACGAACACTGCAAATTATACAAAATTTTATTAGTGATCACTCATAATTCAAAATTTCAAGAATTAATCTGTAATTTCTATATCAAGAATTTCGCAAACAAATGCAACAACTGGATATAAATATGTTGACCATTCTTTCAAGGACGAAAATTTCTTGCCTGATTGCAGCATTGAAACCAAGAGTGACCATCAATGTCCAGATTTCAAAATTCATGCTGCCATATCAATTAAAGCAAAAGATGTGTAAGAAAACAATTCAATGCATGAAACTGAATTCAAAATAGGTAAAGGAGAAATTAGGGAGAACCAACCAAATAGATATAGCATCCACTGCGATTTCTGGATTCTTTAACCAGCCAACCATTAGGATCACAATAGTGTAATACCAAAGTTCCAAGCTGCAACGAGGGGGGGAGGGAATCTTACTCACTTACACAAGAAACGATTATTTCAAGAATCTTCTTTCAAAATTGCATTGCAAAGAACTTACCACAACATGATGGCTGAAGCAATCGACAACTTCACAAAACCAAGAAGGGATTTAAAAGCCGATGCAGAAAATCCAGTCCATGATTCAGGAAAGTAACCGGAGACAACATAAACAACCTGGGCTAAAACAACAAGCCACCATGATATGTTCTCTGCTATAGCAGCGCCAAGTAGGCCTTTTCCGAGTTTCACAACAATTATCCAGTTCAAAAGAACATGAAAGCCCAAAGCAACTACTGAAATTATAGTCATAACCCATATTTTGCTCTGCGATTGAAGAAATTTCTGCACTGGAAAGTTCAATGCATAAGCAAATAACTGAGGAATCACCCACTGTGCATACTTCCCTGCAAGCTCTGATATGTTGTGACTCTGTCGAAAGAGTTTTAAGATCGGAGAAGTAAATATGTAAAGCGGTGTTAGGAGTAAGGCTGTGACGAAGGTTATAATGCAGGATCTTTGCAAATATACTCCAAGCATGTCATATTGGCCTGCACCCACTGCTTGTCCACAGAGTGTTTCAAGGGCACTTCCCATTCCTAGCTAATACAGAAGAAACATTCACGGATCAATTCTTGATAATTATGTGAATTCGAAAGAAATCAAACTTCTCTCGCAGCATTGTCGCACATTCAAAAAATTGCAGAACAATATCATAAATTGAGCAGTTTGAGCACAAGCTCATCAAAATGGCAACCAAGACCATTCATATTTACATGGGCATATATGTATACATATATGTAATGTATGCAAATTCAACACTCTGGAAAATGAGTTTTTCTTGCAGCATTCTTGAAAAGCTAATCAAATAGCAATCAAGAATATTTATATTTACCTGGGTATGTGTATGTTATGGTTGACAGGCATTACATTATGAGTAATTTATTTTATTTGCTAAAATTTATTTAAAAAAAAAAAAAAAAAAAAAGCATAAGCGACTGTAATTCAGACGCTTTGTTGGCAGTTACCATTATGTCCGAGACAAAATTGCAAAAATTAATACCTTAAATTAAGAAGTTTGCAGCAAAAGCTGATAAAGTAGCAATCAAGAACATTCATATGAACACTGGTGCATACATATATAACACACATGAATATATATGTATATTATGGATAGCAGATACTCCATTAATGAGTATATTTCACTACTTATTAGTGCTTACCATTATACCATAGACAAAACCTTCGAGAACGTTCTGCACAACAGAAACAGCGGCGAGTTCAAGCTCGCCTAGATGTCCGACGAATGCAATGGTGACGAATCCGAGGGAGAATTGGGCGACGGTGGTGAGAATCGCCGGCGCGGCGATCTCCCACATTATCTTCGATTCGTCCCATGATCTTGCTCGGAAGCTTTTTCCGGAAGTGCTGGTATGGAGGGAAGGATTATGGTGTGTTTCGACCTCGAAGGGCTTCGGCTCCTCCATCTTGGTGGGCAGCAAAAGCTGGCTTTCTTGGTTCTGTTTCATAGTATGTATGTGTATATATGGATATAAGATATACTGCGTTGCAGCACCAGTTGAGAAGACAATCTTGTCACGGCACTTTGCCTTTCCAAAATTTTCGGCCCCACTTTGAAATCCTTTCAAGAAATTTTTTCTGGTGTAGGAAAATTGGATCTATATATACCTACTCATTGCATTTTTTATTTCTTAATAATTGTATTGATTTTATTATTAATTATATTTTTTCTTCGTTGATTCTATGGTAAATTAATGGAGAATAACTTGCCTGGGAAATTCTTTTCTTTCTCTTTTTCTTTTCTTGGGTAAATTGAGTTGAATAAATGGATGATAAGCCGTTGAGAATTATTTTGGGACGAAGAGAGTATATATATATTTTTTCTTGTTATGAAGTATTTACTTAGAATATTATATGTATATAATTAATTATGTTAAGTATTGTTATAATTATGTTTATATTTTTATTATAAAATTATAATATCCAATAATAAATACTTAAGAAAAAAAATTGAAATTTTAATAATTTACGTGATATCTCTTTCGCATATTTGACACAATGATAAATTTAAAATCTTATCGTAAATTATGTTTACTCAAACAAGTCATTTTGTATTCAATTCTTTTATTCAATCTACATAACTACAAATCCATTCATTCAAAATTAAGATTTCAAATTGTGTCAACACAATCGAATGGATGCTACTATGATTCCGATATAAATCCTCTCATGTCTGAATTCAACCAACGAGAATTCATGAATAAATATGGATTATAAAGTAATCTTTGAAAAAATACTTAATCCTGTCTAGGTGTTAGGCTATCATTTGTCGCCAAATATTAAGTTTTAATATAATCTTGAAATCTATGTCTTTTCCAATATTGAACATAAATATTAAAATAATAATAATAATAATTATTATTATTATTATTCAACCACTTGTGTCCAAGAAACTCATTCATAAGTCACAATCCTTCACGGAATAAACACCACCCAAATGAAAAATAAGAATAATAGGGTTGGAAGGTTGTTATTGGATGACTGAAAGAGGCGTATAATCATTATAAGTGTTTGGTGACATTGTTGACTTTCTCTTAAAATGCTCCCCCACCTCTAACCACCCACACTCTCTCTCTCTCTCTCTCTCTCTCTCTCTCTCTCTCTCTCCCCCTGTATGTATGTATGTATCCTTTGTGTTGTGTGAACATGCATTCAGCAAGAAGTTGGTAAATGCATATTTTAATATATTTTTATGGTCAACCGGCCATTCTTACTGCGACATAACAGCTAACAAGTCCAAGAGAGTTTACTTTTTTCCCCCTCAACAACCTTTTTGTTTTCAAATTTGAGATATTATTCTTAAACAAACATTTACAAGGAAATAAACATAAAGTTAAAACACTCATATCAAATGAGACATTCATATTATATTAAAAATAAAATAAAAAAATTAAGGTTTCGTATCTCAATTATACGATTAATGTTGTAGTACCCGATTTGATATGAGTAACGTAGTTTGGTGACTATTTGTGGAATAAAACCATGATCTTCATATACATGAAGGGCATAACTGTCATTTCAAGATCGACACAAACATTTTCAGCATTTGTATACAGAGACTTCCATAAGTATAAGCAGAAATAATATGCTAACCATTGAATCTGGCAGTGATGAGCACTTAGTGCCAACCCACAACCTTCTCCTGGATTCAACCCTTCTCCATGTGCACATGCATGCATATATATCAAATCATATAATAAAAATTGACAACATAATTGCAGCATTATCGTTTGGAAAACATGACTTTTTTTTTCTTTCTTTTTTTAATTAAAAAGTTCGAACCCTTTTACAGATGGGACGTAGAGGGAAACGATTTGAATCCCCAACATGAGGATTTCAGATACCACCTCACAGGAATGAGATATGCAGATGCAAGAAATGCTAAATTGCTAATGCCAGAAGAGGAAAAGATTCTTGATATTTTTAAATGAAGAGATCTGCAGTCACAGTGACCACATAAAATATTGTAGCTTTTCAAGTTACATCAAGATGACATGAAACAATTTTGAGTTCAATAATATGTACTAGAAAAAGACAGGTATAATACTATGGATATGTACTAGAAATGAGTACGAAGTATAAGACATGCTACCAAGTACATGTCTGTAAATTTCAATCTTGATTGCTGTGGTCTCATGTTGAGGGATTCTCTTACTGTCTGTGAAGATGAAAGGTAAAGAGCTGTACGAGCTGTGCCTCAGGTTTTCTTAATGTCTCCATTCTCCACTTAGGATAATCAGAACGATGGTTCTTTGTTGTTTTCATCAACTTCCATTTTCATGGTAGACATAAAATTCCAAAGATATGACTTAATTCTAGCCAGTAGTACTTCCTGATTGCTTTGAAGCAGAAGAATCAACTAGCTCAGGAACTTGATCAAGTAAGAAGTTCATGTCATCAGGAAATTCACCCTTTGCTCGATTTGTTTTACCTCCTACTACCACTGTTGTTCCATCTTGTAAGGCCCATATCTTTCCGTTGATTGAAAATGTATCAAAAAATCAAAAGATTAGGGCACTTACGATGAAAATAATAATCATCTTTGCAGTTCTTTATCAATCAATAAATGCAGGGAAAAAGAAGAAGACGATTTACCTGTGAATGAGATAAATAACTGATGCAAGTGGTGAGCATCAGAGCACCAAAACCAGCATAAACAATTGGAACACCTGGGTCAGTCTGTGTGGAGACAAATGTAAAACCATTTAGTTGAAAAGAAAGAAATGAATGTGAAAACGATTCAATTTATTTCTTCTAAAATTTCTTCATCTATCACCTTTAGTTCAAGGCCGGTACTGCCAATCGCATCTAATACAACAATTTTTATACCATCAATCTCAATGGGGAGTTTCGAGCTTGGCCTTCTGACTCCAGCAAATTTCCCTTCTTGATCGTACAAAACTATTGATTGCATATCACGAGCTAGCATTGATCTATGTATGAACAGAAATGGAGTGGATATTATCTAGTAGAAACAACAAATATTAACATACACACGCAAAAGGAAAAATAATAATAAATAACCCTGCATTCTACTGCATCTTAATACCTTGAAGAGAAAACTAAGTAGAACTGACAATTATTTGCATCAAATTCGAAAACTACAATTAGGTGCTATTTCAGTTTAGGATATAATAATACCTATTTGTTCTTAGAAAATGTGGGGAGTTGCCCATTTAGATGAGAATCCTACAGTTTGGAGATAATAGGCTAGTTTCTCAAATGAGCCATTTATTGAACACAAGCAAATTCCAATTATTTTTGTTTTTCCATTTTCTTTTGGGATGAGCATGCTTGAATTATGAACTTAACATACAATTATACAATGAATTGACAAGTAAAAGAACATACATTCCCTTAAGATTAGGAGAATCAGCATCCTCAACAGGCAGGAAGGTTCCATAAAGCTTCTTATCCCCATTGATTTTCAATGGTGCCATAGCCAAATTAAACGGTCCTTCACCATCCTTCATTATCTGTAGTGCAGACAAACTCCAATCCGTCTGGTATATGGTTATCCCACCATACCTTAAAGGATTATTCACACTTATTGTCTTCCTCATTATCTCCTTCCCATTAAGGTCAAAGAGTGAAAGATCACTGTAAAACTGTGAAACCTGGAAACATGAAAAAGAGTTTTTGAAAACTCGGTGACATCAGCAATAACTCTAGTCAATCGTCCATTCTATGCTCAAATTACAGCTGCCTACCTCTCCACTGTTATAGTAGTCCATGTAGAATCTGTTGACATGAACTTCGGTATTGAAAGATTCCGAAGGCGTAGATAAGAATCCATTTGGTTCCAATACATCCCCAAAAACAAAGTTCAGACCCTGTGGGACTGTTACGGACCCTCTAAAGCTCCCAGTAGCACTGAGGGTTCCACCAGCCATTATAAGCAAAAGTGCTAAATGTACTCCAATGGGAGCAAACCTACCTGCCAGCCCCTTGAAGGCGTACAATGACGGCCCCTTCAGAAAGACCTAAAATAATAAATAAATAAAATGATTTAGAGGGTAAATTCTTTTGATCAATGAATTTATTTCATCAATGAAAGCACTGTACTTCATAGCCAGCACCCATTAGAATGACACCCAAATCTTGAATCGCAGCTCTAGGCAAGGTATCGGAATATTCCTGCTTACGAATTGCCTCAGCTGATTGTAAGAAAGACCACCTGTGAAAAATGGTTTTTGTTTCTCAGCTAAAATGTATCCAATTGTTCAAAGAAGCAGCAGACAGCTATCATTAAGTATAAAACAGACCTTCTTGCTACCTTCACTATGGGGATCTGTGTTGTGTATGTACAAGCCATAAGTGATGCTCCTAGGAGAACTAATGTTCCCAGGAATAATGGAGATGAGAACATATGGTCAAACCCAAGGGCGTAAATCCATCTCCATGTGAAGAACCCTAGAGTGGGATTGTCTTCCGGGTACTTCTGGAAATAAAATTCTGGTGCCTCACCTTGATCAATGATAGTTCCTGCCAAAACAAATTCAGAGATGTTATTCAGTGTATTCCAACTTAAACATATGTGCTGAAGAAAATAGTAGTTTATGATATATGGAAAATTTCTCTGCTGATGCAAGAAACATAAAATCACGTCATGACTATGGCCAGAAAAAAGGAAGCCAGTAAGATCAGTTTACTAGTTTGCACTTTCTCAGATCATATGACATAATACTATCCAGCCTATATAGTTTTGTTGCCCTTGTGGTAAAACATATGATGTTCTTTGAATAAGATTTGAGGAAGACTCTGAAGATTTTGCAAATTTTCAGCAGCTCAAACTTGATTGATTTATCTCCAGTATCAGATGCCTGTAACATCATCTAACTCTGTGTGCCCCATTTTAATGTGGTAAAGATCAAATGGCTTAATTAAATGCATTTCTTTCATTTTCGCGCACCAAGAACTGGAAATGTCTGGTCCATCCATATTGATTACGCCATTCAGCTGAGTTGATAAAAAAATTCGACTTAACGGACACCAAATGAACGGGATATTAGAACATACATAGAATTAGGGCCTGAATATTGGTTTTAGTCAAATGTTTGTAATTAGACAGAACAAACATCCAGAATTTTTTTCAAGTCTCATATAATTGGAAGATTTCTCCTTTCAAGAGAAGGGCTCCCAGAAATCAGGCATTTATAAATGGAGTCATAATATGAACATTATAATAACAAAACACCGGGAAAAGGCTATTTCAAATTTAAAGCCCACACTTGTAAATCAACTTCGTTTACTGCTTAACGCAAAATTAAGCAAATGAAAATTTCAATATCAATTACATTTCAAAACACTAAAGGTACATTACCTATAGCCATCAGACCTGCAACGGCAAACATCTCTGCAATAGCCAAGGGCAAATTCGAAAGAACTGCCAACACTTTTTTAGGCAGCCCCTTCAATTTCCACGAACCGATTTTCTTTTTCCGCGGCGGCGGAGGCGTCTCCAACGGACCTCCGCTACTTGCGCCTCCGGAAACCGCCGGTGCTCCGCCAGGGTCAGGTGCCTCAATCTTGGTCGTCGTGGGCGTTTTAAAGCTCTTATCCTTTCCCTTCATCCTGCCCTTATTTGCAGAGGTTTTGAGCTCAGAAAACACGGCATTTCTGCTACTGTAAGATAGAGTAAGAGTGAGTGTGCGGCCAATTTTAGCACTGCATGAACTGCAGAGTGAAGAATTGTTGGGAAATGAAAACTGTGCTCTAAATTTGAAGGCATTTCTGGTGTTGTATAAACGAATTCTTGATGATGTCGTCGAATTCAGTGTCTTCATTTAGATTGAAATGAATGAAGGAAGTTCTGGAGTACTGTTTTTCCAGCTGATACAATTGTAAGACAAGAGGTGTAATAACCACCGCGTTTGTTACTCCATTATCCACAATAAAATAACAAAATAATTTTATTATATATTTATATTATATAATTTTTTAAAGGGGAAAAAAAGGCTAGAGAGTGGGTTAGCAAAATGTGTGCTCTGTGCGGCACACACTCATCTTTTTATCTTTTGTGTTTCCAAATTTGTATCTTTTTCATTTATTATTTCTTGAAGCAGTACAACTGACAATAAGAACAAAGAAATAATAAAAATCCTCTAGATCCTGTCATATTACAAATATGGTGTTCCACTGGTTACAACCGTTCCAATTGAAAAAAAAAAAAAAAAAAAAAAAAAAATTGCCGAAACTTTCCAATTTCTTTCTATAAGAACTTCGTATAAACGTCTTCTTAATCTAGAAGTTCGTCGTAATTTGTGGTTGGAGGAAGTAATAATAGTATAAATAAAATATTAATGAACACATAACGTGTATAAGTAAAATTAAAACATAAAATGAAATAGAAAATAAAATAGATTAACCAAATCAGAAGCCATATATATACACACTGCAAAAAAAAAAGCTACTGAAAATATATATTCAGTTACAGATACATAAAAATTCGCATTCGATTTATTGATGGGCAATAAGAAAACTCATACAGACATCGTTCGCTAAAACTTATCTAGCAGATTACATATACTCAACACATCCTACCGAACTAAAAATATACAGTTGCATTACTTAGCAATACTTCTCCATCAAACATCAACTTCATGCAAGAATCAGATGCAAGAGTATGAACAGACCAAGAAGGGCAAAAATAACCTTCCAAATGATCGGTTTCCACTCTATCGGTGCCGAGTGATAGTTATGAAAGCCATGAACGTAACCTCCATGAAAAGAACTCGAGAACAGGTAGGGAACCCCAGAAGTTGCTCCATATACAGTGGCATCGTGAAACCCGTGCACCTGTAGGTTGAAAATGGCTGGTAAAGCACCGAAAAGAGTAGACAGTGTTAAATGACCGAATCTTGCAGCTGCCATTGGCATGAAGCCTGTAATGAGGTCCATATCGTCCGGTCGGAGATAATTTGGGTCAACACGTGGGGATGTTTGGGGTCTCTGCCCCATTGGTCGATTTGGGACGGTAAAACCATGATTTGATCGAGACCTAGGATCACAATTTGATTTTCCCCTTCCATATATAGGAATTAATTTCTCCTCTTGCACAATGGCTTTACAAACAGGACATTCGTGAGAATGTGAATGAAGTTGAAGCCACTGGTATAGGCAAGGCCAACAATAGAGGTGACCACAGAGAGTGACAATAGGTTCTTGTGCCAATTCGAAACAGATGTTGCATTCGAAGTTTCCTGTATCGTATAATATATCAGATGGATAAGAGGCGTCCATTTGTTCACCAATACCACAATCCATATGTACAACCAGGAGCCTTGAATCTGTTAAGAAAAATAGACAGAAGAGAGAAAGTATTCTGGGTTTATGATTATCTAAATATGTTTAAAAAAAGATTAATCTCAAAGAACATAAATGATCAGTCCAGCAACACAATTGAAGGACAACCACGAATCCAACCAAATAAGCAAAGGCAGAACGAAACATAGGCTCCCTAAACAAGAATAAGAAATCACTTCCAATTCACCACCCAGCATTTTTTGATACAATAAAAGAAATGCAAGAAGAATACATCAGTAATTCAACTCTTCCAAACCCTAAAAGTAAGACTTGTAAGATTCAAAATGACATACCTTAAGCGAAAATACATAAAAGAGCAGAATTTAAGAGGGAGAAAATAATCCTTGTAGAATGCCAATATGTATTTTTTTCTTCAGAAAGTAAAGTCAGATTTAAATACAGAGCACATACAATTCCAGCAAAAAAAAAAAAACCAAACAAACAAACCCAAATCAGTCAATTAATAACTGCATATAATCAGATTTATTCACATAATTTCCAACTAAATAGACATAATCCATACAAAATTAAAAGCCATATAACATTTGCTTCATTCGTTATTTGGCATTATCCGAAAATTCAATCACAAAACTGCAAACCTTCAATAAATCACCCAGAGATCAAGGCACTTCCATAGTTATGCTCCTACGACATAATCAATGCTAAATTCAAATAAAATTAACATGGAAACCCTAAAAGCACAAAAGATTTTTTCTCTAAAACGAGAGAGTGAGAAAACAAGAGAGGGGGAGAGAGATAGATGCAGTCATCCGACAAATTCGATAGTTACCAGAAAGACGGCAAAGATAACTGCAACAGATCTAAAAAAAACGAATTTCTACGGGTCAGGCAAAATTTACAAATGTACGCATTAAATTAAACAATAGAAACTTGAAATATCCAATCTAACCTCCTGGAGTAGCAAATAGACTAGGTAGGTAGGATTGGAAAAAGATGACGTCAAATAGATGGATGTAGGCATTTTCACATGTGATTCGCGCGTGGCATTTTGCAAGGACCGCAAAGAGAAATTATAGGACTTTACAGGGACTAAAATATCAATATGGGAAGCTGACAAACGGACCAGAATTTCATGAGCCCAACAGATGATCGGTGGCGGCTGGCCGTTGGATTCCCATATTATGTACGGAGAGTATAATTTTGGTTAATTAGCTAATTTGATGAAAATTATTTATGTAATTGGCAAATTTAGAAAAAGTGATGTTTTCGAATTCAATCATATAACTGACAATAATCATTATTGTCATTTTTCTTATCAATTTTGACCAAATATTCATTTGGGTCATTATTTTAAAAAAATTGGGTAAAATTACATTAGAGATTTGGCATTTGTCATTAGATCTGGGATTTTATGTATTATATACTAACTATACTTGGTCCATTCTATAAAATAAAAATTAATAATAATAAAACCTTTTTTCAATAATATTTTTGGTTCTAACGAAATCTTATTTAAAAAATTGAGATCTTTGATTAGGCAAGTTAGAAATTAAAATAATTTATTTTACTAACAAATTATTTATAATTAAATACATCAAATCGATAAATAAATAAAGAATTGCATAAGTACAAATTATAAGTTTTAAAATATTGTATCCCTCGTCAAATCGACCAAAATAAGTAGCACTCATGAATCCAAACTTTGCTAGATGGAGAAAGTGTAAACTAAAAGTGAGATTTTATTCAAAATTCACCACGTAAAGTGGAAAAAGCTAAATTCCCCAAAATTCTGTATTCGCGGTTGCACATTGTAAAATATGCACCTGACCAACAACAGAAAAAACAAACTGCAACAAAAGGGCAGGAATTCATAGTAATGTAAATATGAACATACGTCAGCAAAAGTTCAAAAAAGAATAAAAATGAAGAAAATGGAATTCCCGCTTGACAATAGGAAAAATTATTTTTTTTTTAAATGACATGAAAACAAGGGGCAAAAAATGTATTTCTTTTCATAATAAATAAGATAGTGTAGCAAATTATAATGCATGAAGGTAGGAACAATTGGTTTGTTTTAGTTTTTATCTGGTATCTCTTCACAATCTTTCTTTTTCACCTCTTTGGGAGGAACAAGACAGCCTTAAAGTTCGGTTAAGATCAGTAATAAAACATACTCATTTTTTACACTGGATAAAGTTTAAACTTTAGGCCATCGAATCCTCTGTGCAAATCACAGCAAATATTTGCTGCGATTTCCAGGAGGCTTCTTTTGAGCATTCTAACAACGTATAATCCTGTTAAAAAAAAATTATATAAATGAGAGAGAGAGTTTAAAAATGGACCAGTAAAGCAACCTGCAACATTGTGCTTGACAACAGGAAATAAAGAGAATGAAGATTTACCAGGACCATAGTGGATCAAGTTTGGTTGGCTACCAGTTCAATGTCAGCTCCAACTTCAGCAATCTTGACTTCCTTAGATGCCTTTGCAGCCTTAGCAATACTTAAAACGTCAAAATCCAAAGCAACTCTTCTCACCAAGCCTTCAAGCATCTGTGTTGAAAAGCACATTTCAACAATTGTCAGTCTTACAATCGCTCTCTCTCACTATGCATAAGCTGTTACCCTATTTGGGCAGAAAATGGTATAGCAGCTGATAGTCATCACCAAAAACATTGGGAAAAGGAAAGCTTGGGAGCTTCTTTAGAATTTGCAATAACATTAAGAATTTTCCTTATTTTACTGTACTGAGACCAAATGTCTAAATACCAATGAAAATACTTGACAACAAATTTTCAAGACAAATTGAAACAAAACCTTTAACTCCTTCAACCACTCAAAGGTGTTGTGTGTAAAAAGTGATGTTGGCAAGATAGCTAAGAGAAGTTAAGAGATCCTTAGAACTTATTTACTCAAATTTAGTATTTGGTTTTTTACAAATGAGATCCTAACCCTAAGTGCAAATGAGAACCTATGGGACTTGCCCCTGGAGGCGCGCTATAACTTCAAAATAGAAATTGAGTTATTCCAGAGGTTATGAAAGAATCTCTAATGCTCAAGGGAGATTATACGGAATATTGAATTCTAGAAATTCCAATGCAATTTTTCCTAATACAATGTGGAAATATCAATAAAACTTTCTAGAAAAATGAGCGTCAACAAAGATCACAAAAAAGTCAAAATTACAGAAATCCTATTTGTCTCATATTTAAAAGTTTAGGGGCTTATTTGGCATATTTTAAAAGTTCAAGGGCCTATATGGAAAAAAAAAAGTTTAGGGTCTAATTTTATCCCCAATAGTTCAAGGGCTAATTTGTAACCTTTTAGCCAGGCTCAAGTGGTGGTAGGCCGCCTGTCTTGCGCCAATTGATTTCTACAACACTATTCTGCAGTAAGACTGCTCATTTGCTCTGTGCATTTGTTGTGTCCTATACCTATTGGCTCGAAAGCTGAGAAAACTTGAGAAAGAGTAAGGACAAATACAGAGCTTATTATTTGTCACCCTTTATTATTATAGTTAGACACGAGCTCTTACCTATTTACATTCCAAAATATTCCATCCTTACAAAGTTCATACACTTCCTACCTATTTCTGAAGCAGAAGTAGCTAAAAAATTACAGAAAAATGAGGGTGAACCTGCTCGTAGTGAAGCACTGCAGAAACTATGTCCTTGAACTAGTAGGCTGTGGTGAGTCCCTAAACCTTTGAAGCTTCAATCATTTAATATAATTTCCATCTTTACCTAGGTCTATATAAAAGAGAATTAAACGCACCGACTCTTCATACTTCACATAACAATGAATTCTTCATAAATGTAATGGTAGACCTAATGTACTAGGGTCTATTCAACAATGTGAGTCATCCACCTCAACTTTCAGTTGTGGGGCTCCACTGAGCACATATATATTTGACTTGAGTCCATAGCCACAAGTCTAAACCGCCCTAGATATTGAACATGCTCAACTTGTATGTGCACAACGTTCTCTATGACCTTAGCAGCAAGTTTGTACTATAAAGTGCTGATATGGAAAATTTTGATCCAATTTATTTGACTTGAGTCCATAGCCACAAGTCTAAACCGCCCTAGATATCGAACATGCTCAACTTGTATGTGCACAACGTTCTCTATGACCTTAGCAGCAAGTTTGTACTATAAAGTGTTGATATGGAAAATTTTGATCCTAATTGGTAACATCGAAATGGTGAGCACACACCAGCGCCAAATGCAATTTAAACCATTTTGCTTGAGGGAGCTACAGCAACATCATGCATTAGGTTGCCTTCAACATAAAGCTTAATCCACACAAAAAATACATTGAATCTAGTCAAGGGGCGCCCGATTATCAAAAATTTGGAAAATAATCATTCCAGTAGACCTGATATTTAAAATTTTCAATGCTTTCCTAATGTGTTTTGAAAATAATTGAGCAGTAATTTTTACATAAAATAAATATTATAATTCAAAATTATATTTTAACACACACACACATAGACATGTATATGTTTCAATATTATTAGAACACACCAGGCCGGAAAATATAGGTACTAAATTGTAAACCCCATACCTCAATTATGAAATATTAAAAAACTTACCAGAGAGCCAATGGCCACCAAAGCCCGAAATCTTGAATCAGTATCAACATTTTCTGCTTCTGCCATCTGCAGACAGTAAAAGAAGAAAGAAATAGATGAAAAATTAGTCAAATCCAAGAAATTCCACATTTCCACCTAAACATTTTGAAACTAATTCCATTTATGGTGAGAACAACTTTAAGGGGAAAAGGAAAAGGTTGGTTTGTTCAAAATCCTATTGCAAAGAATTGTCATTTTTCTTTCTTCTTGAAGAAGAATGGCAGTTTGTATTGATGTGTTTCAGAATAAAAAGGAGAAAACTGCGCAACAGAAGGAACATTTTCTGATGATGTGTTTCAAGGATTACCTCTAGTGCTGCTGAAAGAACTTGAGATTGGCCTTCCTCATCCTTCTTCTCAATCAGAAGGACAGCATAGCTGCAGAGCTCAACAGCAAATCAACTTAAACTCATGTATTTACGAGGAATAGAGACAGACCACAATTTTAAGGGAAGTACTGAACAGGTCCATAGTTAGTAGCTTTTGTAACCATATGCTAATATTTTCCGGTAAAAGATTATATCACAGAGGTCAGCAATAAAAAATTGTATCTTCTCAAAAGACCAAACAAATATAGATCTTTAATGTTTAGTTTTTACTGTTGTTGGAGTCAGTGCTTAAAAAAGCACACCTAGGCGCTAGGTGCCAATATTTCGGTCCACAGCGCCTTAGGGGTGTGAGGCGAGGCGCCTCACAGTGAGGCACAAGCGCCGCCTAGGACACTATGGGCTAAGACAAAGTATTGGAAAGAAAAGAGAGCCATCTACAGATCAAATGTATCAGTTTAAATAAGATAGATCTGGATATCCATCTAGACCATCTCAAACAGATTGTGAAGGAGATTATGCAAAACCTGGAGGAATCGGCACTGGAGATAGTCACAAAAAACTGATTTAAGACGGACAACATGCTTGCTAATAGAAAGTTCGTGAGATAATTGAAAGGTAGTCAGAAGTTGAATGATCCATTTTTTCCTCTCAAATAATAAGCAAACAGGAATAGCTTCATCAACCTGCTACTTACTTGAGAATTAAGGTTGCATAAGATATCTGAACATTCTTATTTGAAGATGAGCAGCAACTTGAGAAATCGTCAAGAATCTACAAAGCAGTAAATTAAAAACTCTCAAATAAATCCCCACAGAATACCACAAGAGATAATAAAAGCAAATTGCACTCTCAATATATACAAATGATTTACTAACCTCAGAACGATGAATTATCAACCATTCATTGAAGTATGCATTTTTGAAGAGATTGGTCACTGCACGGAGGCTGGTAAGCAGATTTGCAGGAAGTGGACTTGCAGTCGCTTTCTTAATCAACTCAATGACTATATCTGATGAAAGCAGATTGAATAATGAGGGAGCAAGAAAACACAATGGAATAAAACCTAAGGTCTCAATGGGAGATTGTTACATGAATATAGTGAAGACAAAAGCAACGAGCATTCTATGAATAGAACCCTAAACACAATAGGTTGTCTAGTCATAGCAACCCAAGCACTACTTTCGGAACTTGAACAGGAATAAACAAATATGGCATTGCTGCAATTATTAAAAGAACATGGAATCCATATGGCTTCAGAACGTCTTCATCAATATATAGAACTAAATGGAATAATTACAGGTCCCATAAACAGCAGTGAGCAAATCTAGTTAGGTACCATTCTCATCCTTGACATATTGCACAAGCTTGACTGCTCCATCTGGATGCAGTACAATCATCCTCACAACATCAATAACTGCAAGAATGGGTAGCTAAATTAATAAAAAGAAATAGTGAAAATAGAGGTCTTCCTGCCACAAATGACTTTCAATACTCATAATAAAAATTATATAATTTCCATTTGGATCACATTGCAACAGTTTTATGTTTACAAGTTGATCATTATCATTGAACAGACATTTACGAATATCCATGTAAGGAGTTACGAAAAAATAGTTGGTCAGCTACTACAGGCCCAACATCACAGTTAGCTTTTTTTTTTTTTACGGTGTAAGATTGTTATCTAAGCATTTGCCAACAGTAATAATGGGCAGAGTTCGATACTCAACATATGTTCCGCAAAATAACTTAGATGCTAAGTCTACTAAATTCTAATAGCCAAGAACTTAATATTTTATCTTTCTTCAAGAATGTTATAATGAGCATCCAAATGAGAAAATGAATACCATCATCAACTTCTATACGTTTTTTATACTCAAGCTACAAGCCAAAGAAAAAGCAACCCAATTCTGCCATCATCAAAGAAGAGGACTTACTGATGTGGTAGTGTGATGTGTCTTTCAAAATATTAACAATCTCACTCAATCTTGACACCCTCACTCAGTGATAAATGTTTTTGTCCTTCAGGAAAGAGATACAAAGATTGTGCTAAAACTGCAACCCAATTCTCCTATCGTAAAGGAGGAAGAGCTTGAACAGGATTTGCATGCATATATTGACATTGTTAATTCAAAAAAATCACATTTTTTACTCAAAAGCTGCACAAACATGTGCTAAAACTGACTTATAATTCAAGCCAATAGGCCCAAAGCATGAGTTACTCCAGCTTACTAGACTGCCTATCCAGATTACCCTCATAACAAACCCTTTACACCGACTCCTCAGACACAAACCAGCACTGCTGACTACCAGGACGTCTTGAGATATATGCATATGGCACTACATAATGAAAACTATCAGATCATAAATCTACGGATAATTACCAGGAAATAGGACATCAACTGGCCAGGTTTTCAGCAACTTCAGAATCAATGCAACATCAGCATCTGACAACTTACTGATGTGGTAGTGTGATGTGTCTTTCAAAATCTTAACAATCACATTCAATCTTGACATATCACCCTCACTCAGTGATAAATGTTTCTTGTCCTTCAGGAAAGAGATGCAAAGATCAATGTCAGGCAAAAAATCACAGAGAATTAAACAAAGTGCAAACTTAACTAACATTTAAAAAGCCTGATATATGGTAACAAGACCCAGAGATGGAATAAACATAATAACTCAAATGAGAACTTAAGCAATATACAGTTCAAGGAAAGAAAATTAGCAACAAAACACGTTTTATATAATAAGAGGGAATAATCAAATTCCAAAGCAGTTTACCGAGTCAGACAGTAGGGTACTGTTAAACTCAGACATCTTCTTTAGGATTCCATCAAACTGAGCAGAGTCGAATGCAAGCATTCCTTTCTGGAAAGCACAACATCAGGCAAATTAAAAGTATCAGTAAAGAAATACAAAAGTTTAAACAAAAAAAAAAAAAAAACTGTTATGAAAGTCTATAATAAATATTTTACTAAGCTATGGTTTAGATCGTCTGCACATAATCCATGTATGGGACGAGTTCGCTGTTGTAATTTTATATATTGCTTAAGCTTCTGCTACCCATGTCTACATAATGCCAGGAGTAACCATAGACAGCAACACAAACCAAATTCATCACCAACTACCTTCACAATTGGCATTTCTTGTCATCAAATAATTAAGGCATTCTTATATCTAATATCATATACAAAAGGTATATAATTGATCTTTCAGTAATTGACCAATCTTCTAACAACCAAATTCATCATTGGTTACCTTCACAATTGTGACCAAGGCATTGTAGTCATCAAATAATTAAGAGGAGGTCCCCCCAGTAAATATATTATATAAAAAGTATATAATTGATCTTCCAGTAAATGAACACTATTCTAAAAGGCCATAGCTAGCTCCCTCGAATAATAATGCAAAGAGGATTCCTAGACAGCCATCACAAACCAAATTCATCATTGGTTACCTTCACAATTGTGACCAAGACATTCTTGTCATCAAATAAATAAGAGGAGGTCCCCACATTAAATATATTATATAAAATGTATATTGTTGATCTTCCAGTAATTGAAAAATCTTCTAACAAGTCATTGCTAGCTCCAAAATATTAGAAACGACAGCAGTCTCCAATAGTCTTAACTGATATCAGCTTTACCACCTGGCCCTCTCAGTGGATCAATGAATATATTCAAATCATAATAAGGACATATATGAGATTATCACAATCTAATTTGATATAATGTCTAAAAACAACACTAAGTGAGCTTTAAATCGCCCATGCTAAGGATCATAGGTGAGACGATGATCAACAGATCAGACCTTGCTCAAGGTATTAAAAAACAATTCGGATTGATATTTTTAGACAACAAAGTGAAGAAGATCACTTACAGATACAAGAGTCAAGAAAGTATGAGTGTTCTTATTTATTTTTCATCAATCACAGAAAATTTGACGTCTCTCAGACACAGCAAATAATAATATGTGATCTAACACAATCAAAATACTTCAGCAGGTATCTAGATTTGTTTACTGCATGGTAGCATAAAACCCATCAATGTACATCTCCACAAATGACAAAACAATATACTGACAATTATGTTTTCTGGAAAATTAAATCTAAAACTGAGAATTAAACTAAAAAATGAAACAGCATGAAAGACCAAAGTTGCAAGGTTACCTTGGGAATGTGCTTGTAAACAGGCTTTGACGACACATCTACATTTATGCAAGCAAAAATCAAAACCTTTCTGATCAATAGTATTATAAGAAAGGAAAAGAGAGGCTGCAAGGTCAAAGATGAAAACCTGGCACTCTTGATGGTGCTCCTGGCACATAAGCACTGGCTGAAGCATTAAAACAAAACTCAAACCATTAAAGAGTGATCATTGCATAAAAAACAATTATCTGTATTGACCTTGTAAACATTTGGCCTTACATCCAGTAAAGGGGTCTCGAAACAAGGGATCAGGAGTGAAATCTTTTTGTCCTGTGTTTTGCAGAATAAATTCCACAATCTGTTGCCGATAGGAAAGAGGCAAATTTTCATTGAGCAGCCACTTATCAGCCACATCATACGGATTTTCTGTAAGTACATCATTGTTTACAACATCAACTATCAGGAAAACACCGGCAAAATAACTTATGAATAAAGTTCATACAAACAAAAAAAAGGTACTGTAAGAAAATATTAAGATTGAACTGAATATTCAAGTGCAGAATGTACAAGATTCTTGTATAGTTCTTTAAGTAAGTCTCAACAAGAGTACCTGAGCGATTGTACGGCAATTTACGTATAGGTTCACCATCTCCAATGTCAACATCAAAAACTAAATGACATAGAATACAACTTGCCATTAAAAAGGAAAAAAGAATATGCAAATAGCTGAAAAAGGCTATTAGAGTAGAAATCCCAAGGCTCACCGTAGTCATACTGAACTCCATTGAGGGCAGAAGGTTTCACATTATCATCAGGTCCATCAACAACTTCACCTATCTATATGTGAAACAAGAAATCAAGTATTAAATGGCAATTTAGAACAAATATATAATTGAACTAAACAAAACTAAAAGAAGTTGGTTGACACTCATACTTAGAATCTTCCTATAGATATCTGAAGATGCTCAAATCCTATTCTAAAGTACCAGATCAAACAGTAAAGAATACAAGCAAATTAACTCATCCAAAAAGAAGAGATAAACAAAGTAAAAGATAAACTATCAAGACAACTATAAACAAATAAAATTTAGACCATGCCAGTCCCTTTCAGGAAAGTTAATAAGCATAATTACAGAAATAAAATTATTCATTACCTTATCCCACTTCTGTTCTCTCATATTCCATGAATACGCCACTCCATTATCTCCTTCTCGAACTACCTTTGTCTGCCCATCACTACTTCCTGATCATTTTACCATTAAAACAGTTAGCATGGATAAAATATATACATTATAGAATTTTGGTTCACTTCAAAAAGTTAACCACCTATATTTGTGAACAAAAAATCATATGGCGAAGCATCTTCAGGAGAATAAACGTCCCATAGAAAAATTACGAATAAAGAATAATATGCCAATCATACCTGGACTCTTCAATGCCTCAAGACCTGGTAAGTCTTCCAATTTCAAGCCGCCAACTCTCTTTCTAATGTACAAGGAAACCAAAATTATTCATGAAAATTGAGATTTCTGAGTGGAAACTAATCACTGATCACAGGTCAAGTGTTCTATCAATCAAAGCGGGCCGAAAAACAAAATTATAGCTAAGGAAATGTCAGACACATACCCAAAACCAGTGCACATAATCCATAAAAAGTGCAACTATGACACTTCTAAGTGGTTAAATGAGTTTTTACTAAATTATCAATAAGGTCCGGTGTCTTATAAATCAACATGCTAGAAATCCCAAACTATACACAGCACCAAAATTGTGGTTCAATCAAAAGAAGAAGAACAAATAACTAAAATAAAGTCCTTGTAAAAAGGAAAATAGTTAAACAAATAGAAAAAAAGCAACAAAACAAGGTAAAGGGAAATAATGTCATAAATGTTGACAGTGTCATCTGTTTATCAGAAACAGGTCCAAAATCTAGCAAGGAAAACATGAGAAACGATAGCCAGCAAATTATTTTACTTATATTGACCAAACTGACAACAGAAAGAATGGATTCAGTACCTACTAATCTTGTATTGAGATAGTTGGGAAGCAAATGAGTCAAGTTCTACAGCATCAGCAATCTTATCATGATCTACGGTCCAAATACGCACAATTCCGTCAGAGCAAGCAGTTACGATATCGCCATTTTCCAAGAATTTTGCATCCCAAACACAACCAGGATGATCTATGGTCTGCACACAAGCTCCATCTGCAACAAAAAAAAAAAAAAAAAATGCAAGCCAGATATAAGTTCAAATCACGATATTAGACTTATCCGAGTAAACAAAATTAATAAAATCTTATTGAATAAATATTCATAATATAGCAGCTTCAACAACTAGGAGCTCCCTCCGCCACAGCAGCAACTAATAAAATGTACCATTTTCATATCATTTTTCCTTGTAATTGCTTCTAGAGAACAATTGGCTAACAGATTAACCAAAAAGACATATATAAACAAGCAGTCTTAATATAATTCATTGTTGTACATACAATATCAGAACTCATTGCGCAGGGCAACCAAGAACAGATTATTGTGTATCTAAGTTTGCCTTTCGAAAGGATTATCCTCAGCAAATCTTGTCCAACTTAAGCAGGCATAACCACAGTAAAGAAACAAGCTAACAATATCATAGCTAATTATAGCATGGCATGCACACGTTCAAGCCACCAAAGGGAAAAAAGAATAGCCTTCATACATAACATGAGAGTGACCTTTCCATATCTTTGCTGAACAATCCTCACTAGCACTGACTATAAGCCCAGACACATGAGCATCGACAGAATAGACAATGGATGCATGACCAACCATCTCCAGTAGAAGTTCCCCTGTTAGTGTCCATAGCCTGATAGAACTGCCATTTAAAACTAAATTAGAATTAGTAACTACAAGAAATAAGGCGAAAACCAAGGAATGAAGGCAAAAGAACAAATTTTCCACACTTAGGAAAGATACAAACTAAATAGAACAGCCCGAGTACAGCAAATTTCTTGTACAAATATAAAATAACACTTTAAGAATAATGTTGAAGACAATATAACCAGTCATGGGAAGAGATAGAGATCAAATAAAGGAACATGTAAACAAGACAAGCATAGGTATATGTGAAGCAAAAGCTTGCAATATCCACTTCGTTTAGAAGTTCGCAAAAAGAAACTCAAAATTCCATTATATTTAATGCAAAAATACAAAGTAGCATCACAAACATAGCACAGCATCTCTTATTATCAAGCAATAAAATTAAAATCCACCAAGTTATAGAACTTAATTTACAGAACAATTTAACATTGCTAGCATCCCATTAAATCTGTTCTCCCAACAGTAACAACTTGCATAAATGATTACCTGGTCGTTTGTATATGCATGTGTGTGCTAAAGTCAGACATATGCAAATGTGTCACACACCAGTAGTTGGTGTTTCCTTGCACTCATCAGGATGCCACCACTAGTTGGTGCTTCCTTGCACTCATCAGGATGCAACAAGGTAGACAAAAGAGATAACTAAAACTTCAAACTTTTGATATTATTGCAGTCAATCACTATCAAAAGATGCCACTACAGGTGCAACAAATTGCAGTATAATGAAAATTTATAATTCGTGTTACAGGGAGCAACACCCATGGAAACTCGACTGCAGATACAAAGGTAACATGCGGGTTTATCTACTTCATTTAGGAGCTACTGATGTCATTTGCACTCGACCTCAACAAAGAACAAAGTCTTACCCATCATGTGATGCCGAGAGGATTCCCAAATTTGGCATAACAGCCACTCCTCGAACAGTATCTGAAAAATAGGAAATTCACACAGAATTGTAAAGATCGTGAATAGTTAATGCAAATCGGTCGCACGTGATTAAAGTAAGTAGACATCTTTCTTTTAATAAGTTTCCTTGCCTCTCGGTTTAACCACTTTCCAAAACTGAGATCAATTTAATTCTAGCCTCATAGACAAAATAGATTGCTTCTTCAGTTGCTTACAGACTAGGCATGAGGAAAGAAACAATAAACTAGTTCACATAAGTCATACGAGGAATCACAATCATCCCTTGCACCAACTAGGTTAGACCAAATTAAAGTGAAGATTTCCTGTTAACAAATTCAGCTAGAAAAAGCATGCCTGGTGTAATCCACATGCAGCCACTTTTAGAATCTACAAAATGAAAAGCATATTTTCTATCTGAACCAGTTGAAAGAACACTAGCAAGGCTGGTTCAAATTGTCACACAGCAATATGCAAGACAGGATTAATTTCTAGAAATGTTCAAGAGCATGTATTTAGAGACAAAAGTAAAAATTGCTTATATTAGATTTGTGTTACAATAAAAGCATGAAAAACAGGACAAGAATAATAACATCATCGAAAAAGGATGTGAAATAAAAACCTGTATGCCCAAGGAAGGTATGGACACAAGTGTTGCCTTTCCAAAGCTTCAAAGTCATGTCACTTGAACCTGGGCAACAATCAGAATCAATTTTGATTGACCATCAACATAGGTAGGTACAGTAACGTCCTCAATTTCAAGCTAGACACGCAAGAAAATTTAATTCCACTCAGAAGAAAAGAAGATGTCAGACAATTTGGCCATTCATTATTCTACTTATGTGGAATCAAAAGGTAGCTTGAGAGAAATTCGATCATGAAAACATTGTATTCTTTAAAATAAAAACAAGCAAAAAAAAATTTGCACACACACACACACAGCTAACAAAAAACCAAAAAAAAAAAAAAACAGAAAAAAGAAAACAAACCACACACATACACACGAACACAATCAGGGCAAATTGGTAAGAAACTGCATAATATAAACTGCATTTCAATTTATGGTATAAAACTGTGCCTGTAGCAAGCTCGCCAGAAGGCAGCTTCACAACTGCTTGAATTGCTGCCTTATGAGCTTCCCATACCTCAACTTGTTGACCTCCCCTCCAGCGTCTCAATGTACTAACACAAGGCATACATCAAAGCAGAATCAGGAGAGTAATATATCATATAAGTGACTTAAAAGCACTTTCAGGAATGTTATAAAATGTTCAAGAGTATTCAGGAAATGAGCTCATAAGCTCCCAAAATAAATATTACGAACTAATAAGCACACCTTTGGAAAAATGATAGATCCAAACTTAGTTTTTAGAGTATCAGCATCTTTAAAAGTTAAAAGAGAACCCAACTAACTTGAGAGTATCCACTAATCTGCAAATTAGTTATTGAAAAAAGTATGGGATAAAAAGAATTGTTAGCCATGTCTGGAGAGTTTAGCACAAAGTAACTCGAGTAAATACAATGCTACCCCTAAAGAGTTTTAGCCATTTACTCAACTAGAACCCAAATGCTAACCAACCTTTGTGAGATACAGATCTAGCACTAACTCCAGACAGTTTACAGTAGAAAAAAGTTAGGGAGAAGAAAGCATTGAAATATTTTTCACAAGGATGAGATTCAAATATCTTGAATATGGCTTAACCATGTTTATTACCTTTTCTGAACAGAGATGACATATCTAAACTAAAACATATGGTAAGATGTGAACCAGTAACGACAAACAGTTTAGAGGTGAAGAGTAGTATAATGATTATTTTGTAAAAATTTTACTTACCAATCTACAGACACGGAGATAATATCTGAACCATCCAATGCAATGCCAGTGACCTGCAATTTATGACCCTTTAGAGTCTGCACTTTCTCTCCAGTGGCCAGATTCCACACAAGAAGAAGAGTGTCCATCCCTCCAGATATAATTCCACCCTCGGGAAACTCATCACTTGGCGAGATCCAAGCCAACGGCCCCACAAAACTAGTGTGCCCCAACAATATTTTTGACATCGTGTAATCTCGCTTTTGTGATTCATCTAAGGTCCAAAACCTAACAGTTCTGTCTCTTGAAGAAGTCGCTATACCAGCATTGCCACATATGCATATACCACGAGCCTAGAGATGATGAATAACAGGAAAGAACATCAATTCACTTGACTCATTATGAAGTCAGCCCAATAAGTTCAAATCTGAACAAATTTCTAAATAAGATAGATGATCAGCATGCTCGTACAGTATTTGCATATCAATCCACTTCTCGTGGCCATTCAGTTAATAGTGTCATAGAAAGTCATTGAGCCAAACATCTACAGCAACCCAATGGTTTCTGTTTCTACAAACAAAGGCACCATACAAGAAAGATCGAACCACTTTCTTGGACAAACTTAACACATATAACAAGCACAGCATCAATTTCACCACATTATGGGATCATACAGTAGCCAGTATTCTAATCCACTTCGAGCCATCCATCAAAGGATTGAGCAATCATTAAAAATACAAATTAAAAAAGCAAACGTCGCAAGAAAGGGGTTCGTTATATTAGATTACACTGATAGTGTAAAGAATTTACTAACTGCAAGAAAGTCTAGATAGAAAATGGAAATTTAACAATCGAACTGCTTTCTTACAAGAACATAGAATCAATGACCACACATGCACTCAACTGCACCACAATTGGGGCTCAATCAAAATTTACCAATTCGAAATTAAAACAGAAAAGAGATACAAATTTCGCAAACAAAAAAGTTAATGCTCATATTAACAGAAATAAGATATCATACATCATCTTCGTGGCCTCGAAGTTGGCACCGCAATTGATACTCTTTCGAGTCGACATCCATGGAAGTCATTCTTGACTTCTGAAAGACAATTTAGGGTTTTAAAGAGATCTCTTCGCTTTTTAAGAGATTTCTCCCGAAACCCTCGAACAACAGCAACCTAGCACTATCACAGCGGTAACTTTAGGAGGCTGATCTATTTAATGCAATAGAATGTGACAGCCAAAATATCACAACGGTAATATTAGGACGCCGCTCCTCTGCAGACTGCAATGCCGGAATAACAGCAACTACGCGCCAGTACGCGTATCTCGACGGAGGCCTGATTTGCTGTCTTTCCTTTTTTCTTATTTTTGTTTTCTCTTTGCCGTATATATATTTTTTTCTTTTATTTTGGAAAATGTTAACTCTCCTTAAATATCTCATTATTGAATGCTTCTTCAACAAGAAATTCAGAAAATGTTATTTATTATTTTATTTGGTTATTTTATTTTATCAGATACCTATTATTATGTATATTATATTTTAAGTCTTCAAATGTAATCAATAAAATTGATATAATTACAATAATTCAAAATAATATATACAACTACTCTATCTATTCTAACGATATTTATTTGATATTGATATATCTAGTGTGAGATCTCGTGCAATGCAAGTAAGTTATTTTTGTATTATTTTATTACTAAAAAAATATATTATTTATTTTATAAAATAATAGTAAAATAAATAATTAATATACATAATATCTGAATTTATAATTTTCGTTGCTAATAGAATATTACTGAATTTATATAATTAATATATTTTGCTATACATCTTTATGAATATTATTTTATAATTTAAAAAAAATATATTTTAAACATATCTAGTGCAAACTTAAATTTTATTAATAAAATTAATAATTTTATTTTTTATATATACTAAAATAGAAAACTCATTTGGGCGGAAAACAAAATGAAAAATTCATTTTTATTATTATTTAATATCATATATATATATACTTATATTACTATATAATCTAAATATCTTATTTTAGTTCATTAGCCTAAGGTTTTACCCAAAAAAAAAGTGTACTATGATAGAAATTTAATCAACGAATTCTTTATTATTATTATTATTATTATTGAGGCTTCTTTTAAGGCCCCGTTTATTTCGGGTGATAAACCTGGATTAGGAAAAATAGTTCACAGTTATCAAGCGTTTACTTTGTTGGATATTTTCCCGTGTCAATCCAGCCGACCCGGGATAAAAGACAAAATTCGGGATAATTCGGCGGATACTAATATGACCTAAACCCCTAGGATAAAAATTATCCGATGGGATAAGAAATGGAAATTTACTGTTTTACCCTTATGCAGAAACTTAATTACAAAAATGTCCTCATATATAAATCATGTATTAAGGGCAATTTTGTAATTTCCGCAGTATCCTGTCCAATCCCACGAAGTAAACGTTGGATAGCATAAAATTATCTTTCTCTATCTTAATGTTATCCTATGAAGTAAACGTAGGATAAAAATTTCGAACTTATCCCTATCCCAATTTCTGTCATATCCTAACTAGGAAAATAAACGCAGCCTAAGAGAATTTTTAAATTTTTAATTGTGGTTTAATAGGAAATGTTGGGCATGTCATTTATTGTGTTGGAGAGAGAAAACTAAAAGAATATAATAAAGGGAAAAATAAAGATATGATATGTTCTTCTTTAATTTGAGAATCGCTTGGCTTCCAAGTTTGTTTTTAATGCTTAAAAATAAAAATTAAAAAATTAATTAAAAAAAAAAGGTATGATTTTAATGGTTTCCTTATAAAAATTAGAACGGTATCATATTATCCTTCCTTATAAAAATCTGTTTTAAACGGGAAATCATTTATGTTGCCACTTTCCATTCCCGCTAGCTTTATTTTTAGCAAAAAATAAAGAAATGATGTGCGTATAATAAGGCTCAAATAATGTAGTTTTTTCTCTTTTTAAAATATAATTTTAAAATTCACAATTTTTTTTAAATTAAATTCATTTTAACTTATGATATATCAATTTAATTTTTTTCATGATCTTTAATTTAGTATCATTATTATACATACTAAAATAAATCATTAGAGTCACATTCTTTTTTCTATTTTTTACTTTTTACTCAAATTTTAAAATTAAATTTATTTTTTTGTTACATATTTTACGTATGATATATCGAAATAATCCTTTTTTAGTCAGCTTTAATTTATCATAAATATTGCATATATTAAAATAAACCATCAGGTACAATAGAAATTATATTTTTACTTTTGACTCAAATTTTAAAATTCAAATACTTTTTTTGTTGTAGATTCATTTTTTTACGTATGATAAATCAAAATAATCCTCTTTTTGAAAGTTTTAATTCTACTATAATATTGAGTATCTTAAAATAATATATTATATCTAAAACTTATAATTTATTTATTTTTTTGATAGACTTCTTATTTTATTATAATGTATGTGTTGCATTTGAATAAATAATAATTTAAATTTCTATGTATTTGAGCTACAAATAAAAAAGATATTAATTAATTTTCACATAAAAAGTATTATACTATTTAATTTATATACTTTATTGTATCACTTAAATTTTTTAATAAGTTTAAATATTTGTATTAGATTAATTAATTATTGGGAGTGGTTGGATACATTGGGTTTTGGGGTCTAAAATTCAATTTGAAATGTGTGCAGTATATTGTTATAACTAATGTTCTTTTTTGCTTTGATCATATATAGGTAAATTACAAAAAGTAGATATTAAGTTGATAAACATAGGGTTTACGTGTAAGTTGGAGTCATTATACATAAGTTTTAGGAAATTGCATGTATCTAAGTGAGAAATTTATAATAATTTTGCTATATTTTGTTATGTCACGAGATTGTTGAAGTTTTGACAGGAAAAAACGATATTTGATGATTTGTACTTATCCTCTTGTTTCGAAGGAGATTATTGAGGACTGTGATTTTTACTTATCCTCTTGTTTCGAAAGAGATTATCGGAGTTCGTGATTTGTATTTATCCTCTTGCTCCAAAGCAGATTTTTGTGCAACTAAAACCCTAATTGACCCCTATGAAGATTATTGTGATCACGATTTATATTTATCCTCTTGTTCCAAATTAGATTTTTGATAAACTAAAATTGTAATTGAATTGACCCCTGTAAAATGACTGAATGTGGGAATAAGGAAGATCATCATTTCTCATTTTTAGAAACATATATAAGAAGAAAATGAGCAACCAAGTTTTCAAGGAGAAGAAAAACAAAAAATTTATTGTACATAACTCTTAATTTTTGTCGTTAGGGAGAAGAGAAACGAAAATTAATCAATTAAACTCAAACCATGAAAATTAAATTGACAATAGAAATAAGTTAGGTATTAAAATAAAATAAAAAAAGATTTAAATTATAAAACATACAAAAAAAAAATTATTTTTAATAAATTATTAATTAATCTCAAAGAATAATGTTAACAAGTCTCGAGAGATAATTAAATACTTAGATCATCTCTAGCAGTGTTCGTTACTCTAGTGCAAATTATGCACCACTTTAGTTTAAAATTTACATACTCTCTCAAACAGTTTGCACTACTTTTTCCACTAAAAAATAATATTACACAATAATTTTATTTTCTATATTTTTGTTAGTTTTACAAGAAAATAATTAAAACAATTTGGAAAGCAAGTGATTCCAAATTTCTTCTTTAATAAAAAATTACCGTTGTGATTGATTGATTGATTGGATTGCGGGTTGACCTTCATAATTAAAGTCTTTATTTTTTATTTTGGAAAAAAATATTTTAATACTTTTAATAATTTATAAATAAGTAAGTTTTTTGTATATGAATACACTCGATCCACACTACATTTAACTAAAAAAATTATTTATATATTTTTTTAGAGATAAATAACAGTTCTTTTCAGACAAATAATATTTTTTACTCTGCTTTTGGCAATTAGGTTACAGCTCATGTGGCGCTAAAGTACATGATAAAGTTAACGGACAAAACTGAATTACGAATTTTTGCAATCCAACTTGAGAGGCCTCAAATTCTTGGCCCGCATTTGCTATTGCAAAAAATTAGAAAAAAGGGAAAGACAGAAAACCCTATGGCTCTCTGCTTCCAAATCTCCCCTTCTTTAATCAAAACTCAATTCTTGTCTAATCCCTTTAATTCCCCATTCTCCCTTAGAAAACCCTCCAATTTGTTAACAACTTGCTGCAGCCAAAGTGAAGGGAATGAGAGTACGAAGTCAAATGCAACGAGGAAAGGACAAAAGAAGCTATCTGAACAGTCTTCTTGGGAATCTAAGGATTCTGAGGGCAACGATTACTTGTACAGGCTTGGAGCAGAAGCTGACAACATGAATATCGCCGTTGGAGCTAGGGCCGGCGTCATTGATGACCTCTTCACCGGCGATTTTCTCGGCAAAGACTGTAATGAGAAACCTTTGTCTGTATATTTGGATCTTTCTGTGTGTGTTGCTATTATTTAAAGAACTTGTTATATACAGTTTGAACTGGTCTTTTTGAGAATTTTAGTTGTTATTTCTTACCCACTCTATAAGTGGAATGGTACCGGCTGTTGTGTTTATCATAAATTGATATTTATTTTATTGGTAAATTTGCCAGCGGATATTGTGTTCGATTATCGGCAAAAGGCGACAAGGTCCTTTGAGTATCTTCAAGGCGATTATTACATTGCTCCCGTTTTCATGGTACGTTATTGTGCTAACACCCTACGCGTGCAAAGGTTTTTTATATTAATTATGTATTGTAAACTCATTTGATAATGCTTGCTTCATTTTGATATGACAGGATAAAGTTGGTAAGGTCATCCAATCTACATAGACGACCCATTTTCGTGCAGAGGCAAATGAAATCTGGGCCAGCAATGTTCATGGCTGGGTTTCTAATGCCCTCACAAGAAGAGATATATATCTAGTTATACTTCTCAGCATTCATATTATTTGCAGTGTTTTCTCATAGAAATTATGATCTTTTTTTTTTTTGGCTGTCGAACTAGAACTCACATTTCCACAGACACATTCATATAGTTATTTTTTTTGGATAGTTTATACTTAATTATTTGGGGATATGTGTGAATTTATGTCTGTCCACTGCCTAAAAGTTTAATATTTGAAGAAATCTTTCTTCACAACCCATCTTATCATTGAGGAAATGGAATTATCAGTGAGCAACCGCCACTTGCTATGGGTAACCTGAGCTCACTGCCAATATGTTTTTGTACACTGCAGAACCAGTTACGTTTTATGACTTTCAGTTGCAATAGTATGTGAGCTGTTGGAACACTTTATATTTCTGTGATTTTTGTGAGCATCACTTTATACTCACTCATTGCACTTGAGGCACTTAAATTAAAGTGTATGATGATATCATCATTGAATGTTATGTCTAGGCTTCGGGAAATGTTCACAACTTATCCTTGTGAGAGTACTACCTGGTTTGTTCTTGTACTGAATTCTTATTATTAGATCTACTTAAAAATTCTACTAGTTGACCAACTTGATATAAGAAATTACTTTACATTGTTAAGTTTATATGGTTTTTGTCATTGCTCAGAGATTATATGTATTCAGCTATGTAATGAAACTCTACTCTGTGCCATATTTTTCTAATATTTGTGTTGTTTTCGTTGCAGTTTGCCACATGGTGAAGAACTACATTGATCATCTTCTCAATGTCAAAGTTCCGTTAATTTTAGGTCAATATATTTTACTTCAGATCAACGTAATGTCATAAAAGAATATGTTATCACAGGGTAATTAGCACAACCAAGAAAACTTTCTCCATGAATTCTTTCCTGCTGTTGAAATTTAATAGTTGCCACATTGAAATCGATAACTTTTCTGTGTGCAAAATTATAAAATTAGAGAACTGTTTCATTGTCTCAGTATCGCTTAACTAATAAGTTATATCTAAAATTGTGCATGATTGTTTGTTTCTTCAGTGTTTATGTAAGATAATAGATATGCTTAGTCTTTAACACCATTCCATATAGGATGGTAACCTTCATTCATGTCATATACAGTTTTATCGCATGGTTACTAACTGTTATAAAAGAAATGCACGATTCCATCAGTGGGACAACTTTCTGAGAAGCAATATTTGAACTTATTGTTTGGCAGGAATTTGGGGAGGAAAAGGACAAGGCAAAACATTCCAAACTGAACTTATTTTCCGGGCAATGGGGGTCGAACCTATTATTATGTCTGCTGGGGAATTGGAATCAGAAAGAGCAGGTAAATTGTCAGTGGATGAGTGACTTCAAAAACAGTGTTTATATATAGTTTTCAATGTCTGTGCAAACATTATTTATTTGGGATTATCCTACTTCCTGTAGGAGAACCAGGAAAACTGATACGCGAACGGTACAGAACTGCTTCTCAAGTGGTTCAAAATCAAGTTAGATACTATATTACTTTCACTGCCTTGCATCCCTAGAGTTATGTATTATAGTTTGCACTACTGTGATCGTGTATTTTGGTTTCTGATATTGCTAAAGATGCTAAACTCAGATGACATTAAGTTGCAAAATATATATTGGGTAGAAAATGCATTTTTTGTTGAAAGAAAGATTTTTTTTTTTGAACATGTCATTTGTTAGAACATTTTTTATATCATGTTTCAATGAATACTGACACGCTAATGGACACACATTTATTGTATGGCTTAAGGTAGAGTGGCCTGTCATTTAAACAAGCTTGTCTTTTGGATGTCGCAATGGGTGCATATTGTTTTTAGGTCGTTTTCAAGTTATAGATAGTTTCTGGGGGTGAAAATCATAGTGCTGTTTCAACCTTTTTCAGTAATGAAAAAAATTATTTACTCACTTTCTCACAAAACTATTATACTGCCCACTTTTTTGCTTAAAAGTTTGAAGTACTCTCTAAAGGGTACACCGACTCCATCAAAGTGACACAAAAATATTGAAGCGAGTCAAAATGGGAGTGTCATTGGGAGTAGGGCCCGCCAGTTACTAAAAACCAAATTTTTTGAGCGGGTAAAAGATGGTTTTGATGAAAAGTGGGTCAAAAAATAGTGCAATAGTAAAAATAGGGTAAAAGTACAAATTTCCTCTTAGTCATATTATGGCTTATTCATGACTGGCCCGAATGGAACTCATTAATCATTATTTCATAAGTTGTGACTTGGGCTGACCATTATCTTGGAGCGACATTTTCTAGCCTAACACTATGCCTTACTGAATATGAGTTTGTTTGAATGCTACAGGGAAAAATGAGTTGTTTGATGATCAATGATATTGATGCTGGGCTTGGTATATTTGGTGAGAATAATTCCTTTCTGATTGAAGTTCCACTTGTTTAAGAAGCTCTTAACAGGTGTTTTCTGTGTGCATGATATGATTTTATAGATGAATCTTGATGGTTAATGATATTCCTAACATGTAGCTTTCTGTTTCCTCATCAAGGTAACACTCAAATGACAGTGAACAACCAAATCGTGGTCGGAACTCTCATGAATATATCAGATAACCCGACAAGAGTAAGTATAGGGCAAGTTTGGAGAGAGGCGGACATTACACACAGAATTCCAATTATCGTCACAGGAAATGACTTTGCAAGAATTTATGCACCACTTATCCGTGACGGAAGGATGGATAAGTTCTACTGGTAACTCCTACAGTTATGAGTATTATTTATATGGCAGTTTGTGATTCTCAAATTTTACTTCCATATATCCCCCTATCAGTCCCCTATCAGTATACATATGGCCCAGTAGTTCAGTAATTTAATACTATATTTTGTAAATAATAAATGCTAAAAAATGTATTCCAGATTTTGGTGTAAGAATCATATGTTGCTCATACTTGTATACTAAGATGATCTAGTTAAAAAAAATATATATATATATATATATATTGTGAATTGGCTCTAAGAATCACACAATGTGGTACAGGCAGCCCACCCAGGAAGACATTGTTAACATTGTTCATAGGATGTATGCGAAAGATGGCATAACAAGGGATGAGGTAGTCAATATTGTGAGCGAATTTCCTAATCAAGGTACCATGAATGTTTGTCTATGCGTGAGCAATAATTTGTTATATGCACTTTTTATATCCCAAATTTTAAATGTTCATAGAGGTTGCCCAGTTTGAGCTTCTTGTTTTAAAATTTCTTTCTTAAAGTAAATTATTTGGTCATTCTGGGAATGCATGATCTTGAAAGATTTGGTTTGCTTATTATCCTAATTCTTGCATGATAATTTTATAATTTCAGTTTGCTTCTAATCCTAATTCTTGTATGATAATTTTATAAATTCAGTTTGCTTCTAATGCCATGTTTATTTGCACTCTTCTTAGTAAAGAATGCCTGTGATACAAATGTTCCTAGCCTCTTGTGTTTTAAAGTTTAGGATATTCCTGTGGCATCTTAGGGTTGCAATAAATATCAACTGAGGATGAGTATGGTCATTGCTCATTACTATGAATGTCAGTTGTGGTAACAACTTTAGCAGCAACTTTTAATACAAACTGTACAACCTGAACAAGATCCTTGAAGGAGCTGTTTGGTTTAGGTTCTATACATATTGAAACTCGTAATATGGAAAGTATAAGTGTAGAAATAGATTGTAAAAATGAGTTACTAAAGAGTTAATATCCAGTTATATGAAAAGGGCAACGGAATTCTAGTTGAAATGAACATAAGGATAAAAGTGTGTGCACTTATCCTTACGTATACACAACTCTACATTTTCTTCCTCACTTTCTCTTTTATCTGTATGGCAGCATTGGACTTTTATGGTGCCCTTAGATCAAGAACCTATGACCGCTCAATCATAAAGGTACTTGTCAATAAATTTCGAAAAGGTCCATTATTAACACTGTAAGTCTTGATACTTTTAGTTTTCCAACTGGAGTGGCTTTAGGTTATCCTAATTACTTTTACATAATATGCATTCTAGCTCTGGCAATATTGATGGGGATATTTTAAGAAAAATGTTCTGACAAAGAACCAGTTGAACTGACATACATTACTGCTGTTTGATGAAGGTTTAGTACAATTTTTGTCCCTTTCTAATCCCTCAAATCTAGATTTAAAATACTCAAAGATCGGATTCATCAATACATGCATATAAGTTTGAAAGTTAAAAGTAAAGAGGTATATAGGAAAAAAAATTCTTGTTTGGATGTCAATTTATACATATGGTATTACAAAGTTTTTATCTCTTGTGGTCTTTGATTGCTGTACGGAGATTCATTTATAGCGTATCATAAGCTTGTATTCAACCCTGAAAAGGTACTCCTCACATCAAAGAAAGTACGAGCAATCCTTTATGTTTTTCTCCTTATTATATGTCCTGTTGTGGCGAATCAATTGGTGGTCGTTTTGGATTGGTATGAATTTAAAGTTCATCACATACATGTTGAAATACTTTTTGGAAAAATTAGGTGGATTTCAATCCAAATGCAACCTTGTTGTTTGTGCATAGCTCTAGTATATTAGATTGCACTTGAATCTTTAAAATGAAAGGATTTGAAATCCACCCAAACTAGAGTAGATTTCAAATCCATATCCCATCAACCACCAATCAAATGGTTATGCTATTATCGATTGACGATTTTCCTTAAATCCTTCATTCAAATTGCAACATTTATGTTTTTAGCGAATCCAAATCTGCCGAATCACGCATGGTGTGATCCTCTACATCCTAGATCTTCCCATTCCATCATCTGGCTTATGTATGAGCTCTCAAGCTGGCTGTACTAACAAATTGTCTACGTTATTTCAATTTCTGATTCTTTTATTTGTTTGTTTATTTATCTACTCTTTTATTTTCATGTGCCAGTGGGTAAATGATGCTGGTGGTTCAGAAAATCTTGGCAACATACTTCTCAAACAGAAAAAGGGTGGACAACTTCCAGTATTTACACCTCCAGAGGTATCATACCGAATTTGATTATTACTTCGATCTCTATGTCATTATTCTCTTCCACCCAATCATTGATCTTCCTTTGTTTGAAAATTAAAAGTTTGTGTAGGATCGAAAATATGCAGTTTAAGAGGCAATGCTTGATCTGCAGTTTAGAGCTGTAAGAATGGTTTAGAAGTCGATATAGTTTATCCAACTAGATCGCTGTAATTCAGATGTTGCCATCATGATAAAACTACCATAGGAGCTATATAATATCTTGTGTAGTTCTGCAACTCATGATTAAGTTGTACTTTGAAATAATTCTATTATATCCTCTCCTGAATTATTTTGATGCCTCTACAGCAAACTATGGAAGCTTTACTTGAATCAGGCTACGACCTCATTAGAGAGCAACAGCTAATAATGGAAACTAAGCTTTCCAAGGAATACATGAAGAACATGGATGATTAACAAGTTCGACCAAGTCGGCATATACTTTCCGGCGCCACGTCATATGCTGCTGAAAATTTTACATGAAAAAGAAGACATATCGACCATCTCAGGATGGGGAAAGCAGTTTTAAGCAACTGTAATGTTGAAAATGGAATAACTAACTATATTTTGTTCTTCATCATTGTAAATTTATGGTAATGTCCATGGTGCTATAGCACTATTCGACGATGTTGAAGCTTATTAACTTCAACTGCAAGAGTTGGTGTTGCTTTCTGCTGAAGCAGGCAGTTCCTTTCTGGTAATTTCTTCTTCTTCTTCTTCTGCTCGTACAAAGTGGAATCGTTATGTATGCTATGTTGTCCATTATTTTTTGACACTTCTAAGCAGCTGAACCTGTAGAGACCAATTACCTTTTCCTTTGTAAAGCTTTGGTAAAAGATGTATTACCACGTTTCAGTTTCTGGAAACATAGAAATTAAGTGTTCAGTTCTATCAATATAATGTGAGAAATTAAATGTTTCAGTTCTCTCAGTTTTAGGAGAAATTCTATCAATACCCATCGAAATAATTCAATATACACTTAGCATGAATTAAAAAAAAAAAAAAAAAAAAAAAAAGCTAAGATCTTAATTCCATACATCAAGTGTATGGTGGATTGCCAATGTGGATATTATCCACGTGAGTAAAGTAGAATTAGCCCAGTTACTGATTGTCAATATATAACTAAGTAAGGTGTTTCTAAACACACCACAAAAATTACTATTCACACCACTTTAATTTTTTGAATAAATTTAAATATAATATAAATGACAAATATACCCTTATATATATATTTTAAGCAAAATTATAATATTGTTATTATTGTTATTCTTCATTCTTGACTATACCCTATATTCAAATTAATAAAATAAAATAAAAATAATTTATAAGTAATCGACCATACAATATAATTATATAGAAAATATAATTATTATAAGAATTACACGATTAAATACTGTATTTTAATTGTGTAATTCTTATAATAATTATATTTTCTATATCATTTGTATTGCAATTTTTCATTATGAATTATTTACAAATATTTCAATTTTTATTTTGATTCTTTTGAATATAAGGTTAATGTGTGAGTGTGTTTGAGCAAATAATGAATAATATCAATAATAAAAATATTAATATTTATTTTTTTAAAGAAAATTATATAAGAATATATATGTCATTTATATTTTATTTAATTTTATTCACTAAATTAAAGTGGTGTGTAAAGTAATTTTTGTAGTGTGTTTAGCAACACCCTATATGTATATATATATATATGTATGTATATATAAGTCTGTGACTTTGTAGACAAAATGATGGGCCTACTTGTTATTGAGTGTTTGGAAGCCTATTTACATGTTTGAAGAAATGGATTCATTAGGCCCAAGGCCCAAGGATTCTAAGAGTAAATAACGGGCTCGTTGCAGCCCGATCTCTAGAGGCGGCATTACTCTTTTACTTTTCTTCCTACTATTTTATTATAAAAAAATATAATTTTTACTAAAAATTATCATGTTTGGTTATATTTTGATTTTAACAATTATTGTATGTGATTCTAAGTGAATTATTTTAGAAATTATCAATTTCATTCTTAATAGGATTTTATTCATTAGCAATCTCTTGGAAAATAAATTGTATTACTTTTTGTTGAATAAATATCATTTTTTTACGAAAACAATATCAATTTTTGTTAAAAATGTATTGATTGAATTTTAACCATTGGTGTATGCGATTTTATATGAATAATTTAAAAATTAATTAATTTTATCCTTAATGGACTTTTATTCATTGTTAATACTCTTGGGTTGCGTTTGCTTCCCTAGTCAGGATTGAACAAGATATGATATAAATTGGGATTAAACTCGGGATAGGGATAATTTCGAAATTTTTTATCCTATGTTTACTTCGTAGGATAACATTAGGATATAGAAAGATAATTTTATACTATCCAATGTTTACTTCGTGGGATTAGTTCGGATAATGCGAAAATTACAAAATTGCCCTTAATACATAATTGAACCTTAAAAACGTGATTTATATATGAGGACATTTTTGTAATTAAGAATGTACACAAGGGTAAAACAATCAATTTCTATTTCTTATCCGATGGGATAATTTTTATCCGAGGGGTCATGGAGGGATTACTATCCGGCAATTCATCCCGGATCGGCTGGATTGACCCAAAAAAATATCCAAGCAAGTAAACGCTGGATAACTCTGGACTATTTTTTCTAATTCAGGTTTATCAGCCAAAGTAAACAAGACCTTGGTAGATTAAAGGTATCACTTTTTTATTGAAAAAATATCAATATTCTTTTTTCCAATTATCATTTATTGTTGAATATGCAATCAAAAGTAGATAGTGCTTGAAAACTAAATTTATTTTAATTAAATTTTTGGAACAAATGCTAACTAATCAAAATTTCACTATTTAATTAATAAAAAAATCTTTCAATCACTTTTAATCAATTTAAATTAGACATTTGGTTGATTTTGACTATCAAATAAAAGTTGACATACTTTATAATCGCTTTTATTCCAAAAAAAAAAAAAAGAAAAAAAGAAAAAAAGTTATAGAAAAGATTTAGCAAACACCCCATCATATGATTGTATAAATATAATTTTTTTTTTATAAAAATAATCTCACGATAAGATAAATAGTCAAATTGGTCAAATATGATCAAAAGTGCACAATCAAGAAGGAGACAATGTGTGTCAGCCTATTCTCTTACACAAATTCATTTTGTTCTTTTCCCCATTGGAGTCTATTTTCAACAATAATTATTATATTTTAATTACCAAGTGGTACTACAAAAAATTATTTTCAACGATAACATATCTAATCTAAATAAATAATTAAAAAGATAAGTTCTTAATTAGATATTTTATTTTAAAATATTCAAATGTGTATTAAATTAAATATAAATAAAAATGTGTTTTAAATGTTTGAAAAAAGTTTTGAAAAATCACAAGCTGTCAGCTTCACATGTAAAATTTCTATTTTTTTTACAGAAAATTATAAAAAATATTGAAATTAAAAAGTAGTTTATATAGGTCCTTCTCTTATTATATAACTATATATATTTAATTTATTTACATTTACATAATATTGTATTTTGGTTGATTGAATCTATTGACACTTTTTTTTCTTTTTTTTTTTTTTTTTTTTTTTCTGTTTACATTTTTACTTTTTACGTGACTGAAACTGAGCACCAAAAAGTTTTGATTTTTCAAAAATAGTTATTTACCACACATTATTCATCTGGTAAACAATCTTTAAGTCATTGGTCGGAATATATTGGTCTCTGTCAACAGAATGAGCAAAAAATAAAAAATCAGTAAATCTGTTTATGTATAGTAATTCAATTGTTTTCCTTTCCGACATTTTCGCTCGACTCTTCTAAGTTCTACTGCTCCACTATTTTGGTTCAGTCGAGAAACCTGTGTCTTCCTCATTTCTGCCAGAAGGACAGAAGCGAAATTCTATGTAACTCAAAGGTATGTTGTTTTATTTTTCTTGAATTCTCAGGATTTTCGTGACATTTTATTTATTTATATATTTTTTTGTTGAGATTTTGTACTTGGGTTTTTCCAGATTTTGTGTGAGAACAGCACTGATTATTCACTTCATTTTCCTTGTTTTTTTGGGGATTGTTTCAGTTTATGGTATTATTTATTTTTTTGGGAAAACCGTATTTCTCTGATTGCTTATTTGGTTAGAAATTAGCTAAGCCGAGAAATAACACCAAAAATTTGAATTGAATTCCCAGTTGTAGAATTCCGCAGTTCTGTGCATATGCTTTTTGTTTGATATAATGTGGTTCACGGCTCATTTCTGTGTTGTTATTAAAGGCAATCATGCTTTTCATTTGCAGCTTACGTTATAGCCATTCCTTTTTTTCTTCCCACTCGTAGTTCACATGTGATTCAAGATTCTAACTTTTCTATCATTTTCTGCAGCTTCCAGCCAGTTGCTTTAGATCTGGTTTCACGATTGTTTTAATAAATTGAAATGGTGTAACGCTCATCAACCAACACAATTTCATTGAAAGAAAGTGTGGTTGAATATACAGCATTCATGGAATCTTCAGCTCTCAAGTTGAAACAAAGGCATCGTCCATTGACTCCCTTAAGAGTAATAAGGGGCATTCTGTGCTTAGTCGTCTTAGTCTTGACAGCATTTGTATTGCTAGTGTTTTTTGGATTTTGGACAGCCATAGCTTTGAGATTCTTCAGTGTACATCACAGCAGGAAAGCAACTTCATTCTTCTTTGGGAGTTGGATAGCACTGTGGCCATTCTTGTTCGAGAAAATAAACAGGACTAAGGTGGTGTTCTCTGGAGACAGTGTACCTGCCAAGGAACGGATTCTGCTTATTGCGAACCATAGAACTGAGGTAGACTGGATGTATTTGTGGGATCTTGCTTTGAGAAAGGGACGTGAGGGCGCCCTTAAGTATATTCTTAAGAGCAGCTTGATGAAACTGCCTGTGTTTGGCTGGGTATTTCATGTTATGGAGTTTATTCCTGTGGAGAGAAAATGGGAGGCCGATGAATTTAGGATGCATAGTATGCTGTCTTCCTTTAAAGATCCTCGGGATCCTCTCTGGCTTGCTGTTTTCCCAGAGGGCACTGATTTCACGTACTTTTCACTCATCTCGTTCTTCTATTATGTATCTATTTGAATGGAAAGTCCACATTATTTTTCATTATGCATTATTACCTCCTCTTTAACATAGCATATATAATTGCAGAGAACAGAAGTGTATGCGTAGCCAAAAGTATGCTTCTGAAAATGGCCTTCCAGTTCTAAAGAACGTGCTGCTTCCAAAGAGAAAGGGTTTTTATGCTTGTTTGGAAAGTTTAAGGGACTCCTTGGATGCAGGTTTTTTTTTTTTTTTTTTTGTCTTTCTTGCTTGCATTCTTTTCTACTGTGCAATGAATTGTTCTATTTTGAGGCAATTTCCTATTGAAAGGCAACTGCTGTGATGGTTTGGTTTGGTGACCTTACAACTGTTGTATTTTTCCCAAATGATTTTTTTTGTTTGAACCTGCTGTGTTATTTAGATAATTTCTAGCTATGCCTCTTGGCTATCGTATGATTTATTGTCCTGAAAAAAAGCAACAGTAATCGGTAAAAAATGAGAGTGGTCCTTCTATTTTCTCAGTGCTCCTACTTATGTTTCTTCTGGCTATGTGAAAACTCGTTCTCCCTGACTTTCCTTGGACTATCTTACTTTTTTACCAAAGGACTTATTACAGTGGTTTAGCCGCATTGCGGTTTTTGTCTGAAACAACGGTCAGTTTGCTTGAATATAACATTCGAGTTAAGTCCAAATAAATCAAATTGAAAGGAATTTATTAGAATCATGAATCACAAATGCAGGAAGGCCAACGTGGGAGTCCTAGATTATCTTGGAAAGTTTCGAAGAGTTTTTGGTAGATAGTTGAGAACGAAAATGGACCTGCATAAATAGACGCACCACCAGTCTTGAATCAGATAAGAGAATTGGCAGGTTGAATTTGTATACAGGCAAACATGAAAATGTCTCTAGGCTACAGAATACATTAGAATTGAAATTACATTTTATTTATTACCAGTATTTGAATCTGTTGTTTTCATCCTATATCTCAAACAAAATGCTGCTCCAATACAAGCTCATTGAATGGTAATAGACTTCTGTTCTATGCAGTTTATGACATCACCATTGGATATAAGCATAATTGCCCGTCTTTCATGGATAACGCCTTTGGGATCGACCCCTCTGAAGTCCACATCCATGTTCGACGAATTCCCATTGCAGACATTCCTACATCTGAAGATCAGATATCTACGTGGCTGATGAATGCATTCAGCCTGAAAGATCAGATGCTGTCTGATTTTTACAAAGGAGGGCATTTCCCTAATGAAGGAACAGAAACAGGGCTTTCTACAACAAAGTGTGTAATGAACTTCATTTTTGTAATGATCTTGACTGGAACATGCTCATATCTTACCTTTTTCTCCTCGATCTGGTTTCAAATATACGTCTCTTTAGTCTGCGCATGCTTCGCTTCAGCTACTTATTTTGACATTCGGCCCTCGCCTATTATTGGTTGCTAAATGCTTTTCGTATTAAGATAGAACTTATAAGATGAGATTTTCATTGAGATATTACCAGACCTTTGTACTTGTTTCTCTAGTTTGATCTTTTATTTAAGGTTATATTATATGTTTTCACTGTGCTTGTTTTGGTTTTTCCATTGCATCAGAAATTGACTGTGTGTGAAAAATTAATACTTAATTTAATTATTTTTTGTTTACATTTTTTACTCAAACACGTCGGGTCTTGCATAGGGGTGGAGAAAATATCAGAATATAAAAAAAATACTGAAAATATAAAAAAAATTGGTATATCGAAATTTTCGATACGTTATGATATTATTTTAAAATTTTTTGATACGACAATAGTATGAAAAAATAATTTTTTTTGATATACTGATACACCAAACATTATTTTAATATCTTGGTAGTTCTGTATACCTACATTGAAATATTGATAACTAATATATAATTTTATTTATCTTTTATATAATGTATACCAAAATTATTTATGAACAAAATTTTTGATAATTTTAATATATCCATATTTCGATATAAACTATATACCAAATTTCAGCACGATTATCACATGCATTCCCGATACATTGCGCTGCTTCAACTCTCGCCGGTTCATATTAAATTAGGCGTGGTTTGGAGTGAGATGGACCGGTCAAATCCGGGCGGGCAGGCCCGGCCAGTCCAAAACAATTTGGTTCACTCAGCACAACCCATCTTAAAATTATACTAAAAATTGTAGGCCCGGCCCATTATACTTGGTCTTATTTTTAAATGTCGGGCTGGGACAAGGGTTTGGAATTTTAAGCAAATTACAAAGACAGAACTGTCTTTTTGGCTAAACTTCCCTTAAGTATATTACACATCTTATTCATTCTCTCTTTCGTCAGGCAGTGGTAAACAATAACAAAACCTCCACGCTGGCTTTTACTTCAAACCATTTGATGTTTTTGAGAAAAAAACAGCTTACGACATTACAACTGAAAGGTCAACACGATAAATCATGGACACACTTCTCTGTTTCACACCTTAACCCCCCCCCCCCATACAACCCACTGGTTATCTGAAATGAAGACAAATAAGAAACATGATGAAACTTAATGTTATTACCCTGTAAATTGACCTTAAACTGAATTGCTGCTAACAGAGAACTAAGGAACAACTGATTTAGCTAAATTTGAATCATCAGTACATAAACATACATATCTGTCAACAAATAAAATTAGTCAGAACTCCAACTATTCTTTGTCTTAAACTGAATAATCAACATTTTCTTGCTAGATATCCTTCAATTCCCAGGATGTTTGATGATTCTTTGCAGAATGACCGTTCTAGCCCTGCGAATATCCCTGCTGCAATTATCAGCCTGCACTTCCAATTCCTCAACATGCTTCATAAACACAACCAATTTCTCCTTAATCCCTCCCACAGCAACCTTCACTGCCTCTTCATTGATGGCGAAATCGGCACTTTTCAAGAGGGATTCGATCTCAATCTCCAGCCTATGAACCAATACTCGAATATTATCCAAATCTTTAATGGTGATATAAGTGCCCACATTCATATAATTAATGACCTCCCTCTGTCCTTTCACAGCATTCTCATAGTTTTTGAGGAGTGAGTCTATCCATCTCCCCATCGAGCCCAACGGAATGGAGGTTGCTGCTGCTAGGGCCGCCGCCACTGGCGGAGCCGCCATGGCGGCAGCCACCACCGAGCAAATCAACACCGCTGCAAAAGTGGCTGCAAAGATCACGGCAGACACCTTCCTCCATGCATGGATGGATCTGAGCTTCTTGTCGAGCTTATTTTTCCTCGACTGCAGCCTCTCTAACATCAGTATTTGCTGTCTATAAACAGAGTCGAATATCTGGAAAAATTCCTCAGTGAATGGATCCCCAAAATCCTTAAAGTTCTTCAACTCGGTTAGGGTTCTCGAATACTTTTCATTCCCTGGTAACTCATCTTCCTCTTCGAATTGCTGGAGGGCAATGTGAATAAGCAGCTGGCTATCTCTAGCCGATTTCAGACATTTTTCCAACGCTGTACAGAAATCAAGGGTTTTGAGGCTGTTCTCGAAGTACTCCTCGACGAACTCAAACAATTCTTGATTCTTCCAGATGTCTTTCTTGCAATCGAGAATCACCTTAACAACCTCTTGATTCATTTCCAGTAGACATTCAGTGACTTCTCTTAAGGAATCGAATGATAAGGCCCTAACTTCAACCCCCGAAGCGAGGGCATTAATGACGTTGTTCGTTCGGACTTGCAGGGTGGCATCGAACGCCTGCAGATCGGCGTCGTGTTTGCACGCCGCCTCGTATGAATTCAGGTCGGTTTTAAATTGCAGATTGTTGATGGCATTTGTAGCAGAAGTTTCAGCAGGGCTCTTGCTCATGTGGCTTCCCATGGTTTCGATAGTCCTAATCTGTATGCAACAGAAGAAACACCTTCAAATTCTAGCTTCAAAGCTAAAAACACACACACAACTTTCTGGATCGTATTAATCGAAACAAGAAATGTGAAGCCTTTTCTCGAAATTGACAGAATCCAGCGGAAAATTTAAAAATAAACCTAACTATATATAGGAACATTCAAACATTCAATTTTTAAGCAAAGAAGTCCCTACATCATAGATTTCTGGACAAATCAGCAAGAAAACGAGTGGAGCATCCAGCCCTTATTAAATTCACAACACAGGAAGCGAAAGTGATTGATTGTGGAGAGAGAGAGAGAGAGAGAGAGAGAGAGAGAGATGGGAAATGTGATGGGGCGGATCGAGAACGAAGAAGCTTAAGAGAGAGAGAGAGATGAAAACAGTTAAAGAGCAAGAGATAATAAGAAATTGCTTGCACGCTAGGGTTTATGCAGAAATCGGTAATGGAAAAACGCGGGAAGCAACGTCTTTCTCCCGACAAATCTTTATGGAGAAGAAATGGAGGAGCGAGAAGAGCCATTGATTTACAGCACGACAAAAATGAAATTCAACGCGTAAAAGAAACAGTGAAAGTGTGAAACTTCACCCCCAAGTGAGTGATATCCACCACCAAATAAATAAATCAATAAATTCAAAAGGGAGTTATAACCTCTTGTGGATGTGTATTTGCTGCCACCGACAACAATTATGAAAATTTTAATTATTAATTTAAAAACAAAAACAAAAAAACATTAGTTGTGTGGCAACTCTCAATTGGCTAATTTCCATTCTGTTTCCAATCTAACGTTCCTTTCTATTAAAAATGATGGATAAGCCTTTAATTGGTTAATTTTATTTTTTTAAATATTTTTTTAATTAAACAAATTGTTTTGTTTATTAATTTTTTCTGTATAATATATTATATTAATTATATATTTTTATGATTTTAAGTTATACACATTGCATGTATTAAAATGAGGTATTAGATTCAAAAAATACAATTATTTTTTGTTGATTATTTAGATTACAATTGAATATGTATTTTGTATTAAAATAGTTTTATTAAATTTGGGTTGTAAATAAATATTAATTATTAATTAATTTATTTTTAATACAATCAATTAATGTATTATAGAAATAAGATTTTTATTTGGAACGAAGTGGATATATTTTTTCTTACAAAATAATATTTTTAATAAAAAAGATAATTGTTATTATTTTACTTAAAATTATATTATAAATAATATGTTTTAATTTATTTTTTGAATATATTAAAATCCTAAATCATAAGATTTATCATAAAAATTCTATCTTAAAAACAAATCTCAGTTAACTTTACAAAGTCCATTCCAAAGCTTTCCATCAGTATATATTAAACTCGTAAAAACAGATTTATTTTTTGAATATATTTTACTTGGTCCTCCTCTTGAACAAAGCCTAAAGTTTATTTTAACCTTTCAAAACAACTAACTTATATATTATTGCTACCTCTGTCCTAAAACAATTGGTCATGCTTTCTTTATATATAAAATACTTATTTATTCATAAAAATACAACTTATAATAACTCCTCAATTTTTTATTCATACTCTTTATTTATTTATATTAAAGAAAAAGAGGCAAGATCATTGATAAAAAAAAATATTTCATGTTCTTAATATAGGGTCATGATTGGATCCACACATGAACTAGAGACTTGGTCATAGAGTTTCCCAAAGAATGAACTCGAGGTAGATGGAGTTGAGTTGGCATTTTTTAATTCTCTCATAATAAATATCATTATTATAAAAAACTTTATTGAAACTTCAACTAAATTACTAATTTTAACTTTATTATAAATATCATTATTAAAATTTGGAGATGGAACCACTGCGGCCTGCGGGGGATAATGATGTAGTGGTTTTAAACATAAATTAATTGTAACAAATTAAAGGCAGCTTGCGTGATACTTATTATCAGTATTCATAAAACATCCTCAAGGAATTAAGCGTTCCATCAAATTTTAAAAATAAGATCTTAACTTACCAACAGTAAAAAATGGACAGGTTGGGCTCAATCGAAAGATGGGACAGATTCAGTTTTCAAAAACTAAAGAAATATAAATAGCAATAATACCCAAAATAAAGATGTAAATAAAACTCCTCTCTTCCTCAATTTTCAAGATTTTGCTACAACTCATGAAGTGAAGTTTGTCTACCAATTCGCTTAGGAAAAATAGCCTTGTCTCAACAATGTCGGCTTCTCTTGCTTTAAAATTTATCAGCATTAATAAATGACACAACAAACCATACATTGAAGCTCAGCACCTGGCTACACTACCTCGTATCGCTTCAAATGCGCAATATCTGCAGTCACCATCAAGTGAACTTTCAGCTACTTTGTGTACAGATATGCCAAGCTGAAGACGAAGAAACCCGCCATCTGCAATATTGATCAAGATCCAAGGATCATGTGAGGCAACATGGAAACTCTCTAAATGATCAATTGATGGCAACATAAACCAGAAAGATTGACAATTCCATCCAATGTTCTCCAGTGAATAAAACCCAGTAGAATCAGAAAAGACGTGTGTGTGTGTGTGTGTTTAAGAACGAAAGCAACTGTAATGTTTAGTGAAACCAAAAGGCTCAGAGCGGTCCAGAGAGGACTAAATTTATTATCAGCCCCGATCAATGCTTGATCATGAAGGTAAAACCAAGACAATAATTGATTAAACACAAACTTCAATAATGTCTACATTAACAGTAACAAAAACAACTAGATAGGGCACCAATTATTTTCCTTTTTTTCAGTTTTTCTGTTCTTTAACTTTTCTAGGTATCTTCTTCTTCTTTTTTTTTTTTTTTAAGATTTTTTCAGGGTTTTCAGGATTTTTTCATTTTATTTATTATTATTTTCAAGTTTTCAGTTTTTTTTTTTCAATTCTTTTTAGTTTTTTAAAGGGTGGCCTCACATAAGATGGTATCACATATATAGTTGCTCTTTGCACAAACAAAAGGTATACCGACAACTAAAAGCAGGCTCCTTATCATAAATATAACCAGGCAAACAACAGCCAACAAGCAAATAAAAGCACGGGATTTGAAAATACAAATTGTAGCAGTGGCAACCAAAAAACAATAAAATTATGCGCTTAAGAAATAGGGTAACCTAGAAAGGTACATAGAACATTAAAAGGAAAGATAAAATGAATAGCATAAAAACAAAATTTCACCACAATTTAGTTTCAAGCAGAATAAAAAATCACTTTCTAAATCATTTTGAATGTAATTGGTATCATGATGACAGATAAATGGGAGATTGATAAGTCAAATAATATGAGTAAAACCATTTTTTTGCATTTTTCTTAAAACCAAAGGAAGAAAGACTTCCCAAAATCCAAGATCTGAAAACCCAAAACAACAAAAAGGGTAAAAGCTTCTTCTGAAATCAGTCAGAGAGGAGTTGGACATTAAACAGGAGAGAGATACAACGAAACTGAGAGAGGAAGCTACCATTGAAAATGATGCTCCATAATATGGATAAGCAGCAGGTATAAATCTTTCATACTCATTATGTCTGAAGGGCCGAACTGGAATCTGCAAGTTAAAACATTCAGAGAAAACCATTCAGAGGACTAATTGGCAGAGTAAATGTATGCATAAGAATTGTTTCATAGAAGATATGTAGTGATCCATAGCACAAACCAATAAAATTTAAAACTTCTGATGTGAATACCAGTAGAAAGCAATTACACATTTCTTCTTCAAATGTCCAGTTTTCTACTTCATATGGTATGCATTCATTATTGTAGAAATTTCATTTTTTCATAATCCGAAGGATTCTGAGATGAAAGATTTAACCTCACTACTAGGTATGCTAGAGTGTGCGCATCTGGTGGAGGGAGGTTACAGACAATATAAGGAGACGAGGTCGGATTCTTCAGGTATTTTCTCATGTGAATCTCTTTATTATTCTTTCTTACCTCACTTGTTGTTCCCTCCTTTTCCTTTGTTTGAAGTGATATGGAGAGTGCCAGTGACAAAAAAAGGTTCAACTATTTTCATGGATGGTGATACTAGGAAAGATACCTACTAGTGATGTGGAAAATGTGAAAAAACTGTATATTCTTTTATTTACGGACAGGTGTGTGCAGTGTAGGGATAATTGAGACTCAGGAGCACATCGTTCTGCAGAAGTGGAGGTCCAAGGTTTCAGCTTAGATTGGTCTTGCCAGGGTATCCCCTCAAACATGGTTAGATCTTTACACTTCAGATTTAGGGTGTATTTACAGTGGAGAGACAAGATTAGATGGAGAAACATTGTTCCTGTTGTATGTTGGTGTGCATGGTGAGAAGATCAGGAGAACATTTAAGCATGAGGAGTCAGTTCAAGAGTGTTCGGATGGAATTGGGTCAAGGGTAGCGCATGGGAGATAGTAGGCAGATTTCAACAACTGGCCCTAGTAGTTAGTCCAGTCTTTGTATGGTATCAATTGGATGTCTTGTCCACTAGTTGTAAATATTCTGGTTCTAACTTAACAAATAATTTAAAAAAAAAAAAAAAAAAAAAAAAAAAAATCACACACACACACACACTTACCTCTACAGAGGTTCAAATTTCTAGAAATTGATAACCCAAAATTATAAGGATCAAACTTTAACAACATTGTATCTTAAATCGAAATGAAGCACCAACAAGAATTGAAAGAGGTATACAGTTTCAAATGTCCAGAAGCAATGAAAACGAATAGTGATTAAGTACATTCACCTAAATTATTGGCATAAAAAATAATACATCTTTCTTTGTGTAAGAGGCCTTGCAGCAGTTTTTCTAAGTGTTACAACAAATTTTTGTTTCATCAGATCAAAAAAACAACGTATCACTCACTATTTTCCACTTTACAGAACAGAATGACTGTTAGAAAAATTAAAACTCAAAATAAAGAATGAGGTCAAGGTTGAAAATCTACCATTTCATATAATTAAAAATAAAAAATAAAGCAGAAAAACACTCAGGAACAGCACAAAGAAATCTCAATTAGAACAATTCAATGGGTAGATATGAAATAATGATTACATGATCATAGTAAAGACCACAGAGGAAGAATCACCTGTTTCGATAAACTTAAGCTGGTATAACCAAGTCTCTGGTACTCAACCTTGAACTGGAAAACACCATAGACATCGGGAACCTTGAAAGATGTATAATACATGCCCTGTAGAAAATGGTTTTAAAAATAATGAGAGGAATTCACGTTGGAATAGTAACAGTGTGCAGGTGGTGCATTCTAAAATGAGTAAAAAAGCACCTTCTGATCAGTGGACAAGGTTTTCAGAACATAGGGGCTCATCATGAAAAACTGAACTTGCAGATCATCAGCCACGTAAGGTGCCCAACTCTTGCCAGACCACTCATATACTTCGACAGAGTAATCCTTCAACCAAATTAAAGTGTCAATTTAAATCTTAACTCAACCATATAATCTAGTTGTTATAATTGATTAATTCACCATGTACAGCAAACATTCCAGGGCAGGTCATTACCACATCATCTTTGATTCTGTACATTGAAGGTTCATCTGTTTCACCAACTTTGTGATGTCTTACATTCACAGCCTGGAAAGATGGAACATCTCCAAATTCAGAATTAGGAAAGGGGACATTTTATTTTATTTTTGGGTGGAGGAGGCAACTGCTCTGAAAAGATCAAGCGTATTATTCAACTGAAATCTCTAAGTAGTGCCATTAAAATAAAGTAGTAAAGTCCCAAAGTCCCAAAGAAATCAACAGGAAACTGCAGATTCAAATAGGTTAATGCCATGTTATCTAAGAGCTTCAGATAAGCAAACCTTCAAGTGACCTCTTTCATGGAAAACCCATTTGCTAAGTTCCGTCAAAAATTGCTCATTGCCACTTTTGTCATGCCTGTTAATAAAAAATTATGGCCATCATTTACCTTGAGAGAAAGAAAGAATGAATTGCTTGTAACAATTATATACTCCTGATAGCACTATTGAAACCACACATTTCCCATGCCCAAAAACCCTCTCCTCACCCTCCCCACTTCTTTTAAGTCCCTGCAATCAACTGCCGCTATGCAAGTCTCTTCACTTAATCAAAAATAATCTTTTAGTGGCTAAGCCCCGAGAAAAAGAGCCAGAGAATCATAACAAAGAAATGTGTCTAGGATAAGAGATTTTGCATAAAATTCAAAGATTAAAACCAGTAATAATATACAGAATTGCAACCAACTCACTTGGTGGTACTTCCAGCTTTCTGTACTCCAGATTGGAAAAACCTGAAGACAAAGCCAAATGTTGTCAACTGGAGTACTTTATAACAAGAACAACTAGCATTCCCTACTAACCTGTTGCTGAACATGCTGAGTGATCCAGATATCAGAATCCGAGCATTATTTCTTGCCTGAAATGCATAAGAATCACAAGTTTTCAATAGGATTAATAATGAGTTATTGCAGGTAGCTCAAAAGATCCCAAAAACACAACCTCCAGAAGATGAGTCATATTTACCACTTCCGATGGATAATTTTCTTTTTGTTTTTCTTTTGTACATGAACACATAATAATAGATGATTTATGCACACAAACTATATACATCATGGTTGCCTGCCACTTTCTCTTGGCAAGGAAAGTCCATTCCAAAGCTTTCCATCAGGCACATACTGTTCTAAACCAACTTTTAGCTTATTTGAACACATGGCAGGACAAAGAATAGCTAACATAAGTTTAGAAAAATAAAATCATGGTGGTAGTTTAATTTTGAGATCATAAATGATGGAAACAGAAGGCTGACGTCAATCAAACCATATCAGATATGCAAGTTCTATTCATGTTTTGTGTCATTCTATCTGCACATTAGAGGGGAGCATTTTTAAGGTTTTGAAGAGTCTGTACTTGAAAGAATGAAGTTCATGATGGCTACATGTATCCAAAAGCACAAAGACTTTAGGATGACTTGTCCAACAACTGTAAATATATATCTTCTGACATAAAATATGTTGTTCTTATCCAAAAACAAATAAACAAACAAGTAAAAATGGTGTATGTTGTGTAAGCATGATTTTCAGGATTCGGATAATTTATTCTACAATGTCCCTTCGCTACTCTCTTGTGGAGAAAAATGTTAAGATAATTGGGCCTATCATGGGTGATACCACAATCTGATTTCAATTTCTTTTTGTCAAACCTCAGCAGTTGTATAAGTAAAAGAGGGTGAGGTGTTACTGGGGGTTGCTGTACAAAAAACAATGCTGGTCTTTATGGCTAGAAAGGAACAAAAAATGTGGATAGTGAAGAATCCCTAGAGGAAGAGTAGGTCAAGGTTGGTTAGAGCAGTATGGTGGATTTCAGTTCATAAAGATTTTAAAATCTTCTGTGTATCAGACATTGCTAGAGATTAGAGTGTCATGCTTTCGACTGTGTGCTTGTTAAGGAATCCCTCGTCCCTTGGCACTTATTATACTCTTTTTCTTGATAAAAAAATTGTTTCTCATCCTAACAAAAAATCAGTACAGCATCTAGACAAGCTAGCACAACCCCAATTGAGACCATTTGGTAAGTTCTTGGTGGGGCATTTGTTTCCGCTGGATTAGATTACCTGCACAACTGAAACTAAGGAGATTGATGACCCAGTCAAAGTGGGAGGATTTGATAACTTGCTCTTCGGATTGGCTGAATACGCTGCTGGTGAAGCAGAGAGAACTTTTAGCACCTGAAATATAAAGCAGCTGTTATTGTGATTATACAATACAACAATATCTAAATCCATACACAAAGTTTCTATGCTTGCTAAATGGAAAAGGCTTACCAAGTTGTTTGCAGGATTTATAGAGTGACCAATGCCCTTAAATAGAACCGGAACCTGTGGTACAATTAATAACAAAAAAAAATATGAAACATAAGATTTTTGTGGTTAAAGGGCAAAAGGCTCTTGCAGAATTGGGGGGGGGGGGGAGGATCACCTTGGACATTTCATATGATCAGAAGTTCAAAACTGTAAGATGCCTTAAGACAATACTTTTGAGAAACAATAAAGTTAATTTTTAGAGCTGTGGAAAACCAGGAGGTCATTGGACACAAAAAAAGCCTTCAAGCCACCAATAACAATACAATTGTTTTTCTCATGAGGATGTTTTCCTGTTTTCATTATATTTTCCTTTGAAACAACTGGCAACTATGTGTAACAAATCTGGTTCACCAAATAATTGTCAGCTACCTGAAAGTAAAGCATAGTCCAGACGAAAGGTCTGCTGAAATTTTAAGAAAGTACGGAAAATGCTAAAAATTCAACAATCTATGCTCAGCACTCCAATCAATGAGGACAGAAGCGATCTCACGATTCTCACCACAACAGGAGAATAATGATTTGCGCTGACTATTATTTTTTTGGGTCCATGCCAGTGAGAGTTATTGTTATTAGATGAGACAGAGGATCTGGGAAAAATTACCTCTGTTTTTTTGCTGCCCAAAATAACCTCAGAATTAATGAATTCATCACTGGCAATCAGTGTATGATCCCCTTCTGTCTCTGAAACTGCATAGCTGGTGTGATCGATTACTAAAGCGGCTGGATCCTAGTAGTAAATGCTATAAACATTAATGCATTTTCCCAAAAACAGCGTCTTTAGATAACAATAGAAGCACAAATAGATGCTAGGAAACATGAGGATACACGAAATCCTACCTCATCAAAGTCAACTCCACACTCAACAGCTATCTCTCGAATCAATTCAGAAGCCGATGCATCAGCAGCCATAATCAAGTCATGGCCAGAATCAACAAATTCTAGCAATGATGCAGCATCAATTGACCCGCCAAAGCCTAAATTCGCACCAAACGAGAGTATACATATAAAAAATTATTAACGCATAAAAGATAAATAAAACATGCGTCTTCATTCCTGTAAATACTTGTTTTTCATATGAAAAACTGAATTCAGGTTTTTAAACCATAAAGGATATTAAGGTTTCACACGGTCGAATGTGTGGCGCTCTCACTTACGATCGATTGTTGGGGAAAAGAGAACAACAGCATCGTATAAATACTGTCCATATCTCTTCAACGCGAGTTTGGGATCATCGGCAAGCTTAAAATCGAGATCAAATCCCCGGGTTTCGAGTGATTTGAAGAAGATAGAGTGCGACGACTTGATCGCGAAATCGTCCAGCAGAACCAAAAGCCGGCGATCTGTGGGGTTCTCTTCAGAGAATGCAGCGCATATAGTCGCAATTAATGGCAAATAAGTCAAGAATATCCACAGAGATTTGCGGAGCATGGCGTTCAATTTCGCCACTGAAGGGTTTTAGCAATGGAGGTTTCCGAAATCTCACTCACTGTGTGTGTGGGTGTTCGGGTGTGTGCGCGCTCCCTATCCCCCGTCGGAAATTCTAGCAAGTCAAAGTGAACATTACAGAAACAAGTCGTTTGTTGGCAAATCCGCATTGGGCCTGACCATATCCCAGGTCCGGTATAGTTAAGTAGATTGGGCTTTCCAGGTTTGCATAGTACGCTATTTTGCTTCAGAGATGTAGTGCGCATGACAAAATTTTTGTAATGTTATTATATTATATAGTTTTATATAAAACTAATATGGTCCCAAATTTGTATTAACAAAAATTAAAGTAAATTAATATATAAATTATTATAAAAAGTTTATTATTTTATTGATAAAAATTATTAAAATATATAATTTGTGTACAAAAAAAATTATCTCACAAAATAAGAGCATTGTTTTTGTAATAAATTGAACAATTATATTAACAGTTATATTATTTATAAGTTTTTTAATTAGATGTTAATATTTATTTGCAACTCAAATTCAAGATAAGTAATCTCGTATGCAATAAGTTAACACGATAATCTAATAAAAAATAATTATATTTTACGAATATAATATATCATTCTAATATGTGCAACATGGGTACCGAATTAAAATTCGTGAAAAAATAATAACTCCAAAATATTCCTAACAATTAATTAAGAGTAAAAAAGGTACATCTATCTATATTGGGAAAGTCGGAAAAGCGCTCTCACAATCGTGATTTGCTGATTCTTGTAAGGGCTCGTTGATTACCCCTGAACAGCCAGATAATAATAAATATGCACTGACTAATTTATCCCGTCGTATAAATACATTTGCACCTACACAGCAATTCATTTCACACACTTGTGCGCATGAGAAGGCCAATGTAGATCTCACTCCATGTCAACCGGGGGAGCTATGGATTTATTGAGAGGGTTATCTGGTTGATTATATTTGTTTTTCTTTTTTCACATCTTTTGAAATATTCATAAAGTTATGGACTAATTCTAACGGTTTTGAGCTTGTTCTAGCAGATTTTGGAGTAAACAGACATATGATTAATTGATTAATTTTAAACGAGTATATAATGTTATTGATTTTTGAGCTAACTAGCTATTATCCGGCTATAAACCGAAATCAAAATAGTCAAATTACATATTCAAATTAAAATATTTAATAAAATGCATATAATATTATATTTAAAATATAATTTTAAATTATATATAAAATATATAATTTATAACTTTTTTATCACTATATCAAATTTAAATATTCAAACATTCAAATGATATATAATATTTCACGGACTAATTTCTAACTTTAGATTCGTCCATATTATAATATTTAAAATTATATTTTAATATTTTCTTTATGTTCTAAATTTAAATAATGTTATTTAGAATTTTGTAGTAATTAAATTAAATTATAATTTTCTACTAGAAAATAATTATATTTTATGAAAATTAATTCAATATTGTAGTCATTATTTTGATATTAAAAACAATAAAAGAAATAGTGCGAGCTATTAAGACAAACCCTAATCTTATAAAATCTTAGGTTAATAAAAACTCAAACTTAACGAACTATTTTAAATAAATTAATAATATCAAACTATAACTCTTAAAATAAATTAATAATATCAAATTATAACTCTTAAAATAATAATAATATCAAACTATAACTCTATATTCTGTTTGGAGTTAGTTGGTCCCAAATAGCTCTTTTGAGACTCCTAATTTGAAGGTCTGGAGACTGCACTGAAATATAGAGCCATTGAGGTCTACAATTGGTAGCTTTGCCCAAGCCCAAGCCCAAGCCCAAGCCCAAGCCCAAGCCCAAGCCCAAGCCCAAGCCCAAGCCCAAGCCCACGCCCACGCCCAAGCCCAAGCCCAATGCTTTTCCCCAATTAATTAATTTGAAATCAGAAAAACAAAACCACAGAAAGATTAAGGGCAATATAGTAAAACGACCACAAATTCACATCGTTTGGATTCCGTTCCGCACATATTCACATAGGTCAATCTTAGCGTGCAGCCAAACGAGTCCTAAAAGTTAATTGGAGTCTCTCACTCTGAACTCGCAAAATTCGCACACGCACACACACGCACAGCCCTGAACTCGCAAAGTTCTGACACACGCCCACACTCGAACAGCCCGGCAAGCATCCGCTTCCCCAATTCCTGCGGTGGTTCCACCGCGCCGCCTTTTTTGTACGTGCTTTTGCTGATGGAAATTTAATTGTTATTATCAGATCGGATGTTTTACTATCTTGTAATTATAATTGTGCGGTAATCTGCATGATTAATTACAAGGGATTGAAGTGAAGTTTCAGTGAATTATTGGTTATTTAGTTAACTGACGATTGCTGAGAATTAGTGACCAATGCACTGATTACAGTTTTCTTGTTCAGTTTTCCACGAGTTGCATGTTCCTAGGTTATAGCTGAGGAAGTATTTGATATGCGGTTTTAAAGTCCATTAACCATTCCGGAGGTTGGAGAAATTGCCTGAATAGGAGGCAAATCACGAATGTGGACAAATATCTTCAAAATCGTAAGTTATCTGTCTGGTCTTTTTTTATTTTTCAAAATTTTCCTCTTGGTGTTCTTCTAGCACTATAATCTCACTTCGTAAATTATACCGTGCAACTACATCTTATTTTTGTTCTTTACTGAAATTTGAACAACTGTCATAGTGTTCTTTACTCAGATTCAAACAGCTGTTAATATTGGGCATGATACTGAGTAAGTTTTCCTCCATTGCTGCTTATGGACTCAGAGCCCTTTGATGTTACTTTCATTTGAATGATCTCACGACATGCATAGTTTTCGACGACCACTCATTATCCTCCACACACCTTTGGTGGCTGAGACAACTCTCGCATGCACACTAGTTTAAAAAGCACCATACATATGTAGGCATATTCATATCTACATCCTTAATTTTAACTTTATAGATTTACAGTACCGCTCTCATTTAGTTTATAAGAGCTTTGCCGCGGGGATAGCACATTCATCCAAGAATTTAGCCATGAATATGTGATTCAAAAAGTGATGCCACTTTCTTAGTTGAAACTCGTATAGATCCGGTAATAATGTACTTGTTCTGTAATCAGCGTGCCTTCGTTAATGCCACACTTGATATACTTTCTCTTGTTTGTTCACAGGGGTTTCCTATTTTGATTTTCATTAGCTATGATCTCACTTTATATGTATTCTTCTATGATGGATAATTCTGTGGTATTGGCATTTTGTTACATATTCTCATCGGTTGCCATATGTAGATAATCCTTTTCAACTTCTTGCAGGGTGGTTTGCATCAGATATCATGGTTTCAGTTTCTTCCCAATGAATTTGATTTCAACACACTGCCTGATAAGAGGTGTGGATTTGATCCATTTGTTGCCAGGATTTTTGGATGGATTGTGGATTTGATCCATTTGTTGCCAGGATTTTTGGATGGATTGAAATGGATTATAGAGAAAGGTTTTCGCTGTATAAATTAACTTGATTAATTGAAGTGGTTGTGGCTCATGACGTAGTTGCTTTAACATACCAGAGTACCATAATAACTTTAGTGCATATTGAGTACTTATGAGATTAGGCTACCATAATAACTTTAGTGCGTATATTGAGTGAATGTTCTTTTAAATCTCTTGCTTAAGGAGCTGATCATACTTCTCTTATTGATCTTTTATTTGTTTAGTTAAGACACTTGGTAGCTTATGCCTTCCGTATTCATTTTTTGTTTATATGATTTCTCTATACCTATATGGTAAAACAGTTGGACGTGCATATTGCGTTTTAGTATGTTCTAATTACTCCCATTTGTGCTTGATATCTACAAAGTGTGAAAGTGGATAAAAAAGATGCAGCAACTTCGGCAGTGCTTTCAGCACATCTGCAGCTCCAGAAGGAAGGGTTTCTTAGCGCATGGACTAATTCGTTTGTTGGACCCTGGGATCCTTCACAGGGCTTGCACAATCCTGGTAAAGATTATGAGTGGCATTGAAACAATAAAAACTATGTGTTTCTTACTGCTCCCCTGTTGTCTTATGCATAGATGACAAGATCAAGCTTTGGCTTTTTCTCCCGGGTCAATATTCCTCTGTTGTTGAGAAGGCTCAACATGCGGTTGCTAGATTGAGAGGTATATTTAAGCAGTTATATTTTCTACTTGCCCCTACTGTCAGTTTGTATAATTTTCACCTTGGATCATGTAGTATTGGATTTGATTGCTATTTTGAGTTTTTGTAATTTTTCCATGTCAGTTCTCGCATCTGGACTATGGGTGGCTCCTGGTGATTCAGAAGAAGTTGCTACTGCTATATCGCATGCTTTAAGAAATTGTATAGAAAGGTTATGCCATGCCTTTCTTATGATTGGTTAACAAATGAAATCATCAACTAACAATGGTTTTATTTCTTTTGACAGAGCTCTTAGAGGCCTTTCATATGTACGATATGGAGATGCATTTTCGAAATATCATCCATTTACACAAAATGAAGAACTATTTAGGTTTGTTGTTGGAAGTCATATTGGTTTCAAAATTTTGTGTTTGCATTTTTTTTTTTGAGTTTAACAAGATTTTAACTGTTGTAAGAATTTAATGTCCTAAGTTTTCATGTTTGCAAGTTATCATATTTATTATTCTACACTCACATTAAACTGTAGCTGTACTATGGCATTTTTAATGCTATTTGCATCTTAGAGAAGCATTTAGATGAACAAAGGTCACAATATTTTGAACTATCATTTCCATAACTTTTTGTATTGTTGTCTTATAATAGACTTATTTTAAACTAGTACTACTAATTACGTCGATAATTATGAGTTTGTTCATTAGCAAGAAGCCCTTATGAAAGAGATTAAGTGATGTTGGACCAAATTACTGAACTAAGTTCACTTCTTTGATATAGCTTTTGTCAAAATTGTCACAGTTAAGGTTTAGTTTTATGGTCTATTGGTTTCGCCTTTTAGTTGTTGTTGAACAATTTTAGCTGTTTGGTTGTGAAAGTCAAGAATTCATTTACTGTTCAAAGTTGTGAGCTTATCTTTGACCATTCTTGAAATTGCAGTGTAGTTTGAAAATGCTACCTGATTGATAGACTCTAAGCTGCTGATAACAAGCAACTTTTGCATTGCTGTTCTTTCTTTTATTCTACTCATTTATTTTTAAGATTTTCATGACAAGTTTAAGTTTGTGGTTTCACTGTTCTTGAATTAAGGGAATGAGAGTGAATTAATAAAACTAAGGGAACTGCAGGAATATTTAATACAGGTTGAAATGACTTAGCGGTTCTATTCCCTTTCTGCCTTTCACTTATAACCAAGATTTAAGGATAAGACTTACTCAAATTTGTCTCTTCTGAATTTCTTAATTTCTTCTTTCCCAAATGTTCCATGCCTCTTGGTATGACGTTCTTAGTTGGCCATTTTCTTATTGCATTTGAAAAGTCTACACATAAAATTTTATCTTCTCAAGAGGTTGTATTGGTGCTTTGCAGGAGGGGCCAACCTGTGGCTGAGTTCATCTTTGCTGCAACAGAAGAAACAATATTCGTTCATGTCATTATATCTGCTAAGTTAGTCTATGTTTCACACCCTCAAACACTACATTTAATTGTTTCATATTATTAATTTTAATCTTTATGTACTTTTTGAATAGCTCCGGAACTGTTGTAGTGTTTAAGTGGTCTGGCATCTAGTCAATCCCAATGAGTGTCGTACTAACTCCTTGAAACATAATTTATTTGCTCACTTTTAGGCATGTCCGAGCACTTTCAAGCGGTGACATCGAACCATTTCTTAACAGCTCTGGTCGGCGTTCCAATGACCGAATTTCAGGTCTGTTTAATACCTATACTTGTACTGTAGTACTTTACATATTGCATGTTTTTGTGTTTGTCATGTATAAATATCCCTCTCAAACGGTGTTGTATTGTTGGAGACCGACTCTCTCTGTAAGGGTACACAGGCTTTATCTTGTATCTTCATCAGTTACTGATGCCTTGCTTATTATTTAGGCACTTGAGAAACCAAGTAGTTTCTATACTGCTCACCACTCACTTCTGGGAGGATAATTTTAACTGAGAACATAGAGCAGCATGAATAAGCATTGAGCACCCTCCAATCTTTATACAGTTCCAACAATCTAAATTTGGTCCTTACTGACGGCATTGGAGATCTGTTATTGTGGTTTGATGTACTAGTATGATTTGGGATTCTTATGGATTATAGTGGAAAATTGTGAAGTTGCTTGTAAGTCCTTAGCTAATACTACTTTGCAAACTGAGTAATTGTCTTGCAAGTTGCGTGGTAGTCAAGAGGAATAAGGCAAGGAATTCAGAAATCTAACGCAGTCCTGTATATTTTGAGAGAAGGTTGTACTCCCTAGTCTGCTTCTCTGCTTAAGCAATTAGTTTTATTTTTAATTTTGTTTCCCACAATTGAGATTACTACCTCCATCTAGCATAGTTGATTAATCAGGAAGTGTTAGTTTCACTCCTGTCTGTCACACTAGTAATGTTACAACGCTTATTTTCCATTAACTTTGCTATCCTATGGACCCCCCCTCCTCTTTACACACACTATTTATTTATAGATATCTTGATTCCCAATGCCCGCAAAAAGAAAAAAAAAAAAGAGTAATCAATAAATCCTTTTGCGTGGAATTTGCCATGTTTTTGCACTTTGCAAGCATCTGAGCTAAAATAAACTTGGGTTCATAAAAGTTGTTTTTATTTCATTGCGCACTACCTATCACAATCTTTGTAATCAGAAAATGATCTGCTTAACCCCTCACATAAACAGTGATGCATACTTTTGCAGTTATTGTCTCCCCACATGGAATGCGTGGTAAGCTTACAGGATATTGTCCAGGTGATCTTGTGAAGCAAGTGTATCTGAGGTTAGTCCTACATGTATTACATATCTATCTCTCTTTTGTTTTTGAATCTTCTTTGTTTTTTCTCCTGCTCGATAACCAACCCCCATTATTCGAATTTCTCTGGAAGGTTGTATTTATGTCTTTTTATTAATTTAAAAATTTGAGGTTGGTATTTTGTTTATTTTATCTTTGCATCTCTTTTGACAGCTCTGGGAAGTTTAGAGGTTCAAATGGAATTGTAGGTCTTCCATACCAACATTTTGCTCAAGGGTCTGGTCCACCAGCTCAACTAAGGGGACAAAATTGCTATGTAGAAGTGACCCTTGGTTGCCATGACAAGATGGTGAGGGAAAATGTGAACTTGCATAATAACTTTTCTCAGCCTAATGCTACTGAGTCCCCAGCTACTGGGGTATGCACTCAGAGGCGGCCTCTAGACAAGCATCCAGTTTGTGGAAGGATGTTTGTTTATCCAACAGAGGCTGTCCTTGTTCCGGTTATGCAGTCCTCTTTTTCCAGATCATCTCTAAAGAGGTAGTGCTATATCTCATGAAGTATTGAAAATTCTAAATATCGTTGGGTAGATATTGTGCTCATGCAGCATCTAGGTAGATTTATCTTGCACATTAGTATTGTGGCCGTAATTACCTCAATTATTAGTGGAAAAATTGGAATGTCGTAAAGTTACATTAGGGATGGAGAGAGAATGTGACCGAGAGTGGGGGGCTGAATCCTAGGGAGATCTAGCCCTTCCGGTGCGCGGGGGGGGGGGGGGGAGATTAGTTAAAAAGAATAAATGGAAAGATGCAAAGTTTACTGTGAAACTGAATTTTTATTTGATTTGATGTTTTTGAGCTTTTTTTACCAATTTCATGACATCTACTGTTGTTGAGGTACTGTAGTTGGTTAGAGGCTATGTTATTCCTTATTTCCCCATTTACTCTGCCCTCCTTCTTATGCTTCCCATTTGACAGATTCATATTCTGACGACCTGTTTTTATTTTCTGTTCATTCAGCCTCCATAACCATCTACCTAAATCTTGAATTGGTTTGTGATGTTTTAAACGTTGGAGAAAGATAATTCTCTGTTGATTGAATGCGTCAAAAGCTTGATAAAGTAAACTCTTATGGCTTGATTGGTTGCTATTGATCAACACTATGACCATTTGTCTGGAATTTTTCTTAATATACAGAATACCTGAATTTGAAAATAGCTACAGTTATTCATGCATCAAGCACATGTAATATTTTAGGAGTATAGTCATCAACATTTGATTGGTTGGTAGTTAATTTGTTTCATGTAAATTGGTTAGGGTTGCTTTATATTTTCATTGCCTTATTGGTGCTTGTTGCACAGTCAACTAACACATCTATATACTCCAGGTTCTGGCTACAAAATTGGGTGGGTCCGTCATTGTCTGGGTCGTCACTTTTTATGCATGGGTTAGGCCAAAATTTCTTCATCTTTTTATTATCCAAAATTTCCCATTCTTCTGTTTTAAGTCTGTCCCTGAATTTGTGCTTTCACTTAGTTTTGATTTTGACAGTGACGACAAGGTTGATTTAAGGGGTGGATCATTGCTTGAACCAAGTGGAACTCGTGGTCAGTATGGCTATCGTAGTAGTAGTAACAGTAATAGTAGTAGCAACTGCAGCATAAGTAGTACCTCCAGTGACAGTGATCGCAGGACCCTGGGAACTGGTGATCTTGAGGCAGATGCAGATTCTTTAATGTCCAGACAGTCTAGTTTATCTTCTTTGGGTCAAGTGCAGAATGATGTCCTTAAAATGGTAATTCGCTTAAAAAATATTTAGGAACTGGAGGAGTCCTGGAATCTTTATTTTCTTCGCTCAAATTTATTGTTAACGAATGCATATTGTTTGCTTAGGCACTCTGTTCTTGTATTCTTTCTTAATATTTTTTTTGCTATGTGATGCTTTATTGTCCTTGATTGTGGGCATAAATTGGTTAGTGTCTTAAATAAGGAAAGAGTTGGTCTTTTTGCTTCTTTATATACATGAGCACAAGAATTTTATCATCTTTATACAACATGTGGTGCCGTTATCAAATTAGAATACCAAGATATCCAATAACCACTCTCTTGAGAAAAGTAGATTTAATCTCTTGTTAGCTTTCATTTCCTTGTGTATTTGTGTCCAACTTAGATTCTGCCTCGATCCAAACTGGATATCTATATTGAATTCGCTGAGAATTTAAAGAAGTGAGTATTTTCGGTACTTAGATTTCAAATGTTAATAGTATTGCATGATTTGTATTGGTATCTTAATACTATTTTTGAAGCGAGTCTTTTTTGGAAGGAATAATGTCATTGTAGGATGTGCGGAATCATTTGTAGACATCACAAAATGGAAATAGTAGCAATCAGTTGTGGAGGCACTACTGAGTACAAATATTTTACTGGCATGTTTACAAAATTAGCAGCAAATTGTGGAGCAGAATAATGAAAATTGTGGCTTTGCATACTGATCTTTTCATTTTATTCTCTGATTATAAAATCCAGAAACAAGCTTATTGTCTGAGGCCAGCTTTTCCGAGTACTAGATGTTGTGAACTGATAATTTACTATTTGTCTCCATATTGTCTTAAGTGGGTAAATTTCAAAATTTTCTTCGACTTCTACTAACAATATGTTCCAGTATGGAGTAAGCCAAAAGTCTATTTCAATATACATCATATCATACGACAGATTTCCAGCTGGTTTGCATAAGGCTTGCCATTCTTTTATTTGTCTTTTGAAATTTATCTCTTTTTGCTTTTTTACTCTTCTGGAGTTAGAGAGCTAGCTACTTTGTGCCTTCACATTTGAGCCGTAAATTTGGTGTTTAACCAAAAGCGTTTGTTACCTTTCATTTTTGATTTAATGAAAATTTTGAGTTATTTTTTTTCCTGCTCAGGGTTCTAAAAGGCCACGAAATGGCACATCAGAGTCATTTGGTCAAGCAGGCATGGTTTTAAATCCTTCCGTGACTGATTATGGTACTATGGAAGTCAATATGTCCATCACTGGTGCTTCAAATGAACAAATTGGTTCTCAATGGGGATGGGATGACGATGATAGAGGCGTAGGAATGGATATTCAAGCATTACTGTCAGAGTTTGGTGATTTTGGCGACTTCTTTGAGAATGATGCTTTGCCTTTTGGGGAGGTAATTTATGTCTCTTATTGCGCAAATGATCATTCATTTGTCTGCACCATTCTTTAGCTTTTTGAAGTTGAGAAATTCTTTGCACACTCGCACTCGCTTATGTTAAATATTCAGATTTTTTTTTTTTTTGCATTTGTTAATATTTATTTTGCTCTGAAGCATAAAGAATAAACTTCTTTATAGAACTGCTATAGTTCTATATGCAAATGTTAATGAAGTGTAATCTCAAACGACCCATTGTTTTCTGGGAACTGGTGATCTTTAGAGCTAAGAAGGTCGCAGACCGTGTGCATGATAATACGAAGAGGTTGGAAGAAATGCTCTTGTTTGTCTTCCCAGAAACATTGACTGAGTGATGAATTGAGTCAAATGACTTGGTAACCTCCATCACCTTCATGTTCTTGCCTATCATCTGTGCCTGGCGTTCTGTGTGGCAGCAACCGCCAACTGACCTCTTGTATAAGAAACAAACTGCAGGAAATTTAATCATTCTTTAACGTGAATGAACTCGGGATAAATAGCAACTTGGAAGTCTTAATTTAGGTCTCGTTTTGAGAAGTTCAAAGTCCAGGATTGAGCTAATTAGATGTAGTAGCTCATACAGAGGAACCACATAACTTTATTGTGGCTAGAGTAAACAAAATTCTTTTACAGGGAAAAAGAGTCCATATGGATGGAAGAAGAATGATATCTTTTTGACTGAGGCTTAATATTCATCTCTTCATCGAAGTGCAAGATTCCAGTTACAGAGCTTATGAGATTTATTTCCACATAGAGTTAGTTACCATAAAAGGCTTAAAAATAGATATCTCAACTCAAAAGAAAATCCGCAATGACAGAGGATTGATAACTGGTTGATTGAACAGGGAAAAATAATAACCTATTGCTAGTTGGTTGAACACTTGCGCAACAAGGGCCATTATTGGTGTCATTGTCATCTTAAAGTTCTTTCGCTAAGGTGATAGGCTTTACTTTATTGGACTGATCTATAGTCCCTTATATTTTATGGAGCTGTTATATAGTGTCACATACTTGGTGGTCCCTAACCATCATTATATTTTCCTTTTGAGTATGTTCACTTACAAATTCTCTTCGTTTATTATGTCTTCTTTTTTAGTTTTATAATTGACATTGTTTTTTTGAATATGTTGCATGGTGAAGCCTCCAGGGAGTGCCGAGTCTCAAGCTCAAATGTTTCCTACAACTGATGGTGGAGAGCTGTTTAGCAGCCCCAGCAACTCCATGATGGATGTATCAGATCAGATGCTATTGCCTGCTGGTTTTACAACCTTTGATAGCTTTAACCACCTGCAGGCTCCTTCGTCTTTGGAAGATTTAGCAGGCAAAAATGAAGAAGGCACAAAAAGCTCTGCTCCTGTTCAAGTTACAAGCACTCTGCCATCGTTCAGTGGTGAGTTTGATCATGTTGTAAAGGCTGAAGCTCTGATGACATTTGCTCCAGAATATGGGGGTGTAGAAACCCCTAAGAGTGAGACATCCTCTGTGATTTTCCGAAGCCCATATATTCCAAAATCTTGCAAAGTGGATTCTGCGTCAAGCTCGAACAATTATGTATATTCTGCAACACCTCCTTCTTCCCCTTTTTGTGATGGATCCGATGAGAAGGCCATCTTGCCTGCAAGTATGAAATCACGTGTAGAAAGGAGAGACTCTAATTCTGTTTTAAAATCAAGGAAATATTACACCCATGTCGAAAGAGGAAAACAGCTAATTGGGGGAAGTAACAATAGCTTTTCTAAAGGTGAGGTTGGAGCAGTGCCATCACATTTTTCTGTTTTTGGAGAAACAGATGTCAATCCTGAGACAGTTAAAGCCCGTGAAGGCTTAGTAAGGGAAGATAATTTCCATCCATCTTCAAGGACCGTCCTTGCCACAGAAGTTGAGTGCCTTTTGTGCCAGGTTTCCATGTGTAGGCTAAGACATACACTGCTATCTTCTAGCAACCTGTCACCTGATGGCCTGAGTGGATTGTCTGCTAGTAGCACTCCTAATTTGGCCCATGCTGATTCAAGCACCATGGTGGACAATATTTCTAGCAAATCTGATTTAAAAAAGAAAGAAATGATTCCTGTGAGGATAGCTGGTGATATGGATGGGGGAATACTAGATGGGCCTTTGACTGCACCTGTTGGTGTCTGGCGATCTGTTGGAATTCCTAAAGCTACTAATAAAACAAGTACCTCAAGTATGGATGTTTGCCCATCTATATCACATAATTCATTCATTGAAGAAAGCATGCTTTCTTATGGGCTTCGACAGCCACTTCAGGAACTTCTTGATGGCATTGCATTGTTAGTCCAGCAAGCTACTTCATTTGTTGATGTGGCTCTAGATGCTGATTCTGGTGATGGTCCTTATGGTTGGCTTGCACTTCAAGAGCAGTCGAGGCGCGGGTTTACCTGTGGACCTTCTATGGTACATGCTGGCTGCGGAGGACTTCTGGCTTCTTCACATTCCTTGGATATTGCTGGCATGGAGCTTGTTGATCCACTCTCAGTTGATGTGAGATTCCATTTTTCTTGGTGTTCATGGCCCTTCTGTGCTGATTCTTTTGACATTCAGACTTTAATTACTACAGAAGAGATTATTTTTTTCTTCTACCGTTCTTTTGGTGTTTCTTTTAAATACTTGGTGTATCTGGTGTATATCTCTTATTATGTGTGCCTTTTTTGCATCCCACCGGGGGTTGGGGTTGCGAACAAATGCTGAATCCTGCAGGTCCCTCACGTATATTATGAAATACCCTCATCATTTGTCTGAAATTTGCTTCTGAGTCAAGTAAATCTTTTATATTGGAATAAATTATTTTTGGTGACAAAAAGGAACTAATCTTGGTAGTGGTCTTACTTTGAGCTCATAATACAGTCAAAATAAAGAACGTGACACCTACTTTGCTGGATATCTCTAATCGTTGCACACACTGCAGTTTCATTAGACGGCACAATCTGGTGGGACAGTTGAGCACCACTGATGATTACTGGGCTTGTTATAGTTAATTGGGAGGATTGGTATTATGTATCATAGACCCTAGATGGATCAAGTCATGTAATTGCTATTCTTGTGGTCGTGCAATTTGGCATAACAACAAATAGATTTGAACTTCTGTTATGTTAGATGTCATTGAAGCTTCTGAGACAGCACAATGATTGAAAATCTATTTTCATTTTCAGGTTCAGTCATCTTTAACAATTAGTTTGCTTCAGTCAGACATAAAAACAGCCCTAAAATCTGCATTTAGCAATGTAGATGGTCCTCTATCTATAATCGATTGGTGTAGGGGCCGTAGCCCATCCAATGAATCAGGAATGACTTGCGATGGACTTTCTGCAGAGTCTATTGCAAGTGCAAGTGAAGGCCGCGAATCTTCTAGTACAGTAACTCTATCAGTTGGAGAACCCATGAGCCCATCTCTGACCTCTGCTGGTGGAGCATCTAACCTCAGAGGTATTTTATGCTTGTGGTGCAATAATTTTATTACCTCATCTTACCTGTTATATATTACTGCCATTGTCATTACAGCTGATGGAACTAGAGGGGAGGAGGTAGGTACTTCTCTGTCAGAGTTGGATAAGCAACAATGCTCACGGATACGGCCCACACTTTCTGTTGTTCCATTTCCTTCCATACTTGTTGGGTATGTATTATTAACTTGGGCTTTGCAGCAATGTTGATTAATTCTATTTGCTTCTGTTGGTATTATCATATATGCAACATACATCTTATTTTATGGAATGTAGGGTGGAATAGTTCATATTTAGCCTACAGTCTTATAATATTTATGTATGATTTTACAGAGTTATATAAAATAGGTTTGCGTTTAGTGGCAGAACTAGCATTGGGGGAAATTAGTATAATGATGCTAAGATAACCAGGATTTGGCCTTCTAGAAATTGGTAAGAAGCAAGAAAATTATCGATATGTTCAAGAACATTGTCCTGTATGTGTTGGGATAACCTTGGAGCTAATAATGCCCATGATTGTATTGTATATCATTGGGTACGGAAGGGGCTTCTATGAAATGAAGATAAGACTCGATGGCTATTTTATATTTTGGTTTCCATATTGAGCTGCTGAATATAATGAAGAAAGATATAGTGGAAGAAAGTTGCATTTCTCTTGTGGATTCATAGGGGTCAGACCTTGAGTTAAATTTTGTTGGACAACCTGAGGAAGGTGCATTTTCTGGGATTATTTTTGGTTAATAGGAGTGTCGATGTAATCTATTCCTGATTGATGTTTGTATGCTCCAAGTGGTCCATCTACTAGCAGTTATTGGAGGTATTTATTTGTTTCAAGAGCGCTAACTGATTGTAGGAGTGTAGGACTGTCCTACCTGGTCAAGTCACTGAAAACAAATTCTAGGCATATGGAACTCATTTTGCATAAGAATCTTGAAGATACTGTTGTGAAATTTAAGGAAACTGTTGTCTAGTAAAACTATTCAAAGTTCCGTCTTCAGATTCATATCGTAGGTGGATACTTTCATGTGTGTACTCGTTCAGTTATGTTCTTGGGAACCCATATTCCTCCAAGTAGAATTCCTTGTTATTGGTTATTTCTCTTTTCCACTTGGTGTCTATCTTTCTCCATTTTTTCTGGATACCTTTTCTGGAGTTCTGTAGTGATAAGAGTTTGGTCTCAATTACCCTTTACTGGACAACCGAGGCTTGGTAGAAATTTAGGGTGTGAAGAACACTGCTTCTCTAAGGCTGGAACATGGTGTTTCGCCATCTTAATATTTTTATTAGCTGATGAAGTTTGTTATGGTATTAAATTTAGGCAAACACGCATTCTCTGTTTTAGCAGCACAATTCAGGATGATTTTTGCATTTTCTTCTGCTAAAATATATTTGGATTACTTAGAAGCCTAGGAGAGAGTCATCTCTTTTTTACTCCACTATCCGCTACTGAAATTTTAGGTGATAAGGATTTTCTTGTGGCCTCTACTTGTTTGGGGAATCGCACATTATGGAGTGGAGACTGATTATGTTGGTAACATAATCTGACATGTATTTTAGGGCTTCACAGAGTGAAGATACTTATACATGTATCTCATGTCAATAGTAATATAAGCTTCTTCTATACTATTTGCATCCTTGAAGTCGTGTACAACTCCCAGTTCTAGCTGTTGCTTGCGTGCAAGATGAATTTATTGACATGCCTCTAGATCTACAGCTTTGAAACACGGCTTCCACCTTTTTTCTTATGGTATAAGAATATGCAGTGAAGTATTTTATGCAATAGGTATCAAGATGATTGGCTCAAAACCTCAGCTAGTTCCTTACAAGTCTGGGAAAAGGCTCCTCTTGAACCATATGCAACTGCAAAACATGTAAGATCTGCTGAACTGTTAGCTTGTTATCTCTTATGTTGTTTACTTTCATTACCTTTTTCTTGTTCATTGTTATCAACACTTGGGAATTGCACTTTTTTCGACTTTATTTCGACAAAGAGGCCTGATTTATATCCTTTCTTGTTTCTATGCTAGATGAGCTACTATGTTGTCTGTCCAAATATTGATCCACTTACCACTGCTGCTACTGACTTCTTTCTGCAACTTGGAACTGGTTAGTGTCATTGGTTTTCATTATTATTTCTTTTAATGTTCTAATGATCTGTTATGAGCATGGAGTATGATATGTGATTGTTCTTTTGATTATGGTGATTTCTATCTAGTCTTGGAAAGTATTTATAGATTTATATTGGTCAAGTCCTTAGCTGTATCTCAAGTTTTTATTGCCTTTGCATAAGCTTGCTCACATAATCATGTTCCATTGTTCATAATATTAAATGTTGTTGAAATGCATATAATTCTATCTTGGCATTAAATCCTTTTGATGACATTATTAGCAATGATTTTTTGACTCTTACGTTTTCTCTCAGTTTATGAAACCTGCAAGCTGGGAACACATGCACCCCAATGTCTGGGGAATGAGATGGAGATAGATTCTGGGAAAATATCACCTGGATTTGTTCTTCTCGATTGTCCACAATCAATGAAGATAGATACCAATAATGCATCTATGTTGGGATCGATCAGTGATTATTTTCTTTGCCTATCAAATGGATGGGATCTGACTAGCTATTTAAAGACTCTTTCTAAGGTTCTCAAAACCTTGAAACTCGGTTCACCTGTGCCTGTGAATGCCAAGGATGGAAATGGAGGGTCATGCACCGTGAGTAGTGAATTTCATGCAGTGTTCTGTTATAAGACGATGTCTTTCTCTAACAATTATGTTCAGAAATCATCCAAGTACTTTATCTTAATACCAATTATAAAATAGTTTGTGCCACTGAAGTTATAAAATAGATTTCAGAATCTCAGAATCTTTATCCTGCTGCTGACTAGATTCAACTTATAGAAGCATTATATGTTATTATATGCGAATAAAGGAAAAAAAAAGGAGCAGTGAATAAGACTACCGAGCACTTTAGGGATCCCTTATCACTTTGTACTCATTTTCTGATTTTATTAATAAAATGTTTTGTTTCTTACAAAAAAATATATGTAATTACATGAACTTTAAGACTACCGCCTTACATTGTTTTTGTCTTATCTTGTTATTTCAGGAGTTAATTTTCTTGAATGTACATAGCACGTGGTCATCATAGAAATTAATATAGACTAACACTTTGGCAGTTTTGTTGTCCCCATTAGGTTGACATGTTTTTATAATATAGGATCATCTTAACTTTTGAGTGCTACTGTTCATTTTTCTAGAACTACACTTTTGCTTCTTTCCCTTCTTTTCTATTATTGGAATTTCATGAAGTGCTCAGGCATTTCCTTCAACTATTGTGTTGAATTTTGTTCCTGTTTATGGACGCAGGTTGTCTATGTGGTGTGCCCCTTCCCTGAGCCTCTTGCAGTTCTACAGACTGTGGTTGAATCATCTATTGCTATTGGGTCGGTCATTCGATCTTCAGACAAAGACAAGAGATCTATGATGCACAACCAAGTTGCAAAAGCCCTGAGTTATCCAGCTGCTGTAGATGAGTCCTTTACAAATGTTTTGACTCTTACAGGATTTAGCTTGCCAAAGCTCGTATTGCAGATTGTGACAGTAGATGCCATATTTAGGGTTACAAATCCTTCTCTAAATGAGCTCATCATTCTTAAGGAAATTGCCTTCACTGTTTTTAATAAAGCTCGACGAATTTCACGAGGAGCTTCAGGTGAGGCCACACAATCATTATCTATGGCAGGAAGATCTCATGCAGTCTCGACGCAAATGACGTCTAATATGTGGAAGGATTGTGTTGGCTCTCGAATTGTAGGAACTCCTCTTCAAAGAGAGAGTGAGCTCGACACTGGCTTGAGACCGGGTGCTTGGGACAACTCTTGGCAGACAGCAAGGAGTGGGGGACTTGGATCTGATCCCAACAGAATTGGAGATGCCCTTCCTCTCGATGAAATTCGTTGTTTATTTGAGCCACTTTTTATTCTTGCAGAACCTGGTTCCTTGGATCGTAGACTTTCACCCTTCACAGAGAATTTTGATTCATCAAAGCTACTATCAGATGATTGTGCAAGCACTAACTTTGTGCGCAGTTCTGTTTCTTCAGGCGCTGGAGACAATGGCCCTGTTTCTCAGCATGATCCTCTGGATTCAGATGGTTTTGCATCTGGCCAACAAAAATCACTCCCGAGTCTGCATTGTTGTTATGGATGGACTGAGGACTGGCGTTGGATGGTGTGCATATGGACAGACTCGAGGGGAGAATTGCTGGACAGTTATGTTTACCCATTTGGAGGAGTCAGTAGTAGGCAAGACACGAAAGGTCTGCAGTCCCTTTTTGTTCAAATAATACAACAAGGATGCCAGATTCTTCAGTCTTGTTCTCCTGATGTCGGTATTGCTAAGCCCAGAGATCTTGTTATTACACGAATTGGATGCTTCTTTGAGCTCGAGTGCCAGGGTATTAAATTAACCCTCCATTTGCTATACCAACTTCTTTTAGTTACTTTCTACTAGCATTTTGGCCTAATAAAGAGGTGGCTGATGGCAGTATAATTTTACAGCTCTGCAAATGTTAGATAATATTTTGGCTTATCCCATATTGCATGAATCTGTTACATAATACTATTAGGTTGTGTTTGGATAGAAGGATTTGAGGATGGATTTGAAATCCATAGTAGCGAATTGGTGATTGTTTGAATTTATATGGGATTCGAAATCCATCACTTTAATTTTGAACTTACTTTGCAGGGATTTGGGTGGATTTGAAAATTACTCTAATATGGGTGGATTTGAATCCCTCAATCCAAACGAAACCTTAGGAATATTAATCATGTAATGAAGAATATTCACTTTAATCAGGAATAGTGTAGTTCCGCTAATTTGTAGTTTTCCCTCCAGATTCAGTCTGATAGTTATTGTTGCTAACTTTTAACACGTGGTGATGGCCTCTTCCCATATATATATATATATATATATAATTTGCTTAGTTTCTTAATTTTTGTAAAATTGATATGAAGGAATATTCACCATTATCAAGAATAGTGTAGTTCCGTAAATTAGTAGTTTTCACTCCAGATTCAGTCTGATAGTTATTGCTGCTAACCTTTAAAACATGTGGTGATGCCCTCTTCCTTGATATGTATAATTTGCTTGTTTTCTTGAAGTGTGTAATTTTGAGTCCCCACTATAACATCATCTTTAGTTGCTTAAGAATATGAAAGAACTAAATTTTGAGTGAGTTGGTTGTTTAGCCGCTAAATTGCTCTAAAACTTACTTGCCGTTTTGAACATCTTTCTGCAGAGTGGCAGAAAGCTTTATATTCAGCTGGGGGATCTGAGGTTAAAAAGTGGTCTCTCCAACTCAGGCGGTCGTTCCCCGATGGAATACCAGCTAGCAGTAACGGAAATCCCATGCAGCAACAGGAGATGAGTTTAATGCAAGATAGAGCGTTACCTTCTTCACCAAATCCGTTGTATAGTCCTCATTCTACTAAGGCATCTTCATTTATCAAAGGTGGCATTGGACAACCTTCCTCCAGGAAGCAGCTAATGGGCGGGCATGCAGTGTTGGACAATTCCAAGGGATTACTGCAGTGGGTGCAGAGCATCAGTTTCATTTCAGTCTCGATTGATCATTCCTTACAACTGGTTTATCAAGCTGATTCAACATCTCCTGGTACGCATGTTTCACTTGTGACAATGTTTTCTACATTTGTATTTGGATTAGGTTCATCGCATTCTCTTATCAGCATCACTTGTTTTTAAATGCACATGTAACGACACATTTCTTTTAGAAATCTGAAAGTTGAGACATCCCAGTGGTCTAGTTTATTTTCCAATCAATTTTCTCTTCCTCAAGTTGACTGAACGGCAAATTAATTATGACTACTTAGAGTCTGCTTCATGCATTCTCTTCAGCCTGTATGTGGTAGAGAGAAAGTGCAAGCTTAGTATTGAGAAATAGGAGAACTGTAAGATCCCACTCTGCCTTCGAGTATATGTCACTTTTTTTTGTTGGGGGGTGGGGGGAGGTGGTGGTAGGGGTATCTAGCTTTGTATCATTTCAGAGCTATCTTGTCATTGGACTTTTAACTTATTCGTTGATACTATAAGTAGCAGGTTCTTTACCTCTGTTTTAACGTAAAAGTGTATCACTCCAGGGGCAAGTCAAGGTAGCACCACATCGGGTCAGTCAAGCTACCTCGAAGGATACACACCCGTGAAGTCCCTTGGGTCCACCTCAGCTTCCTACATTCTAATCCCATCACCAAGCATGCGCTTTCTACCTCCTGCTATTCTTCAGCTGCCCACGTGCCTCACAGCTGATTCCCCTCCTCTAGCCCATCTTCTCCACAGCAAGGGGTCCGCAATTCCCTTATCTACCGGTTTTGTAGTTTCAAAAGGTGTACCTTCTATGAGGAGAGATTCTAGAAGCCCTTCAAAAGAAGAATGGCCCTCAATTCTTTCTGTCAGTTTAGTTGACTATTATGGAGGCAACAACTTCAGCCAAGATAAATTAGCAAAGGGTGTTAGCAAGCAGGTGGGAAGGGGCATAAGCTCTGATTCCAAAGATTTTGAGGTGGAAACACACGTAATTCTTGACTCAATAGCTGCAGAACTCCATGCTTTGTCATGGATGACTGTCAGTCCAGCATATTTGGAGAGGAGATCGGCTCTGCCTTTCCATTGTGACATGGTTTTACGGCTTCGAAGGCTTCTTCATTTTGCTGATAAGGAGCTCTCTCGCCTTCCAGAGAAGGCACATGTGTAGGATGATGTAACCAATTTTGAGGTACAGGTTGTTTGTTTAAGCTTTCATAATGTGCATAATATTGATTGTAGTTATGAGAATAGACAAGTATGTCTATGGTTGATCATCAGGGTAGGCTTGATTCTTAAGATAGTGTTGTAGATTCGAGAGTATCAATAGTAGAGTCTATAGTGAACTGTGTAAATAGTTATGGATTAGTGTGCCCCATTTGTTTTTCGGCATTGGTTGGTATAACAGGATTAGGTAGACTTCACTGGTGATATAATTTCATCTCGCTAATTTGATTATTTTTGAGTTGTAACTTGTAACATTTAACATGTATTTTGATTCTACACCGGTGGATTAATGATGGGTGGTAGTACATATATATATATATATGTGTGTGTGTGTGTGTGTGTGTGTGAATAAATATGCTTGTATATATAAGCATTTCACTATCAGTTGAATATACATTTTATGATTATATTACAGCTTTTGATATTATATTAGTTTTCAATGATCTAAGTGTCTGTGGGTTTTCTTTTATAGGTAGCCAAGCACATCAGTTTTTATCCACATTTAAAATTTTGAAGTTTTCAATAAATATTTTATCACATTATTTTTCAAGTACAAAAACTTCATTCCCACAAGTTTTAAAATTTATAAATAACTATAATTAAGTTAAAAATCTTTAGTTGATTTAAGATATTAGCTTAACTAAATTATGTTATAAAAAGTTTAAAATAAGATAATTATTGTGTATACGTAGATATAAAAATATAAAATAAAAATTATAAATTAGAAAATTAAATGGAAATACGATGTGAGGGTCTTATTGTGGAGAGTCGTTAGTTTGTTTTTTTGTGTTTGATGATATAATTATGTTTTTCATAAAATATTAATTATACGTTAGATCTAGAGTTGTAAAAATTAAATTTGCACATGGCAGAAAACATACTAAGGAAAACGTTCTATTTTATGTTATTATTGTTTGCCATTTTTATGTCATGATTGTATTTTCATAAAAATATTTCGTTTCCATAATTGTGTATTAACTTTATTTTTTCCAAAATTAATCCTATAATATCTTCACCGACCCTAAATAAATATTTTGTTTCCATAAAAATGAGACCATAAATGAATGAGAAATTATTTCCATTCTAGATTGTATAATTTCCTAAAATAACTCAAATATGACACCATAAATAAATGAGAAATTATTTCCATTCTAAATTGTATAATTTCCTAAAATAACTCGACCACTTCACCAAAAAAGGAATATATTTATGAATAAGAAGAAATTGAGAGTCTGTAATTGCGGTCGAATTTATTTCCAATAGCGATTTTCTAATTTCCTAAAATAAACTCAACAACCTTCCCAATATAATACAAATAAAAGGGATCCCAATATAATTGCGCGGGTTTCACGAGTCCATTACACAACATTCTTCCCAATATAAAAGGGAAACCAAGATAATATTCAACAAGGCTTTTCATTTTCTTTGAAGAGGCTCTTTATAGTTGGATTGGGAAGATCAGTGAAGCTGTTGAATGGAATTGTTTCCCAATCTACAGAACAGGTTGGCAGTCCTATGGGCTCTGCTATTGGGTGCTATTCTCATTTTGTTGATGCCCAAGCAAATCCCTCCTTACAGATGGAGTTGATAAATGCAATTGACAAGCATCTTATGGTCGAATCAGGTGAGCCGTTCTCTGATGCTTCATTCATGTCCATTTATTCTCGTCTTGTTCAACGAATTGTTTACTGAAGAATTGTGCTAAGAGTTCTCTCTATATCACGATTAACTAAGTCTTGATGTAATGTACTTATGTTGCTGGAAGATTTGGCTGTTTGTTAATTATGTTCTATCTGCTTATGTCCTTGTTATGTTTTATACATATTTATGTTTATAATTGCAAGAGCTGGCTGGCGTCCCCCAAAATGTTTGGCATAGCTTGATTGGTGCTGCTTGGTGTTCGCAATACAGGAGTGGTATTGCTCAAGAAGAGTCTGAAAAAATTCTTGGATCTTGGTAGAAGACACAAGCTATCATCTTAAATATTATCTGTGGTAGCAGGTATTTTGGTTTTAGTTTCTGTGTAAGTTGATTATTATACAAATTTTTTACTTTATTCAATTGTTGCTTAATTTTATTTGCTCACTTCTAGTATGTCTAAGCGCTTACAAGCGGTGATGTTGCACCATTTCATAGCAGCTCTTGTTGGCGTTCCAATGACCAAATTTAAGGTCTGTATGATACCTATGCCACTGCAGTGCATTACATATTGCATATATTTTGTGTGTTTGTGTGTGTGTGTGTGTGTGTGTGTGTGTGTGTGTAAATATCCTGCTCACATTGTGCCATTTCGTTAAGACTGACTCTCTTTATACTTCTTTATGTATTTATCGTTGCAAGAGCTGGCAGGCGTCCCCCAAAATGTTTGGCATAGCTTTATTGGTGCTGCTTTCTGATTTCTAGGACCAATATTTTCTAGGATGGGCTTTGTTGTGTGATTGACTTCATGTTTTTTTTTTTAATTTTTTTTGGAAGTGATATCTGCCATCTTTTTGGGTACTGTAAACTTATGTTTTGCCTGAAAAATAATTCTTCCTGATTTCTAGGACCAATATGTTCTATGATGGTTCTTTGGTGTGTGATTAACCTCAAGGTTTTTTTTTTTTTTTTTTTTTTTTTTTTTGAAGTGATATCTGCCAGCTTTTTTTGTCATACTAGAAACTTAAGTTTTGTCTGACAAATAATTCTTCCTGATTTCTTGGACCAATATGTTCTATGATGTGTCTTATGGGCACAGACTTAATGTTTAGCATAGCAGCTAATCCATTTTTGCTTATTGTACCCATCAGCTATTGCTGCATTCTTTAGACTGATAAATTGATTTTATTTCTAACAGGTTGCTGACCTGGTTGTGCTAATGTAGCACAAGTGCTGCAGGTTTATGCTCTTTTTAATTTAGATATAGGTATAGGTCTTTATTATTTATAAATGACATCGTATGTATTTGTGTACTCTAGGTTGATAGCTGCTTCATCTAGAGATCTGCTGGGAGAGTCACACTGTAAGTTTCCTGTTCTTTTTTGAGTTGAGGATTTATTCATTTCATTTTTGGCACCTATTGATAAGTTAATTACTAACACAAAAGCAGAATTCTAGTCCAACTGTATTACAATAATCACTGGATGCCGTTATTTGTTATAAAATACTTTACATTTGCTGAAACATGCCTTTTGATTTGCAACAGGAAAATCTTGACTTGCATCAGGATGATACAAAATGGCCCAGAAGTACAGGTAGGCATGATTTTTAACCTGCTGAGATGACAAGGTGAACAATCTTGTTGAAATACCGTGGAGTATAAGTCAATTTGTGGCATGGTGAGTTCTCATTATTGTTTACAAAATCCTGCTTTTGTTATTGTAATATTTGTCAGGTTTCAAAATTTTGTGCCTTGCTTCTTGAAGACTTAAACAAACATTTTTAATATAAGCCTTGCATACAATTCTGAGTGTTGAAAGATCTTGATAAACAACATGAGAAATCATAAGGTGTAGATTGGTTTCTCCCCTGGTCCAGTTTTACTTTATTTATCTGACATTATCAGTTTTTTTGTTATTAACTTGCCTCCCGCACCCCAATTTTTTTTTGTCAGACCAACATTTTTTTCTCAAATGTTTATCATTTACACCAAACTGAAGACCTGTCAAGAAAATGCTTGATGGACAAAATAAAAGATTCTGTGATCTGCCCACCTGAGTTGCCTTCTAACCATGTTTATCTTGGGAAAATCACTGGTGGGCTTCAACCAATTTTTTTCCTTTTAGTCTCTCATTTAAATTCGCCCACTCTGATTTTATGCATGCTTTACTTTATAAAGATTCTGAACCATTGGTTGAACTAGTTAGCCTGCTTGTGCAATCTTCTGTTATTCCTTGTCAAACACTGCACATTGGGGTCCTGCACTTTGTGGCTAATGAAGAAGTCCCACAGCTAATTCTCTGTACTATTGATGGTCTCTTTAGTTCTAAGAACATGTGCGTTTTGCTGCGGGTTTTCTTCGGAATTGGAGCCAGTCTTTGGGATAAGGAGTTAATGGCATTGTTCTGAACTTTATAACACAATTATGTTCATTCTCTGCTCTGCTCTTTTCTGGCCTCACACATATATTCTTTTGTTACAGTTCATTAGCATTTATTGTAGATTTCAAAAGAATCACCATAGTATTTTCCATGCCTTCGCAGCTAATCTAATATGGTAATTTCATTTCAGTAAGCTATTTGCTATTTTTAATAATTTGACAGATATCTGGATTATTTTTATTTTTCTGCATATCTTTGGTCTCTTATTTGGTTGCAGCACACTTAATAATTTAATATATCTATCTGATGAAGAAGTTGTGTATTTATTGATGAAGTTCTGTGAGAAACTGGACGGGGAAAGCTCTAGCATTTTATTGCATAGACTCTTTATAATTGGATTGGGAAGATCAGTGAAGCTGTTGAAGGAATTTGTTTCCCAATCAGCAGAAGAGGTTGGCAGTTCCATGGGCAGTATTGGGTGCTATTCTCATTTTCAGATGCCTAGGCAAATTCCTCCTTACTAATGGAGTTGGTAAATGCAATTGACAAGCATCTAATGGTTGAATCCGGTAAGCCAATTCTCTGATGCTTTATGTACGTCCCTTTACTTTTATATTGATCTTCTGAGATGCAACCATTTGTTCTCATTTTTTTCAAAGAATTGTTTGTCGCAGTTCTTACTGAAGAGTTGTGCGAAGAGTTCTCTTGTGCTCTTAAGATGAAGCTCATATATTATAACTCATTATTTACATCACAATTAACTAGTCTTGATGAAATGAAATTATGTTGCTGCAAGATTTGCTTTGTTAATTAGGTTTGATCTGCATACGCCTTTGTTGCATTTTATTCATACTTCTGTATATCTTTGCTTGAGCTTGCAGGCTTCCCCCAAATGTCTGAAACTACTCAGATACTTCTGTGGCTTGTAACTAAAAATTAGACAAGCAAAATGTTTTGTCCACCGAAAATTGGTAGTCCTAGAGATATATGATCTTGTCCAGATTGTTGCAGACTGATGGTACAAAGTCCAGATGAGCCAATTCTTAAGAAGTGTAGTCAAATATTACTTCAATTTTTGCTTGGTTGCCATCTGTCTAAGAAGCGCTTGCAACAACGTTTTGATTTCTTATTTGCAAATTTGCGGTAAATGTTGAACTTAAAGTAAATTATTTTTCTTTGTTGTTATCGTCTACAATCATCATTTTCATAAGTTATGTTTCCTACAGTTATGAACATTCCACTGTGAGGGAAGTTGTCCTTGAGATGCTCCATGTTGTACAATGTCAAACATTGTTTTTGAATTTGGTCCATTTGGCAAATGTTTATGATAGGAAAATTTGTTGAATGTCTGCTGCTGGAATGAAGTGTCTTATTGGGCATGTCAGTGTACGTTCACTTCATTCAATTATTTACTATAGCATGTCTTTGTACCTTGGTGGAAAACAGAATCATTGGAGGTGCTGTAGCACAAGTAAAGTTGGTTATAATCATGCCTTAACCTTTTGTATGATACTGCTTTTTGATTTCCCCTCATGGGAACCTCATATGAAAGCATGTCAATGGTTGTTAAAAAATAACTTTTGGTAGTTTGTATGATAGTTTTATGTTACCTTTGTCTTGTAGGGGCTGTGATATTTACATTGTCATGTATAGACTTTGCTGTTTAAATCTATATTGTTTCTTGTTAATGAAAATTGAATTATTTATGAGTTGACATATGTAATGTGAAGTACAACATGTGTTTTTGCTATTATTTTCAGAACTATGGGATCTTTTTATTATCTTGCTGTGTTGAATCTTTATTTCTGTGACTAATGTTTTCCTTGGGGGTCTGAAATCTCTAAGATAAGATGTGATAGATACATACCATTAGTCAACCTTTACAGGAGTTTCAAAGTGAGTGAGTTGAAGATTTCAAAGGAAGAGTTGTTTTATTGTAATATTTCATTGAAGATACAGGATTATTCATTAATTCAGTCACTTAATTGTTCTTCCCTTGCAGAACTTTATGAGGTAACGAGTGCCTGATAAACATTATTAAGTTTAAGAAGTAATTCAGTGAAGCTGTTGAACTTGGAAATTGGTTCATTAGAATGGAAACAAATTAAGTTTTGCCTTACAAAGAATTCTTCCTGATTTCTAGGACCAATATTTTCTATGATGGGTCTTTGGTGTGTGATTGACTTCATGTTTTTTTTTTAATATTTTTTTTGAAGTGATAGCTGCTAGCTTTTTGGGTACTGGAAACTTATGTTTTGTCTAACAAAGAATTCTTCCTGATTTCTAGGACCAATATTTTCTATGATGGGTCTTTGGTGTGTGATTGACTTCATTTTTTTTTTTTAAATATTTTTTTTTGAAGTGATATCTGCGAGCTTTTTGGGTACTGGAAACTTATGTTTTGCCTGACAAATAATTCTTCCTGATTTCTAGGACCAATATTTTTTATGATGGGTCTTTGGTGTGTGATTTACCTCATGCTTTTATTTTTTTTGGTTGCAGCACACTTAATAATTTAATAGAACTATCTGATGAAGAAGTTGTGTGTTTATTGATGAAGTTCTGTGAGAAACTGGACGGGGAAAGCTCTAGCATTTTATTGCATAGACTCTTTATAATTGGATTGGGAAGATCAGTGAAGCTGTTGAAGGAATTTGTTTCCCAATCAGCAGAAGAGGTTGGCAGTTCCATGGGCAGTATTGGGTGCTATTCTCATTTTCAGATGCCTAGGCAAATTCCTCCTTACTAATGGAGTTGGTAAATGCAATTGACAAGCATCTAATGGTTGAATCCGGTAAGCCAATTCTCTGATGCTTTATGTACGTCCCTTTACTTTTATATTGATCTTCTGAGATGCAACCATTTGTTCTCATTTTTTTCAAAGAATTGTTTGTCGCAGTTCTTACTGAAGAGTTGTGCGAAGAGTTCTCTTGTGCTCTTAAGATGAAGCTTATGTTGCTGGAAGATTTTCTGTTTGTTAATTAGGTTTGATCTGCGTACGCCTTTTTTGCATTTTATCCCTACTTATGTATATCTTTGCTTCAGCTTGCAGGCGTCCCCCAAATGTCTGAAACTACAAACTATTGGGTGCTATTCTCATTTTGCTGATGCCCAAGCTAATCCCTCTCTTTTATTTGGCTGCACTGGTAGATGATTATTCCTGAACTTCAACTTTCCATGTACAGCTAATAGAGAGGTCATTTTGGCATTTTCTACTTTCTGCTTCTGTGTTTCTTCTTGTATCACTATGCATAGGTAAGGATGTACTATGTTGTGCTATTTAATGCAAATGGTAGATTATTTCATCTCTGAGGCTTATGCAGCTTCTCGCCAGGGATTATGCTCAGTTGTGTATCATTATAAATATGTCAGAAAATATACTCCTCTTCCTTGGACTTTAAACTAGATCGGACAAAAATGCACATAAGAGCCAGATCGGAATCACCGTTTGATGGGTAAAAATAAAAGTGCATTTGCTACATTTATTTGATTTTGATCTGATGGAAATAATATTTCTCCGTGAGTTTGTTAACACCCCTTCTTCCTACCCTTGGGACTATGAGGTGAAACATAACTTATGTTGTGTGATTGACTTGAATTTTTTTTAAGTGATATCTGCTAGCTTTTTGGGTCATACAGGAAACTTAAGTTTTGCCTGACAAAGAATTCTTCCTGATTTCTAGGACCAATATTTTCTATGATGGGTCTTTGGTGTGTGATTGACTTCATGTTTTGTTTTTAATATTTTTTTTGAAGTGATATCTGCTAGCTTTTTTGGTATTGGAAACTTAAGTTTTGCCTGACAAAGAATTCTTCCTGATTTCTAGGGCCAATATTTTCTATGATGGGTCTTTAGTGTGTGATTGGCTTCATGTTTTTTTTGTTAATATTCTTTTTGAATTGATATCTGCTAGCTTTTTGGGTACTGGAAACTTATATTTTGCCGGACAAATAATTCTTCCTGATTTCTAGGTCCAATTTGTTCTATGATGGGTCTTTGGTGTGTGATTTACCTCATGTTTTTTTTTTGAAGTGATAAATGCAATTGACAAGCATCTAATGGTTAAATACCGTAAGTCATTCTCTGATGCTTTATGGATGTCCATTTACTTTTACATTGCTACTGATGCAACTGTTTGTCCTCATTTTTTCCAAAGAATTCTTTGTCGCAGTTCTTACTGTGGAGTTGTGTGAAGAGTTCTCTTGTGCTCTTAACATGAAGCTCATATAATATAACTCATTGTTTACATCACAATTAACTAGTATTGATGAAATGAAATTATGTTGCTGGAAGATTTTCTGTTTGTTAATTAGGTTTGATCTGTGTATGCCTTTGTTTCATTTTATCCATACTTATGTATATCTTTGCTTGAGCTTGTAGTGTCCCCAAAATTTCGGAAATTTAAAATTATTGAATTCTGGAAGAATGTACAAGTTATCACCTCAAATGTTAGTTTTGTATGTTAGTTTTGTTTTGTGTTGTTATTATTGGCCTTTTGTTGTGATATCTTTGATTGGTTTCTGCGTTCTCCTAAATGTAAAAAATTTCCACTAACGTACATTGTATGCAGGTCCTTCTATCTAGAGCACTGAAATCTGATTTGTAGCATCTCATGACCAACATGGTGGAGGCCACAATAATTCTAGCAATGATGTTGGTATGGCTGTTTTTTGGTTAATTACACAAAAAATCATGAACTATCTTGCACTTTTAAACTGCAACTTGAGTTTTACAAAGTAACATAAAAATTCATGAATATGAATTTTTTTTCAATTACGATATCGACCACATTATCCAACATCAAATTGTGAGGCCGCCGCCATTATTGGATGCGGCTTGATGAGGTCGCTACTAATGCAACACCTATTTTTTCATCGTTGCTACCCTCATTGTGAATCAAGTCTTGCAATGATGATGGTGGCGATGACGAAATAGGTGGTGAATATAAGACATCCTTGTCAACGCACATCTTATCATGGTGGTGACATCGCAATTTGATGTCCGAGGGTGGTTGATATTAGAATTGAAAAATAAAAATTATAGTTCATGATTTTTTTATGCTATTTTTTAATCTTCTCAACTGCACTAGTGAACCTGTACAGGAGTTTGAAAGTGAGTGAGTTGTAAATTTCAAAGAGTTGTTTTTTAAATTTTCATTAAAGTTGCAGGATTACTCATGAATTCAGTCACTTAATTGTTTTTCCCTTGCTGAAAATCTGAGGTAATGTGTGCCTGATAAACATTATTAAGTTTCAGAAGTAATTGAGAGATGCTGTTGAACTTGGAAATTGGTTCTTTAGAATGAAAACAAGTTAAGAAGTATATGATTTGAATTCTAGAGTTTCCGAGGTTGCTGTTCCTTTGTCTGATGTCAGAAACTGAGCCTTGTCATTTGACCTTGTATTTTTTACATTCTTTGTTCCATTGGCAGAGGATATTTGCTTTAATCTTTAGTTACCGTGGAAAAGATATCCAACTTTCAATTAGAATCAAAGAGTTCTTGTAGATTTGTTCTTGAGTTGATTTATGAGAAAATTTTTATGCTTGTGATCTGTGGTAGAAGATGCTCATGGCAATTAAGAGTTCTATAGTTGTCATCCACAATTATAACTATTTTAGAACCATGTGCATTTGGCATTTACCATGGATTTCATGATGTGTAGAGCCAATATAATAAACTATCATTGTCTTTAATTTGGTTCATGATATGATCTTTCACTTTGGTCGTATACTTTCTTTGGTTCTTTTCCAGGTTTTGGGTTTGCTAGTGCAAAGAGGTTTCCAAGCACACAAAGTAGAGTACTTGTATGAGAAGCTTTCTTGAGTCTGCTATTAGTGCTCTAACATCGTCACCTAGATTTATCAGATGATGCAGTTAATCCATTTTGGAAGGAGGCATTTTATTCAACGGTTCTGTTAGAGAAGAGACTACATCAATTCCATAACATGTTCCTCGGTAGGGGACTTGAGGTACATTTTGTTATTCTGTGTAGTACTTTTCTTAGCCTAAATCTTCGTTTTATATAAGTTTTGAAAGGTTTTTGGTGTGATATATGGGAAACTAACCAGGAAAAGCAAGGAGGGCCATTGATTCTTTTATTTCTGATGATACCAGTTTTCAGCATAATAAACTTCGGCGTCCATTTATTTCCTATTTGCTTCTAAGATTGGGGAAGATTACCTTTCGAAGGGAGGTCCCTCCGGTCTGTTTTTCATAGAATATTATTGAGTCAATTAACAGAGTGATACTTTTTATTTTTATCTGGATTATCATGCTAACAATTGTTTTCCGTATTTGCAGTCTTTAAATATTTCTTGCAGATGAAAGTTGTCTTCAATTGTTACAAATCAATTTCACCAAAACTTCTTGGTTGCTACTCACAGGGTCGATGATGGACCTAGCATTAACACATCAACTGTTGTTGCCTTTGTACAGAGTCTGCGAAGGCTGCACCAGAAAAAAGTTGTTTCAGGTAATTGTCAGTTTCTTCTTTTTTCTTTTTTGCTTTATTTATTCATTTATATGCATACACATATGTATATTTTATTTTATTTTATTTTATTTTTTTTTGTCAAAAATGGATGTATTTAGTAATTGTTTATAGTTTAAAATAGAATAAAATTTGTTGGTGTGTGTGTTTAAGAAGGGGTGTATTCAGCAAAAAATACATATGCTCATGAAATTTCCAATTGGAAAAAATTCTCTTAGCTATTTTATTTATAGAGTGCTCAAAATTAGGGATGTTAAAAGGGTCATGGCTTGATGGGCCGGCCCGTTTAGCCCGAAATTTTTTTGGGTTAGAGCTTGGTTTTATTAGACCGTTTAAAAATCAGCCCGTTTAGCCCGAGCCCGATTAGCCCGAAGCCCTATAGGGCTAGCCCGCTTAGGGTTAGGGCTAGCCCGATAGCCCGAACTTTTCTTCTTATTTGTCTATTTCTTAATATCGAATTAATAATATACACCATTTTTTATTATGTTTCATATACCATATTTGATTTTTAGTAGAAAATATTAAAATTTATATTTCATATACCATAATTAAAATTTTTATTATGTTTCATATACCATATTTGATTTTTAGTAGAAGATATTAAAATTTATATTTCATATACCATAATTAAAAATTTTATTATGTTTCATATACCATAATTGAAAGCATGAAATAGTATATATGACTTAAATGTTTGAATCTTTAAATTTTTATAGTGATATAAAAATTCTAAAATATATAATCTTTTAATGTTATCTAAAATTGTATTTTAAATAGAGGATAATATGCATTTAATTAAATTTTTAAATTTAAATATATAATTTGACTATTTTGACTCGGGCTATGGCCCAATTAGCCCGAAAAACCGGTAGGGTTAGGGTTAGGTTCACCATAATCAAGCCCGTTTAAATTACCCGATTAAACCGAAGCCCGATTAACCCGAAACCCGTTAGGGCTAGCCCGAAACCGAGGGCTAGCCCGTTTAACATCTCTACTCAAAATCTATACCCTTTCACTTATTTTGATGTGAAGTCCATTCTTGAAATGTAGGATAGGATCTTGGATGACGTTGCCTCCTTTAATTATATTCCACCTGTAATTTTACAAAAAACACATAGTTCTTCATGTTATATTTTCTGTTATATGAAAAAGCATTCACAAAGGTTCAGAAAAGTTCTTTATAGTAACAACCCAGTCATATGGCAGATGTTACCCTGCACACATCTCGTGAACACTTGGTGTGATAGAATCATGTCGTATGCATCTATCTGCCACACAAGCAGTGCTCACGGTGCACAAGAGTTGTTCAGGGTAACAAACCTTGTTCACTCGCACACACATACCTGTATTTAGTGACCAAAACATGAAGAAAAATGCTCATTGATGCCCTAGAAAATTCTGCACCTGCACACTGCTGTTGACAACATTCCCTATAAGTTTCAACACTTTTTCTTTGTCCTGAAAACACAATTTCGACAAATTCACAATACCATTCTTCACTAACTTGTGTGTATGTCTGTGTCTATACACAACACACACACATACGAACTTAGATAACAAAATTTGCAATTTTCCAATAGGTATGTGTGTATATATACATATAAATCAGTTCAAGTGCTACGAAGTTATTACCTTTAGGCATCTATAATATTTAGTACCAGGAATGTTCAACGGGAACGACATCGCACCCGTGGCAACATTGATAAACTTATCTGCAAATTCTTTCGAGCTTTCAGGATCATAACTGTAGAGCTGCTTTGCACCAAATTCACCAAACATCTGTTCAAAAATAAGAACTACTAGTAAGAAATTCATACTGCTGAAATTTAATCTAGAGAGATTATTTTACCTCCCCAGAAGCCGATTCAAATTCAACAGAATCTTGAAGTGACCATGAATGGAGCGTCCTATGCACGAGCTGTTCAAACTGGAATAGCAGATTTTTTTTTTATGCAATCAACACCAAACTGACTTAGCACCAAATTCCTCAGGCACTTATGAACGGACACCCTGTCGGCCCGAACTTCTCCTTGCTTGAAGATCTTCTCGAACAAATCCAGGTAACTCCGCACAACCAATTTCTCTTCCTGTCGGAAAAGGAAACTATTGAAGTCTTGATCACCTGATACAATTACATTCCTACCCGCCACATTTGTGCGGAACAATGACCCATACCTGAAATTTATAATTTTCTTTTACAAATTATTTAGGATTGAACATTAATTCAAATAAAATTATGCATAAAAATGAATGAACGTACGTTTGGAGTCTGTTGTGGATGAAAGGATGAAGATCAAAGGAGTAACAAGGAATGATGAGTTGAAGAGTCTCTCCAATGAAAGGGAGGCCAGAGGAACCAGGAGGAAGTATGCCATTACTGCATTTAGCATTTCTCCATCTATAGATCCATTTTGTGACAAATATAATGATAAAGGCAACAAAATATAAGCCAATATACCACATAATTTCCTAATTGAGAAAATAATGTATATATATACATATTTTATTTATTTATTTATTTAATTTTTTTAATTCTAAACTTCTTACAAGAGAAGTGAATTTGATTTGTGATGTCTGGAAATTCTAAATTTGATTTTTTAATCTGAAACAATGGTAACAAACTAAAGGCCGTGAAGAATAATTATTTTAATATAGCATACGTTGAAAACAGATTAGAAACAAAATTATATATGTTAATAAATTGAAAATTATTAAAAAATTAATTTGAAAAAATAAAATTCAACTAATCAAATAGTCACATGTCATTTTTAAACAATATTTTCACATTTGAAAACTGAAAGGGCGAGAAATATTTGACATATAAATATTGTGGATAAGCAGAATATGACAAGCTAAATATTATAAAAATTATCAAATAATAATATTTAATTAAAAATATGGTGCTGAACCCCTTAATTAATGTTATTTAAATTTAACTATGTACTTTTTAAATATAATATTTTATTTTAATATATGAAATATTGGTATTAAATTAAAGATTGTAAAGAATAATTATTTTAATGTAGCATATGTTAAAAATAGATTAAAAACTATATATATACTTTAACAAATTAAAAATTATTAGAAAACTTATTTTGAAAAAATAACATTCAACTAATCAAATGGTCACACGTCATTGTTTAAAAGTATTTCCAGATTTGAAACTGAAAATGATGAGAAATATTTAACACGTAAATATTGTGAATAAGGATAATATTACAAGAAAACTATTATAAAAAACATCAATTAAAATTTGTTGTTTATATTTTGGTAATTTAATTTCTAGTCATCAGTGTCTATATCTTGTTTCTTAATAGTTAAAATAAATTCTTGTCAAATATGAAAGTGAATTACAAATAATAATGGTAACACAATCAAATCAAAAAATATATATATATTTTTTAAACGAAGAGTGTCTTGAAATCATGAACGACCAATTAAATTGCACTATTTCATCAAATATGCATGAGATGTCATAAACCTATAAATATAGTCTCTTTATAATTCTAAGAAGGGAGAACTTCTACTATACCCACTTATTATTAATCAAAGTGTTCTATGCTCAAATTAAACAAAAGTACAAAATAAAAATATTTTTTATCCATAATTTTCAAAATATTCAATTTAAGCTAAAACAATTGGGCTAAAATGAATTAAGTAAGCTTAGCTGATCAATTATGTAAACTTACATGAATCATGTAAGCTAACGTACCAATTGAAGGCTTTTATGAGAAGATAGAGAAGACGAGAGGATTTACACAGAGGGGAAGGGGGAGAGAAGAGGGGAAAAGTCTCACGGGAGTTGAACAGGTAGAAGACAGAGGGAATAGGAAAGGGGAGAGACTTTCATGATTGAGAGGGGGAGGGGAGAGGAGAAGTCTGGCACGATTGGGTAAGGGGGAGAGGAGAGGGGAAAAGTCTTTTACGATTGGGGGAGAGGAGAGAGGAGAGAGGTGAAGTCTTTCCCAAGAAGGGGAGAGAAGAGAGGTGAAGCCTTTTCCGATTAGGGGAGAGGAGAGAGGAGAGAGGAGAGAGGTGGTCTTTCCCAATCGGAAAAGTCTTCCCCGATTGGGAGAGAGGAGAGATGTGAAGTGTTTCACAATTAGGGGAGAGGAGAGAGAAGACAAAGAAGTCTTACGGTTGAGAGGAGAGAGTAAGTTACACGGAGGAGAGAGAAAAAAAGTACAAAACACATTTTTAAATTTTTGGTAAAAAAAAAAAAAAAAACTTTCATATAATAAATGAGCACAGTGATATATTCCACCTTCTAAGAAGCTATAAGTCATATTTTAATATATCTATTTACTTTAGTTTTTAAAAAATTGTGATTAAAATTTTAAAAAAGTTATTTTTTATTTATAATTTTTAAAATATTCTTATTAAATTTTTATAGTTAATCGCCAAAGTTCTTTAAGATAAAAACAAGAAAAAAAAACAAAGAATATCTCTCACGAGATAAATTTTACGAAAAAAAAGAAAGAGAAGACAAAAATATAAAAAAGTGTGGACTCTTTACAGTTCAATACAATTCAAAGAGACTATAAGTGAATAAATAAATAAAGCTAAAAATAATTTAAGATGTGATCTTTTAGGCCAACGTCCACGCAGATTCAAGAACATTCTACTTAAGTACAATAAATAATATTTAATTAAAAATATGGTGCTAAACCCCTTAAATTAATGTTCTTTAATTAAAATCAGTTCAAATGGAGGAGAAAAAAAAATTGTTGTTCATATGACCGCATAAGAAAACACCAACTCTATAGCTATCAATTTAGACGGTTCGACCCAACCCCATCCATGCCTGCGGGCCAACAATCAAAATCGCATTAAGTAGATTAGCTTGAAATTTTATCAAGCTGATAAATATGGAGGCGAATCAGCTAAATTTTTTAAAAGCTCAATCATATAGAAGTCGATATAATCTACAACCCAACTCATTTAAAACGTCGGATTAATTGGTTCGATTTGTCGATCATATTTCGGTCCTCATAATTTACAACCCAACTCATCTAAAATGTCATGGCTAGTTGGTTCAATTTGTCAGGTCGAACTATTTGTAGAGGCTCTCAACTCTTTTCTTCTTCTTTTTTATAGATATTTTAGAGATTCTAAATAAGTTTTTTTTTTCTTCTATTTTTAAATAAAAAATTGAGGTATTATTGAAACTAATTAAATTATTTTTAGGAACATAGAGTCATTTACCAACAACCTTACTTACTATATAATAAAAGTGTAAGTAACTCCAAAATAAATGGTATGATCCCTAATAAAAGGTGAGAGATAATTGATCCAAATAAAATATTAAATACATATATATATATATATATATATTATCCAAAAGAAATTACCAAGAATATTACGAAATTGAATAAATAATAAATAAATAAAAAGCGCAAATCTGCAGCTACATAACCAAAAGAAGGGCCTGAATGGTGAAAGAATACACAACAAATAAAAGAACAGAGGGGGGAAAAACAAGGGTCCCAGATAACTACATCACAACCCACTAATTCATGACGAAACAAACAAACAAAAATTGGCCCTTAGTTTCTAGCCTTCTTTCACAGATTTACCTCTGGATTTCTTCAACTCCCAAGGAGGCAGGCATCCTTTGTAGTGTGAGTGTAAGAACAACGAAGATATCGATACTTCCTTCTCCTTCTGATGCATAGAAATCGAAGTGAAGCAGCTCAGCGAGCTTCTCAGACTCTTCTTCTCACAATCTGAGTCTCCACAGTTCCCATCATGCCGAATGGTGCTCGTTTTTAGAGCCTCCGGAAGTATGCAGTTGCAGTATGAGCCTGCAATGATAACATAGACTAGTAAAATGAGAATCGAAATTCTAATGAAGTTTCATAACAACTCATCTTTCTGGATAGAACAAATGGCGAGCTTCTGTTTAGGTTCCTCGACTCTTTTTTGTATTACCAGGAAACAAGTATATATATCTTTAGTTATAATGCATCATCATTTCTGTAAGCTGGCAATCGAGCAGCCCGGCTCGGGTAGGCAGGACCAAAACTGTTCTACCTCAGGCCAGCCGTATTCCAGAAATTATAGGTATCAGGTCCACTGGAAAATTGGGCCAATTAGACCCGTTAGGCAATCACTGCTCAACCCTTTTTGGGCTGCTCAAGCCGGGATGAAATTGGATGGTAAAGGAAAACAAATATGGAAATGCAATATGAGTAAGATATAGATAAATAACCTATTCTTGCGAGCCGATTCACCCATTTTGGTATCCGGTTTCCTGTCAACTTGTAGCAAATGTCCTCACAGAAATGGTTGCAATTCTTGACAACCAAATGATATGTATCACCACAGTAATTGGCGGCTTGGTGCTCCACGAATTCTCTAACTTGGTTACAGTTCAAATGTGTTGTACCCATGAATATTGACTTCCGAAACCTAAAACCGGGGCATTGTCGAGGTTCAACTTCGAAGACACCACTAGTTGGAAAGTCATGAGCTCCAAATGCATATTCTGTACCATAAACTGCAAATGAAAATTTTGCAGGCACTTAGCAAAAAAAAAAGGTGGAAACATCTAATGAAGATAAGCAATACAGGATAAAACCCAGTAAAACTTTGAGCATTTTTCCAATTGTTTTGCATAAACGATTATGATTATGTATCTGTAGTAGTGATAGTAAATGCACAAGTTTGGCATACTCGAACATCAGATAATAAACTTGATACTGATTCAAGAATATTGCTGTTGTTCTAGCATATATATATATTTATATATATATATATATGTACAGAGAGAGAGAGAGAGAGAGAGAGAGAGAGAGAGTGCGTGTTAAAGAACCCTGTGGATTCCAAGATGGAGGAACTACCATTTTAGCAAATTAATTATTTTTTGAATGTTCTATCCATCTAACAAGTATGCAATAGTTATAACCAAATTAAGTGCAATTCAATATAATAGACGTTAATAGTATGTTTCACAAAACTCTGCTTTTCTTTTCATATGTGCATATTGTTGCTCGTCTAACTCAGGCAAACAATCAAATAACGACGATCCAGCAGTATCTTCCATATGGTAGTCAAATTTTGCCAGTCAAAACAACTCAACCGGACCAATATTCACATTAGTGATGCAGAGAAAACAATGATAAAGGAAGCACACACTCAAATTTAGAGCATCGGCCTACCTTCCACCCCAGAGTGAAAGATGCCGACACCAGCCCAGTAGAAATAGCCATTGACAGGAGTTAAGTCATATACATTAAGATAGACGGGAGTGTTTCCGGGGCTATAGATAACTGTCTTGTCTTTAGGAAACACGCAAAACCTTGTGGCTGATTCACCTTGTGTATGAAGAGGCATGATCGATCTCCATCCATTTTTCAATTTTAATTTCATGTTCGAGGGTGAAACTAGGAATTGTTCGACACCCAGTTCCAACCTGTTGCGAAATTTAAGATAACAACAACTCAGGCATCAAAAATGTTTTCCTAAAAGTACATACAAATTAAAAAGAGGTCCACAGTCATTAAGATATTGTGCATTAACTCTCACAAACAAATGGGAGCAGACGGTAAATCAAAAGTTCTCGAGAGCCAAAGGCATCATAGTGCTCGTAAAGAATTACTCTTTGTATTACGCATGAACAAAAGAGAGTCGAACGAACAACGAAGCCAAAACTGCCATCCTCATTACATCAACAGAAGCTAATTTGTCCAGAAAACAAACATGATCTGATAATTTGAATCGAATACCTTCGTTTTCTGAAGGATATGACCGATTAACTACGGATCATTATGAAAAAGAAGTACGAATAAAGTGAGGATAACAGTCACCTCCCTCACATTGTGATGTGACGTTTAAACTAGCAGCAAGTGGAAGTTTAATCCAAACGTGATAGTAGGGAACATTTACTCTATGAAAAATATGGCAATCCTATAGGGCATTTCCAGATTAAGGTATACGAAAGGTGAAAAATGGTTCAGGAGAAAAATTAATTAATTTGTGGCAGAATAGCAATTTCTATGGTACAGTGTCATTTTCTCTATTGCCAGTGAGCTTAAAGATCGCAATTTTGATTGAATTAACATACCAAATTAACCCACATTTTATATCAGATAATTCACATTAAGCATAATAATCTCTATTCTTCCAAAAAAAAAAAAAAGAAGTTTCTGTAAGATCTTTGAAATCCAAATTCAAGTGAATCGTTATGATTATGCCTCTACATCAGAAAATACAGTCAGCCCCGTTTACCCCCAGACCCAAACAAATCCAGAAACTAATGTGAATCTAAAATCCTGCCCAGATGGGAAATCTTGCAGAGGTTCAGTATTCATTTCGGAAATCTAAAAAAAAATATACATATATATATATATATATATTGAAAGAACAGAAGAAAAGGATAAAAAAACTGGTTCTAAGCAAACCTTCCAAGAAAAAAACAGACAGATTCGGATAAACAGCAACAAAAATATACAGAAGAAGGGCAGCCAATGCAAAGAATAGGGAGAATGCTTGGATAAAAAGAGATTCCCAGAACTAAAGCCAATAGAGAAAGCAAGATTCTTACGGTTGAAGAAACAAAGAAAACCTGAAAACCAAATAAAATCAAATTCTTACCTAGTTAAAAAATGGCGCTCATTGTAAAAACTGTCTCCTCCTCGACAGCAAAAAAGCCACCGCTTTCACAGCAGATGATACACCTGAAAGTGGAGTATGCGTGCCTGAAACATGCGCATTATTGTTCTTTTTGGCTAGTTTTAGGCTGCACAGTCTGATTCTGCGAAACAGAAAAAACAAGTACAAAATCAGAGTTTACAGCTGTCCCTTTTGTTCATTCAAAGCCAAAACTAGAGAGAAAGAAACTAGAGAGAGAGAGAGAGAGAGAGGGAAAAAGTTGACCGGTAGTTTCAACTTGACTGTTGACATTCGTATTTTCATGTGTTTTTTCAGCGAATATGGGGAAGTTCTGACAAATTACCAGTATTTATCTTGACCAATAAATGAAGGAAAACAGACAAGGGTATCAAGAAGTAGTATAACCTATGCCTTTATATGCATATATATATATATATGTATGTATATAATTAATCTCGTTTTGATTATTTTTCTTTCTTAAGCTTTCTTAAATGATATATCATTCTCCATAAAAAAACAGTAATCTATTATTATAATTAAAATATTTTTACAATATTTTTACTAAAATAATTAAACCTGCACTAAAATTTTATTGATTTTAATAGTGCTACTTTTCTAATAAAAAAAGAACATTCATTATCATAACTATTATCCATATATATTATTATTACCCAGTTTCTAATAATATATATATATATATATATATTTAGGAGTAATTATTTAAAGTATTTTATTATTTTTGCTAAAAACAAGTAAAAATATAATTTTATAATAAAAATATATATTCACTACATCACCAAGTAAAAATATTATTTTTATAATAAATTAATTGTTGTATTAAAAATCATTTATTTTAGTAATTATTTTAAATAGTTAATATTTAGCAACTTAAATTCAATACACAGTAAAAATTCAAATTTAATCCAGATAATCAAGCATATATATTATCTTAATATATGTGATATGGGTATCAAATTAAAGATGATGAAACATTAATTAATTTAATATATTATACATAAAAAATAAAATAGAAACATACAAAAACAAATTGTATTTAAACAAATAAAAAAATATTTTTTAGAATAAAATTAAATTAAAGCTGACACATCAATTATCAAAAATATTTTTAATTTCAAAACTTAAAAATTGACAAAAAAGTTACTTCCGTATAAAATTAGAATTCTTAAAATAAGAATATACTTCCGTATCGTCACACACGTCAATTAAGTTTACCCCAACAAATTGGCCAAAATTCCAAATTAAAAAGTCACGATTGAATTAATTATTTTAGAATAATACACCCAAGTAACAAATATCGCGAAATTTAGGGGGGGGGGGGGGGGGGGGAGGGAGAGAGAGAGAGAGTATATTTGGATAGCCTTCACTTCCACTCACTTCCACTACATGAGACGCCCATCATTAGCTTAATTAAAACATATTTTATCCTTTGATTTTAATTATTTTTTTAATTTTTACAAATAATTTCTTGTTTGTATCCATATCTTTACCAATTATACTAATGATCCAGAAGTGTAATACGAAACGTAATCTCATTATTCCAAGCCAACCCTTTAGATATCGCAGAATTCGATGTGATGGAAGTAATATAAAATTAAAAATTAAATTTAGAAAACAAAATCAGAGGAGCCCTAAACTAAATATGATCACAAAGCAAACCCGTGTGATATGTACCCAAGATTACGAGCACCTTTCTTTATAAATAACTTTCACAATTTCACCTCACATCGCTAACTTTTTCAAAAGAGAAAATATTTCTTTTGCGCCATTACAGGTTATCTCTCTGCCCTCGCTCTCATCCTTCTTCTTTCAAATAAGTCGGATTGATCTTCTAAACATAGAAAACACGATTGAAAAACCCAAATCAAGTTGGTACAGATCGCTGTTTCTTTTTTTTTTAATTATTATCATTATTGTTGTTGTTGTTGTTTCTTGAACTAGTTGATTATGTTCGTCCGTTTATCATACTTTTTACTATGAGTCGTTGAAATTTTCTTTGGGATGGCGCTAGAGGAAAATTCCATCCGAGCACAGTAAAAAAACCATATATTCAAGAAACTTTTGCCCTTAATTTCATTTAATTTTTATTATTTTATTATAATGTATATGATTTAAATCTGGAAAGTCGAATGAATTATAGAAAGGCCAAACGAGTTGGTGGCATAAGATTCAAATCTGTAGCTGAATTGATGGTATAAAGTTTCATATTATGAGCGAGATGATGATATACAGCACCTGCCTGTTTTATGAACATGGAAATAAATAATTGAAAATTGAAAGGTCTTCTTTTATGTTCCCCTCAAATCTGTTTTAGCAAGAAAAGTTTTATACGTCTTTTGTGAATTAAATCATACATACCGTCGCTGCAGAACTAAATCATAAACCCTAAACCCTAATGGCAAGCGTTAAAGATGATGTGCAATGCAAACATTTGTTGGGGATGAAGAGGAGAAGATTCAAATGCACCCCAAGAGCTGTGCCTACTCAGGTTTCATTTACCCCTTACCTCTCTTCATGTTTTTGTATGGGCTTGGAAGCGGTTTTATTGATGTTTACATCCGGTGAAATGGATCGGCATATATACTGATTTGACATAACCCTTGGATCATCTAATTGAACTTGCAAAATTTGTCATTGTGCAAAGTATGACCACAACAAAATTATGACAGCTTCACTTTAGGAAGAATTCAAGTACTATTTACATGTGTTTTCCTTTAAGAGAAGTTAATTGTCATCTTACTTCACTAGGTTAATAGTCTGCTGCTACTTATGTTTGATGATGTTTTTTCAGAAATTCACAGGAACTGAGACAGGAAAGAACGAACACAAAGGTAATGTCACGTAGAATTGCATTAGTTTTTGCTTTGAAAACAGAGAACTAATATGCTTGATAATACTTTTATGTATGCGAATGTAGTAGAATGTTCAATGGACTGAATTAATTTTCAGTGACTTGTCATGTTTCAGACCAGGAGGGCTGTCCGGCAACTAATGCTACATCAGAACTAAATGCTGGATTAGAAGTCGATGTGAGATTTTTACCTCAGTGAATCCTACATTTTTACCAAAATTACCAATGTTAAACTACCCTCCAGTTATGCATGTTGGTACATCTTTTGACTAAGTAAACTTTGTTCTGGTTTACTCAGGAATATAATGCTTTATTAAAAGCTCAGGCAGACGAATTGAAGCTGAAAACTTGTAAGCTTAGTCGTAAATTGCAGAAGCGTGCTGCTATGTGTATGGAGCTAAAGGATGCCAATAGACTTTTAATGGTTCATTTTCAACACTATACTTCTCATTTCAATACTTATGTATAGATTTAGCAGAACTTTTCTATTAAATCTTTACGTGTGATGTAATTCCATCAAAGGCTAACTATAACTCATATGATTATACAGGATGAGCTAAAGAAGATGTGCAAACCATGTGTAATACAAACTCTTGAAGCCAAGAATCCAGAAAACAACCCTCAAATAGATCAAGAAAAGGAGTTGTCAGAAACAGACTCGTGAGTGAAGCAGATGGAGAAGTTATTGTCTGGTATTTATTTGTAATAAATTTAACAGAAAATGATCTCATGGTAGTCTGTTCGTAAAGTGCATTGAAGAACTAACATGCCACTGATGTTTTCACCTAATTCTATTGTATATCTTTAGAGAGTAAAGGCTTTGTTATGGTGAATCATGATTGCATAGAAAGTGAACTTTTTTTTTAACCTGAACTAACTGTAGAGCAAAGTCATTTAACATTGAATTGTTTGGGCGAAAAACACACTGCAGCTTGGCGACAAAACAGTCCTATGTGAACAAGAACGTTAAATAACTGGTAATCTGCAGAATAAAATGCAATAGTCCTCTGGTTATGAACAAAATTCATATTTCTGTAAGAAAACTATAGAACCCCTCAACAATATATAGATGCAATATTTGATGTTAGATATGAAGTTTCGTTACCACTCTGAACCATCAGGAAAGGGATCTAAAGCATCTTGCTTCCCATTCACATAGTATTCAACAACTGCTTTCATTCGCCATAGCTTATCAGGGTGATAATTTATGTGGATTATCACTGGCTTAAGCTTCCGTAGTTGTGCATCTTTTCTAACAGTTTTGAAGAGAACCTTACTGTTCATAAACAGGTAGTAATCCATAGTTCTTCTAGAAGCATGAAGCCCCTCGTACCCAGGATGAGATGGGAAGAAAAGCTCCTCATTAAAAACTGCTTGATCCCAAGCATTCTCTTGAGCCAGTCGACCAGCCACACGATCTAAAAGCTCGATAGATGGGATTGTAGGTCTTATATAAAAGAACCCAGAATTATAAACCCATATCCTCATTGTATGAGCATACCTGGCCCAGCCCATTTTAGGTTCATCAAAAACATCATTGTACCCATAAGCTGTCATATTATTGTGACCGTCAGTCATAGACTCCACATCTGAGTCTCTGTAAAGATGTTCAAATGGATTTTGTAAGTAAACTATGTCAACATCAGAGAGTAGAATGCTATAGCCTAGCTGCAAGAATTCCCTCAGTATCCGGAATTTCAATCCAGAGACAGCATGGTTTCCTCCTGTCCTTGCAACAAAGTCAAAACTCTTATCAGCGTCTCGTTTAACTTCATTGGGGTCTCTTTTATATACTGGAACATCATTCGATTGGCAGAAACTGGAAATTTCCTCATCCAATGCAAAAACTAAGTAATTAGATATGCCCGCTCTTTTAATATTTGTGAACCACACCTCCAACATTTCCTTAACATTTGAATTAGCAAGTGTGACAATAAGTTCACGATTGATGGCTACTTTCTCCAGAATTTTTGCCAACCTTGGGTTAACAGATTCATCGGGCACAACTGCGGGGTTGGTTCGTAGTCCCTTAACAGTGCCAAATGGCCCAGCTTTTTGCTGATCACCTAACACCATTACCTGTTTCTGAGCAACATCTTTCCCTTGTTCAGCCAACTGAAGCTTCTCAGTTAGCTCCCTTATTTGCTTCTTCAATTCTGCATTTTTCTCTGAAGCAGCAACAAACTCTGATTTCAATATGTTGATGCGTTCTGATGACTCGCATGAAGAAGCAATAACCTGAGAGAGATACAATGTATGGCTCGAAGTAAGTTGATGGCATAAGAGTTGCAAAAGAATATCGCAAGGATTGGCAGAATAACCAGCTTGATAGAAAAACACCCGCAATTTAGACAAGTACAGGAAAAATGCATTAGTAAGTAAGCCCCTAGCAGATCAGATATTTGAATCATTTTTCATGCAGTTTTTTTTTTTTTTTTTTTTGTCCAGGTTAGTTTGGCAGAATAATGTAAAATGAATGAGCAGTTTAAAATCCTTCTACCTTATCATTCCTGTTTCTTATACGATTCCTAGGCCATCTATGCAGCCAATGACAGAAAAAGATGTAACCTCAAAGAAACAACACACTCGTCGCCATTTCATATACAAAAGAATACCAAGGGCTAAAAGCTCTACGAGTCTTCAGTAATTTTTGGAAAATCATAAGAAAATTTTTGCTGCACCCACAAGATTAGTGTGCACAGAACATAATAGAGTGACCCTTTTATTCAGTTCTTCATACTTGAGCGGTTGACAAAGATTAACAGCCTAGTGCTGTAGCCAAACAATGGAATCTCAGCCACAGGGCAATCTAATTCTATTTGCTGTCGTTCTTGTTGTTTCGTTTCCTTTAAAAAAAGGGGGAAAAAAAGAAAAAAAAGCTACAAATGACATCAAATAGCACTTTAAAATCTGAACACAATCCATAATTCTAACCATAAGCAGTAGCAGAGTATGAGCAATCAGTACAGTTTCTGGTCAACGCTTGGTCAAAACACAAAAAAGCATCATATGAACAAATGAAGAGTAAAAGTAACCTCGGAATCGGAGCTCGCGACCTGGTAATGAAAGGCAGGGGATGAGGCAAAAAAACCGTCCGGGTAGAAGAAGGCGAGAACGCAACCGAAGAATATTCCGACGAAGATCGCAGCTGCAATTCTCGATCTGTGCAGCGATTGGCCGCCGTCCTTCTTCATCAAAGTACTGTCTCTACGACCGCCAATTATCATTTCTCACAGCGGAGTGCAATTAAAAATTGCTGCAGAAGTACTCAACAAAATAATAAAGCAGTCCACATCATTTCTGGACCCCTCATTCTTTCAAAGAATCGGACTTTCAACAGTGGCAGTTGTTGAAGTAAGAAACACGTCGAAAATAAATGGTATTATTCCTAATATATATTACGAGAAAAAAGCCTTATTTTGATAATATATATTACATATTAATATATATATATATATCATGCTCAAATGTTGATATACAACAAAAAAAACGTTGATTTATATAAGATTAAAATAAAATAAATAAATTGTTTTCTTAAAAATGTTAAAGAGTTGCCTAAATATTATTGACTAATCAATCACTATTATTTTTAGAAGTACACTGTTTATTGTAAATTAATTTAGACAATGTAGTTGACTCATTAAGTAATAGTACTCTCAGTCTTTACAATGAACACAATTGAATGGGTCCAATAAATACTAACAAACTTGAAATGAAGGAATTTAGAATTCATTTTAAAAACAATCACTGTATCTTTAGTAATTAACATCTCAAACAAGTCGCAGCACAGATTTATATAATATCTTTTTAAGGTCGTTAATTCCTAAACTAATATTGTTTTAAAATAGTTTAAGAATGCTGGGTTATTTCTCTTAAATAGTTAAAAATGTTATTTTATTTTGCTTCATATTTTATTAATAAGTTTCATTTGATGACACTTTGAACGACTATGTCGTGTACCATAATTCTCTTGTGAAATACATAGGCCGACATGAATTCTTCACAAAAAAAAGTGAAGTAAATTTTTTTAAGAAAATGTAGGATTATGTTGTGCCCTGCATTTTTCCTACTCATTTCATGTATAAATAAATGAACACTACAAATTAACACTTTTTCATAGAATCACGCAACCACTCCTATTGAAAGCAGATAACAAAATATAAACTACATTATAAGTAACGAGAATAACCGACATCTATAATTATATAAAAGCAAGACAGTTTGACTAAATTACAATTTTGTCATTTTTCCGCCAAAATTGTTTATTAATTTTTAATTTATGAAAAAATAGAGATTGGATGTTATTGGAGGTGGGGATGTGGGATAGTGCATAAATGGTTGACCAATAACCTTATTTTACTTTTTTATTTTATTTTAATTTTTTACCTTAATTTTAAAAGCTTATAACTTTTACGTCTCAACTTATTTATTCATGAAAAATATATCAAATAATTTATTTTTTCAAGATCTTTAATTTGATATCCATATTGAGTATATAAAAATAATTTTTTAAAAATATAAAATATTTTTTAGATTAATTAATATATTTGATATTTATAATATTTTTATATAAATAAAATTGTGAGATTTTTATACAAAGTAAAATTATATTTTGTATATCACGAATTTTTATTTTAGAAAAATATATTATTATTTTATAAATTTATTTATTTATTAGATAAAAGTAACAAAATTTCACACAATGTAATAATGCGATACAAAACAAAATGTAAAATGTAATAATTAAATTACTATTAATTATAATTTACTAACTATTATATTATTATAAATATTACAAATCGTGCAACGCACGGGAGAAATACTAGTTTGTCACAAAATCTAGAATTGATACAAAAGTGGGTAGAAAAGTTATTGGTGGCTACAAAAGTTGCTGTGACATCAAGAAAACAAAATTTTAAATATACCCTTATCAAATAAAACCACAAGAAACTTCCCAAGCGTAGGATATAACATCCAAATATATACAACCACGGGGAAATTAAAATGAAATTTCCAGACACAAGATTAACCTTTTAACTCTTCATACTTTTCTGAAATCCTAATGTTAGAAAACAATTACAAAGTTATCTTCTAAACGTGACGCTGAGGCATATCCTATGCCATCACACGAATCTTCACAAACTGTCAATCTTCATATTCTGATTCTGAAGTTACCGCATCTTCTCCAGGACCTTCAATTGCGGAATGATCTTCTCGAGGACCTTCAATTGCAGAACGATTGCCCCGCCTTTGTCCGGGGTGAGTGATTTCTCCAAAAAATTTATTAGCTATTCAATAAGAGGGAGATTCATCAATGAGATTTATACAGGCATAACATCACACATCTTAAATGAGATATGTTTTGTGAAGTTTCATCAATCAAACATTAGACTTCTCTGAAAATTCAGCAGACCTTCAATAGTTACACAAATATACTGGTTACTATCGAATCATAATATAAACAAGCACCTGACAACAAAATCTTCGTAACGAGCACCCTTGCAAACTGAATTTCTTCTGAATGATTACTTGTAAACTTCACCTGCAGGATCAGGTTAAAATATTATAGTAGCTATGAAGTTTTAATCACTAGAAGTTTCTAGAAAAGATTGTTACCGCTTCACCATAGAAGAAATTCACAAGTTGATCAAGTCTGGACTGATGCCTTCTGAGGAAAGGTCGGAGATGATTCATATACAAAAGCCTCGCTCCCTGTCAAAGAGGAGACATCAAAGACCGACCATGAATATTTGGAAATCATTACCAATGAATAAGACCTAGGATGAGTAGATTGGCTATCGTATACGATATATTATGGTGCTAATGCTATAATAAGCACAATGATTTTGGTATATCATTCTATCAATTATTTTTCAAGTTCTTTATATCCCAAAGGAAGTTCAGAGAGGCCCCTGTAATCAGGTTGATTAACAGAAACAATACTTGGAGGCAGCAAACCATAACTGCAGCTACTTGTTCTTATTGCAGATGTATAGGTGCTCAATTTAAACAGGATACAGTGACATGCTGAATGCTGATGAGTACCTCGTCATATAATTCAAGGTTCAAAGTCCTAACCTAGCAAGTATCTGCTTACTACACACAATACTTCAGCAGTCTTGAGATTCATTAATTTTTTGTTTTAAGGGTAATTTTTTGTATGGCTTACAGACAAGCTGAAACTTCATCCACTAATATCAAGCACGTTCATAACCAAAAAAATACAACCAGATGGTCATATACATCTCAAATAACTATCCAAGGAATTTGAAGGAAAATAGAAAACAACTTGACAAAACCTACATCCACAGTTGGCAGTTGTAGCCACACAAGAAAAGCAAACTTCATATGATAGTAGAAAGGTATCCTGAAATGAGCAGACAAATCCCAGATGCAATTGCATTAGTAAAAGCTAAGATCAACCCATAAACAACCAATAGTGAGTAAATTAAGAAATTAGCGCGTGTGGGGGGGTGGGGGTGTTATTTTCTATTAGGAGGGAGAGGAGAAGTAAGGTCCGAGTGGTACCAGTAGATAAACTTATCAGTGAACAATTCAGCAATGCTAAACGATCCATAAGCTGCAAGCATAAACCATGATCAGAACGAGACAGTAACCAGAAATGCATTCACCGTATTACATTTTATGTCGCCTCCCTCAATGAAAATTACAAGTCAATTAATCTGCTTCATAAGGATATATAGATAAATGAAAGCAATAGGAAAATTTTGAGTCATTCATTCTAAATCTTTGGGAAGTCTAGCTGGTATATTCAGGACCAAAAACATTAAAGACTAGCATGCGTATAGGAAAATAAGCCTCCTTCACAGTATCTAAGATATTAGAAGATAAAGATTCCAAAATCCTAGTAAACATTTTCATCAGCATAATACAGTGCCAGAAGGCAGAAGATTTTGAATGCCATCACTAACCAGCCCAGTAGATAAGCCATTTTCTTTGCATTTCTTGCGCATCTTGATCCTTTGCTTCAATGGCCTTGAATGTAGAGTAAACAGGTAAGACAACCCCCACCGAACAGCTGCAAACCACATGCATATTGTCAGTGACTTATTTCGGTTCCCAATTCTCATCACAAGATATGATCCTCGACAATGAAAATGGCTAAAATATTATTATCTCCATCATTAGCATAATAACATATCCAGAAAAGAACATTTAAGTAACAGGAACTAGACAAGCAACATTAGAATGCTGTGACTCTAACCTGAAGTAATACAAACGAATCTTCACACATAGACTCTTCATATATAACTATGAAATAAAATATGACATTAATCTCATGACAGAATTTAAAACTCACCAAGCTGTACGAATAACAATATTAGAACCAAGGGGACAAAGAAGTAACTTCAACCCAACCTGCACCAACAATAAGTGATATTCGTATAAATCACAATTTCCAGGTATCCAAAATGCAAGTAACCTCAATCAACAAACAGTAAGGAAATTAGCACGTGCAGAAAAATAATCTCATGGTATTTACAAGCAGACCCAATGGATTTTGTACACGAGTTATAATCAGAACCGCATGCACGCATCATACATGAATTCAGTCAAACGCGAAAACTTCAATTATCATTTATCCTTTTCAATTTCATATTCGAGATGAAGAAACAAGCAGAGATCGCAGATTTACCACAATTTTCCGTCTTGCACTACAATAATCGTGAGTAGTAACTCAGATAAATTGATGTTTCAACTTCAGAATCGAAATCGATTGCCCAAGATCAAAAGAGATCGACACTAGCGTACCTCGCTGGGCATGCCGGATCCGAATAACGCCATTTTCTGCGAAAAAAACTAATCGCGAATTCTAATTTGTTCACGAATTTCAAATTCCAGACTGGAAAATCAGCGAAGAAAATACTTTCTGCAGAAATCAGCGTCGAATTCGGATTAAAATCTCTCGTCGCACCTATATAGGAAGATAAATTTCCATGGCACACCTCTAATGTTTTGATCTATATCACTTTCCTCCCATGAGATTTGGGTGATTCCAAGGTCCAACCAATGAGGGACATTTCAACACTTTTCGGCCAAAAAATCTAAATAATAATTTATTAGGAAACCCTAACACAACCCTACTAGATACTATATCCATATATGCATAAATTATGTGTACGTTGAATATATTATATATTCCTTCGTGGTAATGTTGCATCCCACATTTATAAGATTAAATAGAATAAATGACTAATGCTCACTTTGTTTTAAAAATAAATAAATAAATAAAAATGTATTTCATAAGTATATAAAGGCACGGTTTCGGTTTGGAATCGGAACCGTCGGTCAACGGTTCGGTTCAATCGTTGACCCGGTCCTGGTTTCTGCTTCCCTATTTTTCGGTTTCAGGAACCGCCAGTTCCGGTTCCGATTCGAACTGGCGGTTCTAACTGTCTTTTTAAAAATTATAGTCGTTGAAGATCAACGGCTGAGATTAACTAGTTGTTGATCTCCAACGGCTGAGATTCTGCAACCGTTGGGGGAACCGTCAGTTCGAACCGGAACTGGTTTGAAAGTTGTTAATTAAAAAAAAAGAACTGGGGAATCGAAATTGTGGAACCGCCAGTTCCAAAATCGAAACCAAAACTGTATATATAACGGTACGATTTCGATTCAGCCCTTCACAGATCCAAAAACCACCAATTCCGGAACCAAAACCGAAACCGACGAACCATGCCCATGTCTATATATAACCTTTTTTGTGAATCAATTTGCTAAACGAACCATTTTTTGAAAGCCATAAATTCTTGTTTATTAAAACATATTTGTCCTATTTTAACTAAAGATATATTTGTTTTAGAATTTAGATATTCGTACTACGTTGGGTTATTTTTCCAATTCCTAGCTTAAGAAATATAGATGGTGCTAAATTATTCATCATTATTATTTTCATAATTAATTATTTCTATTTTTCTTTTAAAAAAGATATAACATTGAATAAATACTTATACAATTATTAACATTATTATTTTTATTTTATTTTTGTTGAAAAGACAACACTCATTGATTGGACGTGCTGTTACAAGACTTACCAAGAAAGATACCGAGGCAACTGAAACTGAGTAGATGCACTAGCATAAGAACGAAATGACTACAAGCAAAGTTTAGAGGTACTACATTGAATAATATTCTACAAAATCCAACAATAATTTTCTACAAAATAGAATCTTTTCTGTTTCATAAAAGAACACATTTGTAGTAGTGTGATTGCTCTGGCTTCTATACATAAGCTTCGTTAAATGTTGCTGCATTCAACTTCATGTGCAGCCAGTAGTTCGGACGCTCGCTCGGGCCAGAATTTACTTACTAGTTTTTGGTTCAGTCAAGAAATGCATTCTGAACTATTTTCTTATCGACCCGCCCCCAATGGGCCCAACCTAATCTCCGATCCAATTATTAGGCCGACCGGCCCATTAGATCGAACCAATTTTGATGGCTCTACCAGCATGGTATATCACATAGTGTTGCAGATATTTTTTCTATACTAGCATTATCATAGAGTTCACCAGTCAAGCACCTTAGAGTACAATATATAGCCTCTGCTTCAGAATGGGATCTATCACCCGATGTAAATACATGAACTCCACTACCAACCTGTACCCAACTGCAACCCGCGAGCTTCTTCACTTCCTTCCCTCGCATCGTCCTCATCATCCTTCCCATTTCATCCCACTCCCCTCCCGATGCATACACACTCGCCAACTGAAAATACCTCGATCCATTATCCCCTTCAATCTCCAGAAGCTTCTTCTCAGCCATTCTTGACAGCTCTAGATTCTTGTTACCTCTGCAAACATTCAAAAACGCGCTCAGTATAATAGAATCAGCCTCAACAGGCATCTCTTCCATGAACGCCACAGCCTTCTCTAGCTGATTCGACCTTCCATACAAGTCAACCATACATGCATAGTGATTAAGTTCAGGTGGGATGGCATAATCTTTGGTCATTGACAAAAAATAATTTTCACCTGCTTCGACCAATCCACAATGTCGACAGGCTGATAGAAGGGCAACGAAAGTGACTGCATCTGGATGAAGGCCCCTCTTTATCATTTCCTCAAAAAGGTGGATAGCTTCATGTTCATAGCCATGGTGAGCACAGCCAGCAATCATAACATTGTACATTATAGTATCTATAACACTAACTCGTTCAAAAATTCTCTGAGCGTATAGTATAAAACCACACTTTGAATACATGTCAATCAAAGCACTCATTGCTTTCTCATCCATTGAAATTCCAACTCTCAATATGTATGCGTGAATTTGTTTTCCAGGGTCAATGCTGGCTCGTATAGCACAAGCGCCAAGCATACTGACAAGGATCACAACATCAAGAATCGTTGTCTCCTTTGCTGCATACTCACGGAAAAGAACGAAAGCATCCTCACATTTTTGCTGTTTCACATAACCAGATATAATGGCAGTCCACATTACAAAATTTTTTCCACCTACTGAATCAAAAAGCCTTCTTGCTTCGAACATATCACCTCTGGCTGAATAACCCACAATCATTGAAGTAAGAGCAAATATATTGTCCATTCCAACTGACTCATAAGCACTCTCAGCATACTTCATGTTACCGCATTTTGAATAAATATCAACAATGCCACTACTTATAAATGGATTTGAATACATCCTATCTTTCAAAACCCATGCATGAACTTCCTTTCCAAGCTTTATACTCTTCAAAGCAGAACAAGCAATTAACAAACTAGCAAAAGTGTGCTCGTTCCATGGAAATCCCTCGTGTGCCATACATTTGAACAAGTCAACTGCTTCTTCCTCCAACCCATTCTGTGCAAATCCTGAGATCATTGTATTCCACGAGACATCATCATTCAACTCTGGCTTACTCCAAAACACCTCTCGTGCCATTTCAATCTTTCCTTCTCTACAACAAGCAGCAACCAGAGCATTTTTCACAACCGTATCTACCAAGCCTTCACCACCATGTCCATTAACAACTCTGCAGGCGTCCCCAAAACTCCCGCATTTAGAGTACATATCTATCAAAGAACTCAGGGCAAACCAACTCAAATCGTTTCCACTCTTTACCATAAATGAGTGTACCTGAATACCATATTGCAGAACCCTTAACTTCGCCACCAAACTAAGCATTGTGGTCAGTGTAAACTCATCAATCCGAGCTGCACCGTTATCAAACTGCATTTGAATGAATAGTTCAATGGCTTTACTTTCGCAACCATCAGAGCGTGCATACCCGAATATCATTGAATTATACGTGACAGAATCCTTAAACGGGGAAGAATCAAAAAGACATTTTGCTTTACTGAAATTCCGCGTCTTGATATAAGCGTTTAGTATTGTGTTCCAGGAGACCACATTACGCTCACGCATTTCGTCGAACAGTTTATGGGCTTCTTGAAGAAGGCCATGTTTAGAGTACAAACTGATGAGTTGATTGGTGGTGAAAATTGTTGGGGGGAAACCAGATTTCAAGGCGTGGGCCTGGAACTTCAGACCCTCCTTAAGCGATCTCATTTACATTGAAACTATACAATGAACGTAAAATACGCAAATATAAATTCAGAATAATTACTCAAACAAAGTTAGCTTGCTAATGTATTCAAAGTCCACTGTTTTACAAGCCAAGATTGTTCTTTTGATAAAAAGTACGACTTGTTTATACTGCATGAGAAACTGTAGCATATTAATGAGAGAGGGGGGGGGTATGTGAAGTTTTAACTGATATATGAGAAACGAGAGAAATGTGAAATGTTGGGCCCAATAAACAGATTAATGCTGCTGTTACGGGCTTTAATATCATATCCATAATAACTTTGGGCCATAAACCCACGATTATTTGGGCTCTTAGAAGAAGCCCATAATTTATTTCAAGGTTTATGTCCTTCTATTTTATTTTATTTTTTGAAAGGAAAGCTTGTTGTATATTATTTTTTACCAAATGGATTTGTATTTGTAACGTAAGCATAAAATATATTTGAAAATATGCCTAACAGCTAAATTAATTTTAAGATTTTTATGTTTTCACAATTTCTTCTAAAATTGCCAATTTAGCAATATTTTATTCATTTAGTTGCAATTTTGGTAAAGTTTGTGAAATGACTGTAAAATATGTTAATGCCAGATTTTATTAATTATACAACCAAAATACCCTTAATTAACAATTTAAATTGGTGAATTTAAAAGATTCTAAAATAGCAAAAGATTTTAATTTTGTCTGTAGCTCCAATGCCTTTATACTCCCCCAATTCAAGTATGCAATGTTTTAAAAGTTTTATTTTTGTTCTATTAAGTTTATGTATTTTTATTCAGTCACATTAAGCCCTCAACCACTATTTAAAGTTGATTCTATTAATGGTTCTCCAAAATTAAAAAAAAAAATGTTTTTAAGATATCAAATATAATAAAAATATATATTTTGAGGGTTAAATGTAAAAAAATCCTTAAGAGAATACAAAATAAAAATTTGATGGCTTAATGTAATTCAACAAAACTACAAAGGTTTAATAGAATAGAAGTTAATAACTCAGCATGACAAATGTTAAATTACACACATAGGCAAGTAGGGTATGTTTGGACTGGGTTGGGCACGATCGGTTGTGGGTTGTGGTACCCACTCTACACCTTTTTTTTTTTTTTTTTCCTCTCATCATTCATAAGAAAACTATTCAATATATATTTTCTTACCCAATTTTTTTAAATACTTATAACTTTTTTTATTTCAAATTTATTTTTTATAAAAATTATATTATATTAATTCACTTGACACAGCCCAACCCGTACTTGTTTAAGAGGCTGAGGGTTGTGATACCCACTCTATACCTCTTTTTTCTCCTTCTTCTCTCATCATTCCCAAGAAAAATATTCAATATTATATTTTTTCACCTAAAATTTTTAAATACTTATAACTTTTTTATTTCAAATTCATTTTTTATAAAAATTATATCATAATAATTCTCTTCTTAAGATTTATTTTGACATCCATTTAGCATATATATATATATACATAATTCATCATCAATTATTAAATCCACAAATCTTTATCTCCCATAATATAATAATACAAACAAAACTCTATTAAACCTATTGATTTGACATGTCAATAACAATCTACCTTATCACAACCCAAAACAAACACCATATTTTACTATGCATTTGATTGTGACACAACCTCACAACTCATAACCGATTGTGCTACGGAAGCCTCCAACCTAGTACAAATATTTCCATAAAGTAAATTAAAATATTTTAAAAAGCAAAGCTTTGATAAAAAAAAAGTCAACTTTCTAAAATGGGGGTGATACTGATGATCAAAGTGTATGGCCCGGAAAGAGTCTAGTGGATGACCATGCCCGTGGAAAAATGGAAATGCCGCTTCTACAATGTCCCAATTTATTTAATCTCATAAATTTGACTAATAATACTTCCAAAAAAAAGTTTCGTTTTAAACCATTTTCAGACGAAAATAAAACTAAGTGCGTTATATATGTTCGCGATATAAATTAAGATATTATTTTAACTTATTTTTAAAAAATTGAAATTTTAAAAAAAATTAATAAATATTGAAAACATAGTTCGAACAACTTTAAATTAAAATTCAGAAGTAAATAGTGGGCAAGTAAACTACGAAAAAACAAAAACAAAGAAGTTTTATGTAATTTTCTTTCTCCCGCTGCGACAACTTTTCCCTATCCTAGTTTTCCATTTCCTTATATTTTATCCCCACATTCACAATAAGTCGAAGTTTGTTCCTAACACGCACATATATGTTAAAATTGTCGTTTTCAATTTTTGCTTTCCCATTATTTATTTTACTTCTAAAACATTGATTTAAGTTCATATATTTTCCTTTTTGTATAAGTATACATATAGTGATTGTGAAATTATATTTATATTTTATAGAATTTTGATTATATAATCTTGCATATGGTATCGTGGCAAACTCATTTCCACATTTTTTAATCAATTGGAACGTACGACAAAAGGTTGGCCCACATTGACTCAATAATTGGAGTCGATCAAGCAAGCTGTCACTATTATAAATTAGCATTAAAAAAAGATTAAAAAAATATAAAAAAATTCAAAGCCACGTGAAATTGACTCGAGCGGACTAAGGAAATCAAATTTTCAAAACTCTTAATTGCACCTGCTACCCGCAGTGAAGTTGCGTTACTCAGGCAATTTTTTAATTTCACAATTTCCAAAAAATTATATTTATATATATATGAGTTTTGTTGTGATTTGCAAAATAAAATTCGTATTTTTCTCTTTAAAACAATAATATAATATCTCTAAACTATCAAGTCGAGCTAGTGTATATATATTTTAGCATACAACATTACATGATAATATGTGTGAGCAAAATTGTATTCATAATAAATATATGATAATATGTTGCGGGTCGATAACACATTTTTGTAAGTGTTTTTATTGACACATGTTTATATGCGAATAAGTTACAAATATTGTATTGATATTATATCAATAAATATTTAGAAGATGCTTACATGTTTGGTATAACATTACAATAAATTATCTACAATAGAATTCATAAATTATTTGACCAATAAAAAAAGTTCTGGATCTTCCGATTTTGTATTATTAGAAAAATATAAATTATATTACAATTTTTTAAAATTTATTATCAGCAATATAAACATGGGTGTGGCTATTCATACCCCAAAATTTCTAAATATACTCTATTAAAAATTAATAATTATTTTTTTATTAAATATACCCCATTTTTAACCCTTATAACCATCTCACTAAAAACTAAAAAAAATCAGCATCCCAACCTAATTGTCCAACGTTCCTAATTCTCTACACAATTTGACAAATCAAAATTTAAAAACACTCTGTTTTCCCATAAATCCAAAAGAAAAAAAAAACTTCTTTGTTAACAATAAGAAGAGAGGAAAAAAATGCACAAATTTCACACACTTCGCTATATGTAGGTGACTTAAAGAATAGTGTTAAGTATATATTACTTATCAAGTTTGACATTCGCGTTGAAAGATTTCAGATTTGGAGATGAATCTCAAAAAAGCTTACAATTCCAATTTTTCTGTATTAAAAAAAAAACATAAAAAAAAAAGAAGAAGACAAAGGAAAATTTTGCATTTGAGAATATAAAAAACAAAAAACATATAAAGATATTTTAATTAATTAATTTATATTTATTTTTATTATAATTATTATAGGATATACTTAAAAATTTTAAGGGTACGAACACTCCCATCTTATAAACATATTGGACCCTAATGAGTCAAACCGACCCTAATGAGTCAAACTGAAACTACTTGATTTTTGTAGCCAACCGAAAAGGATGCGCACTTTGACAAGTAAAGCTGCTAAGAAATTTCATTTTCCTTGTTGAATTTGAAATTTTGTGAAATTAAATTCTAAACGACCTGTAACACGACTCAGCTCAATTGTACCTTTAAAATAATATAGTTGAAAATAAGTTAAGCCATCCCCAAGTATATGTAGCTAACACCTAGCCCTTTGAAAAACTCCAATTACTGTAATTATAATTTATAAGCTTAATTGTAAAAGAAAATTGATCTTTTATTAAATTACAAATTCAACCAAACCGTTTTAATTTTATCAAACAAATTACAAACTTAACTTACTTTTACAATTCGACTTATTTTTCAATTTTCAGATATCAAATGCAAACACGTATATTCAACGTGGCTAAAATCATTGCAAATTTATCGTTAAAAACTTGCTTGTGATTTGATTTATAAAAATAAGTTTATATATAGGTTAAAATTGTAGAATACTATTATTTTTTTTTTGAACAATTGTGAATTAATTATTTTTTATTTTTTATTCATAAATTTGGCATTACAAAATCAACTCAATTGAAACTATTATATATAAAAATGATTTGAACCGCCTTAAATGCAACCTTATTAAAATAAACTCAATCAACACTGTTGTATTTATGGAATATATATTGATTTCACATGTGAGTTGTCCTACATTGAAAGAATGAAAGAATGAAGACTAGTTTATATATCTAGTGAGCTACTCCTCCTATCACCAATTAGTTTTAGGATAAAATATTGTCAGGAATATGACTAGTATCACCTTCAGTTATCGGGTATGCTTCAATGTGTGAGAAAGTAACAAAGTTTAATGTGTGACACTAAAAAAATAGATATATAAATAAATAAATAAATTATTGATTCTATGTTAGGTGCTATTTGGTGGTGAAAGAAAGAAAAAGTATAAAGAATATGAACGTATTTGAATAAGTGGCTGAAAAATAATGATATGGTCTGCTGAGTATTTGTGGTAAAAATGCAATTGCAATTTGATGAATTGTTTTAACACATCAACCTTTTGTTTATTTATGATAGAAACAATTTTTTTTTGGAGGTATTTATTTATTGAGAATTAGTTTTATGTAAATAAGTAGATTCAACTCAAGTATGCAAAAATATATGCGAATTTTTCCTACGAACGAATATTCTATGAATTTTTCCCGTATCCAGAATGCAATATTTTCACATAAAAATAAACATTTTTAATAATTTAAAAAATTTATTTTCACCAGAAAAATATTATGTTTTATTCTTATTTGGGTAATTACAAAAGTACAGTTAATATAATTTTTTGGCTAAAAGAAATGTTTTTCAATAAAAAATATTTTTTCTTCCTAAGAAAGAAGTCCGGTTTGAAAAATACATTTTCTTTCAAGAAAAATGTTATATTTTGAAAGTTAAAACATCTTTTTATTAGTCAAAGTAAGAAATTGAAAAAAAAAAATTAATAAATAAGTTATATATAATTGGATGAGTTAAATTAACAAATAAAAAAAAATTGTTTAAATATTAATTTATAATATTTTTTAAATTATACATTTATCAAATTAAAAAAAAAAAAGTTGTACTATACAAAAAATGACTCTTTTTAATGGAACGAATGGAGTAATAATATTTTAAAATAATTTTATAATATTATTTATGTTAAAAAATACTATTTACCAGCACATATATGCAGAAATTACGCTTGTACAATAGACATCGAATCCTCAAGATTCTTATTTGTACGGCTGCTATTGAATTCATTTATTTTTCACTTTTTTTTTCCGTTGAATCCGACCACTTATCTAAATAGATTTAATGTTTTTCTTATTTATTTATTTATACATAATTATGCTACTTGAAGTTTCTTATAGCACACTTGTTGTAATATTTAAATTAAAATATTTCCAATGGTTTTAAAGATATATATAATCTGTTATCCAGTAAACATATATTTAAATATAAAAATTTAATTTTCAAAATTATAATTGAGAAAAATGAAACCAAACAAAGTGTGAATGTGCATAGCACTGTTGCTATATATATAGAGAGTATTGCATTGTGGCTGCAGAGAAAAGTGAAAGTGGGCCGCAGCCCGTATCATTAGCCTCTGACCACACACGTGGCATAGGATCCTTCGCTGTCATCTGCATTTCATCATTCCAAATTATACCTACCAATGTAGGTATTAACCATACATTATAAAAGGTATATTATATGATCTATTATTTAAAAATTAGTAATTAATTTTTCTTCATAATGGTTACGGTGGTAGAATATAATTGGCCTTCATCTACGCGTATGTTGGACTGGATTCGGTATCATCAGTTGTGGATTGTGCTACAATTCAATTTGTGTTATATTTACGGGGTTGTGAGTTGTGGTTATTCATCCACAACCCTTTCCACTCTACACCTCTTTTCTTTCCTTCTCCCAATCATTTTCAAAAAAATTATTCAATGTATATTTTTCACACAAATTTTTTAAATACTTATAATTTTTTTATTTCATATCTATTTTTTATAAAAATTATATCATATTAATTCTCTTCTTAATATCTTTATTTTGACATCCATTTAGCATATATATATATAATAATCCATCACCAATTATTAAATCCACAAATCTTTATCTCCCATAATATAATAATACAAACAAAACTCTACTAAACCAATTGATTTGACATGTCAATAACAACCTACAATATTACAACCCAAAACAAACACCACATTTTACTATGTATTTGATTATAACACAACATCACAACCCACAATCGATTGTTCTACGAAAGTCTCCAACTTAATCCAAACATCCTCTTGTAAACTGCAGTTTTAATTTATTTGCTTAATCAAGTCATAATTTACTTAGCTGTTGAATGTATTGACTAAAAGAATTTGTTACCTGAAAATAGAAAATAAGTAATGTCCTTGTAACATACATAGTGCCTGCCAGCATAAATCATTATCTGACATGTTGAAATATATGGCTACAAAATCAAGTTGCACTTAGTGGTACTATTTTCTCCAATTTTGATGTGGGGAGAAAAACTTTTAAATGTTATAGCGGTGCAATTTAGACAATTACATATATTCTATTTTGATAAAGTTATATTATTATTCGGGGTTCACTTTAATAAATATACAAATAAAGATGGAGTTTTTCAGCATAGTTTAATTGATCGTAGAATGAAAATAAAAGATTAAATATTTTACTTTATTAAAAATCTTAGCATGTGAAACTATATGTAAGATTTTGTAATGGAAGAATGATTTTTTAGTATAATTTTTAAGTGTTATGAATTACATAATATGTACTTTTCATTAAAATTATGTAACATATGTATTAATACTATATTCGCCATCAAAGTTGTTTAATTTTGTCATAGCAGCCATTGAACATTAAAACTTACGTGTAAAACAAACAAATGTTACAACCCCAATCGACACTTATTATTTTAGGAGTTAATCTTCTAGTTTTGACTTCTAGCAAAACATTTTTCAGTAAGTTAAGTCGAATTTCAAAGAAACAAATAAAGTTATAGTCAACAAAGTGAAACTCAATCGAATCGAAGTATAATCAATGCCTATAGTTCATTCACTAGAACAAGAGCTTATGTCCAATAATTTAATTTAGAATAAAGTAATTAAATTCAAATCGTTTATATATATATATAATGCGAGTATTGATCATTCAGATGTTATTAAATTACTTAAAGAAACTTTTGAACTAAACAATGAAAAGAAAATAAAAATAAGCGCGACTTGAAAATCAATTGTCACATCCAAAGTCATAAATTGAACTTGATAAAAGTGTTACATATATCTCTTTCCAAAATTATGGGAATGTAACAATTAATTTTAGGTACATGTTTCCCACTGCAGCCAATCATGCCCCATGTGGTTAGTTTCGTTAGCAGTTATGGGACAGATTATCTGTATTGGTTCAATAAATTCACTTTGGACATTACGGTAATTAGAGATTAGTACGTGGAAACAACTTATATCCGTGCCTTTGAGTTATGTAAAGTAGTTGTGCGCTTAACACTTGTCACACCTCTCCCAAATAAATTGACATTTAATGGGAATAAAGATATCAGAAGTAGGTGTCTTAAAATTTTGTTTATTCATTAACATGTAATATATAATTAAATAATTAAAATTAATAAATAAAAAATTTAAAAACTATTAATTTATAAATTTTTTTAAAGTTATACCTTCATTATATTAATAAAATAAAAAAATTATACTTAAACACAATATAATTTGTTTGAGACAAACAAAATGCCTCAAAAAAATTATATTATATTATAGAGTCATATGAACCCACTAGCTAGATACTGGATAAGTCCCAATCTTTCTCTACATTATGTTTTAAAAAAATGGTAGAAAGAAATGTGTCTTGGATAGAGAGAGAGACTATTTAGTCAAAAAGTGGGAGTAAAATTGCAAAATAGTCAATCACCCCTGATAATGTTCAATCTTAAAATTATTTTGTGCTCAGAGCAGTGACTCACTCGATATATAAGATTTTTTTTTCGATGAGAAACAATTTATATATAAAATTAATGTATATTTTATTAATTAATGTATTATTTTAAGATTATAACTTTAAAAATTTTAGATTAACAATTAATTTAATTTTATAAAATTTGACATAATACTTATTGGGAACTGTTACATAATCGTTTTCTTGTAAATCAATACGTTGGTGACATCATTATATCATTAAACCAATACGATGTAATTAGAAAAAAAGAAATGGAATTTGAATATATTATTCCAACTGCATTTACTCCAGCTAGCAATTTCTTTTTCTTGGTTCTCATCACAATATCATACTGAATCTCTTGTTCTATTGCACCAATTCTTTTATATTATATAATTCAATTGTATTAATAATTTAATAATTAATCTAATAAAATAAGAAATATAATACAAAATAAATAAATAGTCTTATCTGGTGACGCGAACTTGGCGACAATAATCTTTGAAATTATGTTGTGGCACTTATCAGAATCTTTCAGACAAGCTTAGCTCTCAGTCAAAGTTAAAGAGTTAAATTTATTATTAAATAGTTATCAATCTAGCTAGCTCACTCTCACGTAGTCAAAATTATAGTTATTTTATTAAAAATTCTCCCTACCTCTCTCTCTCTCTCTCTCTAAACAACAGTAGCAAAGAAGAAGACAAAAGCTCCCTCTCTCTCTATAAATCCCACCACTCAAACAACAGACGCAACCTATCCCAAAATACCAAAATTAACCACTTCTCATTTTAAGACGCCGCTCTCCGCCACTCCGCAACTCCGATGGCCGACGGAATGTCGGAGAAACACGGCGTCGCCGCCGCTCCATCTCATGTACCCATACCCGATTTTGACCCACCCAAGAAACCAAAACGAAACAAGTATGCTTTGGCTTGCTCTTTCCTGGCTTCCATGACCTCCATCTTACTTGGATATGGTATCGTCATTCTTCCATGCACTTTTAATTTTTACTCAATTAATTAATTATTTTAATGCATTAATATTTATTCAACATAGTTTTGGTTAAACTAATGCAGATATTGGAGTGATGAGTGGAGCCATAATCTACATACAAAAAGACCTCAAAATCACCGACGTGCAGAAAGAGGTGGTGATGGGAATCCTCAATCTCTACTCGCTCCTCGGTTCGGCGGCTGCCGGGCGCACCTCCGACTGGCTTGGGCGGCGCTACACCATAGTCTTGGCCGGAGCCATATTTTTTGTGGGGGCCTTGCTCATGGGCTTCGCCACCAACTACGCTTTCCTCATGGTGGGCCGCTTCGTCGCCGGCATCGGAGTTGGCTATGCGCTGATGATAGCGCCGGTGTACACGGCGGAGGTGGCGCCCGCTTCCTCCCGCGGGTTCCTCTCTTCTTTCCCGGAGGTGTTCATCAATTTTGGTAAATACTTCGGTTTTTTTTAACGTAATTTATTTTCATGCAATTCGTATCTCTACTAACAAAATAACATGATTGGTTTGGAATTTAAAATATTTAACAACCTGAATGATTCCTAATTTTGCTATTATTTAAAATATAAATTATTGATGATGATGAATTGCACTCAAAATCAGACGAACTAAAAAATAAGTTAAACAAAATTTAAACTAATAGTTAATCTACATATGTTTTTACTACAGTGGAATTGTACAAATTAATTCCTAAATTAGTATCTTGAGTACAAATTAAATCCTAAATTATTTAGTGGTACAAATAAAATATTTAACTTTTTAAAATGGGTCAAATATGTTCTTGAAATTTTTATTACCAAATAAATAGGTTGTTTAATAAATTAAAATAACAGAATAAATCTAAAAATATTTAATAAATTAGAAAAATACTGAGATAAATAAAAAAATTATTTAAACAAAATATAATAAATATTTTAAAATAAAATGATAAAATTTAAGGTATTTAATACATAAAAAATATCAAAACCTTAAATAATTTAAATATAATAAAAAATAGAACATTTAATAAACATAACAATTCATCACATCTCAAACCCTTTTTTATATTTTAATTATTACTAAATATTCTTTTATTTAAGTATATTTATGATTTAATTTGTTAACTTTTAAATTTATTTAATATTTTTAAAATTTGTTTAGTGTATTTTAATATTTAAGAAGGTCATATTTGTTTTATATTTAAATTTCAGGGATATATTTGATCTATTTTAAATATTTAGAAACTTATTTGATTTATTTTAAAAGTTAAAGATTCTATTTGTACAAAAATAATTAAAGTTCATTTTGAACTTGAGGTACTAATAAAGAGGCTAATTTTTATATTTTTTCTTTATTTTATTTTCTTTGTTTGTTTGAGTTGCCACCAACATAACAATAATAATAATAATAATAATAATAATAATAACAATAATACTAATTATAATGTCTTTGATTAGTTTAGTAATAAGTACGAAAAATCTAATAGCAATATCCTATTTTCTTTACTAACTTAAGTTTATTTAATTGTCAATTATCCGACTCTGGGACCGTTAACATATTTTCTACTACTATTCATTGAAGTTAATCTGAACCTCAATTTTCATGGGTCCATTTCTCTGTCGTGCCTAAATCTTGCTTGAAAGTGAGAAGCATTTTTTTTTTCTGTGGTTAATACTTCATTTAAAGAGTAACAATCTCAACTGAAATTTAGGAAATATTCATTCTGGAATTTTGGTATTCGTAGTTCATGGTTGTGAGTTCATGGTTGTGAACATATTGAATGTAGAAGTAAAAATGAATTGTATGGTTGTGAACATATTGAATATTTATAAAAGTAAAAATGAATAGTAAAAGTGAAAAAAAGAAAAGAAAAGGTATGTATGAAGATGTTAAATTAATCCAATGTGTAGATTATTTTATTGAGAAATATGCTATGTATAATTATTGAATTCGAGCTCCAAACTCGGAAAAAATATCACTTACTCCCGATTAATCTTCTCCACAGGCATATTAATCGGCTATGTCTCAAACTACGCATTTTCCATGCTCCCGCTTGATTTGGGCTGGCGACTCATGCTCGGGATCGGCGCGGTCCCCTCCATTTTCATCGCCGTAGCAGTCCTCGCCATGCCCGAATCGCCGCGTTGGCTCGTAATGCAGGGTCGACTCGGCGATGCAAGACGAGTCCTCGAGAAAACCTCAGACTCGATTGAGGAATCCAAACTCCGACTTGCCGAAATAAAAGAAGCTGCCGGCATACCCGAACACTGCAACGACGACATCGTTTCGGTCGCCAAAAAGAGCCACGGAGAAGGAGTGTGGCGTGAGCTCCTCCTTCGCCCAACTCCGGCCGTGCGCCACATTCTTATTTGCGCCGTGGGGATACATTTCTTCCAACAAGTGAGTGGAATAGACTCCGTCGTGTTGTACAGTCCGGATATATTCGGGAAAGCCGGTATCAAAAGTGACACTGACAAGCTACTGGCGACGATGGCCGTTGGATTCACGAAGACTATCTTCATTCTGGTGGCGACGTTTTTACTGGACAAGATCGGACGGCGGCCGTTGCTTTTATCCAGCGTGGCGGGGATGGTATTATCCTTAGTGGGCCTGGGAATTGGGCTTACGGTAGTTAGGAATGCGGACCATAAACTGGTTTGGGCCGTAGCCTTGTGTATAGGATCTGTTTTATCATATGTGGCCTTTTTCTCTATTGGTATGGGCCCAATTACTTGGGTTTATAGTTCGGAGATTTTCCCGTTGAGGTTGAGGGCCCAAGGGTGCAGTATGGGTGTCGCAGTGAATCGCGTAACGAGTGGAGTGATCTCAATGACATTTATATCCCTATACAGGGGCGTAACTATTGGAGGGGCATTCTTCATATACGGAGGAATGGCTGCCGTGGCATGGTTGTTCTTTTACAGTTTACTCCCTGAGACTCAAGGGAAGACGCTAGAAGAAATGGAGGCTTTGTTTGGAACGTTCTTTAAATGGAGATCGACCCTGAGGGCTTTGAATGAAAAGAAGGGCGAAAATAAAGCGGAGGTCCAAATGGGAGACCAGAACTAGAGGCGATGGTGTAGGTGTGTAAATATGGTTCTTCAGAGGGGCTTTTATGTATTTTGACTATGATCGTACGTTACTTTCCCCACTGTCGGGGTCCCCTAAAACTATATGTATTTGCATATTTTCCCAGTGTTTTACCCTTTTATATGTGCTCTATCAAGCTTACCCCCCCCCCCCCCGCCTCCCCTCTCCCCGCAGTATTGGTAAAATAAATTTTGTAGCCATTAAATTTTAACAGACCAATTTGCATTAAGTGGGCCTAAATTTGGGCCTACAAACATTGTAGCGGCCCATTGAACAAATATATTGTATTGTTTTGGTAATGGAAGGAGAGTTGTATGAGCAAAGCCCAATGTTACCGAATTTTTTTTTCTTCTTTCTTTCATTTTCTGTTATATTCAAACTTAGAATAAGAAGTCTCTATATATATATATATATATATATTAATTTTTTAAAGTGTAATATTGATCACGATTCATTCATATTTTCGCTTAATTTCATTTCTCTTTTAACTTGTGTTGCTGTTATGGGCTCAGGACATTTCCTAGAAAGGACAATACATATAAATGGTATATTACTGATATTCTAAATGCATAAAAATAAAAATTAGTAAAATTAAAAATAAAAATTAGTCAAATTACATAATAAAATTAATGTTTGCCTTTCTAAAATAGGAGAAAAAAAAAAACTTCAATTGAATACAAACATATTTATAGCAAGTTGCAAGTGGTAAAAAAGATTTTATAAATGCAACACCTTAAGAAATACTATTATATATATATATATGTATATAATTTTCATGTTCGCGGCTGTCGAGTCGTTTGATTTATATATCGCGAATAGGATGGTGTTTGTGTTGTGTAATTGACGATCCTATTTGTAAACTCAAAATATGAATATATATACCAAATTAACATATTTTCCCCTGATTTGCGCTTTTGCGGACACAGATTGGGAACAGTTGGTATCTTTCTCTTTCCATCTGTACATTCGTTTCTTCGTATCTTCCACCAAAATTAGCATTTATCTTTTCAAGACTTGATTTCGGCCCAAGTTTAAATCTGGGTTTCTGGGCAAAAATATCTTCTAATTCTCAAAAGGAAGGAATAAATACAACGGGAGGAAAAAGTGAGGCATAGGGGAAGAAAAATATGCATGCGGTTAAAGACAGAGTTTACGATAAGCTTTCGAGATTCTTTTCTGCTTCACAGACATCTCATGAGGCTGTAGATCAAGAATCTGAGGTACCCTTTTGTTGGTTTTTTCTTTGCTATTGCCTTTTCTTTTGGGAATTTATGCGCGTGTCTAATGATTTAAACTGATTTTGGGCCTACTGATGAACAGGGGATTCCGCTTTGTTTTTAATTTGATGAACAAGGAGGGACGGGGGGGGGGGGGGTGTTGATGCAATGTGTTGCTTTGAGATTTGGTTTGCATATATGATGATGCTGTATGGGGGACTTTAAAGGTTATGGTGCCGCAATAATATTGCATTATTTGATCTGATTTGATTAGGGATCCTAATTGATTAGGTAAACTGGAACAAGCTTGAATATTCCCGATTTATTGAATATAGATCAAATTACGTAAGGATGACAGAGAAAGAACAATAAAACCTGTAATTGGTTGAGGACGTCACCCCCCAGGCGCCCTTTTTAATTTTAAGGATAATATTCATTTCCTAATAGATTAGATGATTTTTTTATTTTTATTTTTATGTTAAAAGGAGTTATGATACTGAAATAGTTATAAATATGTTGATATCAAGAGAAGAAAGTGATTTGGAGAAGCTATCCAGTCCTGTTGCCTCAAAATTGGTGCTAGTACTTGAGTACCTAGTGGTGTTTCTTGAATGGATTGTTGATTGCATGATGTATTCCTTTAATTTGTTTGTTAGTAGATTTCAATGTCTTGTTTGCATTTGAATTGTTATATTTTTTATTTAGTCTACTCTTAAGTGTAACTGGACTTGCACAAATAGATTTCACAAATTTAAGCCGGATGGTGATTCATTATTCGCTTTCTTTTAACCCCTTAATGAAGAATGTAGAGCTTTTTTTTTTCTGCCCTGAGTAAACCATTCTTGATAGCAAATGGATCCTTAATCAGCAATGTAGTAACTTGCCCTGGTTCTTAGTTTTACATTGACTTTGTATTTCTGATATGTGTTTGTTTTGAGATTCTCCATAAATATTTAAATTCTTGTTTATTGTCTTTATATAACACTGGGTTCTATATGTGTAGGCCAGTTCACATGCCAAGGATGGGAAATCACAGTCTGCTATACTGGCCGTTCTCCCCTCACCTAGTTTTAAATGGTTCAGATCAAATGGGCACACTAATGATGTCAAATCTACTGGATCACATTCATTTAAATGGAGAAACAAAAGCTTTTCATGGAAGGATAAACCCTTGGATAGGTATACCGAAAGCTACAACAAGTATGAGGCTGAAGAAAATACAAGGTCTCATGAAGAAATTGCAGAACCTGGCTCTGGGAAAAACACCTGTAGCAGTGATGTATTTGAAGATGCCTTTACTCCACATGCGTTTGAGAAGTCCATGCCCAGTTTTGTCGATGAATCAGTTTTCATTTCTCCAGATCTATATCAATTCTTTGAGGCATCCCTTCCTAATATTGTGAAAGGCTGTCAATGGGTCCTCTTGTACAGGTAAAATTGACTTGATATTTGTTCATCGGGCTCTTCATTCTTTAATTGCACAATGAGGTATTGATTTACGTTTTATAATTTACTGAATGAAGGGCAGTACGGCAAGGCATGGTATATCACTTCAGACACTTCTCAGGAAGAGCGATGGTTTGAGTGGTCCTTGTCTACTGGTATGTCAATCATTATGGGAGAATATCAACCAGCTATACAAAATCATTTGTTAAATTTTGTTTCATTTGAAACTGTCTCTTATTTTGCTTTCAGATTACAGGAGATAAGCAGGGTGCTGTATTTGGCGGATTACTTGATTGCCCCTTGAAGGCTACTGCAAAAAGAAAGTATCAAGTATGTTACTCGAATTCCGAAAGACTGCTCCTTGTCTTTTGACTGCCCAAACTAATTAAAATAATGCGAATAGGTTATCACATTTTTTGCCCACAAATGTAGCTTGTTAACAAATTTGTGCTGCTTATCTGACAGGGAACACATCAAAGTTTTGTTTTCACAACCATATATGGTGAACCAAGACTATTTAGAGCAACTGGTAAGCACATCACCTTTTACTATACCAAGATCAGTTGCATTTTTTTATCCGAGGGGTAAATTAGAAATCTGAGCTTTTGGTTTATTTTTGAAAATCGATGTTGCCAATTCACAATTAAGATTTTCTTGAATCCGTAGATTCGTTCAGTTATGTTATGAAATTCCTGCCTGATACTGGTGATTGAAAGTCAAGACTTGTTTACTGGCCACAGGCCACTTTCCTAGTCAAGATGTTAGGGTATGTTTGTTTTAAGCTTGACACAGAAGGAGTATGGATGTCAAAATACTCCATCCCCGTTTGTTTTGAATTGTAAAATTGGATTTTAAAATCCAATAAAATCCTACCCTAATATTACTAGCTATACCTATTCTGCACTCTGTTATGGACCCATATCCCTATTTTTCTTTTTTCTTTTTTAAGTTCTCTCTCTTCCTCTCTATTAAATTTTCATTTCCCAATACAACTAATCATTTCACAATCAATCAATCATTACCAACACAATATTATATTACAACATATCTTTTCCGGCATTGATTTGACATCTACCTTGTAATCCTACCCTATACTATCTCAAAACAAGCAAGATTGTCACAATTCAACTTTATTTCACAATCTTAGGATTTTTAAGTCGGGATTTCCCATGACCCACTTAAGCCTAAACCAAACACCCCTTACTTAGATGCTAACAACTTGAGGAATCTCATCGAGTAAAAGATAAGAGTTGTGAAGTAGGATGTCTTGGGTGCAGTTCTTGAAATGAATTGCTTATCATATGTATGAAATTCTTGGGCCCTTGTTGGTTTTTTGACTTTTTTCAAATCCTGATAAAAGACATTTGTTACATTTATGTCACGGTTCTTAAAGGAGTTTGGCTACACTTGGCTAAAGAATCAAAATTCTGGTTATCTAATTCCATGTTAACTTAGATTTCTGTTCATAACCCAATCTGATTACAAATGCCACTGGGAAGACTTGAACCTGTTTTAGGTCTAGCTGCGGGATGCCAACTTCATGTTGGTATGGCCCTTAGAGAATATACTGCAGTTGCTGTGTATATGCATTGCATTTGCTCATAGGTTGGGTAACTCCAACATCTGTACCTATTAAAATTCATCTCCATCCACCAACGTCAAATTTTTACTGAAAGAAATATTCCCAAAATGTGTATTATCATAGCATTTTACAGCAATTAGTTAGGTTTATTACACAAAGCCCAACTCAACTATCACTGTATACATCAACCACTAATTTTGCTTTTAGGACGTCAAGCCCACCAAACTCACTTTACCTACTTCCAGCGGATTTTTTGGTTGGAAAACCACCAGCGGCGGACATTATATTTTCAAGTGTTTCTTGTCTTTTAAATATCAAATTCAAAAGCAAATTAGGTCCTTAGGTCAATTATAAGTTTAGGTATGAATTTCAATACAATTAGAGCAAATTTTGGGATGAAAAAAAAATCATCCTCTCTCTCTCTCTCTCTGTTGAAGTTTCATTGAGGAAGCTGGAGTAATAGCTTTAGACAGGTAACTATCAGAAAATGAGAAGTGATATAATACCATTTTCTGTTATTACTTAAACAGGTGCAAACAGATACTTCTATTTGTGCTTGAATGACTTGATTGCTTTTGGTGGAGGTGCAAACTTCGCTTTATGTTTAAACGAAGATCTGTAAGTCCTTTCTCCACATAACAAATGACGTGGTGTTTACCGAATGTATATATTTCATCACCTCAAATGTTGTCTCTATTGTAGTTTATCTGGAACCAGTGGACCTTGTGAAACATTTGGCAACTCTTGTTTAGCTCATGATCATGAGTTTGAATTGAAGGATGTAGAGGTATTGCCCTTTATTTTGCCCTCCCCCGCCACCATAACTTATATTTACTCATCATTTGTTTGTACTTGTTTACACACTTTCCTCAAATTTATGCCCGTTTCCTAACTTTGCAGCTGTGGGGTTTTACGCACGCATCACACTACACTACCTGAAGCGAAAGATGATTGCTCGTCCTGTTTTTTCTTTTTCTTTATTGGGAACTGATTCTTTCATTATTTGATGTTTTTTCGTGAAATAGGAATGTGTGGCGCATTTGCAAATATATTTCGTTGGTTTATTGAATTCAATGCGATATTTATCAATATGGTTTAATAAGAAACCATAATTTATATACTAGTTTGTCACCTCTTGCCTCAAGGTATGGTAACATTCAAGCTAACAATCACATACAGAAGCGTATCATCGTGTTTGAGCGACCAACTTTCTTTTTCAGCTTTGTCAAAATTGTATTTGAGAAATTAAATTTATTCGATCAAAACTCAGTGTTTGAAGAGTCTCTAATCATAATTAGTGTTACTACTACTACTACAACCTGAGGAATTCTTCCGCGACAACTTCATTAATATTTGAGTTTGGTTCATAAGTATCACATTAAATAAATATAAAGAGGGTTCGGCTATAAAATTGGAAAAAAATGGTAGGTAGATATTAATCAAGAAATCATTCGTCGTGTGTAAGAGGCTTGCTTTGCCTCAACAAAATTGTGGATGGTGGAAGCATCGCCTTGTAAAACCACAGCTCCATCTTCCATGTAGACAGCACCATCTGCATACTCCAGCTCTTCCAAACGGTGGGTTACCCATAGAGCCGTTGTTCCTTTGGAACTTCCAACAGAGCTTTTAACAGCTCGTAAAACACCAACCTTGCATAAAGTAGCAAACAATTTTGAGAGAAACAGAGTTGTGATTAGATTGTACTTGGTTATGTTTCGGAACTTCTATGTTATCCTTTGAGGTAATGCCTTAATCCCATATAAGTCATGCACCACATGACACACATCCATGGGAATTAGAACTTTGCCTCATGGGAGCATAAAATTTCGCATAGTACCATCTTAGCAATAACTTTAAGACTTCTCAAAAACTGTATCACATAATTTACCCCCTAAAAAGCATATACCAAGCATAGCCTAAACATTTATCATCTTATCACTCCAAGAACAACAAAAACATAGACCAGTAAATTATGATACCTGATCATCTTCATCCAAGAATGAAGTGAGTTCATCTAGCAGCAATACTTTGCATGCTTCTGCCAAAGCCCCGGCTATAGCAACCCTTTGTTTCTGACCACCACTGAGGGTCTGAACAGGTCTCTAGATGAGTATAAACAATGGTTTTAGTGTTAAGTAGCGTCAAGTCTATAACAGCCGTTCAATAATTTATAGGTTATTTTGACGTACTTGCAAATATTCGTACATGCCTACAGAATCCAAAGCTTTGGCCACTCTAGACGTAATCTCATCATTGGTTACATTGTATTTGCCAAGGCCAAACGCAACATCGGCCTCCACAGTGGGCATAACTACCTGCAAAACATAATTATCAGCTTACCAAATTGTTCGTCTGAGAAGACAATTTTCTTTCACCAACTCGGATTTGTAATATGCCTACATATACATAAACTGTCTGATAACAAATGAAAGAAAGCAGGTCTACCAAAGGTTTTTAATCATGAAGCTGAATTCTCCCATCTGAATTCACTCACGAAGTTTTCCCAGCATTCAGTTTTACTTGAAAGAATACGATTTGAATAATTAACACCGTGGATATCTTAAAAGTTCAACTCATACACAAACATCTAATGCCAAACCACCATCCCAATCTGTCTTTTTCCACTCTCTGTCTGCCTTATACACTACTGGTAGAACTGCAATCTCTTTCGATGCAAGTATTTTAAGAACGTCTTTCCTTGAATCTATATAAGTTCCTCATTTAGATCTTATATTGCAACCATTTTTTCAGTTTTGAAATGTATGAAGTCTTCCATCTGTTCTTCTAACCAATTTTATGGAGACTTTTAGGTCTTAAATTTACCAGCTAATATAGGCCTGGATCATGTACACCTTTTCCAGCTTCTAGCCATTTAAGTACACGAACAAAAGGAGAGATGAAAATGCACTCTAAAGTGTTAAGTTCATCTAACACCTACCTATTTAAGAAAAGACAGCTTTTCTACGAGTGTAAAAGTTAATATGTATGATGATACTAGCAACTTTATGATCGCTGAACGGAAAAGCTAGTAAATTTTCTTGTTCACAGTCATAACGAACAATGCAACACCTTTGTGAACTTTAAGTCCAAGGATTACCTATTATTAGCAATCAAACTCCTTGTCCATTAGACAAAAACAGAATTTAACATAAAAAATTACAAGCATAAATTATTGATATATGATAGAGTAGAAATTGGAAATAAGCACACAGAGCAGCAGCCATCCATAAGTGAAACAAGTTAAGCATAGACAGATTACAAACCACGATTTGGACTTCATAGGTAATCCCACCTGATGATCGGGATTCTGGAACACAAAACTTCTAGGCTTCTGGACATGCAAAAATCCACCACTTGGATTCAACAGACCACCCAAAATCTGCACAGTTCCATAAATTAGAAACGTATTGCATTTAAATCAACAAGAAAGGGGCTCATCGAATTAGAGGCAAATCCATTCAAATATGAACAGATGCATTATTTAATTCGAATTCCGAGGCGTCAGTTTCTCGACAGAAAACTGTATGACAAAATCCAAATGTTTCTAGGCACAAGGGCAAAAAACACAGTAACTGATGCACGGTTCAGACAGTACACCAAATATCAATATATCAGACGTACATTCTTCTCCTTAGCAAGCAATTCCTTTTACCAAAAAGAAGATAAAGGAAAAAAAATGATAGCACTCTCAACTGCAAGATGCAGCCAAGAAATTCAATTTGTCAATTTACTTCAAATTAATCTTAGACAACGTCACACATGGAAATTATTTGTAAAGTGCTGAAGACCTTTAGGAGAGTAGATTTTCCGCAGCCATTGGGGCCAAGAAGCATCCAAAACTGCCCAGACGGGATACTGAGTGAGCAATCCTTGAGAATCGGAATAATATTTCCTTGCCGAGTTCTAGCAGAGTAACTTAGGTTCCGGCACTCTATTGCTAAATTATCTGAAACCGTGGCTCTCGTCACGGAGTAATTATTTCCGGTGGGATGAGACCGGAGAACTGGAAGTTGTACCGCCGCTGAGGCGCGAACCACGGCGGTAGGATTCATTCTGTGGATCTGGGGAATTTGAGTATGCAATTGTGGTAAATACATTCTAATATATAATTTGAATTGGGCCGTTCTATTTTCATAATCGTGTGATCCAAATAATTTTTTTTTTTCTCAAATGAGTTCGTGCCAAATAATTCGAATTTAGGATCTTTAATTTTTTAAGATTTACATAAAAACAACTTTTTTGGAATAAATATGTATACGCATATAAATGTGTAGTTATGATTGACAGTAAATTCTCGTTGGTGTGATATCAACACTAACAAGTTATTTTTTAAAAAATCTTATTTCCTATCGATAAATATTGTTTTAGTAGTTTTAATTTTTTATACAGTAAATGAGTTTTATAACTTTCAAGATGAAAATTAATATTATTTTTTTAATTTACCCTTAACTTTTTTTATAAGTGTGCACATGATGCCTTTTTACTATGATGATTAATATTTCTTCTTCATTAATTAAGGATAAAATATATACTTAATTTATTTTTTAATATGTGTGAAAATTTCTACAACGACATTTATTGTGGATAGAAGGAAGTAATGATCACCTAATATTACACTTACTTATTCCATTTATAAAAACAAAAAGTAACTAATATATTCTTAATTAATTATTAATATGTATAATTAATATAAATACAGGAGCCAATACTTAAAAAGTAAACTTTCTTTTTGGAAATAGGGGTGGGGCTAAATTTGGAACAAAATTAAAAATAATCTCTAAAATAATAATTATTTTGAAACAACTTTGAATTTTGAAACGATACTCAATAAAAAACATAAAGAAAATTAATAAGTAAAATTAATTGTGGTAAAACGTAGTGGGTAGGATGAAAGGATAAAATAAGTTGAAGGTATATTATGCACAAATAATTTTACTGAGATATGTATTTACATCGGGGCATACATTTCGTTTAGTCTCTCAACGAATTTATAAATAATAGTGAACTTCTTTTATAGTAGTTGTGACTTGAGAGAGAAGCAAACACCCCTTAAATGAGCTCTCAACTTTCAAGGTTCTCCATTTAAGTGAGAAGTTAATTTTTTTTTTTTTTTTCCAGTCACACTATTAGTATTGTATAGAAATAACTCGTTATACTTCTAAGTAATCATTTTAGTTAGGAGTGACTTGAAAACAATAAAATTCATGACATTTGTCTTTCAATTAACAGTGAGATAGATTTTGAACTATACTTTTAAATAATTATTTTATTATATTGATATTAAATTCAGATTTCTAATTTAGACAAATTTACATAGGAAAGTAGATATCGAAGACAACACTTGAAGTTAAATTTTTAGTTAATTAAACTAATACTTGATAACAAATTTTAAATAATAAATTTAGAGTCAAATCTTCAGGTCAATCAAGTTGATACTCGAAACTAAAAATCAATGAAGCTTAAAATAGTCATATACTTCCCATACTAAAATGTGACGAAAGCTTCAACCTGTGCTCAGCACCTGAAATGTCCCGTAAGTACTAGAATGTGCTGAATGGTGTGACAAAGACTCAAATCCCGCGCTCAGCACCTGCTGCTAATTGTAACAAGTTCCAAGTCATCGGGTCGGTTGCAATGTCCTACAGTCAGCATTATGGTCAATTGAAAAATCATTCAAGTCAACATGTCAAACGGATTGAACTGATCTTTGATCTGATCCATGGGAGGTGGGTCTGTGGGCAAGATCCACATCGATTCATGGCACAAGAATTATTTATATAAATATGCACTAATATAATAATTAAATCAACCGAAGTAGTGAAATTCCGTAAAAATTTCGTTTCCAAAATAAAAATAATTTTGGAACTTATATTATTATTAAAACAAAAATATTTGAAGCCCGTACAGCACGCGCATGGGGCGTAGATAGCTGTTGTAGATCACAGCTTTTGCCCAGCTTTAATTTTTCTATTCTTTTTTTTTAATTATTTTTTTCATAAAAATATTACGAACTTTTTTCATTGTTCATTGCACAAATATATATATATATATACACATATATTTGTTTCTACTTGATTTTTTTATATAATATATTTAATTAATTATTTTTTCAGTGTGGAACATGTAATATAATTAATTAATCATTTATTCAGATATCCTCATACAGATATATAGCATATATTAAGATTTAATTATGGGATGAAATATATAATTTTATGTTTTGTTGATTAATTGAGTTAGATTTGAGTTGAGGAATTGAGGGAACATGAAATTGAAATCCCCACACTTACACGAGCCTCTATGTAAGGTCGGTCTAATACAATCTCTCCACGCTGATTAATGAAGACAACTTGGATTAGAGCTACAATATCAGATCGCGCAAAATCGAGCTACACCCTATATTTTTACAAATTGAGGAATCCCAGTTCTATCCAGGGAAAAAAATGCATAAACATTAACTTAAAGTAGTGCTGAGGGATCCCCCCACACCCCCACCAGAAGCTAAAAAATAAGCAGCAGATACCTGCCGTGGTTTTCTCCTCTCTCTCTTCTCTCAGCTGTACAAGCAACCAAATTGATATGATACGATATGGTAAGCCTCATTTTTCAATGCCCTGTTGGAGATATTGAATCAAATCGTAGCCAGCAGTTGTCCACTTATTGTAAGCATCAGTGCATATACGAATCATGAAATTAGCCGCTTCACGCTCGCTCATCTCTGGATGAAATCTCTTTCGAAGATTTCCAATAGGATCCCCCCTGCTGAAGCAAGGCAATCCACTATCCAGCATCATTGCCACTGTACTTAGGATTCCATCCATATATCGTCGTGCAGCAAGGTAACCCTTTACACACAGGCTGCGCAAGAAAAAAGAGAAGATTATTATAAACTTCATAACCCACAACGTGCAGAATACTCTCACAAGCGTGCCTAAAAGCTAAAAAATACAAAACTAATTTTTCTTTAAAGTAATTGTTTTTCTTTTGGGTGGGGGAGGGGGGGGGGGTCAATTGTGGATAAGCCGAACCTATTTTTTTGTAATTCACTATTAAAATAATTAGTAAAAATATCAAATCTCACCTTACAAATTGGTACCATGTGTCACTTTTCATCACCCCAGACGGATCGAGCAATTGAGTCATCTCATGACTCAATTTGAAATGGGCACTTTCGAATCGCATATTTCCACCAGGTGAAGTTTCCAAAATAAAACCAAAATCAATATGGACAAGCCTGCCTAAACTGCATTCATAAAAAACCGAAATAGGTTTAAAGTTGATTTGAGATATAATTAGTCAGTTCACATAACAGAAAGGTGGGGGCCAAGGTTTTGGTCAATATTTGGGAGATAGACATAAACTAACAGCGGGTCAGAAAAGAAATACAAATTTTTCATCCTATCAACTAGTTGGGATAAGATAAAACATCTTATAAGATAATAAGAATTAATAAGATCTCATAAATACGCTTAAACACCCTCAATCCAGCACGTATGAATAAAGATTCCATCCAAAGATAATGTAAATTAACTGCTTACTTGTCAAACAAAAGATTCCCGTTATGCCTGTCCTTTGGTTGAAGCAAGAGACTAGCCACTGCATATCCGGCACTACTAACGAGGAAATTCTCCCGAGCAGTTTCAAAGCTGGGGGACCCGACAGGACCAAAGTCCTGTTGAAATATCTCATATAGACCACCATCAGTGGTCTCACCCATCTGGCTCCTGCTTCGTGAATTGGGCACAACCTGCCAATCAGAAAAGATGGCATGATTTGAAGTGGAAAATTCAGGGCCAAGCTGACACTCGATTTAAGAAACATTCTCCAAAGCTCTGAACACAACTAAATCAACAGTAAAGATATGTAACACAATAACAAGTGTCAAAATTCTCTAAAATTCTAGTCAAGCTTGCTTAATGACGAGCAACAATCGCCATTCATCCATCTAGTATATTTAACACCAATGCATCAGTCAAAACATTTTCATGTTTTCAAGATGGGATTGGATGGTAAACTTCATTAACTAAAGGCCAGTTGGTCTTCCTAATAACCCTCCGCAATAATTTATTTTCTGAATTAATTATGTGACATTGGTATCTGCATTACTTAATAAATACAAATGCCAATTTACTTTCTTATTAATACTCATGCAAGCATCATATTATGGTTATAGATTTGAAATAGTAGCTCTGGATGAATGCAAAAAGACTGTAACAGCTGAACAAAATATATATTTTTTTTTTTTTTTGGGGGGGGGTTTGACCAACTTAAGTTAATACCAACTATTCAGAGACACACACGAGACACCTACCCTTTTTTATGGAAATTGACCAAACTTTAGTGCTTAATACCTACTCTTTTTTCTGCTCAAAACAGTCTATTTTGCATGTTTTAACATATAACCTCTCAAGTTCGGCAGTAATGACGAATATAACATATAGCTGACAGATCTCTCAATGTATTATCTCAATAAAAAAGTTTAAATGATGAGATAGCCATCTAGTACAAATGTTCCTGATATGACGACACAGCAACCTGGGAAGAAGAGATAGCAACAGGCACCCTTGGCAGAAGTTTGGATATATTACAAAGTCAACAGTAGATTTGTGAAAATGAAACAGTAAAGTTCAGGTACACAACTCATTTTTGTTCAGAAAAAAAGAGAGAGATAGTCTAATAATAAACATAGAAGAACCTCGATAATTCCTCTCTCTGGACCAGTTGGGAGTACTCCATATGGAAACACATAGAGATTAAGCCCTACAGCTTCAAAAATGTCCCTCAACAGTGAAATAACTTGCAAAGCAAGAACATCTTGTCGGCAGTCGTCTCCAACCTACAAAAACACAGCTCCATCAAGCTATGTATCATTTATTTCAAAAAGCACATTTGCATTGTACATTGAATGTCAACACTTTATCAATTTTTCAGCATGATTAAATGTTTCTAGAGATAGACCAAGAAACCATAGAGAGACAGACAGAAAAAGAGCAGATGTCAGAATTTACAATCGACTAGAAGCAGGATATGTATCAGATCACAAGAGCATATAGATTAAATAAAGAATGAAGTGCATCAACATATATATGGCTCGGAAGCTGGTTACATATTGCCAAGACTGCTATAATAATTGACATATTATTTACACTGGCAGGTCCCGCATATTGCAAGTTTATTTCATATACTCCAAGAGATCCTGTCTACCCAGACTATTGTCCTGTTTCAAGATGCACCATTGCTAGTTCATCAACCCTATAAATTATCTATTATTCTATCCCATGTATAACTAGAGGCCTAGAAATCAGGTTGTTCACATGAATGGACATGTTACAGAACCCAACAAACAATTAATTGCCTTCACATTTTCACTGAATGAACATATATTGTTGACATTTTCCATACAAATTTAAGAGTCCAAAAGCAGAGGATGATATCAAAATTAGTCAAACCCTCCTCAACCATCTATTTGAAGAAAATGTTATATACCTTGAAAATACAAGCTTGGGGCTTTACGTCATTCCGATCCCCATCCCGATCAACCACATTGAATGTGATCATTATAGGAACTTTTGCAGCTGATTGTAAAGGAATTCCACTGTCGACCTGAATACCCCTGACAAGTTTATTGGTAGCAGTAGGTAGGTACAGGTCATCTCCATCCACTTGAATTTTCTCCAACTCTCTGTTTAACATAAAAGAGGAGTATCTCGTAATTATGGGTGATATGGGAAATAGAGAGTATAAATCTGTGAGTGCCTGAGCAACAATATCTCAAGAGATACCACCAAAAGTACCTTCTTATGCCAGCTCGCCTTTCCTCCTTTGGAAGTGGAAAGAGGACACCAGATATAGATGTAACTTTATCAAAGAAATCAAATTCTCTTTGAAAAACTTCAAGTGCTTTAGGACTGAAACCATCAATGATCCGTTGTCTAACAACTGGAAGCAGTGCTTGAAAAGCATTATTCTGTAAACAAGAACTAGGATGAACCAATATGCATAACAAATGACTTACGCTAAAAAGTTCGACCCAAACTAAACAGATCACGAAAACACATATTAGAATTGTTGCATGGGAAACCCTCACTCTTGACTAAAGTTGAATCCGCAAAATAGTTTAAAGGGATTAAATGAGCTGGAGAGATTTGCTAACAAGATTCCTAAGAGAAAGCTCAGAAACATCTATTCAAAGAATATGAGAAGGCAAATTCAAAGCAAAAACTAGCATGCATTTTCATGAATTCTAGAAGAAAACCTATACATGACAAGAAAGATGCTTTCCTATTTGCGACATTACAGGAAAAGAGCTAAAAACAATGGACAAGTGCATGAGTGCGCTGGAGTCAGACAAAATCATCCTTAGCCACCTGGTCAAATTGCCAAATTCACTACTATAAAGAGCAAAAAAAACACCAATCCAAGATTATAGTTATCCCCTAGTGAGAGGGGGCTCCTCTTTGGAAATAGGACTCATTGAATAATAATACGTTTTGGAAAATACTGATAGATAAGGGGGGGAGGGAAAATCGTCCCAATGGTTGAGAGCAATTATGATGAAATGAAATTTGTATTACTTCCTGATGCCAAAGCATTTCATTTTCTTCCAAGAATGGCATCCAGTAGAAAAAGAAAAGAAAAGAAAAAAACTATAAAAGGTGAAAATTTAAACACAAAAAGCTTCCACTGATGGAAAATGTGTTGCAGAAATATGTATTATTAGTCATTAAACAAAAGCAATCTTCAAGTACAGCAATGGGAATATGGGGCTAAGAAAATGTAAATATAGATGGACAAGCAACAAGGCAGAATATATTATTCTACAGAAAATCAATATATCTGTGCTAAGCAAAGCAAACACAATCTACAGAAGTGTATCACATTTCCTGTTCAAGGAATAGCACATAATGGATCTTCAAAGAGAAAATAAAAGACATTCTAGCTTCAAACGAAAAGGAGAGAGTTACGGAAATATCTACGATCATTTTTATGTAGTAACATAATTGGCATGGATTTTCAAATAAGTAAAATAACCAATACGAAAAACATATGCAACAATGAAAGATGTAAATTTAAGCCTTTTTGCATCTGAATAAGTATACCGTGGGAGATGGCGCATCTTTCCCCGCCTCAGGAACACATGACTCACCCTGCAAAACACAATCTTTAAATGTATAATTTAAAGCACCCTGACATTGCATAACATGCAATATTTCTTCACAATCACTTATTCATTTAAACTATCTTTTTGTCACCTGTAAATGCCATATTAAAATATGGGCAAAAATATCACTTCTCTGTGCAGCTCTAAGCAAGTATCCCTCAACCAATTTCTGCAAATGGGTGTAGGCCAACATGTAAAGACAAGTTCAATTATTATACTCAATGCGGAATCAACACAAATTCATAATGTTTACGCTGCGATTAGGCGTTGTGCTCCACATTAATCACAAATCAGAAGTGTAAAAAATTATGGCCAAACTATTTTATCAATTCAGTAAGTTATATTAGGACTGACTTCTTTAGGCACAGCATCAACCAATTAAAAAGGCTACTAAAATCATATTGAATCAAGAACCCACCCCATCGTCATATCTTAGTGCCTGTACCAGCTGAGGCATGAAGAATGTCACCTTCTCAGGTGGATAAGATTCCAACACCCGGAGAACATAAGCCATGACTCGTGGGTGACCTTTATACGCTGGAGTAAGGAACTCCAAAGCTTGTGTAATCGAACAAGCCGCCCAGTGTGGTAATTGTTGCAAAAGCGTTGAATTCTCATCCACAGCTTTGGGAGTGACAAAATAAAGAAGAGCTTCAGGGATGCTGCGGATCTCCAATATATGTGACTATGGGAAGAAGAAGATAAAAGCATAAGCAAAAATTAGTTCAAAAATGTATAATAAACAAAGGGACCAAATAAAGCAACCTAGATGTAATGATTTTTAAACAGGAAGCCTTGTCTATATCACTCGGTTCATGAATTATCATTCAAATGTCTAAATTATAGAATTTTACTCATGCTGTAAGCATTAAAATGCACAAAAACATTACCAATAAAAAATAACAATTATCAGGAGCCCAAAATATATCCTGAATTTTGAGGCATTAACTATTTCTCTCTTGTGGCACTTTCTATGTCAAATCTTACTTTTACCATTTGAAATAATCAAAAAAACTAATACTGGGGTTGCAAGTTTCTTATTTTTACTAGGCTGAGGTTGCAAGTTTCTTATTTTGACTCAACAAATTTCATCAACATACTTGAACTAGCTGGGTGGTTTCGGTCTTCAGAGCAGCATTTGTGGGAAATCTTGCAGCCAATGATAGAGCAATTCGAGGATCAACAGAAAAGGCAGTCCTTGCAAACTCTATCCATTTCTCAGAGCTAATTTTAAGCCTAGAATTGCTTTCCCTGTTTATGACATCAGTGAATAAAATATACAGATAGGATTCCACCGTCAATTTAAATAGGAATGCAATAGTAATTGAGATAACTCAAGGAAGTCAATAATATTTACTTTGATCCAACAGGTTGAGCCCAGACCTCAAGTCTGTCAGCTTCATGCTGGCACAACATCAACAGTAACTGCCTCCTCTTTTCTCGTCCAACAGCATAGTTCTCCATCTGACCCCAGACAGGGTGATATTGATCCTTCTGCAGAACAAAAAAAAATGTTTTGATGCTTCATAAATTCCGTACATTAAAAAGATAATAATAATAATAATAATTCTAAATAAATAAATAAAAACATTTTAGGATGACCTATCGGCCGAGCACTTCAAGATCGCCATTATGATTGTCTTACCATATCATTGCATGTGCTGCCATTTTCAAGACCCCGTGCTTTTTGATCAAGCTGAGGTGTGTCCACACGCTCATTTAAAAGATGATGGACAAATACTGAAACAGATTGAGCCTCACTCTGAGAAAAATATTTGTTATTCAAATCATACCACTCCGGCTGATGTGCAAACCACCCTAAGCAAGCTCTGGTTTTACAAAAAAAAAAAAAAAAAAGTACACCAGAGCATTCAAAATTGTGTACTGGAAGAATTCAAATAATTACATAACACACAAAAAAACAAAAGGAGCTTAACAGAACAGCAAGTGTTGGCAAAGGGAACATTATGGCAAGAGAATATGACCGTTGAGATCACTGAAATGCTTAATCATTACATGGATTTTGTGTATCAAAGATAAGCAGTATATAAAAGATATATGATCAAGAAGCGGGGATTCTCAATTCTTCAATCTCAAGACACTGCCCATTTTGAGCATAGACATACTTGTGGAATATATGGAGCATATAGAGAGTGACAAAAATGTAGTCAGAAAAGTAAATAATACAATAATTCACTTCAATGTTTATTAGATCAACTAAATTAAAGGTACATGTACTACATCTTTCAACTGCATCGAGCATAATAGACACATAAGTGTAGGTTCCAAAGTTAAATAGCAGCTTCTCGAACGCAAATGTGCATTAAAACAGCCAATCTTCAACAAATAGTATATTTTTGAACATTTTCAACTTGTACTCTACATTTAAATCAGTCGAATCTTCTTCAGATACGAACATACGCAAGTAGTACAACATGTTCAACAAGCAAAAAGCTTAAATCAGCCTAATGTGCAAACCTAAATCCAGAAAATCCACTTAAATATCATGATATCCATAATAAATGGACCAGTAGAAAACTACAATTACATTCTTTGTCACAAACAACTGCAGTGGACTATAGGTAATGAAGTGAAAATGATGTTGATATGATTTCTTCATTAAAGGTCATACCTATATATCCTATCTTCTAGCAACTGAAGCCCTGATCTGAAGTTCTGAAGGTTCCCCTGTGTTTGGCAAGAACAGAATTTGAGGCCAAAAAGCATAAGAGTGAAGAAAGTTCCTGTGGCAGCTGGATGCCGTGAAAAGTTCCAGGGGAGTTTTGTCGTTCCTTGTAACATCCGACCAAGTAGCAAAAGCTGCTCCACGCTATCATGTCGAACTACCTGAAATGACGGAATACCAGAGCAAATGATTAACATGTATTCCTATCCGCTGCATTGCTGCCCACAACAAATAGATTGGTATCAACCACAATTGCAAATAATATGTAACATATTCAAGAATTTGTAACATAGTACTGAGTGAAGAATCTTAATGTAACACAATGGATTACAATAAAAAGTTGACGCAGAAGGCAGTGATGCTGAAGAAGGCCTAAGAGACTACTTACTTCAAACCGGTCAATAAAAAATCCAATCCACAGCCTGTGAGCCATTATCTGTTCAACAGGATCCTTGTCAGGCTGTGGCCCAGGCTCTCCGGCAACAAGTTGGGGTCTCAACTTAGCAGGAGGTCCTGAGCACCTTATATCAGATGCAAAAAGTCCTCGCTTCGTGTCTATTGTCCATAACCATGCATCTACAAGCTCAGCAAGGACGAGAGATCCCAACTGAGGAGCGGCAGAAACCAGCCATGTCCATATATACACGCCAGTCTCAACAGCATCAAGTGTGGTTATGTAAGCTGGACACCAACAAAGAAGGCGAAGAAGCTGCGAAAAGCTCTCGGGGTTTGATTTTGAATCTGAATCCTGAGAAAAAATATGTCATCTCATGTTCAACATAACAGAAAACTCTAGCCAGTTAATCAAAGCTAAAACAAGAAGAAAATGAAAAAAATGTTTTACCAGATTCGAAAGAAGCAAGGCAGTAGCCTTAGAACAAATGTCTCGAAATCCTGATTTGTCTATTTCCACCCCTTTCTCTGCAGTATTTACAAACTGCTGAAGCAGCTTTACAAACTTGGAAAGCAATACCTCATTAAACGATTGATTTTTGGGCTGTGGTGACTGTGCAGACCCTAAATCTGGGAGATCAAGATCAAGACCACCAGTAGATTGACTAAAGCCACCTATGCTTTCATATAACTTTCTCATGCCAACAATTTCTCCAGCATGGTTGCACTTTGCTGTCGCACTGACCATACCAGTGCCAAGAACCTCCAAATTGAATGCATCAGTCAATTTCAAGTTTCCTCCCGACGCAGCAGCAGCAGCAGCCATAACTGCAGGAATATTTGCAGTTTTTGGACCATTCCAACAATCATTTTTACCCGTACCAATCCTTATCTCAGACAAAAGAGAAACCACATCAGCTGTAGGCTGCGTTCTCTGCCATGTATTAGCTTTGCAAAGGTTTTCCTGAACATGAAAGAGATTGAAAAGTAAGTGACTACTTGAGGCATTGCATTTCCAGGAGACATCGTTTTGATATCCCTTCCCTTTGGAACCCCAAAAAGAAGACAAAGATCTAAGACAAATTTCTAAGAAGAGTGAATGAGAACAAAATAGTGTTAAAATATCAGCTAACATCATTACAAAACTACTAAACACCAAAACACGTTCATTTGACAACGTTTTCCTCTAAAACATGTAATTGCTAATACATAAGGCCATAAACCAAAAATCCCATGGAAATATATCTCTACAGAGTACCTGGAATTCCATTAATCAGCAAATGTCCAAGTCACGGGAGGCAAAAGATGAGGTTTTGGGAGGAAGTTTGGATTAAGGATTTGCTGATTTGTATTCTTTGTACTACCAAAAATCCCATCTTCACAATAAACCAATAGCCTCATTTGCTCTTTTTAATTCTGGCTTGTCACATCACCCAAGAATTTCTGAATTTTCATTTTGCCGAATCTGGATTTGGAGGGAGTTAGGTTAGATGAGAATGTGGGTGATAATAGGAGATGGGTGTTGGACCCCTCTGGATTGCTTTCATGCAAGCCCTTTTTCATGTCTTATTTTCCTAGTGATGTCTATTCTCCCTTCCCTTGGTTTAAAGCAGTTTGGATGGTTTGAACCTACGAAAGGTCAGTGTTTTTTTTATGGTGGATGGATGGTGCAAAGCAAGGTTATCACTAGTGATATTATTCAAAAATGATTTACTAATGTCCTCTTCTCTCGAAATTGGTGTGTATAGTGTAAGAGTGAATTTTAAACTCCGAATCGCATGTTTCTTTATGGCTGCTGCTCCTTGTCCAATTTATAATAAGAGTTGGACTAGATTGGGTTTTACTTTTTCCACAATCTGTTACTCATCTTTCCTTTTGACCTTGGAGATTTCATTAAAAAAAATGGTCAACAGCTTTAGAGAGTGATTGTTCAAACGTTATGTTGGCCTCTTTGAATAGAAAGAAATAAGTTTTTGATAATTCTGAGGAATTCCTTGAGGAAGTTCCGGATAGAGTGAAGTTCAGGGTTGCTTGGTGGGTTTCTAGTCAAAAGGAATTTAAAGCATTAATTTTACAGGATTTGTAAGGGATCAGAGTAGGGCACTTTAGAATGTTCTATCTGCTCTAGGGATTTGTCCCTTTGTAGTCACTTTATTTTGTAAAAAAAAATAAAAATTGTATGTCATCCAAAAAGAAAATGTTGGTAGCATTTTAAAATTAATTCGTTTCGCAACAATGGCACGACATTATCATTGACACAATTTATGGACCTAAAATTATAAACGTAGATGACTAAGAAAGTAAATAACCAAGAAGCACAAATCCACAGAAGCAAATCATGGATAAGCTGTAACAACGTCTCAATCAGTATGACAGATGGCACTCCATCAAAATTGAGAGCAATGGTGCATATAACGATAACCGCAGCAAAAGACTTACGAAAAGCATTCTCTTTCAAAATTAGATGCGCACATGCAGAGAAATACACATCACATATATCAACATAATGAGTAAATTGGGGAGTTGGGGGTGGGGGGAGGTGTTCTATCACTTGCAGACAGAAATTTAGTTACTGAAATTAGTTTGCGTTGAACCAATTAAACTACACTATATTTCATCATGTTTTTAATTACTTGTCCATCATGTAATCAGTACTTTGAAATGACAATAGCTATTTTTCTTCTTATTTTTACCTACAAGTGTATTTATACCCATACTCCTACACAGGTAATGTTGAAATCACACGACATGCTTTTTCGGGCAGGATAAAATAAAATTTTAAAAAATTAAAGAAGAAGAAGTAAACACAATAATTGAATCACGTTGAAGAAAGAAATAAACCTGAAGAAGACCCTGACTGGTGCATGGAGCATGTGAAAGTGAGACAACAATCCATTCACGAACAACCTTTTGGTACAGTGTGCGAACATTCGTAACATAAGAAGGGTCACTCACTACAGCAGAAGGTGGATCATTGTGCATTGAGAGTAGCAGTGAATCCAGACAAGATGAATTCCACAAGATCTGCAAGTAAGGTAAACCATTCACACGTACTCTTTGGAATGTGAGGTTAAAAGATGAAGCAAAAGATGACACAAGCATGGTGCAGTTTTAACTTTTACCTGAGGAAATTTCTCTCTAAGTTGAGTTAACAAACTAACAGAGATATCCCGAACATGCTCATCTCTTTGAGACAAGTTTTTTATGAGGAAACAGGCATGGATGGAGAGAGTGGACTCTCTAACCTCAGCTTCCAGCCCAGTCTCAGATGCTCGATCCTCCTGCCACAAGATGTATGGACCTTGATATTTGGAAAACAAATCTCCAAAAAGATAGCAGGGAGGAAACAAAATTTTAAGAGAAACAAACAAACAAATTCAATAGTTAAGAAACAAAGAAATTCAATGATTAAACTCAACGCTGACAATGACATGTTTTTTAAAGAGGTCAAATGACATGTGTTGGTGTGAACTAGATAACACAATTTGTCTCCGAAAGCTCCCCAGCACTATAATTAACCCTTTTTTAGACACAGGATAAATTTGTGACGCAGTAGGCGCAATTTCTGGGATATCTATTTCTTTATTATCGCCACATGGCAAATTTACCCTTCTGTTGTTATAAAATAGTAGCATGGTTGTAACTCATCCCGATAACATATATATACATATATATATATATATAAATAAGTAAAGCCTGGTCCCAATTTGACTGAGGTGACAAGGGTATCATATTGTGATCTTGGGACTTGACAATAAAAAATGCAGCACTCCATCAAAATTTTCTAGCAGAATAAAAAAGTTATGAGGCTTACCATATTTCATTTTGTCTGTAAAACATGTCACAGACTATCTCTAGTTATGTGTAGAAGAATGAGTCGTGAATAATGAAAATAACATCAAATTAAATATAAAAAATGTTTTAACAAAAAAGGGGGGAAAGAAACAGAAAAAAAGGCAAAATACTTGCCTTGAAAATTCAAAAAGATATACAAATAAAACGGGTTCAGCAGAAATAACCAATGTGGCAGTCCATAATATCCACAGCAGGCTTTAGACAATTTAAGTAGCACATCAATTAAACCCCAGAGTGACTACCAACATCACTTATTAGCAACTGCCACGAAGCGATATCTTAGAACAGGAAAAAAAACCCCAACAATTGCTCTTTTTTAACTTTTTCTACTAACACAAGCTAGTTAGGATAACAAGGGCAGAGAAGAAGGAGAATGAAAAAGAGAATGCGTCTGTTAAAAATCAGCTTAATAAATATTGAAACCTGTGAAGAAAGGTATTAATAGGCAATTGGTAGAATTATCACAAGTCCCCCAGATTAATAGGCTTCATTAGAAGGGGATCAAACTAATGCAAACTAGTCATTCTTAATCGAAACATAAAAGCAACACAGATATCTTCACTCCAAAGCATATCATTATCTCCATAAAGCACTAACTTGTGAAAGTGCAATACTATAACCAAGATGAAAGAGATTGGAGTGCAAGGAGGAGATACCAGCCAAGTTATTGCTGTTTCAAAAGCCCGGTGGACAATAGCAGTCAAACACTGGGAAACTGCCGGCATAAGATTGGGACTCCTTAGGTACTCAAAGACGCAGCTGAACGCACTTCGAGAAGCAGTTGAATTGGAGCCTCCATTAAGAATACCACCATTGCTGCTAAATCGTATTATCTCCAAAAAAGCTACAGCTAAAAGATAGGTTGCTTTGACACCTGCAAAAGCCAGTTATATGCCAACCTTGTTTTAAAAATTGGAGCCACCCTCTTAGAATACAGAAGGAATTATGAATGACAATTTTTTTTAAATTTGTCAAATATAAAACTTGTTGGCCCTATTAAAAATACTAATAGACCTGAAATTGTACTCATTGCGGACACCTCCACTCGCCCTCCTAAAGCAGCAGCAAGAGCAGTTCTTTGACTCACAGCAGCTTTCTCATTTCCACTTCCTCGCCGACTTCCCGGGTTGTGAAGAGCGTTGAGCTCCAACTCATCTTCAAGCCACTTCACAGAGCTCACAACCTGAACACAACATTTTTTCATCAGAAATAAAATGTCACTCAAACTGAATATAGTAGTTAATGACATGATATTGACAACGATCCTAGGTGAACGTATCACACAAAGACAGATCATCCAAATAATTAGAACCTACAACACTTTAGCTAAGATTCATGCTGAGAAGTATTTGGCCGTCTTGAAAGAAAACCTCATATTAGCGCTGGCTACTTTTGCTTCATCACTAAATTTGGAAAATAAATTAAAAAGCAGTATCCTTTCCATACTTGTTGCCATATATAGCACAAGGACTAGCCTCTTCAAGCAAAGATCAAAGGATCCTATCACTGAACATGCTAATTAATGTGTCCGTGGGTATAATATAAATTCACGATTCGGAGCATATCACAGAAAATGCTAACAAAACAGCAAGATCAATTAAAATTTCCAGTGATGTGAATGTCAGCGGATAGGGGGCACCAGTCGAAGCTGCTTTGAGTTGAATAAGAAAACAGTGCATGTTATATATTTAAGACAAGAGGAGGAAAACACATGATATTCTCACTAATTTCAGTATTATCTATTTCAGCAGATCCTTGAATCCATGAAAAGAATTCAATCTATAAGATGTCATATGCGACATTTAAATTGGGGCATTTGAGCTGAGAGAAGAGACATTCATTTACAGATTGCATCGCATAACGATCAAATACGAATGCTATCACAAAGCTTAGAACCTGAAAATTCTGAGCAAGGTAGTGTCCAGAATTTGATTTTTGGAATCATTTATAATTTTACATGGAATACTCAGCGAGGCATCATGCCTAGAGTTCAGTAGGGACAAAACTGTGTTAATATTTACCAAAACTATAATCTGCAAGATGCGGGCAAGAACCAGGAATGAAAATTGAAGTTAAGAAGATAGCAATTCCACCATAACAAGCTCAGACAAGTATATCTATACAACAAAAACTAATCCTGCTGTGGGTTGGCTATCATGCATGCATATTCACTAAATTAATTGTCAGAGTCAAATGTAAATTACTTTTCTTGTATGTTTCAAAACCAAAGGAGGACTGGTGATGATCACAAAAGTCAAAATGGAAAGTCCGGGCAAAAGTTCTGTAGGTCAACTTACAAGAGGTGGGGTCCCTTGGGAAATGCGCTGAACAGCAGATGACCACAATGAATTGAACATGTATGGCCCACCAACAGCATGAGCAACGGTACCCACGCTGCCTGCACTATTAAGTGTAGTTGACACTATCTTTGCTGTAGCCTGAGTTTTCTGTATTGGAGGTGCTAACCCAAAGAGAGCAGTATAGAACCACAAATTACGAAATAGCTTCAAGAGAGAAGGTTCCACGTCTACACTGGGGTCAAAGTCTGAACATATTTCAGCCACCGCAGGAAGTAGGGGTCCAAGAAAATCTGCTCCACTCCTGAAATTGATTAACTAGTCAGGACTCAGGAAGTTCCTGGCCATTTTTCAGTCCAAGGATACAAAAGTAGCAAGTTTAGCAATTGCTAAACTTTACGGTCTTTACCCTCCACTTTTTGACTCTGCAGCCAGGCCCACATCTGAGCACAGTGACAGCAGACGGTGACGATAATCTGAACGCAATCTACTACATGTAATGCCTTTTGCAATCAGCAGAAAACCTGCAGGTAAAGTCTAGAGGTAACTGAACCAGTGAGCATCCATTTGTTACAACAAAAATATTCTCGTCATATATAATGCTACCAAATATTGCATGCAAAGTTGAACCATACCTCAATGCGTTCAGTCGTGGACTCAGGTAACTGGGTTCTACTCTCGGCAGAGTCAACACCTGAGAGTTTTCCCAAGTAGCTCCGAGTCATCAAAACCACAGCTTCACGGTAAGACTTCTCAAAACCTAAACTCGCCATTCGAGAAACAGCATCAAGAAGCTGCAGTACTCAACAATAACATGAAATCAATAAACAAATAAATAACTCTATTAGCTAGCGAACCAAGAATATCTTCAATCATATAATCAGGCCTTTCTCTCAAATGAAATAGCATGAAAATTAAAAGAAGAAACATGCAAAAAGTATTATGTATTAAAAAGATGGACATACTCGGAGCCTCAATAAGCCTGGACTTGAAGCATCACCCTCTTCTAAACTCTCAATGAATAGAGGTAATATCATATCAACAACTTCAGGCTTCTTAACAGAAACATTAAGCTCAGCTAATAAATGTATGACGTTCAGCTGTATAGGTGGAGCTGCCTGCTTCTCTTTCCCATCCTGAAAAGCCCACAAGAATATCAACGGTATAAACAGTAAAATCGCTAAAGTGTTTAGACATAAAACTATAGGCATAAATGCCTGGTCTCCAAATAATTTAGACTGTCCTGGTGAACACGGGAACTAAAAACTATGCAGATTTGTGAACAGCCAAACATTGTTCTACTATTAGAGTACCTGACAACACCTCCAATAACCCCTATGGAAACAGCATATAAGATTTCAATTAATTCAACAGTCTTCCCTAAAAATGGTTTAAGGGACCAACCTATTAACTGCTCAGCAATATCAGTCATCACCCACGTGACAATAGTAAGTATGAAAGCATCCCCTACAGACATCCTGATAACATTCCCCATTATTTTATTTTATTATATTTTCCCCATTATAATCATCATATAGACTATAGTGAAGTCTATTATATTATAACACCAAAATTCTCCAGCTCCATTTAGTTCATATATCAATTCCAGGTTTCTTGACACCCTTTAGTTCAATAAATTGGAAGTGAAACGTGTCTCAAAAACAGTAACTTTCAGCTCTCTGAAAAATTCCAAAGCTGCATCAAACTGACAGGTGAAAACAAATGATTTCCATTTTACTATGTTATAGAATAATTCCAGAAATAGACATGTTAGTTAGCACTAAAAAAAAAAAAAAAAAAATTATACATGTCTGTGTGTTCTAGTGACTACAAATTGCACTACTGTGTGTGCACAACTAATGTTTTGGCTTGTGTGCAGGTTTGAATGTGAACTGCAAGTGAGCGGTGGTTAACGGCTTCCTGAGATTCGAAACGTCTCTCACCAGAGCATGTGGAGGGCATGGATGTGGGTTAATGAATGAGATGAAATATCTATCTCATAGAAAGAATGATAGTGAGGCCAAACAAATAGAATAGAACATGCATGGCAATAATGAATTGCAGATATACTTCCAAGTAAGAAAAGATACTATGTATGCTAACCTCTTCCTCATAATCATTTCGTTCACGAATACTAGTTGCCAGTCCCATGATAAATGTGTCCAGGGGAGACCGATCCTTGGCCCATCCAAATTCAATTATCTCACAGCATGTTTTCAGGACACTTCCAAACATGGATCCCTGGCTGCTGGCTGAAGTGTCAGCCTATTCATAAAAGATCACATCAAAAGATGCATTTATGAAACTAACCAAACATCATGAAGTCAATCTGACCAAAGTATACCTGAGCACAAGTAGCCAGCACAAGGGGTTTCAAACGAATGAGCAGAACTCGAAGGAGCTGACCACCACGAATGACGGCTGCTTGAGAAATCCCAGAAAGCAAACAGCCAAATAGCTCTTCACAGGCTCTCAATTTCCGCCACACAGAGAATAGGCATGCCTCTGCTGCCTCAATTAACAATGCAAGAGCTCCATGCAACAATCTCTTTGATGATTTTCCTTCAGTGTCAAGAGATGACAGAGTCTTAATTTGCAACCTTGCAGCAGATTGATAGACTGAAAGCTTTTTGTTGATCCTGACTTTCAGCAACTGTCCTTGCTCCGACCAATCACGCTTCCGTATCTGTCCATCCATTAAAACAACATAAACAACAATTGAATAACTTCTGTGCTGACCTTAAGCAGATATTTAGCACTTTCCACATTCTTATACAACGACCTAAAATGCAACCTTGTTTGAATTATATTATAGTTCATTTACCCTTAAAAAAGCAAGCATTGAATGGAGTTGATCCTTTGCTATTCCTCTCACTTGCTCCATAAGCTGGGGATCAATGGCTACCTTGCTGAATACATGTCCAATTAACTTGAAAACAATTTCTTGTTTTTCAAGACTCTCCACCGACTCCTCCTCAAACAATGTTACAGCCTTCTTATAAGCTGGAGTGCCACTCCCGCCACCACCCTCACCATCATTGAGACCGAGACCAGTACCGAATGAATCCCCATTGCTTTTCCATGCAACGCTACCACCCCCATTCACCACAATCCCCCTCGAAGATGATGCGTCATCCTTTGAAGCTGCGCTGCTCAACGACTCAGCAGAAACATTGCTGGCATCAACACCAGGGGATTGATAATATTTCGCACTCATTGGAGAGCTCTGCGCCGAGGCTGCATCAGGCGTCATTAGAATTACCTCCCTGGGCGAACTAGGGACCACAATATCAAACCGATCAAGAAGAATGGAAATCAATTTATTTGCATCAGAAGGCAGAATCGGAGGGAAGTTCGAACACAAAGCGTTCAAGAAAACCCTAGAAATACTTGAAGAAGCATTGTTTATCGTCTGAATTACAATTTCCCCTGTGAACCCTGCCACATCGGTGGAGAGATCAGGTGACTGTTCGGCTGCTTTTGATATGTAATACAGAAGATCGTTGAAGAAAGACGAAATGGCCTCAGACGAAAATGCCTGCGGCCAGAATTTTGGGTTAAATGATGAAGGAATTGAGCGATAAAACGCGAGGATCAGCGATTTAGGGGTTTCATTATCAAAATTCGGGCATTTGGAGAGGAATCGTGCAACCGCGAGTATGGCATGGAGCTGTGACCTGGAAACGATAGGCGATCCAATAAGCAGCGACTCCGCCGGCGGGCAACGACTGCAAATCCACGCTATTTTTTGAGAAAATTGTTGAGGATTTTGCGCGATTAAATCACAAAGCTCCACCAGCGACTCCATTGCTCGAAAAAACAACTCCTAGTCGTCAAAATTATCCAGATTTCAACTAAATTCTCGTTGATCGCAAAATGCAGTAAACGTCAAACGATGATGAGTATATTCGGGGATTTTCAGAACGAAATCGGAGGAAATTAGGGTTTATGAGTAGCAGCGGAGAATTGGATAACCGATGCCGCTGATGAGGGTCACCGTCGTTCTTCGTCTTCGCCCTGAGTTGTGCTGGGGTTGAGGGCACCCATTACCGCGCCTCCGTTTTTTCAGATCTTTTTTGTTTTTAGTCTGTGTTTTTTACCTTTTCCATGTTTTGTCGCTGAAAAATCAATAATTTTCTTTTTGCTTTTCTTTTATCTGCCTTTTCATGTTACTCGTTTAACCCCCATAAAATAGGATACGGTTAAAATGCTCTTTGAATCTAATGAAATATTTATGGTATAATGAGAAAAGGTATGATTGCTTTTTGGCTATTTTGTACTTGTTTTGTACTTTGGGTTAAATAGCGCATGTTGTGTTCCTAATAATATATGTGATATAATTATATTGTTCAATAAAAAAGTAAACAAATATATGTTATTCTTAATTTAAGTGTTATTATTTTTATAAAATAAATCAATTTGTATTATATATGAAAATATTATTATTTTTATAAAATAAATCAATTTATATTATATATGAAAACATTAATCTATTTTAATAGTAAACATCTTATTTATGTTAATATATATTTATTTTTACTTGCAGTATTACCAAACAGTAATTAATGTATATTATATGATAAGTTTGTTATGTAATTTATTCAGGTAAGTAATAATTAAAATTTATGTGAATAATAAAATATGTATTTATCATGAATTTTATTATTTATGAACATTGAATGATATAAAACATCATTTTTGAAATGGAAAACTGTAAAATGTATACAAATTATAAATTTTGTGAATAAATTAAATGTATACAAATTCTAAGTGTTCTATCTATTTTAAACATAAACTAGTATTTATCTTGTACGTTGCATCATTTATAACATAATAAATTATTATAAAAATAGTAATATATTTTTTTAAATAAAATACATAATTACATAAAAAATTAATAAAAAAATATTTAAATAAATATATTTCACAATATAAATAATATTAAATATTAAAATATGTTATAATTAATCTATGAACAAATATTTTATATTTAAGTTTAATATTTTATTTTTGTATATGTAATATGGATGTCAAATTGAAAATCATAAAAAGATGATTTATTTAATATATTTTCATAAAAAACGAAATTATGATGAAAAATTTATAAGTCTTTAAAATTTATAGTGAAAAAACTGAGGGGAAAAAATTATTTAATTTTGGTGTGAAAATGGTCTTTATGTAAAATTCTCTAGTTGGCTTGCTTTTATATAGTTATAAACTAGTTTAAAACCTTTTAAATTAATGAAATTTTAAAAAATTTGTAATAAATAAATTTATGTTTATTATAATAATCAAAGTAATAAACATACTAATTCATTAGCAACAATCTCTTTAATTATATCAACATATATAATTTTTAATTATAATTAGATATAATACCGACTAAAATACATAAAAAACGATGCGTGCCTCTGGATTATAAGAATACATAACATGTCTTGTTGACATTGAGTATAAAACAAATAAATATAGGAGGAATAACAAAATAGAAAATGTATTTAAATATTAATAATTTACTCTAAATAATTATATTTTTGTTTTTTGTTATTTGATATGATAATTACAAATTTGTTGTTATTTAAATCAGTTTTAATTATTAATTAAATTATAATCAATTATACGACAAACTTATCATGTAATATATTTTAATTACTAATTGTCAATATTAAAAACAAAAACAGAAACAAAAAACTTATATAACATAAATAAGATGATCGTTGTTAGTGTAGATTAAAGTTTTCAAATGTAATATTAAATTGATTTATTCTTCTATAGAATAATGACATGAAAATTAAGAATGATGTGTCATTTTTCTATTTTTTTATTGGATAATACTATAGTTGATGTGTTTTAAGTTTGTGTCATGTGGGACCCTTTGTGGTTATATTAGCAATATATGTGGAATATGATTTTGATAATAAATTAAAATCAGTTTATTTTTTAATACTAATTGATTCTAACTTTTCTCATCACAAGTGTTTCTGTTACAGTGAAGGAAAATCTTATAATATAGTTTTCACAATTGCATTAATTAACTGATTTCACAACTATAAATTATGAGGATAATTTAGGCAAAAATGACAATTTATTGTGATTTTCAAAAAAAATTGCAAAAATATAGTAAAAAAAAAAAAAATTTAATACTAAGTAAAGTCGCCCCTGCGAGGGGCGACATTCAATTTAAAAATTTTTTTTTTAATGTCGCCCCTGCCAGGGGCGACTCTTCAATTTTTTTTTTTTTTTTTGGTTTTTTTTTTAATTGCTGGAGCCTTCACTCGGTCGGGCACTCGGTCGTGCGCCTTACTCGGCCGGCCGAGTGGTCATTCTTACTCGGCCGAGACACTCGGCCCCCATAGTACTCGGCCGACCAAGTACTTCCTTCCACTCGGTCACGGCACTCGGTCGAGCACTTCACTCGGCCGGCCGAGTGCGAACTCGGATTTTGATTTTTAACATCCACTTCAATATTACTCGGTCAAGACACTCGGCCTTAACATTATTCGGCCGACCGAGTTTGAGGAATGTGATGAGAAATATGCAAGGTGTATAAATACAAAGAGAGAGTGTAGGAGACTCTAACACATAAACGATGTGGGACAGGCAAAAGGTGTATAAATACAAAGAGAGAGTGTAGGAGACTCTCAAACATAAACGATGTGGGACAGACAAAAGGTGTATAAATAAAAAGAGAGAGTTTCTATTGGACCTTATTTTATTTATTTCTTTCTTTCTTTTTTTAAATTGTGTAATACCAAATTAATACAAAATTAATTTGGTATTACATAAGTTTATTAAGATTTCACCTTCTCCAATTTTAATAAAAGAAAAGAGAGACCGTGTTCCTTTTATTACTTCATGTCCCATATCTAATATGAAATTATTATTACTATAAATTAGATAAAATAATTTATTTAATAATAAAAACAAATCATAAATATTCTCAGAAAGTGTATATTTGGACCATCAATAAGTGTATATTATTGTGGGTAACAATAATAATAATATTCATTTTACAAAACTATATTTCTTACAATCTTTACAAATAAAATAATAAAATAATTTGTATATTCTTAAATATTTGTTCTTAAATATTAATTAGCTCAAAGTTATATTATAAATATATTTTATTTTATTTTATTTTTTAAATATATCACAAATCGTGCATCGTGCGGAAGCAATACTAATACTAATATGATCATGAAATAGCCAAAATATAGTTTTCGCGTCCATTATTAATTTTTAAAAACATAACTATTTTTTAAAATGGATGAGTTAACTTTTAATTAGTTGAACTTTATTTTTATTTTCTTTTTTTGGGAATTTTTTTTTCCAGTTTGATAAATTACAATATCGATATTTAATAAAATAAAATATTTTAAATAATTCCAAAAAATAAAATATTTTATTTTATTTTACATGCACCTTTGAATGATGAAGTGCACATACATCAAAAAGAAATTACAAAGTTATGACCCATATAAATAAATAAATAATTTACAATTTTAAAAATGTATGTGTTTATTTACAATTTAAAAAAATAAAGAAATAAATAAATAAAATAAGGTACAATAGAAACTCTCTCTTTTTATTTATACACCTTTTGCCTGTCCCACATCGTTTATGTTTGAGAGTCTCCTACACTCTCTCTTTGTATTTATACACCTTTTGCCTGTCCCACATCGTTTATGTGTTAAAGTCTCCTACACTCTCTCTTTGTATTTATACACCTTGCATATTTCTCATCACATTCCTCAAACTCGGTCGGCCGAATAATGTTAAGGCCGAGTGTCTTGACCGAGTAATATTGAAGTGGATGTTAAAAATCAAAATCCGAGTTCGCACTCGGCCGGCCGAGTGAAGTGCTCGACCGAGTGCCGTGACCGAGTGGAAGGAAGTACTCGGTCGGCCGAGTACTACGGGGGCCGAGTGTCTCGGCCGAGTAAGAATGACCACTCGGCCGGCCGAGTAAGGCACACGACCGAGTGCCCGACCGAGAAAACAAAAAAAAAAAATAAAAATTGAAGAGTCGCCCCTGGCAGGGGCGACATTAAAAAAAAATAAAAAAAAATTTTTAAATTGAATGTCGCCCCTCGCAGGGGCGACTTTACTTAGTATTAAATTTTTTTTTTTTTTACTATATTTTTGGAATTTTTTTTGAAAATTACAATAAATTGTCATTTTTGCCGATAATTTATACGGCGGATAGTTCTCACCCGTTATTTTTTACTAATACAAACAAATATCATATTTTGAGATTAAATATAAATTGCACAAATAACTATTTTAAATACAAATAAATCTACACGATTGCGCAAATAATGTTACACGATTAAAAAATTATGCTGCCGAAAAATAAAGAAGAAAGAAGAACAATTATGTCCGCCGACATAAAATGTGGGTGAAACCATACCATACTCTCTATTGTGGATCTGTCTTTATCACTTCAAATTTGATTGAATATATATATATATATATATATTTATATTTAAGTAATCTACATATATTTAGGATAACAGTATATTGTCATGAGTCACCCCATCAAATTTTATACTATTTTTTATTCAAATAAATTGAAAAATTAAACTATAATCCCTTTTTATATAAAAGAATAATAGCTAAACGATTATCGTATTGTACTTTATTTGCATGCGTCTCTATTGTATTCCTCATATCTCTTCAATTTTGTATTTTTACTAAATTTTAAAACTCAAATAAATTTTTTGTTGTAAAGTTGTTTTTGATATATCATATATCAAATTAATGATTTTTTGTGATCTTCAATTTGACACCAATATTGTATATTTTAAAATAAATAATTATATTTAAAACATGATATTTAATTTTGTATGGATATAATATATATTTTTATTTTTATATATGTCTTGATTTGAATAAACAATATATGATATTCTTTTGTAAATAAATTTATACTATTAACTTATAAAATATTATAATTTATTCGTCCATTTTAATAAGTCGTAGTGAGTTGAAAATTGTATTCAATTGAAAACACTATAAAATTAAAGTTGGCAAAGTTGTCCAATTTATTATTAAATAAAAAGTACATTTTAAGATAATAGTAATATAACATTTTATAATAAAAAAATCAATCAAATAATATTTATGTAAATATAATTAACACAAATAATAATAATAATAATAATAATTTTATTATATATTATTAGTATAAAATATAAAAATATAATAAACACAAATAATAATAATAAATATAATTTTATTATATATTATTAGTATAAAAAATATATTATGCTCCTTACGTTGCCCTAACCGCCGTGTAGTTATAACTATATTTTCAAGCAATACTCGATTTATTTTTTTCTCTATTGAAAAGAAAAGAAACGAAAAGAAAAACTCCGGATGGTTAAAATTGGAAGGCGGCAGATACACTTTATGGGCCGGCCCAGCGGAACCTTAATTCTTCCTCAATCGTAATTTGCAGATTTTATAATTGGGGCTTCCACCGGAGCATCAGATCTTGAATCAATTTTGGGTGTCGAGTGTAGGGCGTCCATAACTGCTGGACCCTGAATGCAATTCTCGGACCGGAGAGAGAGAGCGGGGCTGCGCTTTACCTTGTTGTCGTTGTCAGTTTAGCAGGTTCACAAGAAGAAGCTAAACCGTCAAGAGCATCAGCATACGCATTACAGAATATAATCCAATCTTCTTTAAAGTTAATTTAAGGAACTCATGTGAATTTGAGGTGCTCAAATCTATCGAGGTATGTGACTTAATTCCCTAATGTAATATTTTTTGTGACCACTTCTACCACGTTTATTCAGATTCCCCCTTTTTTTTGTGGAATTTAATTTGATTCGTGATGTTATTCACCTAATTGAAATGCACTGAACTAGCCGCCGCCGCTACGAGTAATTCCAAAAAATATCTGTACAGTTTCTTTGTCGCATAATAGAATTAAATGCCTTTACTCACGCTAGTTGAACGGAGTTTGAATTCGATGCCCTTGAACTATTTAGTTAATTTGTTCTTCCGCCATACCTTATACGTATTTGGAAGGATCAATCGAAAAACTGATTTGTCGTTTATCATTTAATTGATTTACTAATTGAGTTCGCACTCTTATTTGTATTCCGAAGGATCCATCGAAGAATTCTTTCTTGTTTATCATTAAATTGCTCCACTAATTGAATATTGTGGTTAAGCTCGTTGATTATATGTAAATTATGAGCTTAAGAAGTGACAAAATAAACAATATGAAACTGCATTTTTCCTTGATCTACGTGCACTCTTCATGAAATTGAGAAACTACTAAAATTTCTAGATTCTCTTAAGTTTGTCCATTCGCTCATAGAAATTAAGGGCATGCAGTTGTTTATTTACCGCCTTTTGCAGACCTGACATGGACAGCATAGTAGATTCCTTGAATAATGCCTATCAGGAGTTTATATCAGCGGCAGCTAGTACATTGGAGGCAAAAGAGAATTCAGGTGGCCAAAAAACACCGGCTACTGATGCTGCTCTTGAAAACTTCAAGCAAAGGTGGGAACTGTTCAGAGTTGCTTGTGATCAAGCAGAAGAGTTTGTGGAATCTGTAAAGCAAAGAATCGGGTCAGAGTGTCTTGTGGATGAGGCCACTGGCTCTGTTTCTACTAAACCTGGACAGCCTGCTCCTAGTGGCCTTCCACCAATCAGTGCCGTGCGGTTGGAGCAAATGAGTAAAGCTGTTAGATGGTTAGTGATTGAACTTCAACAAGGATCGGGGGCTGGAGGTGCTTCGTCGCATCCCCACTCTTCTGCTCCTTTCGATGCTAGATTTACTGAAGATGCTGCTCAATAGGTAATATGAATGCCCATTTCACCATTTGTTTAATGGTTATTTGAGTATGAATTGCACTGTTGTACCGGAATATAAGTTGGCTTTCTTGCTTCAAAAGAAAGAACTATAATTCCCAAAATTTATGTGGCAAGTATATATTCCTTGTCGTATTTAAGTAATGTTGGTAGCTATACAAAAGTTTGTACTGATGATACCCCAATCTGGAGAACTAAATAAACTAATATAGATGTTTGGTCTAGGGAATGTAGTATGGCTTTTGGTCATTACCACATGGTATTTTGTATTGGAAAAAAGATGCAAGCCTTTGGGTTTAACATTGACTCAACTTTAGTTTGAGGATTGTGGAAGAGTAGTGCTACTGTTGTCAATTCCACAGGGCCAGGAAATGACAGAATTCGATTCATGAGGTTAAGATATGCATCTGCAAACATACTTTTTCATGACTCACAATATAATCACGAACATCTCCGCCCTCCAAATCTGCAACCTCTGTGTTTGTGTGAGAGAGAGAGAGATTATTTTTTTCTGTTATGGAGTCAAAATTCATGTGTGTTGGATATCACTTGCTTTGAAGTACGAACTTCTATTTATGGCATTGGAACAGACCCTTGGGAGCAAGATACTTTATTTTAGTGTCGGAACAGACAAATTATTCCTTCTCCGATTGTCTTTGCAGGGAAGAAGGTTTCAATCTCTCTGCTGTGCAGTTCCGTGATTGAAAGTTGTTCATAATGAGCATGTATGGTAAATGGTTTAGTTCAAGCACGCCTATGACCGTCATGGCTGAGTATGATGATATGATCAAGACTAAAGCTGAATAGCAGTCTGGAATTTTATTTGGCTTTGTTCTGGGCACTTCTAATGTATTCATGTAATCTTCTTCTCTACCTTTCTATTTTGAGATGGTGTGGTGCAACTGTAGAAAGAGGGTGTATGCGAAGCTATCTAGGTTCGGTGGTCCATCATCTTTTTTGAAGCCACATGTAATTTTATCTTCACCGTAAGCGAGGATGTACTAAAAACTGATGCGTCACTGCTTACATGTTGTCTGTTGAAATCTGGCAATATGATAGGATGTGAAAGAGTGTGTGTGTGTGCGCGCGCGTGCGTGTACATATATTTAAGTAAAGTCTCGAAGTAGAATGAAATGAAAAAAAGGAAAGAAGGGTCAGGATATTTGGGGAATTTAAGCTAAATCAGTAAAGACAATAACAAGAATAGAGAAAGAAAGAAAATTTGGAAAATGCAAAAAATGGAATCATCGTTTGAAACAGTACCATTTGTGGGGAAGTTAGAAGCTCGATCTGGTACATAATGTATTGAATATTAATAATGAATCCATTTATATTTATGCCAATGTAGTACCTCAAGATAATTTGTTTGTTATATACAATTTGTTTCTAAATTAAATACTAATCTATCTCCGTGGAACACAGAATTATTATTATTATTATTATTATTATTATTATTATTATTATTATTATTATTATTATTATTACGACGTGGCACTTGGTCTATATCGTAGATCAGAAAGGATAAGTGGGGCCTGCACGATTGTGGCCCTAAAGAAACGCACACCGCGCCAAATGAAGACTGAAAGGCACGAGAACGCTCGATTAAACAGAGCACGCATTTTAAAAGACAAAAAATGTAAAAAGAAACACAATGATGAATATAAATTGAGGAGTCTCTCTCTCACTCTCCCTCACACACACACTCTCACTCTCACACAGAGAAAGAGAGGGAAAACTCATGCAGTGCAAGTGTTGTTGAAGCAGGCGCAAATTGCGTGTAACTTCTTCATCTCTCTTTATCCCTCCCAATTTTATCTTAACACACCGATTGAATTCTTTTCTTATATAAGCGGTTCTTTACTTTCCATTTCGCAATTGGGGAAACTTTTTATTTTTATTTTTCATTGGTAGACTTTATTTTAATGACAATGGCTAGTGCTGGCAACTCATGGGTTTTGTTCCCATTTCATTTTAGGCTTTTTGGCAAGTCGGATATGCTGGAGCTTGACTTCGTTCGTTTGGTTACGTTCCTTCGCAGGGTTGAGTCCACGTTAGTCGCTGTAACTGCTTTACAATTTTAATTTTTTTTCTTATAAATATTCAGACTCGTTTGATTGTAGTATGTCAGATTTGTGGTTGTAGTTAATTCGTTGACATGATTCTGCTTGTTTTATTGCGAATTAATCTGTGTATTTCACGCAATTTGGTGTTGGTAATAATTTTTGTTGTGTATGTTTCCAGAATTTTGGATTTAGGGGATGAAGTTCACAAGGTTCATGTCTGGATCTGGTCGGTAAGTGAGTGAGTTTTTTTCATTTTCTAATCGAATGTTTGGTGAAGATCTGCTTCTACTAGTCTTATTCACGTCAAAAAGTGAAGATAATGGCATTATAAATCTGTTCGGATGTGGAACCTTTTCTCGCCCATTGTTGTGAACTCACTTGGTGTACATGAGGATTATCCAGATCTTATGTGCAAATTGTTGTCCCTTGATGATAGGGAAGGTGATGGGAGTCTCAATTTTTTTCTCCCTCCCCCCCCCCTCTTGGTAAGAATAGGTTAGAGGTTGATGAATTGGTGAAAATTGATATCCAATCAATGATGGGTGAGAAATTGTTTTAACCACTTCCGTCTGGTGATAGGCTTAGAGTTAGGCCATCACACAGGTACTTGGAGTTCCTTGGGGTCTCGATGACTGATTTAGTAATAAAATAAAACATCCTTATGCATACAAATTCTTACTTCCCTGCTAATGCATTCTGAAGTGGCAGTTAGTGATTATGTGTTCATATGTCTGTGATACTTTAATGTGAACTCAAATAGGTAATTCACATGCTGATAGACATGTACACTGATGGACCATAGCCAAGACAGTAGGCTGATGAATCAACTTAGGAAATTTGCCAGACATTTTTAGGATGAAATGCTGAGTCATGTATATCAGATTATGAGAGAGAAGAAAATCGGTCAAGTCTGATAGATGATGGTTGGCGGTGTTCTCCCTCTCTTGTTGGAGAGGGGTATGGGGTGGGTGGGTGGTTTGTGGTGGTGGGGGGTTTGGATTGTGGAACAGAAGAAATTGCCATTATTTGCTCTTGTCTAATTATATTATACTGGAAAGCTCTTGGCATGCAGTTTTCATACTTGGTATGTATGAGAGGGTAATCTTAGTTGCTTTTTTATGCGATGCTCAAAATTCTGTAGATGTTAATTTGGTCTAAATTTCTCCAGGGTGGCAATCTTGGGCTTCGTGTACTTTATCACTTTATGCATCTGATTGTGAGCATATGGTACTTTGTCCTGGGTCTGATAAATGCGTCTGAGAGCTTCCTCATCTCCAATGGTTTCTTTGATCAGTATAAAAATCTTGATGTTAGTAGAGTGAAGTACCTAGCTGTTGTTATAGACAGTGAAGAAGCTCTTCACACTATGAAAGTTCTTGAACTGTTGCGATGGCTTGCAGCTATTGGATTCAAAAATGTATGCCTCTATGATCCAGAAGGTACAGGAACTAAGATACTGTAAAATGAATTTGGTGATCCCATTAAAATATTTTTTTGTTGCCAACTTTCTATGTATAATGGTGGTTTACTATTTGTTTTTTTCTGTAGGAGTGCTGAAGAGATCCAAAGATGCCCTGGCTTTATGGTTGAAAAGTGAAAGAACGTCAAATGTACAACCATACTTGCTAGAATTTTTCATTTTTGAGCAGTTGAATGATGGATCTTTTACTATGACATTTTCGCAAATAAAATCTGAATTTAGAAAACATCATTTCTGTGCATAATTGATTGAATATGGACAAATTTAGGCTTTTCTCTTCGATTGAAGTTTATTATCATTAAAGGTCTATGAAGATTAAAAATTGTGTTTCCTAGGGCTCACAAGTTTCTTTTTTTTTTTTTGTCAGTGGTGATTTACTTTTGAATATACATGGTAGAATGGCGCCTTTTGTGTGTTTTGTGTTTCATATTGGGCGAGTAACAAAAAATGTCGTAAAACATAAATTTTTACATTTTTATCTCTGGAAATGCTGTCATGGATGGCCACTGATACAAACATGAACCATCTTTGCACAGGAATCTACTAGGGATCCGCTTCTTGAGCAGAAATATTTGAGTTTGGAAGTGATATCTTTTACTGATGGGAAACATGCTGTTGCAAAAGCTGCAAATATTCTCTTAAAGAAGCATTACTTGAGTTCAAATTCTGAGAAACCGGAGTTGACGGAATCTGACATGACAGATGCTCTTGGAGAAATGGGTGTGTTTTCTGGTGTTCTCAAATTCCTTAATAATTCTGATTAATTATTTTCCTTAAAAGCATATGCAAGGAGCATCAAAATGCTCTCCTCCAGTTCACGATTGTAGTACTCTTTATTTTGTTGGAATCAGGGTATAGGGCACCGGAACCTGATCTGATGTTTATTTACGGACCTACAAGGTGCCACCTGGGCTTTCCAGCATGGAGACTTCGTTACACTGAGATTGTGTGAGTGTTTATATTATACTTGACGAAAATCTTCTAAATATTCTCTGTTTTGGAGAGAGCTTTATCAAACTTCAGTATTTTGCTTATAACCTTCACTAATTAATTTTCCAGTGCCATCTTTCTCTCTTTTCCGCATAAGACTTATGAAGACTGGACTTAGATTGACATGTTTGATTGCAGGCACATGGGGCCATTGAAGTCTATGAAATTTGGTGCCCTTGTAAAAGCCATTCATAGGTACACGTTGGTGCATCAGAACTATGGTATGTACATCCACTTCAATGTGTACGCTGTTGATGTTCAAGAGTGAATTGGCCCTTGTTGGATTCATATTTAACCCATCAGAACATTGAAATTAAGATTAAATTTTGGAGCCCATTTATAGAGGGATACAAGGAAGAAAGCCAATTATATCTTGAAACCACTTGAAAGGTTCCAACCTTTGCTTTCTTGAAACCCATATAAAATAAGAATGGCTAGCAGGTTTAAACTCCGAAGGTGAAGACACTGTGGACCTGTAATAAAGCTAGTTTATATTATTTGCAGCCATTGCTCCGATTTCCTTGATGGATCTAGTTTTTTTAGTTTGTTCACCCTTTTGTTCTAAAATTATGTGTTCTTATTTCCTTCTAGGTACATGAAGTGATTCATCTCAGCTGCTATTTTCTGGTGTGCCATGTACGAGGATAACATGGTTGTTGCCCTGATAACATTTGCAGCAGTGCTCTAAAAGTATGTATTGTAGTTTTGGATTGTTTGTACTGAGCTCTATTACAGCTCAACCATACCTTCACCAGAGGTACATATAAAATATTCAAATCTGAAGTCTTTCAGATGAATTGTAAGATGCCTTGGACTACTTATATAAATGTATTGATCTGAGTTGAACTTGAACTCAAAAAATTAACCTTCATTTGAGTTAAAACTGAGATTCAAAGCTTTGCTGTCATTGAGACATTATCAACTATTTAATCCCAAATTTGAATTATCATGTTTCCTGTAATAAATTTAGAATTGCAATCCATCCAGTAAATAAGTGACAATGCTGCGAATCAAAGTTAATCCTCCCCAATAATTGAACCCCTCGAGTCTGTTGCTATGCTACAAAGATTCAATACATTATCAATTGCTGATTTTACCATAGGGATAGAATCAACGTAAAATGATGCGATCTAAGTGGGCAGACCAAGGCTATGTGGATTTAGAACGTTCTCACAATCATCCAGTACCTTTGGATATGTGTCTAAAATTTAGTACTCTGTTTCCAAAACTCCATCAATGAGACCAAATTCCATAGCCTGCGAAGAGAGAGAGAGAGAGGCAGGGTTTAGAAGAGACAGCTAATGCTATTTCTACAAGTAATTGTGTTAACTTGGAGATGAAATGGAGCTTGTGAAATGGCAGGATATAAAAAAATGTGAAACCATAAGAATATCACAGGTCTCATTTGAGTACTTTGCAGTCTGGAAATAAAATTAGGGGGATTTTGATTTTAAGTTCAATTCCGTCCATCTCTGCTCAGTCGCTTCAAATTGACAGAATAAATACTTTTCTATATCAATTTCATTAATGCTATACAAACATCAATAATGGCTCATTTCCTCATTTAGCCACTCTACCGAGTCCACCATCCATAGCGACAAAGTTGCCTTTAGTTTCTAACTTTCAATCCTAAGTTTTAATATAGCATTTATAAATTTCATATAAAAAACAGCAGTGATTCTAGCATCATAAACTAAACACAAAAGTTAGCATAAAATCACCTCAGAAACAGACAGGAATCGGTCTCTCTCTGTATACTGTTGCACTTTTTCAAGAGATTGGCCAGTGAAGGCAGCATACATTTTGTCGATTTTCTGCATCCAACAATTAGCATTAAGTTAGACCTATTCCACGCATGGAAAATGCTCTCGAGGCTGCATAAAATAATTAGTAAATTATCTGTCCCAACTGTATGTAAATATTCAAACTAAGAAAGAGATTTTAGCTTATGATAACCAAGATCTTAAGAAAACCACCGGGTTGTTACATATCATATCTCATAGAAATTTAATAGTGAAAAACTCATCATAAGTTGTGGATTTTGATAAGGTTTTAAAAATAAAATTATAGTCTTTGAAACATTTTTGGTGGTCCCGTAAAACCCCTTTATGCATATTATGAATCTGATCCAGTTTTAACCACACCAAAATATGGCAATGCAAGATAATATATTAAGAACCTGCATGCATGCAGAAAATATTCCAAAAACATGTGAAATACGTTAATAAACAGATAAACGTATTTCTTACATGGCGAGATTGAACTGCTTCATTTACTTGGCGCCTTACATCTTCCACATGACCCTACAAGCAGAATAAACATGTTAGCTAAATGAAAGAAACCAATGGAAGGATAACAGCTTGATGTTATCTCTGTAAAACATCCCATTATAAATAAATAACTTTCTCATAATTCCCACAACAACCAGAATCGTAAAACTGCCAAATAGGATCGATGATGCACGATCAAGCTCGAAGAAGGCATATCTATGGAAAATAATTTTTGTTCTTTTGTTTTATTATGAGAAGTAAATTTTAAATACATAAGATGAGTACAAAGGGACAAGGCATCCATAGAACAAACTAGAGGTTCCACAGTGCCCAGCTTGTACAGCATCATGCAAAAAAGATTACTTCAAATTCGGTGACTAGAAACTCACCAACCCTGAGATTCACTCTGTCCTCCCATTTCTCCCCTAGTGATTCCTCAAAGTCCACAAAGAATCTCCTATTTATTTCTATCCAAAGAGACCAACATAACATTTGAACAATCACTCTCCAAAAGACTTGACCCCTTTTGCTAATGAAGCCTCCAAGATCAACGGAGAATAAATCAGTTACAGACCGTGGAAAATCCCAAGCTAAACCCAGCTCTATTTTATTTATTTATTTTATTTCTAAGAACCAGCAATTGCTGGAGCCAGATGTGTGCGCTCATCTACGCATAAATGGTTATCGCCTTCATCATTCGAAATACATATTCAACATTGACCTTTTCTAGGATCTTATGTCATCCTCCAAAATATATATCCACAGAAAAGTTAGTTCGTACCCCGCACCCACTTTGGGGCTGATGTATCATAATACGGGCATTTGGCATGGAATACCGCATCCCTTTTTGTCCACCAGCAAGAAGAAGTGCACCTTGGCTTGCAGCTACTCCAAAACATACAGTACCAACCTTGGGCTTTATCTGAGTCAAAGATTTATTGCACAAAAAATGATATTAGAAGATTTCAAGCAAGGGCAACAAGATGCATGCCGACGTAGAGTGTAATTCCAACATTCACTAAACTTAAGACTTAGCATGAAATGAATTGCAAAACAATTTGCAAGCTTACCCAGGACATGCAGTCATATATTGCCAAGACAGAATAGGTGCTCCCACCTGGGCAGTTCAGATACATCTAATAAAGGAAGAAACCAACAAAGTTTAGCAGCTTTTCAATGTATGCCTGAACTTTCTTGCACTTGAAATATAGTACTAAGACCAATGAAGGAGTTGTGTACAAACCAAAATATCTGATTCTTCATCAATTGTCGCCAAAGTCACTAGTTGTGATATAACTCTTTGAGCTACCTGTGAATTAATTGGCTGACCGATAAAGATGATCCGGTTTCTGAATAATACTGTAGAAAGATCTAGTGGTCCTCCTGGAGTCATCACTGCTGGCATAATGGGTGGATTCCCCTTTCTGGCTACTATCACACCATTACTGATAAAAGAAAGACCTTGCTCAACTTGTAGCTAAAATAACAAAACTGTAATGGGAATATGAATGTTTCCAAGTAAAAGACGAAGTAGAAAGCCAGCATAAGATCAGATAACAGGATTTAGATGAGAACTAATAGATATAAATGGCTTGACAAAAGTTTAGCCAGTGGATGTTCACTCATTAGAAACCAAAAAGTAACAGGTTGGGGAAATTTACATGTAAATTATTATTATGCATAATCTTTTTATATATAAGCAGAATTTTGTTTGGGCATTCCAAACTAGATATACTCACTATCAAATCTTGCAGACAAAACATCAACACAGTTATGAACACAACCTCAAAATTGTCAACAAAGTATATGCCCATAAAAACCATCACAATAAGTATCCATTGTTAAGGGCAAATTTACTTCAACACCCAGGAAAGTCAACATGAGATATACTACATATCATATCTCGGTGAGCTACTCATTCTCAGATATTGTCTGTGTCATTTGATTCTTTTATGGCCTTCAATTTATCCAGATGCGTGCATGAATGTATGACAAGCAGAGACTGAACCCACCACCCTCCTCAAGTATGATAAGGGTATCAACTATCAAGTTAAGTTGTTGAGACATATTCAAGACACAGCTTTGCTAGCAGATTTTCTGAAATATCCACACTAATCAAGCACACCTTGATTTCCATCCAAGTAAGTTTACATAGTCAATGAGAATTTCTTCAAATTCAGATTCAAGTAATATCCATAACATTCAGCAACATAAGAACTAACCTCGTATTAGAATAAATGTCACTCTCGCCGAGCTTTAAAGGCAGTTTGCTTGGTCTACTGGAAAATCCTGGTAATATCATAAAACAAAACACTAGTCGATATCATTCTTCATCACCAACCAAACCAACCGCCACCACAACCCAACCCAATGGGAAAAATAAACATTCATTGTACTGATACCTATTTGACAAAATCCACCAGCAATAAAGATAATCCACATTTTCATTCCAAACCTGATAATTTACTGCTGCCGATTTTAAGAGATACAAGCATTTCATTAGTATTTAGGATTACAATTCACATACCAATCGATGAAGAATCGCCATAGGAGCTTGATAGAGCTGAAATCACAGGTTTCAAAGCGATGTTTCTGCTCGCAAAAGAATAAGAGAAAAAAGAAGAGGTGATTACAAATAAAATCAAAATAACAATTATTAATTAAACGAAATAAACATAGTTCACTCAAGATTACACAAACACAAATATATAAGAATACTAAAATCCAAAATACCTAGGACACAATAATGGATTCGGCAACACTTTACAGCGAGAAGTAGCAATTGATAGATTTATCGGCGTTGCCATTGCTGATATCACCGGTTCTCCGAGGTTTTGTGAGGATAGAAGTACCCGAAATAGCGAAGAAGAGAACACTGCTTTGAGGGGTTTGATTCTTTTGAAATACCCGTTTCATGCTCATATGCGTGTTTAATAAAGTCGCTTGTGCCCCAGTGCGACTTTAGTTCATCGTGTTAATGAAGTGGAGAACATGCTCTAAAATTCACATACATTAAGGGGATAAACTATTTCATTGCACATAAATAATTATATATATATATATATATATATATTCATGTCATATTATCAGTGTGTTGAAAGCATAAGTTTTACATTTTACAGATACTTAAATGCATACAATTTCGCTTTAATTCCAAATTTTGAAATTGTAACTTTTTTTTTTATTTTTTTTTGGCAATTTGGTCACAACTTGCAATTTCCATCCTAGATATGCCAATTTTATTCTCTTTATCATTTTTATAATATAAAAAAAAAAAATCTTCTCCATTTTCTTGAAATGTATGTATAACTTATTATATGTGTTTTTTCTAATTCTCTCTTTTTCTTTTTCTTTTTTAATTTTTATTTTTACTAAAATTTAAAAAATTCAAATAATTTTTCATTTTAAATGCATTTTTTACGTATGATATATAAAACGATATATAAAATTAATCTGTAATTTGTGATTTTTAATTCGACATCAATAATGCATATAATAAATAAATATATTTAAAGTATGAAATTTAATTTTGTGTGGATAGAATATAGTTAATTTTTTTTATATAAATTGAATAATAGATTTTGTTATTTTGATATGTGTGTTGGATTCGAAGAAATAGTATATTAATTTTTTATATGAATTTGATCTAAAAATAAATATATTTTTATAAAACTAAAATTTTATACTTTTAATTTATATACTATTATAATTGATTGTTTCACTTTGATAGATTTTAGCCGGTTCAAAATTTTGTATTGAGTTCGGGAATATTCTAATATTCACCTTGAAATGTCATGCAATTTATTATTTAATAAAAATAACTTTTAAGAGAATGACAATGCAATATAAATAAAAAATAAAAATAAATCACATAATATTTTTATAAACATAATTGATATAAATAATTATTATGTATATATTTATAATAATAATAATAATATAAGTTTATCATATATTATTAATATAATAAAATATATTTTGTCTTGTGGGCAACCATCTAATTAACACAAAAAGAACTTTGGAGGGAATAAAAACAAAATGTGACTTTAAAACATGAAAAATCATAATTTAATAAAAAACAAAAAAATACACAAAAACTTTAGAAAATCCAAAAAGTTACCAAATACAATTTCAATTTTATTTACATCAATATGAAACTTTAATTAAATATGAAAAAATCTTAAAAATCTAAATTTTATTTTCTGAAAAATTCTGAAAATAAATTATAACTGTACAATATATATAGCAACCCTAAAAAATACATCCTGAATCTTAAAGTTGACCAAAAAAGTTCAAGTATAGTATGTTTTGAAGCTATCTGAAAATTGCTTTAAAATTCACAGTATCATCAAGAATTTACAATCTTTCTGAAAAGTAATACCTACCAATTTAAAAGTTTGAAGGTTGTATCGAAAATTCGTAAAATTAGAGACCATATGTTTAACAAGCATAGATTAAAAAAATATTAAATTCTGATATGTAAGTAGATAATACAAAGTAATTTAGCCTACCATATAGCAGGTGTAGCATTTTCTGGACGACATTCAATCCAAGAGTCAAAGCATCAAAACCCATTTGGTTAAGCGAAAGGGCAATATACTTGATCTTGTGTAGTTATATATATATATGAAAAACGACTTGTCAGCACTAAGATTATAATTTAATTAGTTGCACTTATAACAAGGCTGTGTTGACTATGAGCTTCCATTGTTATAAAACAGTATGTATCAAGTTTCTTAAAATCAACTTCATCGACTGGTTCTTCAAGATGAAACCCAGACACTTCTCTACCTTCTTTCTACTCTTTCTTGTATTGGTAAACTCGACTTTTAAGCTACTTGCAAATCTTTAATTTGCAGCACAATTTCTAGATTACAGTTCACTTGATTCAAGATTAATTGTTTATATTTATAAGAAGAAGGAAACCCTAGTTTCTGATAGTTTTTTGTTTTCTCAGGCTGCTTGTGTTGCTGGTGCCAGAAAAGATCCTGGAGGCTACTGGAAGAGTAGAATGAATGGTGATTCCATGCCTAAGGCAATAACAGATCTTTTACTTCAGAATCCTGGCAGAGATCGTTTTGTTAGAGACTTTGAGATCAAGCCTAACGTCATAATATATCATAGTGCTCGTCATTTTCATTCGGAAAAATTGAAACCCTAATCTGGCGTACGAACTGAGTTATGCATGCGAAGAATGGCACAAGGGGGATCGATTCCGTTGTTTTCAAGTTTGATCATGCAAAAGCCATAAACTTATTTCAAGCAGCTGTAGAGAAAGTAGTTCCTGCAATGGGCAGTGGTTGTGTGTTCATGAAGTATGCAACTTTTAGCTATGATAATGAATTTGTAATGTTTTACAAAAGCAACTCGATAGTTTTTATTTTTAATTTTTTTTATATAAATTATCGCCACACACACTTGTGTGTACGTGTGGCACACAAAAACCAGATCAAAACACAATAAATATATACACAAAAATTATACTAGTGTTGAAAAGGGTTACGCAAACACAAGCCTTTTATATCACAAATTAGTAGGTGGAAACCCTGCAATGGAGTATAACATATGTCATAGGCCTTGTTGATCACCCATTGAAGTTGCCTAGGTAAGTATGACCCAGAGTCCGCATGGACAGCTCAGTTGGTTCCTGGGTGGCAGATTGCCCCAAGGACGCAGGATCGAGTCCTGGCAGCCGCAGTGTGGGAATTTTTTCCTCTGGCTCCTTGTGGGCACGCCCCAAGGTAAGTATGACCCAGATGACTGCTCAACCCATTGATTTATTAAATTGCTTCCAATATTTTATTCATCCTTATCCAATGTAGAATAAGTTCCCACAATTTGGCATCTGGGACCAACAATCCCAAATTTACACATAAAAATTAACCAAGGAATTTAATCTCAACATTAAATATTCAAATTATTACATCTCATACAGTAATTGGCAAGATAATGTATATTTGTTTATATGTTTGCACTTAGAAGCTAAAATGTGGTATAGGATCTCTATAGAACAGACCATTTTGTACTGCATTAATAAATTTGTGTGCCGCCTCCAAGAAAATAATAATAATAATAATAATAATAATAATAATAATAATAATAATAATAATAATAATAATGTCCAAGAAAAACAATTGCTAGTATAATTCAAGCACACATGTGCCTTTCATGTGTATTATATCATGGTATATGGACTGGATCAGAGTGGGTTCTATATTTATTATAGAATTGTTATAATATGTATAAAAATCCATTGGTGGAGATGTACTTTTTCTTCATTGTTCAATTATATTTATATACATTTTTATTTGTATTTATAATATATTCTATGTTCATTTTATTTAGTGATCCGTCATTGTTATGGTATATGTAAGAAATATATAGCTTAAGTATGTCCAGATTGTGTTTTTGGATGAAAGATTTTGCCTTCTTGCTTTTCAGTTTCTATATTTTGCTTTTACTTAAATTACTTTTCAACTTCAACTTTTGCATCCTATATTTAATTATTTTAATATGAATTACTGTATATTATTTTATTTAAAAAAATCGCCTTCAACGATTAAATGAAGGAACAAAAATAATTCGAGGGACCAGATTTGCAGAGTTCAAGAATATGGGAGAAAAGTCCGCATGGACAGCTCAGTTGGTTTCTGGGTGGTAAATTGCCCCAAGGACCCAGGATCGAGTCCTGGCAGCCGCAAAAGGAAAAACTTACAGAGGAAGATGTTTACCCTTTTTTTTTTTTTTTTTTTTCTTTTAAACTATTTTTTTAGGCATCATTTATCCTGAAGATCGGCCCAAATTACAAACTGACCCAATGCATATATTGGGCTTAATTAAGCCCAGTATTTATAAAACGGTAAATCACCAAACCCCAGTTAAAGGAAATCCCAAAGTCCGGGTTTATTAAATTTAGGGTTTGAATCAATTCCGAAAATTGTAAACCTTAGGAGTTCGACATTTTACATCGAATTGAATTCTGAAAACTTGCATGTATCTTCTCCTGAACCTCTCCAATCGCTAAATCTCTATTTAAGCTTTCCACTGGCGGCGGGGCAGCGGCGCCTGTAAGGTCTCTCAGAACGAACTTAACAATTAAGAGGCTTTTCTGTTGATACTTAATGGCATGCATCTGTTATTTCTGTCTGTTTCCTGAAAGTAATTCTGATTGCCTTATTCTGAATCATTGTTTCATTATTCGGAATGTTCAAAAGTAGGGTTCTTAGATATAAATGAGGGTTAAGAAGCAAAAGCGGCACCGGAGAGCTGTGCGATTTTACACGGCTTGCTATGGGTTTCGGGAGCCGTTTAAAATCCTCTGCGACGGGACTTTTGTGCACCATCTGCTAGCCAATGGGATCATCCCTGCTGATACTGCCCTGGCAAATATTCTTGGCGCTGGCGTTAAAATATTCACTACCAGGTCCCTCTCCCCCCTGGTTTATTGATATGGCATTTTTTCTTCCCGGTTTGGAATTGTAGTTGGGGAAAAGTTTGGTAACATAAAGTTTGTGTTTCAATGGTAACAGGTGTGTTCTTGCGGAGTTGAAAAGCCTTGGTAGTGCTTATTCTGACTCGTTTAACGCTGCTCGCAACCTGATAGCTGCAAGGTCAGCTCTAATTTTCTACTTCAGATTTGCTGCTATCATGTATAGTTCAAGAAATGGTTAGTAAATACTAAAATGTGCTCTGGTTAGTGAAGCAAACGTCAGTGAAGAACTTATTCTAGATAAGTTTTCACTCAGTCGATTGCCAAAACCTCCAGCCACCGTGAAATGCTATCTTTAAGACTTTCCAAGCTAACAGGGAAATATAAGAACGAAGAATTATAACCTCAATGTGCTTGTAACACGAATTTAAGGGGCAAGAGTGAGATAAACTTAATATGATTTTAGTCATTGGGGACCTGTTATTTATTTGATGAAAGGGAGATATGTGATCAATGATTTAAACTACATATTCTTGAAATAATCAGAATTCATCCTTACTAGTTCAACTGCAAATTGTGATGGTCTGCAGATTAAAACTTTATTAATTGATCCTATATGGTAATGGATTATAAAAAATTTGCTTACTCTGCTTTATTGTTAAATCAATAGCTTAGCATAGCCCAGGCTTTGGGGATAAGTTCAGTTTCAGTTGAATTTGCAATTTAAGATTTGATACAATTATCTTTCTAATGCATGTGGGTGGAGCATACTTTTAAGTTTTAATTACCTGTATATTTCTATGTTCATTTGATGTTGTGACTATGTTGCTATGGCAATGGCACTGTACATGCTCAGTGTGGTTGGTTTAATTAAACAGCTATCTGAAGAAGAAACAGTATTACAAGAGAATCTGATTCTCATTTCTCTCATAGATCTCTCTCTTCTTCAAGTTGTTCGTTTTGCAGTTACCTGTCCAATTACTATATTTTAGGTAGCACCCAAAAGCCTAAGTTTTTTATACCACATGAATCGTTGTCCCCTCATCAGCTATCAGTTGGAGCCTTCTAATCTGGATGGCTTTTGAACTGTTTTACTCTGATTCGTAACTGTCATGTACCTGTTTTACAGATGTGATCACGAAAAGCGAAAGAGTGCTGTAGCATGCATTACGGAAGTTATTGGAGAAAAGAACCTCGAGCATTTCTTTGTGGCCACACAGGATGCAGAGCTGAGGAAGAAGTTCCAAGAGGTTTCTTTTTCAATTTCTAAATACTGTCGAAATATTTTCCGTGAAATACACATGTTTCAAGAATTAAGCATCTCCATTATTTATATGTTATTTGGCTTGCTAAGACTGTCACTTTATATACTTCCATACTGTTCTTAAATAACATTTGGAGGCAGATTCCAGGTGTGCCTTTAATATATGCTCTCAGAAATTCTCTCTTTCTTGAGAGCCCATCAAGATTACAACACGAGTTTGCAAAGACTGCTGAAGAAGAACGGTCACGTATGACTGACGTGGAGTACAAGATGTTGATGCTAAAGAAAAAAAGGGTAGCTACTGATGAACAAAGGGATTCTTCTGATGCAAATGAAGGTCATATTTTAGAGACCCAGGATCTCAAAACCAGTGTTAAAAAGAAGGGAACAGATCTGAAGGATAAAGCTCAATTCAAGCGAAAGAAAGCTAAGGTCTGAAACTGGGGCCTGTCTCTCTCTCTATGAGCATACATATTCATAGTCTCTGTTTTGTGTGTGTGAGTGTATATACTCATTCATCTGTGAAGTGGGAGACACCATGTTGATCCGTCTTCTCAAAGGGATGCTGTGTTTATGCATTAATATCATCTCATGCAGGGCCCAAATCCTCTATCGTGCAAAAAGAAAAAGATACAGGGGAATACAAATGCTGCTTCAGAAAAGGTATGTCTTTGTTTTTTCCCCCTTGTAGGTCATTGACCAGATTGTATTTTGGTTGTTTCGAACAAATTTTATATGGTTCTGAGAGGTCCACTTTGATTGCAGGAAGGAAGCGTTGATAACAGCATAAGAACAAGGAGTAGGAAACGTAAGAGGTCGAGGAAAAGCAAGAACACCAACGATTCTGATCCAATTGGTTAGTTATATAGGATTTGAGATCTCTAAGAAGTTTACATCCTGTCATTGAGCTTGTATCTTTAGCAACTCCAGTTTTTTGTTGAGATATGTATGGGTACGTTAAGAATGAAATCAGTTTCCTTTCTTTTTCAAGAAAAGAGGTTTTTTCTACGGAGTTTTTCGACGGTTTCTGGTTCCGTTACTATTACTCCTCAAACCTAATGAAAGTTTCTCAGAGATTAATACACTGTCGTTGATTAAGAATTCCATCATAAGTGGCTGATGGTATAGATGCAACTTTATTTTCCTTACTCGTGGCAGCGCAAAGCACAGCAATTAAGCGACAGCCGGGCATGGCTTGGCTCCGCCCTTTTGAGAAGCACGTGTCTATTATCTATACTATATAATAACATAAGCATGTATAAATAATAAAATCTGCCAAAATTAGTTTTCAGTTTTGGAATTTTTAAGGCTATTTCCTTCTTTTTTTAAAAGAAAAGATTATTGCTGGGTTTAGAATTTTTTTAAACTTCTTCCAATTATATAAAAATATAAATAATGTTTTTGTTTCTTATAATTATTTTACGTATAATATATTGATTTTCTTATGATCTTTAATTTGATATTTTTACAACATATTTATTTTAAAATATGAGGTTAGATTAAAAAATATAATTTTTTGTTGATTATTTGGGTCAAATTTATGTATTAATAAATTATGAGTTGAATTATTTTTATTGAATTTTGTTTGTGTAGAAAAATAAATTAAATATTTAATAAATATTCTATAAATCATGACACACCGAGAAAATCTTCTAGTATGTGCTAATACTCACTACTCCGCCCAGAATATGTCGATGTTTTTTCAGCTTATTATTATCCTTAAAATTAGGAAGGTGTTAAAGGTGATATTAACGACAATAGATAACTCATTTTACGACAGTAGAGCCAGAATTATATTCCTGCCACAGTTTATTGACGATGATGATTAGGTACGTACATGGTACATATATCCAAACCAGTCTAGTTAGGAACACAAACAAAATTATCTGCCGGAAAGAAATGGCACACTGGGGAGGACCCTGGTTCGATTCCAAGCACCTTGAAAGCGACGTGATTAGGGCTCCACTGAGAAGTATCCATGTGGCAAACGGCAACAGCTTCGATCCTATCTCCATTCTCTCCGTTTAGCAAAACCCTAAACACCCTACTTTCACTCTCTTGGTAATGGCAATAGAAAACAGCATAAGGATACGGCATCGTATGACACGCCACCGTTTTCGGCGCAGAAACTTCTAGGATTTCCACAACTCTGTATTTCTGCAAGACGGCGGCATCCGACTCTGTAATCTGTCTGGAGGAGAGGACTTTGATTTCTTTCTCCGAACCAAATATCGTTCTCGTGAAATCGAGCATCGACTCCCACGACGTTGCGCAGGTTTTGGTCTCGCCCTTGATCGGCTTCGTCTCGCATTGCCTCAGAGTGTCTTCCATGGCCGTGGCTTGAGGGGAGCCCTGTGGGAAAGAGAACAAGTGGAGCAGGTGAGGGAGTTTTTGGGTAGTGAAGGGAATTGAATCGGCTTCCTTTTTTGGAAGTAAGTGAGTTGATATGGAATTTAGTTTCCTTTTTGGGAAGTAGATTGGGATTGTGTTTCCTTTTATGAGGTCGTCGACGAAGAAGAAGACGATCAGTGAAGGATCCATGTGATGCATGTGAGATGATGAATGAGAATGAACTTGCTCGATCCGCATATCTGTATGATTATGATCTTTATAGCTCATCGGAGTTTCCATCGAACGGCTTCCATTACAAATTCCCTGCCGACAATCACAAGTTATATATATATATATATATATATATATATATATTAATTCATCTTTTTTTTAAAATAAGCTTTCTCTAAAGCGAACATAGTTGTGTGTGTGTGTGAGAGAGAGAGAGAGAGAGAGGATATTTCATTACCAGTAGAATCAGAAGGTGTAGAAAGAGGATACAAAGAGCAAGCTTTACATCCATGGAACTTCTTTGCGGATCTAGATTATCCTGGGGAAGATATTAAAAGGATCAATTCAGTGTATGTAAGCAATGATTGAACATTATATCGAATAAAAAATAAATAATAATTGAACATTTTAATATAATATTTAATTTCAGAAATAATTTTTTCAGGATTAGAAGATAATCTTGATGATTGGAGTGGAGGGCTGCATGGGGGGATCAATAATATGTTGTCGGTATTTTGTCCGATAACTACAATAATGAGCAAGTTGTAATGATATTCCTTTAAAGTAATTATTATAAAATTTAAACATCTTAATTTTAAAAATATTATTTATTAAAAAAACATTAAATTGTATAAATTTGTGTGTATGTTATTACAAAATTGAGATCTTCTATTTTAATTTATATTTCAATACATATACAAAATTATATTGTCCATAATTAACACATAATCTTAAAAATAATAAAATGTAAAATTAAATAATCCAAACCCTTAATCACGTAGTTTTTGTTTCTCTTCAAGAAACCATCGACGTAGATAACACAACAAGAGGCTTTGAAGTACCACGGTGATTAAACTTTGGAAATCAAATATTATTGAATTGTCCTGTGGGCCCATTACTTGTTCAAGTTAATTAATGAATCACTGCACACGTAACTACTTTCCCAATATAATCATGTAACAAAAATTAAATAAAACGTAGGATTTTTTTATTTTATTTTAATAATAAAACGTAGGAGATGAAAAAAGACTATCAGCACCTAAGATAATATTTGACTAGTTTTAATATCAACAAACAAAATCCACGTCAGCATCAACCTATAATATCAGACACGTGAGAAACGTAATCGATTATTTTTGTTTGGATATGTTGCATGAGAGGTGCAATCGGAATCACGTTGTAAGATGGATGGTAATTCATCTCCTGTATTACTGCACAAGTATATTTCATTGGCCTATAAATATGAAATAAAAAAGCAATATTTGTGAAAATGTATCTAAATATTTTTATTTTTGTAATTTTTCTAAGCTTTTAAGCATCCTTTTATATTTTACTAGTTTTCTAATTTTTTCGACATTTTTGCAATTTTTTTTAATTTTATTAGTTTCTCTTTTCTTGTTGATTATATTGATTTTTTGTTGATAATATTGGGAGGGGTGCAAAATTTAAAAAAATTAATGATTTGAATTTCAAGTGCCCCAATCTTAATTTTAAGAATTTTGACGGCAAGAAAGTCAGAAAGTTAATAAAGGGTAAAAATGTAAAAGAAAAAAAGGTTAGAAAACTAGTAAAATAAAAAATGTGCTAAAAATTGTAAAAATTACAAAAAATGTTATTTGTAAAAAAATTATTTTTGCCGTAGACAATAAATATTAGGAACGGATCCATAATTTAATCTCAAGACGAACAAAATAAAAAATATTGTGAATAATTTTATTTACAATATAAAATATATAAATTTAAAATAAAAATTGAGGGGCCCTTAAATAGATCCATGATCCACCCTTACCAGTGACAAAAAGTGCACATAGTGGTGATATTGAATTACAGTTATTTTTCAAAAAAAAAATAATTTTTTTTTACAAAAGTAGGTATAATTTGAAACAGTTTTAAAAAATAGGTAAAACATCAGCATCGATAACGTTTTTTTATATAAAACGTCACGGTCACTGACGTTTTACCTATTTTTTAAAACTGTTTCAAATTATACCTATTTTGTAATTTTTTATTTTTTTTACATTATTTTGAAAAAAAAAAAAACCATTGAATTACAAAGCAAAAAATAGTGAGGTAGACTTTTAAGTGGTTGTCTCTATAAATAGGGCAACATTTTGCATTCTCAAATATAAAGGCAACACAAGCTTCCAATTTTCTTAACAAATATGAAATCCCTTTCCATCTTAGCTGCCCTCTCTTCTCTCTCTCTGGTACCCTTTCTTCACTCTCTCTCACTTCAATTTTACAATTTTTCTGTTTGCTTACTGATTTTATTTCTCACACACATGTACGCGAAAGTGTGTGTAGATTTTGTCATCCTGCATTATGATCGTTGTTTATATTTTAATGCTTTATTTTGATTATTATTGTTGTTGTTATTTAAAAAAAAAAAAAAATATTAACTCCCGGATTAATGCAGTTTGCAAGCATAGTTATTGCAAGAAAAGATCCAGGTCAGCACTGGCAAGGTAGCAAGAAAGATGAGCCAATGCCTGAATTGATCCAAGGCCTGGTGGATGTAAGTAAAATTACATCGATGTCCTCTGAAAAGAATCCATGTCACTCCTCAAATGCACTGCGGAAGCCCAGTGTCTCAGGCTACAACGGTGAATCCAAATTCAACGACGCAAAATCTTTCACAGATGATTTCAAACCGATGTCCAGTTTTTCAGCGTACACCGATGATGTCAAACCCAATGGTGCAAAATCCTTCACGGATGATTTCGAGCCAAGACCCAATGTTTCAGCATACACCGATGATGTCAAACCCAACGATGCAAAATCTTTCACAGATGACTTCGAACCTAGGCCAAGTGCTACACCATACACCAGTGATGTCAAGCCCAGTGATGCAAAATCATTCATGGATGAACTTGAGCCAAGACCCAATATTTCAGCGTACACCGATGATGTCAAGCCCAACGATGCGAAATCTTTCACAGATGAATTCGAGCCAATGCCCAATGTTTCAGCCTACACCGATGATGCTAAGCTCAACAATGCAAAATCATTTACAGATGAATTTGAGCCAAGACCCAATATTTCAGCCTACGCCGATGGTGTCGAGCCCAACAATGCAAAATCTTTCACGGATGAATTCGAGCCAAGACCCAATATTTCAGCCTACGCCGATGGTGTCAAGCCCAACAATGCAAAATCTTTCACGAATGCACTCGAGCCAAGACCTAATGTTTCCAATGCGGAATCTCTAAAGAACTAAAAATCTTTGGTGAAGAAGTTCAAGCCTGGCCTAATACATCAGCTTCTGGCGATGATGTTGTTTCTATTGAATGCATTGCATGCAACTGTTAACTGCTGAGTGGTGTGTGTTTATAAATAAAGTATGTTCAAATTCTGTATAATTTGACTTGCCGCATTGTAACTAATAAGTTTTCTATATTAAGGGAAATTATTAGGAGCTCAATATTTATTCTTATTTTTTGAGTTATTTGGGAATCCAATCTATATAGATTATTATTTAATAATTTACTTTGCAAAAAATCAACTTTTAATATACTAAAAATAAAATTCAAGAACCTATCAAATCTCCCTCCAACCCAATAAAAAAGCACATTATTTATAATATATGATTGTATATTTCAAAATAAAATTCTCTCGACTATAATAACTAAAATATAATTTATTTTTAGTGTAAATTATCTTTTTTACAGCGAAACAAAAATAAAAAAAATATTATTCTCGTAGTGAAATCCACCGCCCATTTGAACACCTCCTAATTGCACACATAAGTTAATAAAACAAAAACACAAACACATTTACAGATAAATGTAAGTATGTGCTTGACATCTTATTTTAAAAAATAAAAAAATATTTTTAATTTGGAGCGGTGAACCAATGCATCAAAAAACCTAAAACCAAAAACAAAATCAAATTTTTTTCAGTTTAATGTTCGGAATGCACCAAAAATGTAATTTTGATTAGATTTCGATTTACCAAATCATACACCGCCTTAATTTGAGTGTTCTTGTGGTTTGCTTGTCATATAAACTAGAACTTAGTGAATCAATAATTGTAAAAATAAAAATAGCATCAAGTGATTGATAACATCTTATATCATCCTATATGTTTATATATAAAATATCAAATTTTCTTTCTTATCATACAGTGTGTGTTATTACTATTAGCATGGGGATTACATTACATTACATTCATCCCATAGAAAGTGAGTCTTTTCCTATATTTTTGTTCCCCTTGTGAAGTAGTATTTTTTCTTAATACGCTTTTCATCCAAAAGGCTCCATATCAAATAAAAATTATAAATTTATAAAATAATTTTGTTTTCAATTATGAGGTAATAATTGAATTGAATTATTGTACAACTTGGTGCAATATGATTCTGCAGAATTATTGTCTCTCTCTCTCTCTCTCTCTCTCTATATATATATATATATATATAAGAATTATATAAGATAAATGAGATAATGCAGGGGCAATTTTGTCCAACAAATAGTGACAACCCCAAGGTCCCCAACTAATTGTTTATTGGAGGTTTAATTTAGGGAATTGTTTATTGTAATCTTAATGTTTTTGGTGTCTATTAATAGGTACAGAGTTTTTTGCGAGTAAAATTCACTTGAGAGATACTAATTTGAGACATGAAAGCCCTTTTCGAAAGAGCAGCCAAAGCCTGAGTCAACAACTCAACACAAGGCTGATGTATCCAAACAAGAAAGATTGTTTACAAATGAGTTTAAGACAAGAAGTAACTTATGGATATACAATGATGAACCAAAATGAGTTTCTGTCTAAACCCAATTTCTGGGTGTATAATGATGATATCAAACCCAAAGATAAACCCAAATATCCTCACATTATTTACAGTACAATCTTAAAACAAACATAGATTATTATTATCACAATCCTGAAATTATAAAATTGAAATTTTCCACTAACAAGGTTTGGATATGGATAGGTGAACCAATGCATCAAACTGAAACCAAATAAAGAATCAAAAGTTGAAGAAAAATTAAAATCAAAATTGAATCAAAATTTTTGATCTAGCGGTCAGTTTGATCAAAAAATTCAATTTTGATTAAATTCAGTCAGTTAGTTAATTCGTAAACACCTCTAATTTAAGTGCTTCTTGTAGTTTGCTCATCTTATAAATCAAGGCATAGAGAATCAGTAATTGTAAAATTAAAAATTACGTTGACACAAACAAAGCGTATAATCTACGCTTGACAACATAGTGATAATCATATATGTTAAATATATAAGATATCAAACTTCCTTATTATACAGTCTGTGCTATTAGTATTAATTACATTTTACCATTATCAATTTTCCACCAAGCGCGGGGATTACATTACATTAAACCATAGAAGTGAAATTGTTTTTATCCTATATTTGTGTTCCCCTTGTGAAGTCGCTTTTTTTTTTAATAATTTTAAATTCAAGTCGAAAAGACTCGATATCAATCAAAATTCAAATTGAAATAAAATAATTATCATATCGAATTATAAGGTGCATAATTGAATCGAATTATGGAACAACTTGGTGCAATCATACTGCAAAAATATTGTTTATCTATATATATTCATAAGAATCATACAAGATAAATGGGATAGTGTGTGGACAATTTTGTCGGCAAATAATGACAGCCCAACTAACAATTTATTGGAGGATTAAATAAAGAATTGTTTGTTATAATCTTCAATAATTATAAGCTTGTGTTTTTGCCCTTTATTAGTCTATATTAGTAGGTACACATTCTGTGCAAGTACAATTCACATGAGAGACTAATTTTTAGCCCAAGACATGAGAGCCCTTTTCATCTTAGCTGGCATCCTCTCTCTTGCCCTGGTAAGCACACCTTCTCTCTCTTTTTTTTTCTTTTCTTTTTAAAATTAAATAAAATTCTTGAAACCCAATCATGTTATATAGTTTTATTTTATTTTATCGCTTTTTGTTCTTCAAGAATGGAATGGATTCGCAGAATTGAAGACATTACCCTCTTCTAATTTTGTTTATTACCTATTTTTATTTTAACCAAACGTGTAACACTCCAATGCAATGGTTCCAACAGGGCTGACCTCCAAAAAATAAGAAATTTGTGCACCCTGACAAATTAGAGCCCGTCCAGCCTTGGGAGCGACCTTTCACCATAACATTAATACTTTATATTTTGCAAAAATATTATTTTATGATGAAAAATATTACATTTTTATTTTTTTTACGGAAAATAATAATGTTTTAAACAAACATCACACAAAACAATCCAGCAAATCTAGATCGGATTGAGAAGAATTCACACATTTTTAGTGGATATGGATGGGATTTAACCCGTGTCACAAATTTAGTATCCATGAAACTAGGGTATACAAATATTTTTTTTGTTGCCAAATCCGAACGCCAACTTCAACAAATATTTGATCACTCATAACTCTTAATTCAATCATTTCTTTATTATTATTATTATTATTATTATTATTTATTTGGTTACAATCTCAGAAAATGTCCTCTCTTTAAATGCAGTTTGTAAGCACTGCTAATGCAAAAACACATCCAGGGGAGTACTCGAATGATGAGTTGAAAGAGCGGCCCAAGCTTGAGCCAACAACTCAAGACAACGTTGATGTATCCAAACGAGGGAGATTGTCTACAAATGAGTTTCAGACAAGAAGTAACTTTTGGATATACAATGATGAACCAAAATCATTTGGAAACGAGTTTCAGCCTTATGAGAGAAAGTCTAATATTTGGGCATACAATGATGAACCAAAATCATTTGGAAACGAGTTTCAGCCTTATGAGAGAAAGTCTAATATTTGGGCATACAGTGATGAAGATGCCCAAAGGGAAGAAAACCCATTAAGGAAAAAGTCTGAGAATAAACCCAATTTCTGGGTATACAGCGATGAGCCAATACCAAGGGACGAGAATTTGGTAAAGTTTGGAAGAAAGTCCAACTTTTGGGTTTACAATGGTGAAAATGGCAAACAAAAAGAAGAAGCCCAATAAGAAAAGAGTTTGAGACTAAGCCTAAGTTATGGATTTATAAAGATGATGGGAAACTTGAAGAAGATAGTTCTATCACTGATTGAAAGGCTTCGAGGCCCAATATTATGTTTTCACAGTGTAATATTACTGTATTCTAAGTGGTGTTTCAACTTAAATAAAATTTGGGGATCACAAACCAGTGTGGTTTTCTCCTCTCACTTCACTTATGTTCCTCATTTCTTCTTTAAATCTTGCTAGGAAAACACTAAGTGCAATCAACGCTTAAAACAACTTTAAACAATTCTACATGTACTATTTAAGCTTTCTGGTCGAGGAAGGAGATGCATTCCAGTCAAAATTTAACCTACTTACCAAACAATTTAATCAAACTATACCTAAAATTAGGCTACAGCACAATTATTTTGGCTTTGCGTGCACTTAATTTGAGTGGTTCAGGTCCTTCAGGACAGTGCTTCTGAGGAAATGTACAAAATCGACCACAATGCATCCGCAATAATGGTCTTTTATTCAAAATAATAAATTGAAAATAAATTGAAGATAACCCCCCCCCCCCCAACCCAACCCTGCCTGCCATGAACATGGCTGCATAAGTGATCAGTTTACGTTAGCAGTAGTAATTAAACCCAGCACCTACATCTGTTGCATTGTTGAGCATGTGCAGTTTACTAGCATCAAGCTTTGTTCAGGTGAAGTTTTTCAAACACAGATGGTGAAAAACACAACTAAGAGTGTGCGACACTCCAACAAATAGGTGAAATTATCTGATGTGAGCTCATAGGGATCATCCTTACCGACCACTCTTCTTAGCACGCTTTCCTTGTCCTTTCTTCGGAGGTCCCTTCCCACGGCGTTTCAACATTTCAAGTCTGCTCAGTCGCCTGCCATCATCAGCTAGATTAGAATCATATTATAGATATACCAAAAAAACAGGACAAATTTTTGTTCTATACTGGAGTGTGTTCATAAACTCATCATGCAACTGAGAGAGAGGGGGCGGGGGATCCCAATCAGAACGTAACAATGCTATGAGATTGAGAAGAAGGCCTTCTTCTTATAAGATGCCAAGATGGTTACTTCATGACAGTTCCTGATCAACTTTTTAGGCTAGTTTATTCACACAACTCTTCTATATTAGAGTTGCCAAGAACACTATCTTTGCAATGTTAAATTCCTTTTTCTTAATGTTTGGTATAATGACTATCTCAAACTTGTTTCTTGGCTCTAGTACCTTATGATAGCAGGACTACAGAATTTGAAAATAGTAAACCAGCTAAAACTGAATCAAGTAATTGGAACGTGTGGTTGATTGGTTGACTCGTTCCTTTTGTCATTAGTTGAACTTAGGTTGCACAATCAATATGAGATTCAACCGAAATCATCCATCCCTATGGACGCCTTATCCAGAATATTGTAATCACTCCCAAACTGCATCAGATAGGTATCTTTTAGATGCTCAAGCCTCACCTCATCATTATCTGGTGAATGACAAGAGTTTGATCACCCCCTCCCCCCAAAAAAATAATATCAAACACACACACATGGTATTTGCCAGATGCAAGTTATTTACCTTCCTGTCATTCAACCTAGGATCAGGTTTAAGACCAGATACCAGCAGAAATCATATTATGGTTTACAAATTACAACTATCACCTTCTCTAATCACAATGCATACACACACTATAATTAAAAAAAGGAAGGAATTGTAAATGAATAAAATACAGTCTTACTTACTTTTCCTCATTTTGTGCTATCATACTGGGATCATCATTCCTCAGATCATACGGATACCAAGAAGCGACTTTCTCACCAATGAGTTTCTTCCGTAGTACTTTGTGAGGGGATGGTTTCCCTGTCGGGTTGAGCACGTGACCAAAAATCCTGGCCCTTGCCTCTGTGACTCCTTTAATGGCTGCTTCAGCCAGCAATTTCTTCATGCTCCCTAAGCTGCTTCCGACGCTCATCGTTTTTATCCTGTAGTTTCACACCTTATTCAAACAAAAGAGAAACTGAGATTATAATGGATCTTTACACAATTCTCTCATAGAAATAAATGCTCAAACTTTTAATGGGAAAACTATCAAACAGCTGGGGGTCAAGACTTCAGCCCGTAAAACCAAAACGCAAACTGAAAGAAACTGATCGATAAACAGCCATGATTAAATAATGCCTTCCTCTAAAGAAATTATTGATTTTATGTATACTTGAAGAACGGCTGAGGGGGACTTGAGAGTTGAGGCCGACGACGATGCTTGACGAAAGGTGGATGGGAGGTCGGGGCGGAGGGTTCCAGTTTTCACTCTATAAAATATAAATTAGGGCATCTAAGGTCGAAGTGAATGGCGCTGGAGCGGAGAAAATAGATTGTATTTGGAAAAGGAAAATAATAAGTTTGGACATTTGTGTTTCTAGAGTCACCACTAAATTTATTTCGTACACCACATTAATTTTATTTATAAAATTAAATATAATATAAATGATATAAATATTTTTATTTAAAAATTAAAAAATACATAAATTTTAATTTTTAATAAATAAATATTTATTTCATCCACACACAAATTAATACATATTTATTGATATATTAAAATTTAAAATTTATATATATTTTTAATTTTTAAATAAGGATATTTATGTCATTTACATTATATCTAATTTTATGAGTAAAATTAATATAGTTTGCAAAGTATATTTAGTGGTGGCTTTAAAAACACTGCAAAAAATTATTCTTAATATCATTTTAATTTTGTAAACTAAAATCATATATAGTGTATAATAAATATATCTTTATAAAAAATATATATATTAGATAAATCATGATCTTTTATTATTAAATACACACATGCACTAATCTTATATATTCAAATGAATCAAAGTAAAATGATAAATATTTTGTATTATTTAACAATGAAAACTACGAATACAAGTGATATGGATAATATAATTATTATAAGTGCTCGACAATTAAATTATATAAAACAGGTCTAAAATTACACACACATTCAATGAACTACAATTAAATATAAATATAATATATGTTGACCAACTAAGGCTAAACACACCAATTGACAAATAAATATATATATATTTAATTAAGAAAATTATAAATGTCTCAACTATTTCGACTAAAATTCCAATAACAATAAAATTGAGGAAAATACAAAGAGTGTTTCTAAACCCATCAAAAACTTCATTTTTTTCTTAGTTTTTCAAAACAAACCACAAATATATATTATAGAAAATTAATTTATTTATTACACACCACACCAATTTTTGATTATACCCTTATAAATATTGCTAGTACACAAATTTTTTTTCCCCGCGGACACAAAAAATATGATATATCAAATTAATATTTCTTCAGTGAATTTAATTAAACTAATATTGCACATCTCAAAACAAAATACTATATGTAAAGTACGAAATGTTATTTTTTACAGGTTAAATTATTTATTTATATTTTGATATATATAATGGATATAAGTAAATAGTTGATTAAATTATTATATGAATTTGAGTTATAAATATAAAATATATTAAATAACTTTGTTATAAACATAAAAATATTATACAAATTAATTTGTATAATTTTATTATTTCACAATGATATTTTATTGAGCCGAAATATTTGTATTATAATAAAAAATTCTATTGAATTTGAGTTTTAAAATTTAATTTGAAAAACGTGCAACTTATATCTATTGGAAATGACTTTAGAGAAAATGATAATATAATGTAACATTAAAAAACTAATTTTTATCAATATATTTATATAAATTATGATTTATGTACATTTATATAGTAACAATAATATAATTCTATTATATATTATTAATGTAATAAAATATATTTTATATTATACGTTGCATAATGAACATCTAGTAATTTTTTTAAAAATTAAAATAGAATTGAATCAAAAATCAAATTGATTATCATATAATATTAGAATTTAATGGCAATTACATACAAATCAAGTCGAACCAAGCCACTCGGTCTTTATTTACTTTCTCCTTTTAGATGATCACATTTAAAAATTAAAATACAAATTTGTTAATAAAACTTGTTAAAAAGAAAATTTTATGAAACAAATTTGCTTGTGAAAATAAATGTATGGTTAGGCAATTAGAATATATTTATATCGGTCTGACACGTATGAATCAGAGCTATGTCGATCAAAATTTGTTGTTAATATGGACATGTTTAAATATGAAACGTGTCAATTCAATTTTATAGATGTGTTAGATATATTGACACGTACTTTCTAAATTTAATAAATTCTATTATACTCTTACAAAAATTAATGCTACTATATTCTTTGTTTTCAACTATATTTCTTATTACAGTCGTGTCGTGATCAAATAATAATCTTACATCATCTATAAATTTTATTATGTTTAATTTTAAAATAAATATAAGATTAACTCAATCAATTTATATTTACATAATCCAGAATTTCACAACTTTATCGCGCAGATCTCCAACCATAAACAAATATGCTTAAATTTTATCAAAATAGAACATTCCAAAGTTAGCTTTTAGAGATGTTTTGCACATTTAGTGAACGCCTTTACCAACTCTACAACTAAAAGCAAGAGGCTTCGGCGATTATTTAACATAAACCAATCACCAATCAGAGCCGTTGATACTACTGAAGATTAATCGACGATAGAGAAAGTTATTGTACACCGATGCGCGTTATTACCATAGGGTGGGCGTCGCAGAGGAAAACTTTATAGATATACACAGCAAATATGCATCTTCCACAGTAGACTGAAGAAGCGCTGTCGAACAATGGAAGACAAAAGAAGAGATAGCACCGGGGTTTCGCCGCCGTCCGCGTCTGTGATGGAGGTGTCTCCATCGGAGCATCCGATGTCTCGGCGGAGAGGCGGAGGTCTGAAGAGGAAATCAACCTCTATTAACAGCAGCGGCGGCAGCTCGACTTCTCTAACGACTTCTTCAAAGAGACAGGCTAGGGAGAAGCCTCCGGCGGTGCCTTTCCCTCCGATCCACATGAATGGACCCTGTACTAGGGCCCGCGTGCAGCCTTACAACAGCAACATCTCATCTGAGATGGCTCGGGTGAAGAGCGAGGTGGAGGCGCGGGAGGCGGCTGCTAAGGCAGAAGAAATGAGAAGAGTGAGTGAGGATTGGGAAGCATTGGAGGCAAAGATTGAAGCTGAGTATGAAGCCATTAGATCGAGAGATGCGAGCGTTCATGTGGTTCCAATTCATGCTGGTTAGTGAGTGATTTGTAATACGAAGTTTCTCGCTCTAGTTGTCTGTTTGAAATACTTATACGTGTTATTTTTGAATTTACTGTAACATTTCTCACACAGATTGTTTTGATTTGGGGGATTTAGACCTTGCAAATGTGCATAGTTGAACTAAAGGGTTCTGAAGTGATAGTTTGGTGAAATTGTGGATAAAAAGTAATCTCATTGTGTTGTGCATTTTGTGTTGAAGTGGTCGCTTTGGAGATTAATTTCTGTCTCGAGGACTTAGGGTTTTGTGGGGGACTTGGGAATTGTTTTCCCATGGACATTTATACAATTATGGGAGAAACGGAAATTGCTGTCTAGGCTAGAATGCTTTCAATGCATTAAGTTTATCATACGACTTGAATGTTTTTACTTTTGGATTTCGAGAGGAACATAAGTAGAATTACTGGGCAAGCATTTCAATTTTCTTGATCACGGGTAAATTTAATTTATATCAGTAAACAGAGACCAGAGAGGGTATTCTGTTTTTTTACCTTTCAGAGTTATAATCTGGAAAGAGTAAGGAACATGTATTTCAGGTTTTAACTCAGCCTCTCTGCCTTTACCCCTTTCAATGTTTGTGGTTTTTACATTATATGTCAGTGTTTTTCGCTGGAGGAGAGAATCCTATTTTTTAGTATTTGTGTTGAATTTTCATTTGCAATATCCAAAACTCAAGCTGTGTTTGCTAAAATATTCTAATAACACATGTTATGTGGCTTATGATCTGATTCTGTTCCCATCTTAATGTATGTTCTAGGTTGGTTTTCGTGGATGAAAGTCCATCCACTCGAAGAGAGGATGTTGCCTTCATTTTTTAATGGAAAATCAGAAAGTAGGACTCCAGAAATATATATGGAGATACGCAATTGGATATTGAAGAAGTTTCACTTCAATCCCAATAAACAAATTGAGTTGGAACATCTGTCTGAACTTACAGTTGGAGAACTGGATGCTCGACAAGAGGTGATGGAATTTCTGGATTACTGGGGTTTGATTAATTATCATCCATTCCCAAATCAGGAACCTGCTGCTATGATTGTTCATTCTGATAATAGCAAGGATGGATCTGGGAAAACGGACTCCTTGGTTGGAAAACTATTTAAGTTTGAAACTGTGCAATCATGGTCTCCAACTGTTCCTAGGATGAACATGGCAACACCAGCTATGGCATCTGGCTTGGTTCCTGAAGCTGTCATTGCTGATGAACTGGTGAAGTCAGAGGGTCCTTCTGTCGAGTATCATTGTAATTCTTGCTCAGCTGATTGTTCTCGGAAGCGCTATCATTGCCAGAAGCAGGTTTCTTGTCTTTGGCATTGTTATTTCCTTTCACTGAATGTTTATTCTAACTGCAGAAGCATATCTGAGGGTTCATGGTTTCTTAATTATTTCTCGTAATAGGTTCCTATGTATAGGTGCGCATGCATATAATTTGGCATCACAATTAAATTTCATTATGATTAAAAGATAATAGAGAAAGTCTTGCTTCATTCCTTGCTTCCTTATTGTTGACATAGGATCCTTGTAGTTTGTAGTATGCATACAAAAAGCTAAATAGTCAGAATAAATGCTGAGGGTGGATTAATTGTTTTACCCATTGAATGAGGTCATGTAAGCAACATAATGAAGTCAAAGGCATAGTATGTAAACTGCATGTGGCTTGAACGAACTAAGAGAAATAGCTAAGAGAACATTTTGAAGTCTGTCCATAAATAAATTTCAACATGTATGGTATCTGTCTATAATACATTTTTCATTTCTCCATACTCATTTTGCTGAACCCAATCTGTAAACAGGCAGATTTTGATCTGTGTGCTGAGTGTTACACCAATGGAAAGTTTGGGTCAGATATGTCCCCATCAGATTTCATTCTTATGGAACCACCAGAAGCTGGTGGTGCAAGTGGAGGGAAATGGACAGATCAAGAAACTCTTCTACTCCTTGAAGCCATAGAATTGTTTAGAGATAACTGGAGTGAGATTGCTGAGCATGTGGCAACAAAGACAAAAGCTCAGTGTATATTGCACTTCGTCCAAATGCCCATTGAAGATGCATTTTTCAGTCATGATGATGAAAAAGGGGATGCTCCTAAAGAAAATGGGGTAACAGATTCTGAAAGTACTAAAAATTCAGCTCCCAAATCTGACCAAGACAGTGATACTGCTCTTAAAGATGCCCCTGAGAAAACAGAAAGTCAGGGTGGTAGTAATGACAATCAGGAATCCTCCTGTCCGATGGAAATCTCAAAGGCAGATGAAGTCAATGAATCAGATGTGGCCCCTGAAGCTGAAGAGAGCTTTGCATTGAAGGCTCTCAAGGAAGCATTTGAAGCTGTGGGTTCTCTTCCTTCCCTTGGAGGAAGACTATCATTTGCTGAAGCTGGTAACCCTGTGATGACATTGGTATGTGGATTTCCTGTCTTTAAAATATCATGCTCCTCTGTGTGTGTGTGTGTGTGTGTGTGTGTGTGTTCACAGGGAGAAGTCTCTAACAATTACGTTGAAATGAAACTCAATGCAGTGAGGACCCTGCATCTTGTTTCTTGCAAACTCAACTCTGATTGTTTTCTCTGTTACAGGCAGCGTTCCTAGTGCGATTGGTGGAACCTGATATTGTCAATGCATCAATTCGTAGCCTTTTGAAATCTTTATCTAGCAGTTATTCAAGTGAGCAGCTTGCTGCCAGGCACTGCTTCCCTTTGGAAGACCCACCTGATGATAAGAAGAATCTGGCTGACGCAGAGGGGTTCGTGTATCTTTTCATCTTTTCTGTACTAAAACTATGATTGTATTCCTGAATTCAATGTAAATTTGCAGAGCTGCTACTGAAACAACTGAGCGTGAAGATAAAAAAGATGTGGATGCTGATAAGCAGGAGGAAATGCCTAATTCAATTGTCGACGGAACCAGCTTACCTGAAGATCAAAATGATGGAATAGAAAAGATGGATTCTGCCCCTGAAGAACATGATGGAGAAAAAGATTCTACTTCTAAGGACCAAAAACATGTAGCTTCTCAAAGAGGTGATTGTGCAGATGGATCTGATTCTGTGAAGGAGCCTGATGTAACAACCACTCGCGAGAAAGCCCAACCTGTCTCAGCGAGTGACCCAAGTAGTTCTGATTTACCAAAGGAACAGGCACCAAAACACACAGAAGAACCAGATGTTTCTGCATCTCATACTGAGCTTCAATCAACTACTCTGAAGGACTCTGAAGATGGAGCTTCAGCTGGGGAGGGCTCTCACTCTGTAGAACCTATGAAAGATGAAGAAATGGTACCCATCCCTGAAGAGAAGGGTGCTGATGCATTGGTCACATCAAATTCAGTTACTGAAAAAGAAAGCAATGCAGGTATTAATTTCAAATTTTGTTTATTTTGTTTTTAGTCATTGAAAGAATGTTGATGGGAACAATTGGCCTAAAAATTCCTCATTACGTTAATTGGATTTGGTAGGCATAAAAATCTACAAAATGTGATTAGGAATCGGACAGGCAGTTCATGTTATTAAGATTCATGTTTTGAAACGGCACACTAGATTTTCTGTAATAAAAGAAATATTTGTTGGTCACATGTAACCTAGACAGTAAAATGAGGTATGCGATTCTGGATTAGCCATCACAGATATGCTAATTTAACTGTAAAGCCCCAAGATATGCTAATTTACCTGTGAAGGCACTGGGGGGCTTGTTAACTGAAACTGTGTGGCATTCTGATTGCATTTTGATGTTAAAGCAGGTGATACAGAAGCTAAAGAATGTGGTACTGAAAAGAAAGAGCATGCAGTGACCAAAAGTGATCTTGATATCAATGAGAAGTTAAAACGAGCTGCAGTCACTGCCCTTTCAGCTGCAGCAGTTAAAGCAAAGCTTCTTGCGGACCAAGAAGAGGATCAAATACTTCAGCTTTCGACATTCTTGATAGAAAAGCAGGTAGATTTGCGTCTTAACCATCTGTTCCCTCTAATCTCTTCATGTTAGACCTGGAAACAAACTTAATGGTTTGATCGTTCTATTTATACTTCTATGTTGGCTTGAAGTCATGTTTTTTTGTTGACAGTGATTTTGGACAACCTATTGTATACTGAATATGTATTCCCTTATAGCTTACCCTACCTTGATTGCAGTTGTACAAGCTGGAGACGAAGCTAGCTTTCTTTACTGACATCGAAAATGTGGCAATGCGGGTCAAGGAACAGTTGGATCGGTCAAAACAGAGGCTTTTCCATGAGAGAGCACAGATAATTGCAACACGATTTGGAATGTCGGGATCAGCTCGTCCTACCTCACAGAATTTACCTTCCAACAGAGCACCAGGTGCTTTCCCCAATGTGGCATCGAGACCTTTTATGGGCATGAATTCCCTCAGGCCTCCTTTATCAAGGCCCATGATGCCTGCAAATTCTACATCAACCACTTTTTTGACCGGAAGTGCCACAGGAAGTTCGATGCAGCCTAATGCGGATAAGCTTTCTTCTGTTGGCATGAAGTAACCTCTGAATTTTGCTCTGGAGAAATCATGTTCTGTTTCCAATATATACCTACACAAGTTATCTCCTACCAAGTGAGTATTTTTTCTAAATCATAATTGAACGGCTAATTTGAAAACTTTCCAGCAGCACTATCCTAGTATCTTTCTTATTGACCCTCCTCCGTTCTTCAAGTTAATTTAGCACATTGTTGCATGGGAGCAAGTATCACTACATTATACTATTGGCTACTTTTAAAGTGGAGACTCAAACTAGGAGACATTTAGTTCGAAGATTCTTCATTCTGACTAAAATAGTTTTTTTTTTTTTGGCCTTAGCTTTTATGTGCTTGATTTGTTTCCCAAACTTAAGTTTATTGCACATGCCATTTCATTATCCACCTGACGGTTACAGGTCTTTCTGCTAGGTGTGTTATAATTTTTGATCACTCTTGTTTCGTTTATCAAATTTTCTTTCATTTCATTCATCAAACTCCTACGGTCTGTCAAAATTCTTTCTATTTACTTTGGACCATTCTTCTTCATGCTTAACGCTTTTATCTAATTTCTACCCTCTTTCGGTTAAAGATCAAATCTACTTGTGTTCTCAACCACTCAGAGTTATTATTTTGCTGCCTTTTCATGCAAGTTCATCAATTGAAGTTCAATTACAAATTTACAGGTTGATGTGAAAAATCATGTTACACAATGGCTAAAGAAGCGTGGAAGTTTAGAATTTGAATTCTAAGTGTGCATTTTTGTCCACTAATTAGAAGTCCAGACCATTAACTTCAAGTGTAATCAAGGGCATGCTCGCAAAGCAGCAAAGATTGGAATTGATTTGACTCGGATGGCCAACCTCAATTCATAAATTCATGAATTATACGTAGGGAAGTTTCACAGCAGTGTCTAGTCTGGTATTGTAGATTATTAGTGCACCAGGACATTGTATTTTTATTGTAATTGTGGCTGAAAAGTCTTCACGATTAAAATGCAATTCACCTACTCCCGATTGAAACTCATCACTATATCGTTTCCAGATATATGTTGCTGTTGGCTTTTTTTTCTTTTAATCCATCTCTCATTTTGAGTTATCCTTATAGTGATTTCACTCATTTAAGGTGGGAGGTTTTGAAATCCATATCTCATTTTAAATTATTCTTGAATTTTAAATCCCTCCATCCAAACACAAACTTTAATAACTTTACAGAATGTAAGCCTGGCTTTTGCAATTGCAATTCGAAACTTTAGAGAATGTAAACCAGGCTTTTGCAACTGTAACGGTCCTCAACATACTGAAAATACTGTATTTAAGAGGTATAGCAAAATGCAGAACTGGAGAAGGGAAACAGTATAACTTGACCAAAGTATTGATAAACATATGATTTAATAAAATAAAAAAGGATCCATAATAAAATATGTCATTCTGCCATGTTAATGCCCTAGTTACATCGACAGAAACCCAAAAAAAAAGCTAAATGATTCAACCCCACGACAGAAACACTAGCATGCATATCTGACTTAGAAACGAGATTGAGGACACTCGTTGCTGCTCCCCGTAAACTTTGAATGATAAAACTGTTTTCAACACTCACATCCAGTTGACCTTTGCTGACTGCTGCTCGCAACATCAATTGTGTCCGGCAAGTATCTGAAACACCCAAAAAAAAAAAAAAAAAAAAAAAAAAGGAATTATATCTAGTCCTGCTGATATACAATATATGCAGGGAAGATGAAATCAACGGACCAAAACCACCATAAAAAAAGGCTTTTCCCGAAGAGACAGATCCATATTCATGTATGAATACACAACAAATGAGGTGGGTTCTACTTACATTTCTTCTTCTTCTTCTCCGCTGTTCAGGGCATTCTTTGCAATGACCTGGAAAGCCTCTTCAACATTTGTGCCTTCTTTGGCAGAAGCCTCAAAATAGGGAATATTCCCTTTTGAGGCACACCACGCCCGAGCTTTTTTCTCAGATACCTGCGGCCAGTTTCATATTACAGCTGTCAGAAATGTCTACACTGCCCTTTCTGTGTGTGTATGTGTGCAGTTCTACAGCTGTGAGAGAAAGGGAGTAAACAAGAGAGAGAGAGAGAGAGAGAGATACCACTCTACTGTTTCCACCATCCACATCAATCTTGTTGCCAATCACAACAAATGGGAAGTTTTCTGGATCTGAAGGGCTTGCCTGCAGTGACAATTTTGTTTTTAGTTTTCTTCAAATGACAAACACTAAAGATGCTATAAAGATTGTAAAGCTTGCCGTCAGAATTTCTAACCCATGGTAACCAATTCAAATGCAAAAAAAAGCCAAAAGAAATTAAGTAAATATTAAGAAACGTTTAATAGATTCTGGCTACGCTTTCACAACAAAACACCCTAGCCTAACAGCCATCTTTATATTCATCTATAACTATGATAGAATGAAGTAAAAGTAATAGCACAACGAAACCCATGTTCAAAACTAAATGAAGGTGCTGGATGCATAACTCTTGTTACAAGCAACTAGCTTTCTCTTTTCTAAAGGGAAAGAAAGGCTGCTGGTATTTTATATCCATCAATGACATCAGAAATCTCATTGAAGCACGATAGGAGTAAATATAGTTTCCTATATACGCAACACTATCACAAAACTTCATATGCTTATTTAATCTGATAGTGAAAAAAATAAGAATTGACAAAACCAAACAGAGGCCATGCATTCTAAAAAAGCAAAAAGAATAACTACGGTACCTGAATTAAGAATTCTTCCCTCCAGTTGTTAAGATTGTCAAATGATTTCATTACATTGACATCATAGACAAGCACACAGCAATCAGCACCACGATAGAAAGCAACCCCAAGACTTTGAAATCTTTCTTGTCCAGCTGTATCCCAAATCTAAATGTAAATAAGCAAACCTTAGGCCATTATCAGATTTCAAGAAGAAGGAAAGAGGGAATCTGTAAACATACAAAGCAACAACAGAGGGTACACAGCAAGAAAAGGTGTTGCAAAGTACCAGTTCTTTTAATTGTTGAGTAATTTTAGAAGGGCTACAGTATAATGTTTATTCTCACTAATTGACAAAACTACGCACACTGTTTGCGTATCAAAATTCCGACATTTCAAGAGGTTACTTTTTCAGCCGACCGTTGGTTTCTCAGACCAGAATCTTTAGAATGTTACCTTTTGCAAAAACCACCACATAACTGACAGGTATGATAAGGCACCCCATAAACAAGAACAATCAAGTACTAGATTTGCTATCACGATAAAGCAAACAATGTTTCAGACTAACCTGTAAAGTAAAAAGTCGATCCTCAAGCTGAACTTCCTTTGTCAGGAAATCCGCTCCAATTGTTGCCTTGTATTGGTTGCTGAACTTCTTATTTACATATCTTTAAATGACAGATCAAGGATAACATCAAACTAAAAACTAAAACCAATTCCCAAAGGTTGGTAAAGTTCATGAACTTAGCAATGAGAATAACAGATTAACCAATTGCAAGGATACTGATTCATCAATGAGGTCTTTCCGACCCTGCAAATCACATATAAAAGTACAATTACCAAAACATTCATTTATCAACATATAGACACATGGACCTAATTGATGAGACTGTAGGCAGTGTTTGGAAAAGCTGCAGAATACATTGGTTAATTTACATTATTGGCCCTCATTGCTCACAAGATAAGCACACACAAATATCTTTTGAAATTTAATTTTACCAGAAATAAACATGTCAAGAATTCAAAACTACATTAATTACTCCATTGCATTGAACTTACTTCTACTAAATCACAGTCCGAAAAAAAATCGGACCAGTCTAAATTGATCGGAATGACAAACTATCACTCCAAAACTAGAAACTAAAGCTCGACGCCAACGAAATAATCAATAGCAACAATTTACCCCTACACGCACACAAATTCAGCCAACAATTTAGTAGATGAATCAAGAAAACTGACCCACTGTCGCCGAGAATGATAACCTTGAGAAGAGCTCTTCTGCGCGACGGCATCGGCTTGACTTCCGGTTCGTCAAACCCGATCTTAGATTCCCCAACGGTGTTGAGAGGAACGGGAATTGGCTTTCTCTCTCTATCTGCGCTGATGGAAGTTCAATTGATTGAAATTATTGTTTCCGTTACTTTTTTCTTTGTTGCGTTTTGCTCAGTCCAAACAATGATTTTGTAGTCGGCACACGGATGTTTGTCGCCGAATCTGCTAGCACAGATTCTTCACTCGATTTGTTTTAAATACCACCACCCCCACCCCCACCCCCACCCCCACCCCCAACACTATTTACAGGGTTGATAACACCTGTAATCGTGTGATTTAAGATTTTTAATATATTTTGTACAAATATAAAAATTAAATAATCATATTTTAATAAAATTGTCTTTAAAATCTTATTTTTTAATTAGTTTTTATATGTATTCAAAACTCACTATCCATAATTTAAATAATTGCATGTTCCATGTCTAGTAAATTATTTTAATATATATAATATGTTGTTAGATCTTAAATTGAATTAATGATTGGATAGTTTGGAGAGTCCTATATGTGTCATATTTAGACGTTTATGGGTATATTTTCCAATTTATATATTCAAGAATCTATTTGAAAAAAAAAAAAATTTTAAAAAAAAATAATATATTAATTTAAGAATATATATGTATCTGTAAATACATATTTTTGTGTGTATGTATTGAAATTGGACAAAAACAAACATTATTCAAAATAATGTTAGAATTAATAAAATTTTGTATTCATGTATAGAAAATAAACATGATTTGAAAATCAATTTAGGGGGGAATATTTAGAAAGATCCACATATTTGTAAATAAGGAATTCCAATAAGGAGTTGATAGAAATTATGTTGCTAATCCAAGTTTATCAAAGGAAAACTTCCAATGGAAAAACTTTTAATTGCCACTATGAAGACTAAATCAGCCAAGGAGAATATAAGAGATTTGATAAGATATTTATTTTTATCGAGCACATCCTTCACAAAGAAAGAAGATATCTTAAAGATCTTGAAGATGTGTCCATATTATGTGTATGAATTACATTTAGGGTTGGCTATTAAATTATATGCATTAGGGACAACTGACGCTCTTAGTGTTTGATTTTATGTTCTGTGATATTGAGAGAGAGTTCAGTTTATATTTTTTTCAAACATGATCTGAATTCTACATTCAGTTAGAACTCAATTTATACTAAGTAGTCGGACTAATTGTTAAAGGAAGTGTAAGTGATATAAATAGGGGTGTTGTGAAACTTATTCAGGAAATTGAGTGGTTGAGCTAATTGTTGGAGAGAATCTACGTTATATATATTTAGTGAATCGGAAGTCTGTAATATTATAATTCCATACTTGCACCTCTTGCAGGGGAAGAATGAAGTTCTTCTTCAAAAAATATCTAGGTTTCAATTTATTTATTTTATTTTCATAAATTTTATTATTTAATATTAAGTTTAGTATAAATTTTAGTGCGCTAATAATTTTAATTTTAATCTTTAATCTAAAACATAACATTACCCCGCACGGGAGGGAGAATAGTTATACTTTTGTTCCATATAAGATCATTGTCAGTTGATCGTTATGTGTTTGTAAGATGTAATAAATAGCAACTAAACCTAATTACTTACTGTAATATTCCAATATGATATTTTTATTCAATTAAAATGAATAAAAGAGCTTGTTTACATGATTATTCGAACGTAACTACAGCATATAAATCCCCAGTTTTTTGTTTTATATTAGTTTCATTTTTTAGGAAGCTTTATATTATGTTTGAGTTATGGAAATTCAATGTTTTAATATGTCTCTTGAAAAAACAAAAAAATTAGTGTTTTCATAATCCAACCATGGATTGAAGTGATCTTGTTCGCTATTCAACGATTGATTGAAGTGTATAAAATAAATTAAGTGTTAATTATGTAATTAGTTTCATATTTGAAGTACCAACCATAAAAAACAAAACTTTGCCAAATATTTAAAAATAAATATTTCGCTTGTTACATTTTTATCATCCGTCCCACAAAAATAAATAAAGCATTAATTAATTAATTGAATGACGAGCTTTCCATATATATGAATCTGCACCATACTCTTAATTTTATATTTTACATATATTAGTTCGCGCTGCTTTAATATTACCAATGCTATAACTATATACACAATATGCATTCACAATAAAATATTATTATTGTAAAAAGAATTTGTACTGTGTAATTTAATTTAAAATATTATTTTTTTAATTAATTATATTATTTTATTTGACGTTTTGTCTCAGTTTTCCATTCTCTGCACCACTTTGAAGTTTTGAAATTTTTGCACCACTTTTACCGCAAATTTTTTATTGGGCTACTTTTTTTTTCCATTTCTTCTTTATGTGATTATATTCTTTTTAATATTTAATATTGTAAATTTTATCTTAATTATTAAAACTGAAATTAAATCAAGTTATTTAAAACCATATGATGTGTAATTTAAATAATAATAAAATATAATTTAAATAAGTATATGATATTTTAAATATGATATACAGATTTAATTAGAATTAGATAATATTACCCAACATTCAATTTTACATATATATTTTTTGACTATGATAGTTTAAGAATATAAAGTAAAATAAATATTATCTCAAAATTTAATGTTAAATAAAATTATATATAATATTTTTAACAAATATTTAGTAATAAAAATAAATATTAATAATAAAAAAATTATAAAGATTATTATGTAATATATTTTTTAGTGGAGAAAGTAGTGCAAATTTTACTGGTGCAGAATGTACAATAGAGTAATGCAAACTGCTGCAGAATGTACACTGGAGTAATGCAAACTACTGGAGATGGTCGGAACTGTTGCGTTTTCTTTTCATTATATTACTTAATTTATTACATATAAGAATTATACACATAAAAAAAAAAAAAAGGAATGTAGCAATTTCCATATTTGGAGGAGATTTATTAGGATGAAATGTGAGGCATGTTTCGTATTATTGCTGAAACTAATCTCATCTACCATCTTTTTTACTCTCTTTTCTCACACACACCACCCTGCCCTTCTCCTAAAGGTCTGTATCTCTTTTCTTTTTTTCTTTCTTACTTTTCTTCCTCCCATCATCTTTTTTTTTTTTTTTTGGTTAAATCATTCTCTGAATGACTGCATTTTTCATACTGAGATTTGTAGTTGAATGCAAGATTTGTTGTTCAACTCCATGCACACGCAATATTTGAAAATTGACAAGATTAACCAAACAATTTCATTATTCGTTTCATTGCGGTAATTTTCCCCTAAATTTTGATTTGATTCTTTAATATGAAAAATGATAATTGGAAGCTATCTTGATTTTCAGGGCGGCATTTACTCGGGAGAACGGTAGGGATTCGCGTTTCCTTCCGACGAATACAGTGTCGTTAAAATGTCATCTTCACCGCCACCATCGAGCGACGATTCACCGCCGCCGCCGCCGCCGAGCGATGATTCATCACCTCCACCACCATCGAGCGACGATTCATCTCCACCGCCACCGTCGAGCGATAATTCATCTCCACCACCACCGTCGAGCGATAATTCATCTCCACCACCACCGTCGGGTGATAATTCATCCCCGCCACCCCCGTCGAGCGACGGCTCACCATCGCCACCCCCGCCGTCGTCGGACACCGGTAATAGCTCTTCCCCCGGCTCGCCGCCATCTGGGAAGAGTCCATCTGGAAAGAATGGTTCATCTTCTGATGGCAGCGACGACAAGGGCAAGGACGACAAAAAATCGCCGAAGTCTGACGGAAACACACCATCGCCGCCGTCTGGATCTAAGGATGGTTCTTCAAAGGACAATACGCCACAATTAACTGATTCCTCGCCAAGTGGTGATTCGTCGAATGAGAAATCCCTCATAGCAGGAGCTGCTGCTGGTGCAGGATTACTGCTTCTGATTGTGATCGTCTTCATGATTTCTTGTGCTAGAAGGAAGAAGCGAAAGAGGAACGAGCATGAGCTCAAATTCTACAGAGACAATGCTCCTCCCAATATGAGTATGTTTCACAATTTTCTATTCTTAGATTTTGGAGGAGAAAGAACATTTCGAGAAATTAAAAACAACACATTTTACCAATTCGGTTTCTGCAGAAAGCTACTATAACAACGGTCAAAGCTGGCAAAAGGATCTGATGGTGAAAATGCCGCCAGTCGGCGGCAGCCCTGGAGTGAGCTCCGAACACGGCTGGGCGGCAGCGCCGCCGCCTCCTCCACCGATAATGAGCAGCAGCGAGATGAGCTCCGCCGGATTTTCAGGCCCACACCATTCTGCGCTGCCTCCACCCCACCCCGCCGTGGCCCTGGGGTTCAACCAAAGCAGCTTCACGTATGAAGATCTGGCGGCGGCGACCGGCAGTTTTACGCAGGAGAACCTGTTGGGGCAGGGCGGTTTTGGGTACGTGCACAAGGGGGTACTGCCCAACGGGAAGGAAATAGCGGTGAAAAGCCTAAAATCGAACAGCGGGCAGGGGGAGCGGGAGTTTCAGGCGGAAGTTGATATTATTAGCAGAGTCCATCACCGCCACCTGGTGTCGTTGGTTGGGTGGTGCAGCACGGGGTCTCAGAGGATGTTGGTTTATGAATTTGTGTCGAATAAAACTCTTGAATATCACCTCCATGGTATGCATCTCTCTCCCTCCCTCCCTCTCTCTCTCTCTCTCTATATATATATATATATATTCATTATAATAGTATTATGATTTGATATTGAACACGCAGGAGCTGGTCGCCCAACTATGGATTTTCCTACTAGACTTAAGATTGCTCTGGGCTCTGCTAAAGGATTCGCATACCTTCATGAAGATTGTCTGTTACTCTTTCATTCCTCCAACTTCAATTTCAATCTCTTTTAGAGTAATTAACTAATATATTAATCCTACTTCAGTGTATTAATATATAATAGTCGATCGCTATATAAAATATTATATGTATTGTCTAAATTTAAAAAAAATATACAAAATGATATATTTTTAAATAGAAGCTCTGAATTATTTTTAATTAATTAAACTTTTTTTTATATTATAACTATTCATATACAGGCCATCCTCGCATTATCCACCGAGATATAAAAGCTGCAAATATTTTGATAGATTCAAATTTTGAAGCAAAGGTATATACTTTATGCTTTATATGTAGTTCATTTACTTAGTTAATGATAATTAAAGGTTGAATTGTTTGATTGAGCATTCCTAATACTATGTTTTACATGCACTCTCTACGTCAAAAATCAATGTAGGTAGCTGATTTTGGTTTGGCTAAGCTTTCTTCGGACAACTACACTCATGTCTCTACTCGGATAATGGGAACATTCGGGTAAGAATAGAATAATCTTAACTTTATTGGTGAAATAATTAATTACATAATTTGTAATATGTATTATATGATTGATCAACTACCACATAAATTATTTCTTCTTCACTAATAAACTAAATAAATATTAAAATAATTAAATAAATTCAGGAAATTAAAAATTTATATTAAAATAATCAAAATAAATTCATGAAATTTGAGAATAATTTATGAAATTACAAATAAATAATGAAAACTAATAATGTCTTAAATACATTCTGAAAATTATATAGATTCCATTTTGTTTATTTTTATATGGATTTAATTTTTTTAATTTATGTAATTTGATTATTTTCTTCTATTCTATATGAATTTCTTAAAAGTTATGGATTTTATTGATTCTGTTTTTTTCAATTTTCTCTAATAGTTTAATGTTATTCTACTAAAATTTTGTTTCTATTTCATATTTTGTAAATCTAGAGGTTAATATAGATTTTCAGAATATATTTGTTATTTGATGTATTCCCATTTTAAATTGGGAGTTTATTTTTATTTCTGTGTAATTATTTGTAATTTCCAGAATTAATTTGTAGTTTTCTGAATTATTTATAATAACTCAGAAATGATTACACTCTTTGATTTGAGTGACTGCATTTTGTATTTATAAATATTGAATATTGAATATTTATTAATTACATAAAAATACGATGTTCAGTTACTTGGCTCCGGAGTATGCGTCAAGCGGGAAACTGACGGAGAAGTCTGACGTGTACTCGTTCGGAATCATGCTTTTGGAGCTCATTACTGGAAGACGTCCAATAGACATCCACAGCGATGAGGATAGCTTAGTTGATTGGGTGGGTATTTAATTTCCTCCCAATTGTATCTTCATTTGTCCTAATATTCATCTTATTTTATTACTATACAGGCTAGGCCGATTCTGATGAGTGTTACAGAAGGAGGAAGCTATGAGGAATTGGTGGATCCACGACTGGGAAACAACTACGATCCCCAGCAGATGCTTCACATGGTGGCTTCTGCTGGTGCTTGTATTAGGCATTCTGCACGAGGACGCCCCAAAATGAGCCAGGTCATCATCCAAACACTTTATCGAATATTAATTATATTATCAATTTTCATTTAAATATAATCACTCCAATTAAGTTTTTTGTGTAAAAATTAATCACATACACAATAACATGATATTTAAACTTAAATTTAAATAATACATGAATCTTAAAATACATGTTTCTCACATTCAGAATCATACAAAACTTAATTGTAAAATACTAACCTTGTGCAGCCATTGATTTGTTGATGAAGAAGTTATTTGATTTCTTCTCTCCCTTAATCCCTTACGTAATATCCAGATGGTATTCTTTCTTGATAGTGATAATGAATTATCTATGATACTTTTATGGGCAGAGAAAGAAGTAGTTTTCTTTTTCTCAAGAAACTGCTCATGTAAAAACTGTAATTCACACGGTCTATCAATGTGTGAGGAATAAATATATATTAAACCATATAAAAATATGGACCATAAATATTTTATATATGGGCCATAATTAATATGGACCATTAATAATAACTTACATTTTGTTTATTATATACAGATTGTACGTGCTCTTGAAGGCGATGTCTCTCTGGATGACCTAAATGCCGGGTCAAGAGGGTCAACGATCTCGAGCACCGGCTCTGATTACGACCTAAAGAAATTTGGAAAGGGCGGGGCACTGTCTAGCCAAGAGTTCAGCAGCAGTGAAGAGCACACAGGAGAGTACAAAAGTACTTAAAATAATTAACAGGAATATATTTATAAAACGACAGTGACACAATAGGAGAATGCCTTTTCACCATTGGAGAATTTTGCTAAAGCGTGTGAGAGAAGATGATGGGGGGAGTTGAAATGATTTGAAATTTTAATACCATGTTTGTTCTGTGTTATTGTTTAGAGTTTCTCTTGTTCCTTGGGGCCTGTTTTGTACTGAATGTGTGGATTATGAGATTCTTTTGTTTGTGTTGCGTCTAATACAGTATGTATATTTATGTTTTCAAATAATTTTATTTTTTATATTTGACGAGTTACGACTATAATTCAGTATTTACTAAATACGACATTATTTTATATTTTTAATGATAGTGGTGATGTCATTAATATATATGATAGTATATAACTGAGCACTTATTAAATAATATATTATCTTAAAAGGTGTAATAACGGTGTCATCAATTCGACTTACAATAAATATAGGAGAATCTAAAGGTAGATTTTCAAATTTGTAAATCGAATCGATAAATTGAATTATGAATTGTTTAACTAAGCTGATTATATATTAAAAAAGGACTCAATAAATTGAATAACTTTTTGAGGTCTCTTACTTACAATAAATGCAAAATAAAAAAAAAAAAAATTGTGCAATTAAATTGTGGTTAGAGTTGGATATTTTTATGTGATTTTCTTTTATTTAGTATAAAAACATAAAAAATTCGATCATCCGACCAATGATCTTGTAATTCGGTTCCGTTCGAACACACAATATACTTTAGTCTTACAATAATCAAGAATATCGATAATCATAGCAAATACAAATTAATAAAATATATAAAATAAGACGAAGAATTATACGGTCAATCCCCCAACTACATTCACTTCCTCCAACTGATGTTAATTTTGTAAGTCGATTTGTGTTACAAAAATGTATAAATAACAAAACGATTTGATTTTTTTATTTTTTTACAAAAAGAATATAATATTAGACGACTATTTTCGTACCTAATATAATAAATACTTTCATAAATATTTATTTATATGCCAATTAAATACATAACCACACGAAATGCTGTTTTCGAGCGCTTACATTATCATTTAATCTCATATTAGTACAAGCGTTAATTTTATTAAAATGAAACACTGAAACATCAGTTAATGGTAATTAATTTCATTTATTTGTTAACGAGCAGCAGAAGTCGCAACAGAAGCAGGGACCACAAATTCAGCAGTACTAACTAATTGCCACGTATCTATTAACTCACCAAAAATAATGCAAAACAAATAAAGAATATAAATAGAGGAAGATGAAGGCGCAACGCCTCGCTGCTTCATTTCCAAGCATTTTCTTTCTTATGGAGCAGTATTTATGCAGCCTGCAACAATCCCTTTCTCTCTCTCTCTACACAATTTCTTCTCTCTCTCTATTAACCCTAATAAATTCCGGAAACGCTAACAGTGAGTCACAGGCTCCTAGACTTTATCCTCCGAATCATCTTCTCCAGCGGCAATATTTTTTTTCGAAAGGTGATGTATGTTGTTTTTGTAGTTTATCTCTTCAAAATCAGGTTATTCCGATACTATGTGCCGACCGTGGTCTGTTTACGTTTGTTGAAGAAATGTTCTACTATGTGTGTGTGCGTGTGTTTTTTCTTTCAGTGACTTTTATAATACTCTCCTGTAAATTTCTGGATATTCATAATATGTACATTCAGGAAATTAACTGTTGCTCGCTGCACTGATTTTGTCCGGTGTTTCTTTTTTATTTTTCCTGTATTTTTTCCTTTTTGATTTCAATATTTATTGTGTTGTAGAATTCCTTTAGTTCTTTTAGTCTGGTTCCTTTGGCGTCGTAAGAAATGTTTCTTCGTCCTTTATTTATTTATTTTTTAATTTTTAATACTTGTGGAGGTTCATACATGTTTATTAGGACACTGACTGGTGCTCTTATTTGGCAAAATGCACTTTCTGTTTTACTGTACTTTTTCGTTCTTGTGTTCATGTCTACTGTATTGTTGAATTTCTTTTGTTCTTGAACGAACGAATGAATTTATCTATGTATAAAAATGTAAATAATACATTAATGACTTGTTATGCTACGATGCCTGGAGTTTCCTTTTAAAACTAATCCAGTTTATCATCATTCTCCATTCTAAGCAAACATCTTTTCATTGTTTATCAATTGCAGGTGGTTACAGAAGAGGACTCGGATATCAGTGAGTCTGAGGTAGAATCGTATGCTGATTTGTGCTATGAACAATTTAAGCAATTCAACCAGGTAGTGAAATTCTCAGAAGATGCATACACATGCCCATACTGCCCTGGAAAAAAGAAGAAGCTCTTCAGCTTCAAAGATCTTTTGCAGCACGCAGCAGTGGTAAGCCAGGGATCAAGTAACAGGAGAACAAAAGACAGGGGAAGGCATTTAGGCTTGAAAAGATACATGCAGAAAGCAATTAATGGATATAGTTCATCAGAAGTTATAGCAGATGACAATGAGCTTGAGGAAAGCCATAATATAAATGAGTTATATGTGTGGCCATGGATGGGGATTGTGGCACATATTCCTGTCCAGTGGAAGGATAATCGTTATGTGGGAGAAAGTGGCTCGAAACTTAGGGATGAGCTAACGAAGAAGGGTTTTCATCCTTTGAGGGTTCACCCATTGTGGAACTATAGGGGTCACTCTGCATTTGCAATAGTAGAATTTAGGAAGGAGTGGCTCGGGCTTAGCGATGCCTTAAATTTCGAGAAGGCTTATGAGTGAGACATCAAGGAAGAAAGGATTATTTTGGAATTGAAGAGAAGGGAGATAATTTGTTCTGTTGGGTGGCTAGGGAGGATGATTTTCATGCAAAAACTATCATCGGCTATCATCTACAGAAGACTGGAGATCTGATGACAATATCATATTGTCAGAGGGAAGAGAAGAACAAAATAGCAGACTCGTCTACCAGTTGACAAAGACGATTAATGTTAAGAATAAGCACATTAAAGAAATGGAGAACAAATATAAAGAAACTGCCATATCTGTGTTCAGTTTGATTAGTGAAAAAGATGAAATGTTCCAAGGTTTTAATGAAGGTAAATTTAATTTTGCTTCTCTGTTGTTTTCTAGAGTTTTTTCTTTTGTCACTCTTTTCATATTAAGCTGATTGGGATCTTTCCCTTGCAATGATATATGTTAGAAAGAAAAAAAAAATCAGCTGCGTGAGAGTGATCAACTCAGAAAATTTTTCAAGGAGTATGATCGAATCACACTCGAGCTGGAGGTGAAGAAGAATATGCTTATGCAGAGGGAGAAAGAACTGAAGGAACGTGAGGCTCAGAATGAAAATGAGAGACTAAAGCTTTGTCAAGAGAAGTATCTGGTAATTTTACCCTCTAAGTACCAGCCCTCATCTCACATTCATTAAGAAAACTGGGCTCAGCGAACAACTTATGGTTCCAATTTGAGGATTGTAACGACTAAATCTATGTTAAAGTTTGCTTTTGTGTATTGAATGGTAGCATGAATCTTGTATTCTTTTTTATGTGGCCTCTATTCTTTTTATGTAGAATGAGAGGGCGATCCTGGAGCAAAAGAGGGCAGATGAACACGTTTTAAGATTGGCAGATGAACATAAGGTGCTGTTTGTGTTTCCAATAAATTGAGCAATCTACTTAGATAGAGGCCTTCGTGTATATTCAAGAAACTTCAATGCATATATTTGAGTCCCTCTAATGTGGATAAAAGTTGTTTCAATTTTCAATTTCTGGATAGAGATAGAGTTCAATCAAGATCACATATGGAATTAAATTCATTGTAGGGGTTTGAGGAGAAATCAAGTTGAGCGCTCATAGGATTGAAGAGAATGGGGGAGTTGGACAGTAAAGTATTCATAGCAGCAGCAGCAAAAGGAAGTGTTTGGGATGAAGAAGCTGTGGTCAAAGCTCATGAGCTATGTATTAGTTGGGAAAGGCGCCTATTGTGGACGTATGGTTTTTTTATTTTTAATAATAATAATTATTATATAGATTAATAAAATATAAGTTATTATCATTAGAATATTCATTTTTGTCAGTATTAATTTATAATTAAAATAATTATACTTATAAATATCAATTAACATAAACTTTTACATAATTCAAATTCCTAGACATTTGAATGTAAAAGTTTAAGTTAAACTTCTTACGCCAATGTTGGATTATATAATTACAATTTAACAAAAATAATATGGTAAATAATACTATAGTGAGGTAATTATAAACTCAAAACAAAATAATAATAATAAATCATACTCTTAATAATATGAGTAATGGAAAAACTGAAGACATACTCAAAGTTTGGATGGATTTATTTATATTCCCATCCCAGTAGGAAACTTGGTCCACGTAATTTGGCATTTTAGACTACTGTAAATATGAGCTAGCATATTAGTCAAAACAAACGAATGAGGCTGATTTATTTTGGTTTGATAATGAGAAAATGAGCACATGCAAAATTCTTGGGAGCTGATGATCAAAATTCTTGCATATAATTTTCATTTATCTACTCAAACTGTGTTTCCGATGCACAAAGATTACAAGAAAATACAACAAAACAAGGGTACCACAACTTACAAACTGGACACTAGAAAAAAGGAAATTTGGATCCATTTTCTGGAGGACTCAGGATAAAGAATCAATCTCCACTTCTCAGATCACTTTTCTATGCCCTCCAAAAGCCCAAATCTGTCAAGGTAACAATTACTTAGAAGATTCTCATTAAGTGCTATTTTGTACTTCAAATTCATTATCGCAGGTGAGGAAACATACAAACACGCGCACGCACACACACACACACACAAAATAGAATAAATTCTTTGATATATTCGCAGCAGTAACACCATCTTGTGATACAAAAATGAGACTAACCTTGAGGTTCGAGTCCCAACTTCCTGTACACAAGGCACTCCCGTCAGCAGACAGTCCCACACAGCTGATGCGACGGTCATGAGAATTTTGCAGAGATCCCAAGTCCAAGACCACCTATTGACAGTGTAATCAAGTTTGAAAAATTATATCTAATCCAATGGAGAGGCCATGTTAATTGATTAAGCACTTTGAACACTAATAAAGATGGACCAAACCCGTAACCTTTTGATTGGAAAGAAGGCAGACTAGAACAAGAATATTTAATACCTGTGCCAATAGTGTGTCCCAAACATAGCAATCTCCGTTGGTGTACCCTGCAAAGAGGAGCCGACCAGATATAGAAAATGCAATCGAAGTTACATGAGGGAACTCATTATCACCATGTGGTTGGTTGTACTCTTGTAGCTGGTGTCCAGTTCTAATGTCAAATAGTCTGCACGTTCCATCAGCCGAACCTGACCCAAATCTATTCCCATCAGGGAAGAACTTCACCGTATTAACATCTCCCTCGTGACCATGAAAAGTGCGAACAGCATGACTAGCAACACGAGTATCCCACAATCGGACAGTTGAGTCACAGGAGCCAGACACAAACATTCTCGAGCTGGATCCACTGATGGAAACACTGAACCATAAAACAACTATTAAGGTCCGTATCAAACGATACTAACAGAGAATCTCAAAGCAAGAATTGCCTTTCTCATGAATGCATGGGTTTGTGTGTCTGAATGTGTGACTCTGTGTGTGTGGGGGGGGGGGGGGAAGGTGGATCTCAAAATGACTGGGATTTAGGATGGATTTCAAATCCATGAACAATAGGCTAAAACTCAAGAAGGGTTTATAAATCCATTGATTTGAGCTCTAAGCGATACAGGTTGAGTGGATTTCAAATCCATTGCCCAAATCCACAGCCAAATCCCTCAACCAAACACAACCTAAATTCACTAGAAAGATAACCAACACACCTTAGAACATCAGCAGTATGCCCGGACTGGAACTCACCACCAAACACGGATGTTCTCAGGCCAGTGGTTATATCCCATAGAACACATGTTTTGTCACCAGAAGCAGTTATCAGGTGTGTATCTTCATCTGGAACATACTGGCACGATGACACATAACCCTTGTGTCCACAAAGCATTCTAGATACTGGCAGAATTCCATCCCTGTCAGTTTGAGAGTTCAGGTTGAAGATAGAGCACATACTATCCAAGCCACCAGAGGCCACAGTCTGCCCACTGGGAGAGAAGGCACAAGTCATGACCCACGCACAAGGTAGCTTAATAGCATGAGTCTTCTGGCTTGTGAGAGCATTCCACACTATTAATCTACCATCTTGAGATGCGCTGACTATACGATTTCTTTCTGGAGTCCAATCCAGCGAATACACCTAAGAAACATTCGAGATTGTCACAGCCAAGAAAGAGTTAGAAATGTGATGATTAGGTAGATATTGAGATATTTGGCATTGCCTAAACATCTAACTTCATTACACACAATCCAGGACTACAGACAACCTCGAGTGAACCATGCAATCAGGTCGTGTGAAAGTTTTTTTTCCCAGAGTGAGTTGATCAATAATTTCTTGAGGAAAAAACAAACAAAGAAACTGACAAAATTGGGATTAATTCGATATGGGACCTACTGGAAAAGGCACCACATCATAAATGTGATAGTTCCTTTTAAACATCCACAATAACGCATAAATGTGAGGAATAGTTAAGGAAATAAACGGAATGAGATGAGTTGGCAGGGACGTATCCTCCTTGCCCTTTTAGCAAAAGAAAAGGCCAGATTCCAACAGAGTGGAAATTTTGTACGTTAGTGATTTAAAGAATTAAGATCCAGAGATTGGTTAATTCATGTATACTGCACATCTCATCATTGTCTTATGCAGTGGTTAGAAAGGCGCGTCTACGTGACGCACAGTGGTTTAAGGGTGTAGGGCCTCGTACAACCGAAGCAAGGTGGGCTTGGCTGAGGCGCACCTCACCTAAGGCTGCAATTTTTTATTATTTTTTTTATATTTTATGGTAACTAGGGTTAAACTTAAAAATTAAAACCCTATTTCATTTCACTTCAGCTTTGTTTACTTAAAAGTTTAAAACCCTAGTTCAAAACCTCTTTCAGCTTTTTTTTTTTTGGATGAGGCAGAAGAAGATGTTGGATGGAAACAAATCTGATGATAATCCACAATTGATATAAAACTATAATGATGATGATTAGTAGTGCCTTAGTGGGATTATAATAATGATGCGTAATGCTTAGTTATAACTATTATATATGGAATTCCGACATTTATTATCTTTTGGACTTCTATATTTGATCATGTTTTCTTATGGTGAAATGTTTTTATACGTTTAGGCACCTCGCTTTTTTCTCACAAGGGTTTGAATAAGCCGATAAAGACCAATGGAAATATTTTGTTAATCTCATAAGACAAATGTGCTGAACTTCGATAGAAAACTAGGCATGTCATGCAAGTTCCATACCAAACTGCTCCAGGAAAGTCTATGACAAGAAATGTCATCTAGGACCAGAATCCAGAATGCAGCCAAGAGACATTGGCTGTCAAAAGAAAATTGGAAATAACTTTTAAAACAACCTAATCCGATACAGTACATTTAGAGCATGACCTGTCAATAAACTAACTTGAGACTAAATTTAATTAATTAAATAGTACGGGATATCTTTCACTAATTTCCTAACAAGCCAAAAGAGAACTCTATAGGATTTTGGAATTCCTGCACTAATATCTCCAGACTCAGGCCACTTATGTCCATTAATCTAATGCATTAGACTAATCATAATAATCTTTAAGTCAACAAAAATGTAACTTGTCAATAAAGAACTTGATTGAATTCTCAGGCTCTAGCATTCACATATAGGTCATCCAATGCACAGTTAATGGTAAGTGTCGAATAAAGTCAGAATTCCCTTACCACTAAAAAATTCATTATTGCTGTTATGCATTAAAATCAAGTTCATACATCACAAAGAAGTGAACAGATCACAAAGAATTGAAGAATGCAACCTGGAATGATAGTCGTAAGGTTTACCAACAATACATATATTTTATACATGCGCATATGATGGAATAAAGGTTTGCAGCATTGGCAAAAAAAATAAAAAAAAATAAAAAATAATAACAATAATACCTTGCCCGTGTGCCCCTGCAGAGTCCGGCAACATACTAGATCAGTCGGGCCAAAAGTCACCGGAGTCTTCCCCTGCGAACGTGCATACCCCGCAACTGAAAAGGAAAAAAAAAATGAAAAAAAAGTCAAATAGACAAACAAACAAAGCATAATTCGTACCAAAACAAACAGATCTACAGACTTAATAAAAAAACAACTCTCAACAAATAAATTAATAACGAGGCAGAGAGAGAATTGTAACCATCGGTGTCGAGGAGAAGAAGACGCCTTTGCCTTAATCTATCTTTGAGAGCATTAACGGTTTCTGTGGCAGCGGCGTGGCGCTCTTTCAGTTCAGCAACTGACATCTTCTTTTCTCCAAAAATCAACTGGAGAAGAACAGAATACGACTCAACCGTTAAGCTTCATTAAAACCCTAATCCTGGCAATTTTACTTAATTGAGGCTACAATTCGACACAGGGCTTCAGATACTGAAATGTGCTTCGGCGTGGGGGTGGGGGTGGGGTTGGTGGTGTGGAAAGGAAGTGGACTATGGCGACTTTGAGAGAGAAAGGGATGTTTGGTTATAGGGGCATTGACTCAAAGCCGCCGGGCCCATCTTCTTTATTTTTGTGGAATTAATTCGGATATTATTTTTGTTTCATTTAAACACGTATTCTTGGTTTCAAACAACTCCGATTCTTCGCAACCCTATCAATTTTCTTCTTCCTTTAAACTGGATGAAACATCGCCTAATAAAATGCATTCCTCCATTCCACACCAAAGTTGCAACTTCTTTAAATCATAATTTTATATATATTCAATTTTTTATTTAGTATTTTAACTTATTCAATTATATATTATTTATTTATAAAAATTATTTTCAAACATAAGAAAAATTTACATTTAACAAAAGTTTTTTTCTCATTTAACAGAAGTAAAACTTTCTTAAAAATCATAAATTGCACCGATATAATTATTATTATTCATTGATTAGACTTAATAAATTATGTAAAATTTGTTCTAGAAAAAAAATCAACTTTTTACATTAACTAATAAAACAAAATTAAAATTTTTGATTTATAATATTTTTTGATACACAAATTGATTTTTGAAATACAATCTTTCTTTAAGAATGGAAAGAATATATATTCGTAATTTAGAAAGGGCAATAGGGTTGGATTGATTGAAGACACAAACTTGGGCCAACCGTCGTAACGCAATAAATGTTGGATCGATCCATTTGCATAGACCTATGATAAAAGCCATTGGAGCAATAGCTGTTGCCCTTCTGAAATCATTGCAAATATATCTCAGGTTACGCTAAAACACAACTAAAATATAAATCAAACGTAGATAAAAAATTAAAAATTAAAATGAAAAACCTTTGATCTACACATTTTATATATAATTATAGGGATACATTCAGTTGGGGGAAAGAACTCTTGGCCCCATTAAACATATACACACTTCTGGACTTTATTCTGCCATAGAATTCCCTCAATCTTTACCGCCACTGCAACTGTACCTTCCATTATTAAGCTACTAAATTTTTTTGAGTCATCTTCATGTACTCCCACCAGGGAAAACGCAAGAATTATAACCTGTAACAGAAGAATCGTGGTCACAATACCAAATTATATGTGTGTGTGTGTGTGTGTTTGTATGATATAAACGGGCAAAGTACATACTAGGATTAGTAGTGGTGAGGGTGGCCGTTTGCAAGAAGTCGCAGTTCCAAGGATTCCTGCCAGCAGATTGATAAAAAAGATTCATAGCATAAGCAGCATGTGATGCAACAGTAGTGGGTTCAAAACAGGGACCCCCAGGCTGAATAGGACTACAATCGATGCCCTGGCCACAAGCATAATCAAGATTTGCCTGCAACTGAGCATCGGATATGCCCGGCCTGGGCACGCACCAACCTGCTGCTGCTGGGCTCGGTAATGGGTTCACTGGAGCTACTGGAGTCGTCGGAGCTGGATTCACTGGAGTCGTTGGAGCTGGATTCACCGGAGTCGTTGGAGTTGGATTCACCGGAGTTGTTGGAGCTGGATTCACCGGAGTTGTTGGAGCTGGAGTCGTGGGAGTTGTTGATGGTGCTGGAGTTGCTGGGGTTGGAGCTGGAGTCTAGACAACTCAACCAATATAAATGTAAATAGGGTTGAAAACTTATAACAACCAGAAATTCACGGTGGACAGAAGCTCGGCCGGCTGAACCAGTCGAACTCCATCTCAACCAGTGAAATCGGTCTGAAATGTTGATATTTAAATATATTTTTTCTTCATTTTTTTAATACTTGATCAAATTATTTATGATGGTTTTATTTCAAACTTAATTTGTTATAGTTTTACATAATAAAAATTGAAAGAATATAAACAACCTTCTTTTTTTGGCCGGTTGGACCTCTGGTTGAACCGTGATTAACCGATACTAGGACCAATTTGACTACTGTTCCGGTTATGAAAACAATGAGTATAACTCGTTTAGTTTCCAATGCAGCTAAAAAGCCAAGTACACTATACATTTCTTTTGCTTTTCTTCTCTATCAAATAACTTAGGCCGGTTGGCAAGGTAAAAAATGTCTGACCTGTGCGCTCTTTGAGAGACCAGCTTCGTAAGTCGCAGAAAGATCGGGCTTAAACAGCCCAAACGATCGCTCTGAGGTAGGGCCGGGTTTCAAGTCCTCATCATAAAGTGCAAAGATATAGGTATCAATGGATTTACCAGGCATAAGCGGTGTCCCGACCTTTGACCTAAGGTGGTGTATTAAGTTCCCGTTGTAGGCCTTTGCACTGTCCAAACTAGGACCAACTTCATTTGGATCTCCTTTGTAAGGCCACCCTGTCTCAGCAACCACAATCTCAACATCCTTAAATCCCATTGCTTTCAAGCCAGAGTGAATTGCATCAACCTAAAGGAGCATAATTATCCGTGAAAAAAATTCATAAGCAACACGTTTTTCAATTTGTCAAATGGCAGGGGGTAGGGGGGTCCTTTTGTTAGGAAAACATAAAAAAGGACCAAACATCATATAATTACTAAGGTCCAATTGTCTAAATGGCCAGCCTGTCGGCAACCACATAGAGAGGGACAGGATATTTCACACATTAGATGCTTTTAAAGCTATCTTTTTTTCAGCAAGAAAGGACAAGAAAATTGTGGGTAATGCCTATTCTTGAATTTGTTCACACTCAGATAAAGTTGGATTGAATTATCAACTATGATAGGTGATGCCTCTACAGCCGAGATATTTTCAAATCAAGATTAGAAGACTTGGTAAAAAAAATCATGATAGGTAAAACACATTTAATACAAGATCGCCTACAACCTTTACAAATTTATATCAGATTAGGCAAAAGATTGGTATCGCACATTATGAGAAAATATAGAAAATATACCTAAAAAATCTAGAAAAATGTTTTACCTGTGCATCGAACATGTTCATGTACTTGATGCCAGTGTTTGAATCCACTCGTCCTGCATTTGGTTGGAACAAGCAGAAGGCCAGTGTGTCGGGCCTCGGATCACTTTGATATGCAAAGAAAGGGTACGGATTGATCATGAAAGGCGAACCATTTGCACTGTGGAATTGCAACAACCCTTTCATCGTGTCTCCGAATCCAAAAGCCCCAGATGATGGTGGCTCGGATTGGCTTAAGACAGCCATGGAATGTACTGTAGACACCTTGATCTTCCCTCCCAATGATGCTGCCATAAATTTTACATTGCAAAGTTCCAAATGTAAGCGTTATGCAAATAAGTCCTAAATTAATCAAATTTCAGGTGATAAAGGATGCTTAAATTGTCTTATATCAGTCCCATATACTTTATCTTGTTGACTCATCAAATAAATTAATAATATTATCATAAAAGACCGTTATGCAAATAAATTTCCTATTTCATATTTAATTAATGAATGTGACAGTCACACCAAGAATTTTATTTATGAAAAGATCTATTAAAAATAGGATATATCAGCAAATAAATAGAATAAATATTATTAAAAATCTAAAATAAGATTATGCATCTGGGATAATCCTAAAAAAAGGCTCTCTTAAATAGGTGGCAATCATTACTGTTTTTACCAGAATATCAACTTTACCACAATCTACAAGCAAAAGCAATCATTTTATGCTTTGATTAAATGTCAATTATCATATAATTGATGGACAAATGCAAGTGTGTAACTGTAACTACTAACCTGCATTAAGGGCGTTCTGGACATTTTGCATAGCAGGCAGGAGCTGGGCCACGAGGTTCGGATCCGGTGCCGTCACCACTTCGTTACCGACAGTAACCACAATAATCTTGCTAGCCGGGTAGAAGGCCAACACATTCGAGCTGACCCAATTGCCCGCAAAATTCGGGTCGGATGCGAGGGCCGGAATGTCCCCATTAGCCGCGCCGATCACTATCCCGATGCCAGTGTTCGCCAACGCCTTAATGATCGCCGGATCGGCGCCGTACAGCCGCACCTTCTGGATGCTCGTGGACTGCAAAAGCTTGGCAGTCGCCTCCGGCGGCGGCAGATTGTCTGCAACCTGGCCGTAGTTTACTCCGATGAAGGACTGCGAATCTTTGATTAAAGAAAAAAATAAAATCAGAAAACGTTGTTTTTAACGGAGAAGAACCGAATGTTTACGCGCTTGACTGACAGCGATTGCTTAATAAATTAACTCTTCTATAGTGGAAGACAAGTGTGCACTGAACCACACACCGAGTTTTCTAGAGTGAAGAACACATTAATTTAAAAATTAAAAAACCTTTCTAAAAAATCATCAGTGTAACGACAGATGAAACCATAAATCACGAAATTGTGGGAATCAAAAACCTTGAGAAACACGGTAAAAAAACGAACATATTTACTGCAAGCAAAATGAAAAGCAAGAAGCTAGAAATCTTGGGAACTAAGTAAGTAACACACACATTGAGCAACAGGCAAATCGACCAACTGAAAATGAAATCGGAAAGAACTGACTTACTGGCCGAGTAAAAAGACAACAGTAAAAAGCAAAGAAGCAAGGACATTACAGCAGAAGAATATTTCTGTATGTAAGGAGCCATGGCTATAGCTATGTTTAGGTTTAAGCAGGGTATATGTGTGTATATATATATGTGTGTGTGTAGGAACTGAGAGAAGCTAAAATAATATTGAGAGAGAGAGAGAGAGAAAGATGAGCAGGTTAAGAAAACAACGGTAAAATAAGGAGGGAGAAAGGAAAGGGTGGAGGGGGTGGGGGTGGGGCAGAGTGGTTTTTTCTAAGTTAATCGTAGTAAGGAATCGCAGTGTAAGGTATGGAGGAGAAGGGAGTTTGAAAATAGAAACGTGGGGAGTGGGAATTTCATGGTTAAAGAAGAAAAGGGATGGAAATGCTTTTCTGTTCCAACTACAATAATACATACATCCCTAAAATCTCTCATATTTCCATCATTATCACATTTTATACACACGCACGTCTTTACAAGAATCTAATTTAATTATATTTATATATATATATATATTGTCCGATTACTTGTGTCATAAAAATATGTTTATGTCCACAATTATTTGATTAATACACGTAATAACTTCTTATATCTTGTCTGTATAAATAAAAATGGTTGAATTGTTAATTGAAAAGGAAGAAATAGTATTATTTACCATAATTATATAACCCATAAACAATAGATACAGTATAAGGATATGTTTGAATTGGATTGAATACGAACGGTTGTGGGTTGTGCCACAATCCAATCTGTGTTTGTTTACGAGGTTGTGGTTTGTGGTTGTTCCATCCACAACCCTACCTATTTTACACCTCTTTTTTCTCCCTCTTTTATCATCATTCCCAAGAAAACTATTCAACATATATTTTTTCACCCAAAATTTTTAAATACTATAACTTTTTTATTTCAAATTCATTTTTTATAAAAATTATATAATATTAATTATCTTCTTAAGATCTTTATTTTAACATATATTTAGCATATATATATATATATAATAATAATAATCAATCACCAATTATTAAATTTATAAATCTTTATATCTCATAATATAATAATAAAAACAAAACTCTACTAAACCTATTAATTTGATATGTCAATAACACCCCCTACCTTATCACAACTCAAAACAAACACCACATTTTACTATGTATTTGATTGTGACACAACCTCACAATTCACAATCGATTGTGCTACGGAGGTCTCTATCCTAGTCCAAACATCCTCTAAGTGTGTGTGGGTTGGAATAGTATTTTGGAAGTGGTTGATGAAGCATTGAAGAAGACATAATTACTTAATCTAAATTTCTACAATTTAACGGCAATAATAATGTAAGATATTGGAGTCGTTATACACCTTCTAAAAGAGGGAATTAAATATGGTGTTACGCTGCTACAACTCCTCAACTTTTTCCATTGGATCACCAATTCTTCTTATTTCCTACTTTTCACTTCCTTCTCCATCCCCTCCATAGATATATAATTCTATAAATATTTTTTAATAATTTAATAATATAGTTATACATTTTTTTAAGTTAATAAAATATTTTTTTAGATAATAAATAATGTGTTTCATTAATAATATTTTTTAAATAAATAAATTATATTTTATAATTAAATAAATGATATTTATTATATCATATTGTATGGTGCACTCAATGTACATAAATTTATATAATTAATTATAGCCTTTATAACCTTTCTTTTTCCATATGAGTTATATTTTAAATATATATATATATATATATATATATATATTATTCTTTTGTTGGTTAGACAAAGACATAACTTTCAAAAACTATAAATTTCAAGTTACATGATTTTATTTATATGTTGATATAACTTATTCAATCATATGAAATATATTTATAAAATTAAAATTGAAATGTTAATTTTAACTATTAAAATAAAATAATTTTATAAATCAAGACTCTCATTTCAAACCAAAAATATTTTCCAGAAGTACTATTATTATTTTGACGCAGATAAAACACTTTTCAATATGATACTGATATTATTCGAGTTTGAAAATTATTTTATACTCTATCATAATCAATATTTAAGTATTATTATAAAAATGTTATTTTTCCACACCAATTACTTCTTTATTTTTAGAAATTATGATATTCAATCAGATTTTTCCTCCTTTTGCACTCTAATTTTAAAAGTTTATAATTTTTTCATCTCAACTTATTTTTTTTATGAAAAATATATAAAATTAATTATCTTTTCACGTCTTTAATTTAATATTCATATTACATATATAAAAATAAAATATTATTTTTTAAATATAAAATACTTTTTCATAGATTAGTTGTAGTATATTTTAATATTATATTGTGAGATATTTTATTTTAAATAATTTTTATTAAGAATATATTTTATATATTTATATATTTTAATTTTAAAAATTATATTACTATTTTTATAATATATTATATTATTATATTATAAATCGTGCAACGTACGAAAAAAATATCAACATACATTAATGTGATATCAGAATAGAAAGTGAATAAATGATGATGCATGTGTTGAAACTTTTGGCAATCTAAAACTAGATTTGCTTTGACGTAATACGAACTAATAAGAAAAGGTTAGGTCATCTTTGTATGCTTAAAGCTTGAAGCAAATATGTCAACTGTGTTACTGTAGGAATGACAATGAATCAAATTTAAATATAACTTTATTCTAAATTTATTTGATTTAAAATAAATAAAAATTATTTCAAATGAATATTAACAAAAATAAACTAGATATCAAGTTTTACTAAATTTTCTCTTAATTTTCCTAGTACATATTACATATATTAATATTTTTTATTTTTAAAATTTATTTATTAAAATAGTATTCAACTTACAACAATTTTATCCTAAATAAATTTTCACATTTTGTCCACCTCCCATGGTTCCAACCCCCCAAAACTCACCCAATCTTAAATATATTATTATATAGTTGTGTGAATTGCACATACTTTAAAATTTATTAAAGAACAGTAACAATAATATTGAAAATATTGAAAATATTAAGAAAAAAAATACAAAATCAAAAATTTAGACGAAACATGTGAACTCAAGAGGTGAAACTGTCATTCCTAATAGAAAGTAACTGCAACATCTATTAATCCAAGAAAATGAGGGTACAGATAGACGACAAGGATTTTGGAATCAGCTGGAAGACGCGAAAGACCATAACTCCCACGGCTTTTAAAGTTGAATTGGAAGAATTTGGGGTACCTGCTCCTTCCAAGGGAAGGAACTTGGTACGTTCAGGATCAGGTTCGGTATGCACATGTCACTATTAAATTATTACTTGGGGCCCGCACACAGAACAAATCAAATTATTCAATCTTGACAAGAATTCATGTAATAGAACGAACCGTCGTTTGCATCCCTGCCTGTTAGAAATAGGTGTCCATTCCAATCCAAGCTTCTAATAATCAAACTTATGTTATAACTAATTACTTTTAATAATGAACAGTACACTATTTAAAATCTGCAAACTTTTCACTAAAACATCATCATCAGAAGAAGAATGAGTTGTACAAACAAGTCACTCCGGGCTATAAAAATGTTTACCAGTTCCTCCAAAAAAAAAAAAAAAAAAAAAAAACAAACTACCGGCATAACAAGCACAGCACAACAATTCTGTAAAACAGAAATATAAATATTGAATGGCTATAACAATCAATTGAAGAAGACGCGGTAAAACCAGAAAATCTTTTAAAAAGAAAAGGTCGTGAATGGGAAAAGAGCTCAAACGAAATTTGATGATCCGTTTAGCCACCAGAGTGGGACACTGGAGTTGTGACAAATTGGCCATCCTTGTATGCATGAACATATTGTTGTGGCAAAGGATGCTCGCCCTGCAAGAAATTGCATGTAGCTTTGAATGATTCTACATAATGTAAGTTTTGACATTTAGTAATTTATAGATTTTATCGAGTTTGGTTTCCTTGTCCAAGATTATACAAAAATCTGCAATTGAATCATACTTCAAAATTTTCTACAATCATATGTGAGAGCACTATTCTTTAGTTTCAAGAATGACTTCTTCAATGAATGTGAAATATGGTGTACGCATCACCCTCTTATATTTAGAATCATTTTCACTACTAGAATAAAGTAATGTTTTCGGAGTATAAAAGAATTCAGAACATACCCAATCACCATCTGGTGTGGAACCAGGCACCAGTACATTGATTTCACTGGACTTTGCTGTCGTAATAGAAACCTCCAAGGCGTCTTTGCTCAAGTACAGCTGGCAACCTGCAGTATTGTCTACTGAAATTGTTGGAGCCGAGCCCTACAAACAGCACATTTGCAACACAATGAATATCATTTTCACTCAGCCAACTAGTGCTGCTAGCTATTCGTCTTTTGTTCTAGGAAGTCAGGCATTTCCTTAGGAGCAACTACTCACTAATTTCTGAAAGTGTTTGTTATAAACAATAGAATGGGGAAGATGGGATATCTTCACCTACCACCACAAAGGAAAAGGAAAAATTTGCGTTCAGATTGAAGGATTTAACATCCATAGCAGCAAATCTTTTGTTTGTTTGAATTAATATGGATTTTGATCCATCAGTTTCAATTTGAACTAATTTTTCTCTCAATCCAAATGAAAACTGAGAACACTAGGATGCTTACCTGACACTGCACCTCCACACCATTGCAATTGACGATCTCACAAGCTGCCACAACATCCTATCCACCCAAATTTCAAAACAAAATAAGTGAGTTGACCAAACAGTGTGTGGCTTAAATACTTTTAGAAAAACAGTAGAGGTTAAGTTTCAAATGATCTCTTCACCAAACCTTGAAGACCACACCCATTTTAGTGCACTTGTCAATTGTAATGTTGTTTACTTTCCCTGCATATATCCCACATTAGGCTTTAATGACTGACTACAAAAGAACTCAACTCAAAATGAAATGTAAAAGTATGCTGGCTTAAGTCCTAATACAAAAAGTATATACTAGTAAATGAAGATGTACCTGGTTCATGAATATTAACAAAATAATGACATACCTTGGATCTGCAGAACTGAATTTTTGCACCCATAGACATACACGGACTGTTTTGCGTCGCAATCATCAATTACCAAATTATTTCGTCCAATTTGATTCTCAACCACCCATCTGAATTCACATGTTGACATCTAATTAACAAATGATTCAAACCTGGAATCATGTCTATAAATAAGTACAAAAATTCACTCACTTACGACCCATTTGAAGCTCTAATTTTGGAGGTCCAGACTTTGAGAAAGCAGGAGAACCAGTACGACTTTCCTTCTCAGAAACAGGAACTACCCCACTTCTGTCTGCACGGTTCTTGGTTTTCATATCAGCTGTGACCTTTCTGAGACCTTAAGTATAAAGACGAGATACTTTCAAGGAATATACACACACAAACACACACACACACATGCATTAAAATAAAGACGGAATACATAAATTAAAAAAAAATGATAATTACCAGTAGTAACTGGCTTTCCAGAATTAATTTCCTCAAAGACCGCAGACATCCCTGCCTTGGGGCCCGACGATGAAGGTTTTGTGGTTTCAGAAGTCAAAAGCGAAGCAGGTGGAGGTGGTGGAGGAGCAGGAGCAGGAGCACCTGCAGTGGGAGCTTTTGCTGGGGCGGGTGCTGCTATCTTCCCTGTGGCACTCCATACAGGGCCAAGTGGGTGATGACCCTTCACATAATCCCTCAAGCCAGGTACATAAAGCTCTTTTAGAGCTTTTGCCCACTCAACATGATTTGCATCTTTGTTTCTATACTCCACAAGAACCTGGCATAGAAAACGAAAAAATATCAGTTTTTTTTGTGGTATAATGTGGCTAAAAATATCTAATCAGCAACCAAAAAAAAAAAAATTGCTGCTTCGTGTAGAGCATAGGAGGAACATGTGTATCAAAAGATCCTATCCATGGCCCATCTTTCATTCATTCTCTTGTCCTGGGTAGTGAAGATATGCACTTAACACTTTCAAGTAAGAAAGGTTCAGAACTATTACCTTGTTACAGTAGAACTCGGCCATTTGCCAACTTTCTTCCACATGAGCTATAGGCATGCTCATACCTGCAATGAGTAGCAGATTAAGTACAGTCTGTGGAGAAGGGGACAATTAGCCAATTGAACAACTATGTGAAATGTTCTGATAATTTTTCGTACCACAATCTTTTCCTGTATATGCGATCCACGCCAGCGCAGACAGACTGTCAGCACCAGTCTTCAAGTGGTGGAAAAAGTCAGACCGTCTTCCCTCTGTCAATGCAGATGCTTTACCGATCACCTCATTCAATGGCTTAAGGAATTCCACCAGCCCCGCCATATCAGGTTTCTGCATATATCACAGGAGGGGGGGAGGGGGTTGTCAGACAAGAAGACACAATGACCAAATGATAGACGCTCAAGCGAAGATCCTAACTCCACCACAAAAGCTAGTTCAAGAGTGGAGGTTTAAACCCAACTTATGTACCAACCAACAATTACTTCTGGATTCGATGTGAGACCGTATCATTGTCATCACCTTGACAAGGTTTGACCCCAACTTAAGCACAAATCCAATCGTGGATCTGATGTGAGATCATATAACCAATGTTGAGTGGATATGAAGCATCTCATAGTTAGAAGCCATTAAGCTTCTACGACATAATGATTTATTGTATCTACAGACAAAGCCCTCTCAATCTTCATCAAGAAACCTATCAAGTTTATCCTTAGGAACCATAGAGTTCTATGCCAAATTCATAATGTCCATTGTATTGCAAAATGTTCGCATTAAGATAAATTGCAGTTCCACCGCTCCACTTCAGGCCTCTCACATTCGCACTGACGCCATTAGGTCTTTCGTGGAAAGTGGGAGGAAGGGTAATTGAATTTGATCTTAAGCATTCGTTTAACTGAATCATTCAGTAATTTATCAATTGAATCAGCGCGGCTACTTTATTCATATCACTTTCAAGTTGCTAATCAAATTCAAAATGCCCAGCGATCGCAATACCATATCGCATCAATAGCCAATTCCAGAAACATCCAAACATCATAGATTACAATAATAACATGACGAGAAGTTTCAATCTCGATGTTACTGTTTACAATCTCTAGGTACTTCCTCAACCTCAGACACGAACACCGCGAGCAATTAACTCAAATAAACATAAAGATTACAACTGACCTGAGTTTGCTTGATTTTAACAAGGAGCTCCTTCTCCACACTAAACGCTTCCGCAATAATCTTAGAAATACCCAGAACCTGTCCACCAATCTTCTCCCCGGCATTTGTAACTCTTGTAACATACTGCGAAACCAGATCGTCAAAAGCAACAATCGACGGATCCACGGCTGCCGCATCTCCTCCGTCCTCCGGGCCAACTCCCTGCCGGAATCCCCCGGCAGAAATCGCCTCCAGTCGCGCCACCGCAGCCTCCAACCTCTTCACTAAATTCTCGTCCATTACTGTTCAATAGCTTTCCAATCCCAAATCTATGTTCAGCAATTCATATACAACGGATCTGATGCCTGTCCGAGTTTGTGTTCGACTGTGTCGATAAATTTTCTTGGGACTTTCTTTCTTTTCTTTTTCGCCGAAAGTTGAAAGGTTGAAGTCCAACTGGAATGTTTATGGTGTGCGTTGCTCAAAAATCCCATACAACAATATCGTTTTTTTCAATTTATTTTTCATCAAAATAAATTTAGTTTGCCACCTTTTTTTTTTGGGGGTAGGAAGTGGAGGGAATGTGCGATTTGCACGTGTTGGTAGAACACCTGTTTCTAGAAGCATATTAGTATGTACTTGAATGCTTACATTCGACTCTAAGGCAATTGTTCGGGATTTTTTTTCTTTTTTATTTTTAATTTGGGCGTTTCAACATTTAAATTTTGAAAATTTAGGGGTTTTTTTTGGACTAAATGAACTCTATGTGTGGAGAAACAGTATAATGATTTATTTGAATGATAAAAATGATTTTTTTTTAATTCTAAATTTATTTTTTAACAAATAAAAAATATATAATAGATCAAGATAGACGGCTCGAATTTACAAGATGTGCATTCATGGGTACGGTGGCATCGAGTTTTTTTAAATTTTTGGTGTCTAAATATCTTTATTGTCTTTGTTCCATTATGTAATAATAACAATAACACCAATAATAATATAATAAAAGTATTACTTATAAATAATATTAATATCTTGTTAAAAACCAATTTTTAAGTTCAAGTTTGTTTTGACAATTTTCTAATATAAAGGTAAAGAAGATGGCTTGTGATGGTACATGTTTTCTTCTTGATTTTTTTATTTTGATTTTTTTTTCAAATATTTAAAATATAAATACTATTTTGGTTTGTTACCAATTTTTTATGTATAATATGTAAATTAATTATTTTTATAATTTTAATTTTATGCCCATTGCATATTTTAAAATGAGAAATTAGATTAAAAAAATGTTTTTTTTTTGTTGATAGTTTTAGTTAAGGTTGTGTATGTAGCGTGGGGATTATTTGTATTGAATTTGACTTGTAAATAAATCAAATGATTATTTTTTAAAATATTAAATCATATTTAAAATTTATGGTTATACAACAATTATTTTATTTTATTTTTTAATTTGTATTCCCTTATATGACCAAATGTACATCTTTACTAACATAATATCCGAACAATTTATAAATTGTAAAATTTCATCATTTTTCAATTTATAAATTTGGAGATAATATTCATTTATAATTTTCAAAAAAAAAATTCGTAACTTTCATAATTTAGTTGTCATTTGAGGACTTATTTACAATTTTTATTTATTTTTAGATGTTGGAATGTATGTTTTTTTATTTATGTCACAGTTCACAATTTCTTTTGTAATTTATCAATATTATGAACAATTTTTTAATATTTATTTATAATTTAAAAAGTATTTTAATTTATTTGTCGATGATGTTGTCTCATGGTAATTTGATTATTGAAAAATTCAAGAAACATAAAAGATATGTGCAAATGTAAGTGTTAGAGGCGCTTGTATTGAGTAATTGAATTTAGTGTATCATTAAAATTGTAATCAACACCTTCGACTACTCACATTATTTCCAACACAAACTTGCTCGAAAGTTTGTGTTGTTGCAATGGAACTACACTAAAGAGTGTTTTAGTGGCATAGTAAAATAAATGGATCGGTTGCAAAAAAACTTAACTTGTATTGAATTTAGGCAACAATAACAGTAATAAAGAAAATTTTGATAACAATAGTAGAGAAGGGAACCTTCGATCAATGCTCAACTCTCACACATCTTTAAATATTTTACAACTAATCGTAAAAGTTTAGATTATAACATCATCCGACGGGAGAACAAAGAAAGAGGGAGAGGGAGAGGGAGAGGGAGAGGACAAACTCATTTTAGTCATTTTCTAACATACTTATTTTTGCCATTTATATATACCAACACTTCTCATATGAGTTACACGATTTATAAGATGATAATACAATAAATTATAATATTATTTTTATAAATAAAATACATAATTATATAACATATATTTTTAATAAAATTTGTTTAAATTAAAATTATCTCACTATAAAAAAATATTAAATGTTAAAATATAACACAATTAATGTATGAAAAAATATGTTATATTTAAAAAATAATATTTTATATTTATATATGCAATATAAGTATCAAATTAAAGATTACGAGAAGATGATTAATTTGATATATTTTTCATAGAAAACGGACTTGAGATGAAAGAATTATAAGCCTTTGAAAATTAAAGTTAAAAAAATAAAGAAAAAAATTTAATTGGATATTATAATTTCAAAAAATATAAAGCTGAATTGGACGATAAAATGACATTTATATAAATTTTTGCAACTGTTCGTACAATTCACGAAACATAATATATTTATTATATTAATAATATGTGCAAAAATTATATTTTTGTTATTATAAAAATTTACATATAATTTATGTCAATTATATTTATATATTTATTATGTGATTTGATTTTTTAATTAAGTTATATTACATTACTATTCTCAACAAAATTATCTTTATTAAATTATATATTGAGCGCCTTTTTTAAGTTAATTGTATAGTATTCCCAACTCAATACAAAACATTCAACTCATTAAAACCTATTATAGTGGAACAATAAATTATAATATTATATAAATTAAAATATATAATATTTTTATTTAAAAAAATATTTAGACTTTTAGGTCAAATTCATATAAAAATTTAATATTATTTATTCAAATTTAATACATATATTAAAATATAAATAAATATTAAAATTCTTAAAAAGATATATTCTATCCATAAAATTTATTACCATACTTTAAATATTATTTTTATTTTAAAATATGCAATGTTGATAACAAATTAAAAATTACAACAAGATGATTTGATATATATCATACATAAAAAATAAATTATTTAAGCATTAAATTTTAGTAAAATATATAATATAGAAAAGGGAGAAATACAAATGTTATATATAAAATAAAACTTTATTGCTGCTGATAAATGTAGTTGTGACATGGAATATATAAATATATATATATATTATTTATTTATTTATTTATTTATTAATTTTTTTTTTTTGGAGGTGGGTTCTGATCATTTGATGTTTCCGTGGTGTATGCAGTATAAACACCGTTTCTGGAAACCACCTCAATCTTGTTTCTATATTCGGTCGTACACAAAATTCTACCCATTTTCGGGAAAATCGTCTCCTTCTCGACTCCACAGTGATGTCCGGCGGCGGTTCTCTGAAGAAGAAGCAGCACGTCGGCAGCAGCAGCCGCCTGTGCTCCTCTGTCACGGATCTCGATTCTTCGTTCCCCGACGGAACCCTAGCCGCAGGCTCTCATAAACCACCCTGCCTCCGCCGGTCCTCCTCCCATTCAATCCTTCCCATCGCCTCCTCGGGCGCCGGAGGATTCAATGATGCCGGCACCGCTGACGTTATTCTACGCCTTATCCTCAATCGACCGTATCCTCACGACGAATTATCTAATGCCTCTTCCCCCGTCGATCAGTCCGATATTCAAATCTTCCTCCACTCGCACGTTCTTCGCCGCTCAAAATACTTTAGTGCACTCCTCTCAGATCGCTGGCAACAAGAGAATGAATTGTATTCAAGTAATTCTGAAAATAAACCTAAAATGCATCAATTTAAGCTTACAGTTCCAGCCAATACTGATTCTATAAATCATCACTTAAAAGTTTTGCAACTTCTCTACTCTGATGATTTGTTGTCTACTATTGATACTGGATCGACCGCACTTAATTTGCTCCCTATCGCTCTTGAATTGCTATTTGTGGACTGCATTAAGGCTTGCGTTAAATTTCTGGAGGCGGTGCCATGGTCTGAAGATGAAGAGGAAAAGATACTGAATTTGATTCCTCTTTTGAGCAGCAAAGAGTCGGAAGATCTCCTTGCTAGAGTTTCTCCGGTGAAAAATGATTTACCGGAGGAAATGCTTCATGGATTAATTCTTTCTGCAATTCATAATCATACTAACATGGCTTTTGCAAAGGCTTTTGTGGCGAAACTAGTGAGAGATTTCTCGTCGAGGGAATCAGCAAGGAGGGTTTTGGATAGAGCGTTTGAGAAGAGTTTGAGGATTGTAAAGCAGTCGTTGGAGGAGTATTCGAGTCCAGATTTTAGAGGGGACCAGAATGAAACGGAGGCAATTCAAAGGCTGAATTTGCACACAGCAATGACTAACGGGAAGCACTTGCTGTGGTTGGTGGAGAGGATGATTGAGCTTAAAGTTGCGGACACAGCTGTTAAGGCGTGGAGTGAGCAGGCTTCATTCACGGCAGACTTGCAGAGAGCTTTTCGTGATGATGCCTGGAGAGATATTGTTCCAAGCCTTCCTGCTGTTGTGCTTCGATGCACAAGCAGGCTTGCCAATGCTGTTGCTACAGGGAATATTTTAGCTGCTAGACAGGTTTGCTCTTACTTGGCCCTACCTGTGTGCTCTTCAAATGGTTGTTGAGTCCAGCTTTAGATTAGCTTTGTTGATTTTGGATGTTCAAATTTATATTAACTGCTTGGAGTTTAGCTACATCATTTCTGAAATCTTGCTTGCATCTAACTATATAGGAATCACTCTCAAGAGTCCATAAGAAGTGCCTCCCCCCCCCCCCATATAATGACTAAGGTTTTTGAAAGAAGGATAGATGTCTTCTATATTTCACTTCAAGAAGTTTATGTTCCTGTAGAAGATTCCAATTCTCCACCACCACCTGCTATGGCATTTGCTCATCTTGATAATGTTATCACTTGTTTGTCTAATTCTTACTGGGTTCTTGTTCAATGTGAGAATCGTGTGCTTATTATGAAGCTACTGATTAGCAATTTCCCAATAATTTATCATGTTGGAAATGTGCAAACAGGGCAGTATTTTCATGTTGAGGAGAGGAATACTGGATATACTATAATGTTTATGTTCCTTGAACTCTTAATGAAATTATTCTTTGGTTTGCCTAAGAATTTAAAAATGAACTTCCAATTGCTGCTGCTTCTGCTAATGGTGTGCTACACATGTAAGATTTGTGTTGCTAAAATATGGAAAGAGGGAATATATCCTTTACAAGTGAACACGTGACCTAGAGTACAAGCCATGTAATGTCCGTGTCCCCTTTGTCTCAAGAAATGTTGTTAATAAGCCAAGTTAATTTTAGACTTTGCAGTCTAATTAAAACTGTGTATTTTGGTTGAGCTACTCATCGATTTGTCAGTTTGTCATGAACTTTCCTTATATTGTTTGCAACAGGTCAGAATGAAGCTCGTGAGAGATTGGCTTCCAGTGTTGATTATATGCAAAGACAGTGTATCGCCTATGGGGCCCAATCACAAATCACTCTACCTTGAGCTGGAAGACACATTCTTGAGAATCATATCTACACTCCCTTTATCAGATGCCCAAGACTTGCTTCAGCAGTGTCTTAGCTTCTCGACTCGCAACGTTGATGATTGCCCTCACTTGGTCGATGCTTTTACTACTTGGTTTCGCCGTGCAAACCGACCCCATCAACCAGACTTTTGTGAGTGATCACCATTTTCTCTCTGAAAGTCGCCACAAACCTAGATTGGAGCTATCAAGTGTGGTTTATTGTTGAGAGTGTGTTCTGTCTCAGGCACATAAACCTTTATTATACAATTTATGCACCAGACCATGTGAGGCTTTCAAACCGACAGCTGATTTTAGATGTTATAGGGTTCGTGGGGCTGTCAGCTTTTATATATGACTGATATTAAAATGCTTCATTGTTGCGTAAGGTTTGTACAGACGCACATAAAAATGCAGTTTTTCTGGCAGAAATTGCATATTTTACTTCTAGATATGGGTTTTTGACCTAGAGATAATTCCATTTTTCATGCAACGTAAGACCTACAAAAAGTTTGAGGCGCTGGATGTCTCTAACACCTGAGCTCAAGAAGACACCTCAAGCATAAGAAGTGTTAAGCTTGAGACATCCAATGCTCGGTGAATTTGAATTTAGTTTCGCCCTCTAGTGATAGAGATATTTCATGGAGTTGTGATACTAAGCATGCAGCTTCACATTACCAGCAACATAACTCGCATGAAGTTTTCATTGTCAAAACAGCAAAAAGGTTTACATCTCGTGCTGTAGTTATTTATTATCAAACTGACATTAGGAGAAACAAAAAAGTCATGGGAGCTGCACAAGCTTCATTACAATATCTCAACTCATCAGCAAGGTACACGATTCTACATTTGTGAAATCTATTTTGGTGAAAATTCTGTTGGAGGTTGAAGTGTTGTTTTATTGATGTCTGCAGCAGTTGCTCAGGAAAATATGTCATATTAGTGTAGAGACAATCAGAAATGTTATCACAGTAAGCGCCTTTTGAAGTTTCTGGTTGTTCCCTGGTAGCTTCGTACTAGCAACCCGACTCCTACTCCTACTCCGAGACAGATTCCAAGGCCAATTCCAACACCTACTCGTACACCGGCGTTGAACCATGATAGTTCTCCATCTTCACCATCTAGATAATCGGCTTCCCAATACACACTATTGTGGCCTTCCTCTTGTTGTTTGTACGCGGGGTAGTCCCTGGACTGCAAGAGTTGGTTATGAAGATAACAGGAGAGGTTAGATCATTATGAAGGACGATCAAGATTAATCACTTGATTAAATCCAAATTATCAAATACACACTACAAAGTTCAATATGTTACATTAAAGAAAGAAATTGACTTATTACTATTATTATTATTATTATTTTTGCCCATTTCAACCAAGTTGCCTCTCAAAATTAAAAGGCAATTCATTCCAGTTTTTCTTAATGAAAAGAGAATCCGACCATCCCGATTCCCGACTGGAACAAACAAAAAAAAGAAACGAAAAAGAGAAAAGAGAAAAGAGAAAAAAAAAAAAAAAGGACAGAATAAAAACAAGCTAGTAATGTATTTACTATATTGGTAATTGTGCATAGAAAGATGTGCCAGCCTCAGGCGGTCCTCATTACCCAACACGACATCTTATTTTCCATATCATTGTCAAAGTTTGTGCAGCAATTAACAGAAGCAGCAGATGTAAACACGCCAAAAGAATTATTATTAGACCAAGCAATTAGCGGCAGCAGCAAATACCTGTATCGTGAGGGCAGAGGAATCGCCTTTCTGGGTTTGCGTTGCCTCATATTCCGGTATCGATTCCAGCATCCCCTTTCTAACTTGCCTCTTCTTACTTAACTGCAGAGCCCGGGTCAGTACAATCGGGCTACCCGAGAAGCTACCCGCCACGTATACTTCAATGCCCGGCGACGCACAATCCCCAACCCCCACCCCTACGTACTGATTCTGATTATTACTAGTACCCTTGACAACTCCATTATTTCCATATACATCCGACTCACAACTCATGCTCCAACTCGGCCCCTGGTGCTTCAACTCCCCCCCACACCCATTGCTGCAACACAGCTCCAACGCCCCCGACAGCACCAACACATCATCGTGAAAAACCTCGAACTTCGTGGGCCCCGCCATCCTGATGCTATCCGTATTCACGAATGTAACCTCGTCGGACCGCTTGTCCAATCTGTCCCTTTTCAGGAGGATCGAAACGCCGTCAGAGTGTATGCTTGTCCGGACGCAGTTCACTTCCAGAAGAGTGTCGCGGTTTAACGGGACGTGGTTTAGGGTTAGGTATTCGGGGGTTGAATTATCGTTGAGAAGCACGGATTTGCTAACCTTAACGTAGAAGACTCTCAAATCGAGCCATGGCAGTGATGCGTTGATTGCGGGCTGGATCGGGCAGGGCCTTGCGGCGGCGTGCCCGCTTTCGACGGGTTCCTCGTAGCAATTCCTCATGTCTCGTAGAGATATCAACACTTGTTCTTCATTTACATCCATCACTTCCATCGAGGCTTGGAGAAAAAGGGTAACACGAAGGAAATGAGTTTGGAATTTAACAAAGTAGTCCGAAAATATGGAATAGAAATTACCAGTTTGTTGGGTTGATTCCAAAGTGAATTTGTTGTAGGAAGCAAGAGGAGAAACTGTTGGTGTGAGAAAGGAGGAATGAAGAGAGGAGTAAAATTGAGGGAGAAGAGTGGGTAGAGGTGTGAGAAATGAGAAGAGGACAGAAGTGAAAACACAAACTCCAAAAAAAGGAAGCACCGAGTGGTAGACGACAATAATTCATCATCAGATGGTGCAGGAACAGGCAAACAAACAAATTCCGCCCCCCATCCCTGCTGCATTTTTCTGTTGCTAACCAAATCATGTTTCAGTCGGTCATTCCGTATTCTAACATATATATATATATATATATATGTACGTACAAATCAAATTAGAAGAATACGTAAAAAAATCCAAAAATAAAATAAAATTCAAAATTATTTAATAATATTAAAACAAAACAAAATTTATGACTTGGGGATTTGCTATATTTTTTATGGATTCTAATTTCATATATTCTTGTACTTTTTAGATCTATAAATATTCTTTTGATTTGACTTGTTCATTTTTTATTTTATTAAATATTTTTCAAAATTTTATTTTAATTTCATTATATAGAAGGGTCCTATTTGTAACATTAATGAATGGAACATGAAAAATATTGAACTGATGATCCATGCGAGCGATTAGGTGGTACCTCGACCTAATCGAAATTAGACAAACTTTGATACTATAATGTAAAATATATAATAATAATTTATCATATATTCATACATAATATTTTTATAAGAATCAAACAAGATTATTAGGAAAATTGAATGTTTTTATGATGTTTTTAAGCTTAATTTTGATTTTTGTTATATACTGCTACATTTTTTTTTATTAATACATGTTTATAAAGAGCTGCATTAACAATATATCTTACATATATATAAAATTAAATAATACAAAGCTGAGGTAAATCAGTTGTAATTAATAGCCCCGACCATCCACAAGATCGACCCGACTCGACCCAAACAGGATGGGTGTCACCCCTCAACAAACACAAATACATGTTCTACTTCTCTATCACATGCATAACATCCCAATAAATGCATTTTCAAATTTTCTCTCCCAAAACGATTTCAGCAAGAATGACAGCAGACTCAAGTACGATAACATGTCTTCTTTCCTGCTTATATAATTCTCTTTTATAGTCCTCAATCGTCAAATGAAATTAATGAATCATAAGATTATCCGAACATGGTCATGTAATAAACTACTCAGAATCGACTGCTTTCTGTAGATAAACTTCTGGTAGAACTCTATACATCATGACAATTGATAATATATGTTCATCTGGTTGGAGATTCCAAAAACTCGTCAATAAGCTCAATGCTTGTAAGAAAATTTTCAATCTTCGTGTTATATTGATGAAAATGAGAAAATCAGCACAAAAATATGTTATGCGATGAAGTGCCCCAGGATATAATTCACAATGCTAGAGAAATCAAGATATCTAACAAGGTATAAATACGTACAACTTTAATCCATCTCTTGAATAGAGAGTCCTGAAATACTCATACCCGAAAATGGAGCATGTTAGGACAACAAGAACGACTGAAGATGGAGACGAAAGCCCCTCTTGATTGAGGTAAAGATTTCCGGATGCACGGTTGTCTGGATTAAGTGTTCACCGAGGCATTGCAAACTCTATGAAACAAAGAGAATAAAGGAATTTCAAAAATCGGTGGAAAGAACATATTTTTGCATAAGAAACATCAATAAGGAAAAACGGAGAGAATAGCTACCAGAATATAAGAATTTTATATTACTTGATAAACCAAATTGTTATAGAGTCGCACACTTTTTATAATTAGGGCTACATAGTCGTGTTGTTGTACTTCATTGACCTTACAGTATGAATCAACCTGCCAAATTCATATGTTGTCTCTTGCATTTAAATTACTAGACTAAGCACCCAAGTCAAAAGGCATCATATAGGGAGTGTAACATTCTTATGAAAAGCTCAACTGAACTACGTTGGATAGTAGAGACTGGTCATTTAGCTGAACCATTTGTTCTTGTTTCCAGAATCGAAATACAGAACAGAGAAAATAACACAGTGCAGTTTATTTGTGTAACGCAAACACTAATAAAGCCTTCAGCAGAATGTTGGTCAGTGCAGAAATGATCATACAACGGCCACTTCTCCTTTCTTTTTAAGACGGAAAATGATCGAAACACAGGGAGAGCAAAAATTCATGAAAATATCACTAGAGCGAAAGAGACAAATTCTCCAATAACATGCAATAACGAAAATGTTTGGGGAATAAAGTGTCATTGCACCTCAGCACAGCACGTGTGCACACTTTCTTCTAAACGTGCAATTGGAAATTAAAAATCAACTCAGACAACTGTGGCTCGGTTTATTACCATTGATCACAGCTATTACAACCACTGCACTAAGTAGGCATTTGATAACATGAGACAATTTTTGATCAACAGGAGAACTAAACACATGAAAATATTCGGGGAATGAGTGTCACCTCCAAAACACGAGTCAACTCACCAATTGAGAGAAGGATTGAGAAATAAATAAAACTTCACCGAAATTAAATAATTTTAACCTTGAGAAAACAAACTCCAGCAGGAGGTATCAACAGCGATATTCGACTTCAATCGAGCAGCTGCAATTGTACTGTGCAGTGGCAGCATTGTTTCGAGGCTTCCCAACACTGAAGTAAACCTTCATAATCCAATAACAAATAACTTATACACAAACATCTTTACTAGCTTCTCTTCATCTTAGGAAACTCTATAATTGTCAACAAATATAATCAAATCTTATCAAATACAGAATTAACCGAAATATGATCCAGCAGGGGAACCCAATCAACAAGCAACGCATTTAGTAGAAAAAGAAAGGATGATAATGCTTCAAGTAACAAGAATAACCAAAAAAATCGAAGAAAACGTTCCAGAGAGAGAACTAAAATTGTGAGCGCACCTTGAAGCAGCGAGAGGTAATTGGCCGGTAAGGGCGGCGGATTTGTGATTTGGGGAAAGGGCTTTCATTATTGGATTAGGACGACTGCAGAGAGACCGTCTACAGATCATGGCAGCGGATCTGCACGCCGACGCCATTGTAACTTCTAGTGAGAGGTTTTAGAGCTTTATCGCAGTTGTTGTTTCGAAGGCACGCCCCGACCTTAAACCCTTCTCTTCTAGATTCCGATTTTGGCGATCCTTCAGTAATAAAAGGATTATTATTTTTTATTTATTTTATTAGTTAAGACAGTAGTTTAAGTCAATGGCGCATAAATTGAAAATGGATCGCTGGATGTTAGCTTAGAGGCCACTAAATAGATTCATTTTTTTATTCGTGACTCAATAATATGTGGTAAAATCAATAACTTATATAATTTTATAGAAAGTATTAATTATAAAATAAAGTATTGATTCTTATAAAATAATAATAATTATATCTATAAATAGATAGTAACCTTAATTATAGTAAGAAACATTATAGCAGTCCTGCAGTAAATGAAAATTACTAAAGTTTATTTGACAGCATTTTTATGATATTTTTAATTTTGCTTTTTGTTTTATATATAATAAATATATTTAAATTAGTTATTTTATTAACATTCTTAATGATACATTTCTCTTATGCAATGCTAGTTAACTATTAGTGGATTAACATACAATTTGAGTTATATAAAACAAATACATAAAAATTACACTATAATTATTTTGTAAAAACATAAATAAATATAAAAATATCGATAAAAAATAAAAAATATTTGTCTGCCTAGACGATGACCTCTAAAAAAATATAGTAAAATATTTGAGTTGCAATAATTCAGTTTGATTTAAAATAAAAAAAAAATTAATATTTACATAAAAGAGTATGATTAATTTGTATAATTTTATTTTCATCTAATCTATATCTATATGTATATATAATAACAGATGTATAGTCATAATATATAATAAAATATTTGTTCCAATTAAATTGAAGAACATATATTCTTCAAGATTAAAACTGTTATTAGTAGTGAACTTATCCCACCCAGTTGTAAAACAAACATTATCATATGATAAGATTTTTAATCTAACTTTCCATTATTTAATGGACCAATATTGGTCCGTAACAGGCCAATTGGAGTTTTGGATACACGAACTTTAAATAGTGTCACCCAAATATTTAAGCAGTCTGTAAATTAATACTATTCTATCTTAAAATAACTAATATTTTTTTAAAACAATTTTTAGGATCTAATGTTTCGAAAAATATATTTTTGCGTCAATAATTTAAAATAAGAGCTTTTCAATTTTGTAAATAAGGACACATTTGGCATAAATTGCCAATTAAGTCGAAATTGCATGTGAAATGCATTAGGTGACCTAATTTAGAGTTTGTGCCATACAAGGACTAAGGAACATATGTTTAAGTTCCAATCGCCGAGTGGGTATCTCCAACATTAGATTGCTATTTGTTTGATGATTTGGTTTGTATTACATTTGCTTTGAATACTAATTATTACAACTGTATTAAGATTGACGATGAGGATATTGTTTACGATTTTGTTACAATTGTAATTTTAGAATATAAAATTGAACTATTGTTGATGATATCGATTTCATTTCAATATATATCTTTCTCATCCATGTATTGCAAATGATTTACATTTCTTGAAGAAATGAGAATCTCTGCCCGGCTCCAGACAATGATGAGCTGTTGTTGGAGACGGTTTTACAGTTATTAAGTTGTTATTTGTATCTTCTTTTGTAATCTTAAATTTTTTAAATGAAATTATATCTTTTGAAAAAAAAACTGCAAATTATAATCTAAAAAAATATTAGTATGAGATCAATTGATTCCACTAAATTAAATGTTTGGGATACCATAACAACAACAAAAATAATAATAATAATAATAATAATAATAATAATAATAATAATAATAATAATAATAATAATAGTAATAGTAATAATAGTAATAGTAATAATAGTAATAATAATAATAATAATAATAATATAATAATAAAATAAAATAAATACATTATTATTATTATAAGACAAAAAAATAAGATAGTGAAAAAGCACAAAATGTTTAAATTCCATAATAGATCTTATTACTATACGATAATTGTTGGTGAGATTATAGAATAATAAAACAAATATGAATGGTTAATTTTATTTTTAAATTGAATATTCAATTATTCTCAATAAACATATCAATTTAAATATTTATAATCTTAATAAAAAGCAATAAAACAAATGTTTAAATTAAACTAAAACTCTACATTATTAATATTTGATATTTTAGAGTAAAGGCATTGGAAGGAAGAAGGAAATTTTACATTAACAAAATCCGGGTCATAAACGCATAACCCTTGGACGGCCGGTGCCCGAAGGCCAACGCGACTCTACCTCACTCCGGATCGCGAATTTGAATTGGGAAGCTAACTGTGTTGCCTGCAACTCTGAAATGGCTTCCATCTTAGCTCGCAAATCGCTCTCTGCGCTTCGCGCTCGGCATCTTGTAAGCCCTTCCGTTCAATTTCTCGCATGTCTTTTATTTCATTTCTTTATTCTTCCTCTTTTTCCCGCAATTTATGCCTTTTACACTGTAACTTAAGACTTTGATTCTGAATGCGAGCTATATTGGATTCAGGAAACCACTGATCACTATGGTTACAATTGATTAATTAAAAGTAGACCTATGAAGATGGAGTTATCAAATCGTCTACGAGTTGTCACAGTCTAGGGTTTCGTCATCATTGGATCTCATTTGTCAATAAAAAATGAAATTTTTACCGATTGATTATGCTAGGAAACTTAGGTTGTTTTGTGCAGGAATTTCTGAATAAGCGGAGTAGCTAATTTCTTAGGCATTGCCTGGATGAATAGGGCCGTCTTGCATGATATCAGCGAGGAATCAAAATTGTTATTTTTTTTCTTTTTGTTTGGGAGTAATGTTGGGCACCTTCTCTTAGATTATGCAAAACACTTGCTGCAAAATTTTCACTATTTCAATTTCTGTAACATTAGTACATGCATGATTTAGTGGATTGCAAATTAAATATGTGTTGTTTTCTCCCTTTAATTTTGTTTATGTCGGTGGTGGAAAATGTAGACTTTGGCAGGGCCAACCTTGCAGGGTACTGCACGTACTGGGATTATATGCAGCGAACGTACGTTTGCGACAAAACAATCCTTTTCTACTGATAAAGGTTTGCAACGTACTCCAATCAACATTTCTACTTGGGGGTGTCAATTTTATTTAGTGCTCATGGGCGCTGGTGAAGGAGTTAATTCTAAAACTTTGATTATCTACTTTCATCCATTTCGTAATAATTTTTTATATGCTGAGAATTCTGTTCTTGCTTTGAAATACTCCACTCAATGGACAATAATGCAAAGAAGGTATGCAGCTTTTGCAGACTCCAAGTCATATTTAGAACACATAGTTTAATTCGACTTGGGGCATGGTGGAAGCTGGAATGGGACTACCACGTTCCATAACTTTGAACTTCCACTTTTATGTTCCATTTCTTGTGCTGCCTTCCAAATAGCTACAACATTAAGAAAATGGTGGAAATTAATAAAGGGACATATATGCATATTTTCTAATTATTCACCAACAATGGACAAGCTACTTTATAAGGCCATCTTGATACAAACAGCAGTTTAACACAGTTTATTACATTGTTATGCATATGAGATCCTATTAACTGCTATGTGGGTGTTGGAGACAATTATGATTGTTAACTTCCCTCGTTTGTATATTAATATGTTGATCTTGATTACTTTAGATGATGAAGAAAGAGAAAAGCTCGCAAGGGAGATATCAAAAGATTGGAATTCTGGTACATGATTTCCCAAATCTATGTTTCTCATTTGATTTCACTCTTCTGCATGTCGTTTCCCAATATTTTATTTTATCTTCTGATTCTGGCAACCTACCTATAGTTTTTGAACGGAGCATAAACACTTTATTCCTAACTGAAATGGTTCGGGGCCTGATGCTGACTCTCAAGTATTTCTTCGAACCAAAAGTGACTGTACGTGGTTTTCTTTTCATTCTTTTTACTTTTTATTTGTGTAACAGAGCTTCCCACATTCTTCTGTTATGTCTGTAACTCAACGGAGCATAGGGTTTCTAAAGTTCTTGTCTATTTGATGTGAACAGTGTTTCTTATAGGGGGGATTGATCCTACCTTTGGTCTTTCTCTAGCTGGTAGATAAGTAATTGTCTGAAAATTTATATTTTGTGCAGATTAACTACCCTTTTGAGAAGGGTCCTTTGAGTCCACGCTTTCGTGGAGAACATGCTCTACGGCGTTATGCAACTGGAGAGGAACGTTGCATTGCTTGTAAACTGTGTGAAGCTGTAAGGACGGAATTTGACTCTCCATTTTTAGCTTAACTTATTCATGTGAAGCACTACTAATATAAGGCACACATATCAAGTTGGTCATCAACTTTGGGTGACAGCATGTATGACTTCTTGATTATCATGTGATTGCTGACACTTCTTTTAGTGTTTTTTTTTTCTTCTGTCCAACATTATACATCTTTTGCTCACCTATATTGCCAAAAACCTTCTATACCACTTCATTACGTCTAAAAAATTAGTGTGGACATCTTATATGTTTTGATATTAGGTTGCTCTTTCTTATGGCTCAATACACACGTTTTTGCCAATGAACGTAAGTCAATAATGTTATATTCTCTACAGATTTGCCCTGCTCAAGCAATTACCATTGAAGCTGAGGCGCGAGAAGACGGGAGCAGGAGGACAACCAGGTAATTACATCCCCCCCCCCCCAAACACACACAGAGAACCACATCTCTGCCTCTTCTGCTGCTTATACATTTATTTGGCAGGTATGATATTGACATGACCAAGTGCATATACTGTGGTTTTTGCCAAGAAGCATGCCCTGTTGACGCCATCGTTGAGGGGCCCAACTTTGAATTTGCGACTGAGACTCACGAGGTTTGTGCTAATTTTCTGCATTCTGCCTAGCTATCTATTGGAGAAGAAAAACTAACTAATTACATAAATATGCATGAAATAGGAACTTCTCTATGACAAGGAGAAGCTACTAGAAAATGGCGACCGTTGGGAGACTGAGATTGCTGAAAATCTTCGATCTGAAAGCCTATATCGTTGAGTAGGAGATTTCCTCACTGCTTCAAACATGGACCTTGGATCTCTTATTTTCTGAACTTTTAAATAAAGGGTTTTGTTATTTATTGCACCCTTTGTTCCTTTTTGTGCCACTCTTGCTTTCTCACAACCAGGGTGACAGGCAAGAAATTTCATAAAGTCCTTCCTGGGGTTACAGTTTTTGCTTATGAAGACACTGATGCTGTGAGCATGCAGCTAAAGAAATTTCTTTGCTGTCATTTATAACACTGCATCTTACTCGGCAAAATGAATATTGAGGTCCTCAAACTATTCATACATATTTGAAAAGGTCCTTGAATCATTAAAAAGTATGAAAAAGTTCGTGAATTATAAAAATTGTTTTGTGCGAGTCCCTAAGTGTTTGTTTGCTCAAAAAAATATGTACTATGAAAGTTAAGGGAACTTTTTTCACAACATTTGTGAATAATTCGTGTATCTTTTCATACATGTGTGAATAACTGAAGGATTTTTTCAAACATTTGTGCATACTTTAGGAATTTTTTTATATAATTTATAGCTTATGAATTTTTTAATTTTTTTTTGAATAATTTAAAAATTTAAAGATGCATTTTTACTTTTTTGTACTTTTATCTCTGGATGATTGACTGCACAATTGACAATTCATGTGTGTAGTCAAGAGGCTGCCCAAAATATATTTCTCAAAAATGCTAGAAATATATTTTGTGTGTGGGTTTTTAAAAATGTCGTAGCTTAAATTTTTGGTTTCAGTTTAAACTCCTGTAGAGTCCCAACGCTGTCTTCTGTGTTTCCCCGAACTTATGGAAGCGCTGATGCACTCTACATCAACGTAAGATTTTGGGTGATGTGGCAAATTTCAAATAGTCTGAGCCACGTTTAAATTTCGTATGAGCATGTGTTGTATTAGGATATGACAGAAATTGGGATTAAACTCGAGATAGGGATAAGTTCAAAATTTTTATCCTACGTTTATTTCGTAGGTTAACATTAGGATTGAGAAGGATAATTTTATACTATCCAACGTTTACTTCGTGGGATTGGACAGGATAATGCAGAAATTACAAAATTGTTCTTAACACATGATTTATATATGAGGATATTTTTGTAATTAAGTTTGTGCATAAGGGTAAACCAGTAAATTTTCATTTCTTATCCCATCGGATAATTTTATCCCAGGGGTTTAGGTTGGATTAGTATCCGTCGAATTATCCCGAATTTTATCTTTTATTCCGGGTCGGTTGGATTGACTCGGGAGAATATCCAATGAAGTAAACGCTAGATAACTGTGGACTATTTTTCCTAATTCAAGTTTATCACCCGAAGTAAACGTGGCCTTATTTGATAACTTGTTTTTTAATTTATATTATTTTTAACTATCTAGTACATTTAAAATTATCGGTAAATAATTAATAGATACCTTTTCTGAAGCAAATTATTTGAACGTAACTTGAAAATCATACTAATTTTAGTAGAAAACATGTTGGCAAAGAAAAAGCCCTTGCCACTCTATAAATCTAATTCCACTTAATTAAAAATTCCAGAATCAAAATGGAAGTATAATAAATAAAAAAAAAGTTATAATTGAAATATGTGAACAAAATGTGTTAAAACTATCTCACGTATATTTAGACATCTTTAGTCACTAATTCACCATATAAATACTTACTCGAAAATTGACATGATATATATACATACGCACACATTTCAATTGAGTAATTTGGTTTTAGAATTCATTATTGATAAGCTTTAAAAAAAGAAAAAGAAAAAAAGGTAAACCCGTCGGAAGTGAGGGGTAAATTGGGCTTTTCCCAAAATAAATTTGACCCATTATGACTCTGGTAAGTCTCAATTCCCTAATTTCGGAGTCCAGGTTTCGACTATACCCTTTTCATACTGCGGCGCAACTGCTACGGCTATTGCTACTTCCCTTGTTGTCTGCTGTTAGTGCAAATCCTCCGCCGCCACCGATTCGTCGTCAATGGCGGAAGAAGCCGTCTTAGGACATCTAGAGAAAAACGATGTAATACCGGATTCAGGGAAATTTGCCGAAGAGAAAGGCATCAACCACGATGAGATCGTCAACATCATCAAAAGCCTCAACGGCTTTCGTCTCGTCGATGCTCAGGTCAGTTCTCTCGACTTGATACTCCAGCATTGATTCTTCTTCTCCTTTTTTGTTTTGTCTGCGATATTTCGTTTTATTTGGTTTACAAAGAAATGTTGGACCAATGGAATTTCTTGTAGAGCATAGCTGTGATTTTTTGAATTGTAGTGGAAGGTTTATTTGGAGTGACATTTTACCTTTTCTTAGTAATTTCTAATTGGTAAGGAGAAAATGTGGGGATATCTCAAAATTTAGTAGGGATTTAAGCGACATAGTGTCTGGTTATGTCTCGATTATCTGTTTTGACAACTCGATATTAAATCCAGATAGTTGATTAAATTACTTATCATTCTTACGAAGTATTGCGTTGGATAGTGTTGATGAACTATGTATTCTTTTTTCTTTTCTCAAACTTGTGCAGGATATCAAGAAGGAAAGATGGGTCCTCACCCAGGAGGGGGAACTTTATGCTAAATATGGATCTCCTGAAGTGCAACTTTTCCTAGCTGTACCACCAGAGGGTGCAACACGAGAGGAGTTACAAGTAATTGAATAATATTATGGCTATAAATTAGTTTCTTATAACAGTATGTCTTATAGCTGATACTATGCTTGCAGAAAATCTTTACATCCCGATTGCCCGATGACGTTGAGGTAAGCAGTTAACATTTATTGGTTCATTTGGTTCTTGGGTTAATTAATAACTTATACTTCTTTAGTTGTATGCCTGCATATGTTCTTTTTGTTTTTCTATTTATGAAGGTGGATTATGAACATATTTTATGCAATAGAAAGTATATCTCTTTGTATTTGTAATTAATGGGAATGCTGTTTATATATATATATGCTTATGTGTTGGAAGTTAAGTGCCTTGGCTTGATTTATATTCTGTTTGTTTACATGGCCATGTGGTGCTTGTTTTTAGAACTAATATCTTACATTTGGACTTCTTGTTGCACAAATGAGCTAAGTTATCCCTTCTTGATATTCACCAACTGCTACCTGATGCTTAGATTGAATCAGATACTTCACTTCAATTGTGTATTCCTTTTATGCTGAATCATATCTGGGTCTTATTAACTACTACTTGTGCTTTGTACTTGGAATAATGCTGGTTAGTTTGTTTCCTTTTGACACAGGACAAGTTGAAGTCTTCAATTTTCAAAATAGGGAGCACACAGGCTATAAAAAACAAATGGATCGAAATGGGAAAGTCACAAGTATCAAGGAAGGTAATTCTATGTGGCAATGTTAGAGTGCATGTGCATTGAAGAGATTAATGCATTATTGTCTATTGGGATACCTCATGAATCTTCAGGCCAGTTTCTTGTAGTTCTTCTTCAAAATGATACTTGTTGTGATATTGTCTATTTTCATAGTTCAGCCTTCCTCCAATAATAACGGAACCAATGAATAGAATATTTTTTGATGTGTATGTATGGTTTTGCTGTTGTGTTATTGTGACATATACATATGGCTTTGCTGTTGTGCCTTGCGAGATACAATTTTTAGAAACCAAATTTTGTGTCTGATATTTTTCAAGAGAAGAAAATCAGTACAAGTGAAATTCTAATATCTATGTAGTTTGATGATCGGTGGCAGTAGTGATCTCAGTTTTTATCTTCTAATCTCCACCCCTAAAGTGCCGTTGAATCTTTTTGAATGTGAGAATCTGAGTTGTGAGAATTTCAGAATCTCCTTCAATGTGAATGCTTAACTACTGTTGTTTCCTTAGAGATACCCCTATATATTTCTATGTTTGAGCTCTTTCATATTCATCGAATGAGGTGACCCTGTTTGATTAACAATTTGTTTGATTTGGACTTTCTTCAATACATGAGATAATTTGGATATCTGAAATTCCAGAACTCACATCCTTAATATCCAATACATGATTTGAAATGTGTAGACCCCTCAATCTTCTGATTTACAATATTTGATGTTTCCATCAATTAAATGTTGTTTTACTAGAATTCATTTGCAAAATTCATGAAAATAAATATAAATTTTAAAATAATGAATAAAAATCATATTACCCATTCAACTCCATAATATCAACCATGAATTTTTGTCAACACTAAAATACCTAGCTTTGCTCTTGAATTTGCATATTTTTATAGTAAATCGTGATACTTCTGTTTTTATTGGTGAACAGAAGATGGAGAAGTCATCTTTCGTTAGATTTATTTGTTAGAATGTTCATTGCTCACTTCTGCAATTCAAGGGACATATATACAATGTTTAATGGAAGGGAAAAGTACTGAATAAAAGGAAGTTATTGCATTCAAAGTTCCATCATTCTATAAACTTGAATGAGTATGAAGTTTCATATTTGATTTGGATGCGCCCTTGATGTCATTTCTATTGTACTCATCTGGGACTGATGAAATGAAAATGTGTAAAAACGCTTAATTTTTTTCTAACTTTATCAAATTAAATCTATTCTTTATAAATTGACCCAAGGATCGGATTACATATGTCAATTGTGTTCTCTACCCTGCCTAAGAGTGGAAAACAAGTTTTGATCCTGTTGTTGTTTAGTCACCCATGTTTTGCGTTTCCTGCTTTATGCTCATGAGGCATCTTCACCTTTATTATAGTTTATCTTGCATTTAATGGGCATGATATATCAAATTTATTTCTGAGGGTTTTTTTATTTACTTGAGAATTCAATAATCAGTTGAGTAATTTTGTTCTTTCAAGCTGATGCTTTTTGAGAATAATGGACCTTAGCTGAAATAGGGACTCAGTTGACTCCTCATTACGTGCATTGAACTGCATTTTCTCAGAAAATGAATACACTGTTTTTCTTATTCCAGGGTACTTATGTCTGAAGTTCATGTTTAATATAATGTTTCTATAGAGTAGTTTTGTATATATGCAAGACTCGTGACAGAGATGGTTCCACATGGTGTTCAAGTAGATGAGCTGTTTTTTCAACTGTTGTGATTGTTACACTTAAAAAGTTTGTTATTCTCATAATGTAGAACTATTCTTACATTGGGGATTCGATATAGGTCCAACATGTTGACGACAAAGTGAAAGACTTGCTTATACAGATCCAGAATGGTGAGGTGTGTATGTTATTCAATTATAACTCTTCTTTTCCCAGCCTTATTTCCTTTTTTTGCTTGTGATTCTTGTATGGTTGTTATATCACATAGGCATAACGATTATACATGGATTTGTGCATGAAGTGCTAGCTGTTGATGTATAGTTGTGCATTTGTATGTGATTACTAAATTTTGCAAGATGGTTAAGTAAAATAAATTGAATGCTTTTTTAAGATCATCAAAAGTGTATTTGGATCTGAAACGCACAAGATTACTAAATTGCAAGATGGTGTATCAAAAATGAATTAAGGTTTCTTAAGATCATCAAACACAATATGGAATTTTTGCCGTCTTTCTTTGTTCAAGAATGAATGTTGAATTATTCTGCTATTTATTTGTGCATATAATTAGTATATGTATGGCATTAAGTAAAAGTATGTTATTAAGAGAGTTGGAGATCAATACTTTCATTATCTCCTGTAATATGAAGCTGTCTTTATCTTTTCGATGCATCCATTTTGGTAGACTTTCTGTCTTATTAGCAAAACAAACATTTTTTGGATCAACAGATCAAGGTTAAACAATATTTGGAATCCATTTATTTCTCTCTTTACTCTGTTAACAGAAACAGAATGGTTGTAGCTTTACTGAACATAAGAACGATGGGAGGTATATGGTATGAAGGATTCCTTATTGAGGTGACTATGAGCGCATATAATGCACTGTGTACTATTACAAGGTGTCTATGCTCCTTGTATATTTTTTGGCATTATGAATTGTAATATCTGAGATATTTAAAAACCTTAAATTAAATTGGTCTCTGTATTAAAAACCATCCTGTAGTTTCACCTAATATGTTTACAACATTACAGGCTGTTGGTGCTGAGGATATTGATGCTCTCAAAAGAAGAAAGCTTATTAGTTCCCAGTAATTACCTCATGTGGTTTATCATTTCTTGTTAATCCTCATGTAATATGCTTCTAACATGTGTTTTCTCTATATTTGCATCTATTTGTTCCTAATGCAAGGATATGGAAAGGCTATTCGGTGAAGAAAGGTCCGAAATATGCTCCAAAAAGGAAGAAAGTGGCTACTGATTTAACTCGTGAGAACTTACAAAGGTAATATATACACTTGTTTATTTTCTATTATCATAGTATTTGTAGTGTTAGGGTAGCTACGTTAAATTTTAGAAACCTCTGTGGGATGTGTATTTAAGCAAATCTCAATGGTGGCTAATATTATCATCCCATAGAAAAATTACAAATAATTATATATACATAGCAATGTATAATGTTGTAACCATGGTTTTTCAAAAACTAGCATTCACATCGTGTGACAACGGAAACTAGGAGAAATTACAATAATATCATAGTTCTGATGGTTAGGAATGGAGATTTAATACATTATCTCTTGGTATTTTTCCTAAATATCATCGGAGTGGACTGGTTATAGGTTTGGTGAAGACCACCCTAAATTACCCTGTTTCCATCCCTACTTGTATCCCAAATATGCACTATCCATTCTTCTTGAAGCACCTTTGTGGCCAAGTGCAACTCTGTGAATCTGAATTCTGTTGCACAACATGTATGAATAATGAATGTGTTGTCTGATGCATAAATCTCCTGTTTTTCAATGAAGGGGTGAGTGGAAGGATCTTGAATTTAAAGAGTATAACTTCCTTGCAAAGGGCCAGCCAACTGAAGGTGGCTGTCTCCATCCATTACTCAAGGCATGGCTATTACTTTCTTATATAATTTTTGTCTTTGATTTCTGTTGCTAGTGTTCACATTATGCTAGAGTCCTGTTTCTTGAAGAAGCTCTTAAACTAAGTCGTGGCATTGAATGTTCATTAATTATATCTTTGATGTACCCCTCAAAAAGGGGAAAATATAAGCAAATGTCTTTTGTTAGTAAGTACCCTGTATATCACACCTGTTTAACGAACCTTTTTACCTCTTCATATATTCTAAGGCTTAGGTCATGCAACTAGCACGGTACGCATTGACTTTTCTATACCACTTTATCATTGCATGTGGTGGAGGTGCTTTAGATTTGGACATAGTTTTCACATCTGAGAAAATGTCAAAAAAAATAAAAAATAATAATAATAGTAATACTTGTTGGTTCTATGATAATTCCCTTTGTCAAGATGCACTTATCTATTCATTTTTAATTTGTCTTAATCTCTGGTAACAGTTGTATGCATATTTTACTAACTATAAAAGCTTTTTCACTTTATTTCATTTCAGGTTAGGCGCCAGATTCAGATGATATTTCTTCAAATGGGGTAAGGGTGGTAATGTGTTGAGGATCATGTTATAATGTAATGACCTCTTATGTTATTGTAATTGCTGAATTGTCATTCATGGCATGCAGGTTTGAAGAGATGCCAACGAACAATTTTGTGGAAAGCAGGTATGCAGTCTTGTACATTAGTGCTGGTGTGTGCGACCTTAGTTAACTTCAGTTTCTAGCATAGCCTTTTTAGTAGATTATAATTAAGATGTGTATGATAACTATATCAGTTCCATCAATTTTTTGTGGATTAGGCAGTATCTTATAGTCAATACAGCCTCACAATGTTATATTGGCTTATCCTTTAGTGCTTATACTTCAAGCTGTAGCGTAAAGAGTAAGGCGACCGCAACAAAACAATTAAAGATACCAATGTTGTTGGTTTGCAATACAAGGATTTAACATCTGGACAATAAGTTCCGTAGACTTTGTTTGCAACTAGTCTTAGAAGCAAAGTCAAACCCCCAAAAAAATTGAAGTTGCAAGTAACACTGACAGTTTTTGCTTGGTTTTGCAGCTTCTGGAACTTTGATGCACTTTTCCAGCCACAACAACACCCAGCTCGTGATTCACATGATACTTTCTTTTTGAAAGGTGAGGTTAAAATCTCATCTATTTTCTTCACTGTTGGTGTGTTGTCACATCTGTATTCTTATGTTGGTTAATGTGTTGCAGAGCCTTCTTCCACAAGAAGTCTGCCTGAAGATTATGTGGAGCGAGTTAAACGAGTTCATGAATCTGGCGGTTATGGGTCGCGGGGGTAGGCAATGCATAGTATAACATGACAATTAATTAACAAATATAAGTAACGAGTCTTGTTTTGTTCTAGGTATGGGTATGATTGGAAGAGAGAGGAAGCAAACAAGAATCTTCTACGAACACACACAACTGCGGTTTCCTCCAGGATGTTGTATGCACTTGCACAGGTTACCTTTTCTACTTGTTCATTTACATTTAAAGTATGAACTAACCTTTTCTTTGTTTGTTCCTGTTTTTCCTTGGTCACTTTAGTTTCCTTTTTTGTTTATTATTTCTTCATCCTCCTTTCCCTGCACTTTGGTTTGTGTTTATTTATACAATATGCTTCTAAATTCACATAGCTGCTGGAAGGTATAAAATGGTCCAAACATTACCAGTGTTATAACTTTATCTCCTTGTGCTATGTTCTGATGTACTCCCTTCCGTCCCCCCACCCCCCAAAAAAATGTTCTGTTTGAGCAATATTCAGCTTTTTATTTTTTGTCAACTAAATGAAAGCACAACTGTTATAAGCCATAAATTTTCACCTATGCTCATTCATTTATTTGTTAGTTTGACCTTTTCAACCACATTCTACTAATAACTATGACTTTTCAAGTATGCTCTTTTTTGGGCTTTTTTTATTTTTTATGGGAAACATGAATTTCTTTGGGATGGAAGAAGTAATACTAAATATGAGTTGGAATATAATTTCAATTTAACTCCCTCAGTTTTCTTTCTGACCTTTTCTTGATTATCAAACATTGTATCAGTGACTTTCTACCTTAATAAGTTGGTGTGGGTTTAAACATGTTAAATTATTATTAAACTTTTTTTTTTTCTAAATGTTGAAATCCTTGTACAAATGTTTACATCATTTACATTCCTCTGCTGTCTGCTTATGTTTCTCTTATCCCTTCCCCTGTACTATATGTTTTAGATAGCTCTCCTGTGTAGAATGAAGCTTGGTAGCATACCCTTTTTCTCATTAGTTACTTCACTGGGATGAAGTTAAATGAACAATCAAATCTTCAACAGGGACCTTTCACTCCAAAAAGATACTATTCAATAGATCGTGTTTTCAGAAATGAAGCTGTAGACCGTACTCATCTTGCAGAATTCCACCAGATAGAAGGTAAATCTGTTGTCATTGAAATCCATGTTTATTTCCATTTTCAAAGTGGGTGCACCTTATGCTGTCCATCTCAATGCAAGCTTTAAAAAGAGAAGTAAAAAATTGTGATGGTGGAGAACATAACCTCGTTTATTTTGGGCATCGTGTATCACCAATAACTTATTTGTTGACATGGCGCACACTCTGATAGATTAAGTGTGTGATGATAATCAGTTATTTATTTGTCTCGGGTGCTTCCATTTTCATTCTCCTGGAAAGTTAGAATCTCAGTGTTTTCATGTCAATAACTTTGCATCTGGTTAGCACTGCAAATTTCTTTGGTGTCCAGTTGAATAATGGTTGGTTGTTATTATGAAATTAAGTTATTAATAATCATTTTCTTTTATCAATTTCTGACAAATGGTATTCAACTTCATTTCCTCCCTGCTTCCATATAATAGACTTTCTTTGGTGGTTTGAGTAGGCTTAATCTGTGATCGTGGCCTTACCCTTGGACACTTAATTGGAGTTCTTGAAGACTTCTTCTCCCGGCTAGGTATGTATATTAGCATTTTAATTGAAATTTGTTGTAAACTAACATTGTATTCTCTACATAATAAATCAAAGTGAAGATCTCTACAAAAATGGTTGTTATGGTCATTCTATCTCTGTTTCAGGAATGTCCAAGCTTAAGTTCAAGCCTGCCTACAATCCTTATACTGAACCCAGCATGGAAATCTTCAGGTTATGATCTAAAACTTTTCATGGAGCAGGACCTTTGAATTCAAGCTAACCCCCCCCCCCCCCCTTTTCAGTTACCATGATGGTCTACAAAAATGGGTGGAAATTGGCAACTCAGGCATGTTCAGGCCTGAAATGTTGCTTCCAATGGGTCTTCCAGAAGATGTTCAGGTTATAGCATGGGGGCTGTCACTTGAAAGGTAACTATTTAAAAAAAAAAAAAAAAAAATGCAAACAGTGCTTACTTTTTGAATGTATATGTGAGAGTGCTTATCGTTTTTGTTTTGCTATTTCATTGGCTATATGTTGCTTGTTACGGACATGATCTATTTGTAACCACCCATTCTTATTACCCACCCCCCTCTTCCCTTCTGCCAGACCAACAATGATACTTTATGGGATCGATAACATCAGAGATCTCTTCGGCCACAAGGTAAATCAATCACTTCCCTCTTGTACCAACTAGTTTTATGGTTTTTCGTCCTTATTTGGTTGCCTGATCTGTCATATTATGGATTTTCAGGTGGATCTTAGTCTCATTAAAAGAAACCCAATATGCCGACTTGGAATTTAGCAGATGCAGAGAGAGACTGAGATTTGAGATTGTATTGATTTTAACAGTATTATTTCATCATCAAATTACAAGTTAGTTTCTGGCAAAGACACCGAAACGTCAATTTTGTTTCAGATGGTTTATTTATGATTGCCAGATCAAGCTGACAAATGCATGGTTGTACATTGAAAATGACACTAATACTCAACATTTCTTATATGTTCCACTTTTAATTGTATCGCATTTTTCAATCTCACTAATCAAATATTAACAACAATCTATCTTACAAAAATAAATCACTCCAAACATGTATGTATATTTTCATGTTATTATGTCCCAATTTGTATATTACTTATCGGACAGATCTTGGAATATGAGACCTAGAAATGATAGCCTCAGCAGTCGAAGTCGTTCAGTTCAATCAATGAGACCTTTCCCATGGATGGCTGCAACACATCCAAATATTTTCTTTGGTTTTGTTCTTACATTTACGCATCTAACTAATATCCAGTCTCCCAGTTGACGCCTGTTTATGGTTTTATTATTAAGAAAAAAGATTGTATTATTACTCTTTACCAAACGACCAATGCTACTTATATCATCAAATAATAAACTTAAATTTATCACATATTAAATAAAACCTTTACAAGAATAATATCGCACGTGTGAATGTTACAGCACCATTACCCAGGTTTTTTTTTTTTAATATAAATAATTATGACTGTAAATTGAAAAAGGGACAGAATGATCCATTGTTTGGTAATAGAAACTTTTATCAGTTTATCACGAAAATGCATCCGAATCATATCTGGGCCGGGCCGGTTCACTGGTCCGCATATAAACTATGCTTTCGATGAACAGCGCCTTTACGGTCTAGCGAGTCTCAGGTTCTCTCTCAATCTCTCTCGCACACCCTCAACCCCCCCCTCCCCCTCCGCCCCTCCAACCAACACACAACACTCACGCGCAGTCGGTCTTCTATTCCATCTGCTGATTGGAATATTTTTTTTAACCGGAGATTTGGTTTGATTGTGTGAAGAGTCCGTATGATTTTTTGTTTCTTTTTGTATTTTGTCTCTTGCTACCAGCTGTTTGATGAAATGCGTGAATTAGTTTTTTGGAAAACCGGTGCTGATATTAGTTTTTCGTTCTCATAGGGTTTCTTACCGATAGGACTGTCATTCTTCTACTGGCTGCTTGATTATCTCTTCATTTTCTTTGATATCGGAACATTTTGTAATTTATTACCTTAATTTGCAGGTTACCCGCAGTTACCTGATTCTTCTGCATTACAAAGTCCTCATCATACGCATCATATTTCGATTTCAACTAACTGCCATTATAAACTTGTTTGTTGGCTTGATGTGCAGAAAACTATTATAATTGACATTACATCATCCCCCCCCCCCCCCAGGTTCTCTATTACCGAAAGTTTAGCAAAAATCATGAATGCCGTTGCATCTCTATATAGAAGATTAAGTATAAGGGATCTGGTTGCAAGCACACCTATTTACAATTCGGCTTGTGGTATGAACTTATCTTTTTCATAATCTACTCGGTATAGTTCTTGGATATGATAAATGTAATTGACTTGGTTTATAATGCATACATAATTTCAAATTACAGATGTATCTGGAGAGGGTTTGAGCTTGGTATTCCGGCGATGGGCTACCAAAAAAACAGCAGGATCAACAAAAAATGGCCGTGATTCATTGCCTAAGAATCTTGGGGTTAAAAAATTCGGTGGACAGGTGAGAGAATGAAGTAAAAAGATAGTATTAGTTCATTATTCATTTTAACCAGCATAACCTGCCTTCCTTCACCCAAAATTGTTTTTCATTCTTTCAGTTGTTTAATACAATGTTATATGGTATGTGCTGCAGAGAGTGATACCTGGAAATATCATTGTTCGTCAAAGGGGTACTCGTTTCCATCCAGGAGATTACGTAGGAATTGGGAAAGATCACACACTTTATGCTTTAAAGGAAGGAACAGTCAAATTTGAGCGCCACAAGGTGACTGGACGTAAGTGGGTCCACGTTGAGCCTAAGGACGGTTATGAACTTCATCCAGTTTATGCTAATGTGAATGATGCTTCTAAGATGAGGACTGCAGCTTAAGTTAGATCATCATTTGATGGTAATGCTAGCTTTATCTTGGAAGACATTGTCCTGCTTTAAGACCGCTGGTGATTAAATAGTTTGCTAGATGTTTTGAAAGCTAAAACAGGTCTTTTGTTTTTGTTATATTCTAATTGCTATTCAGATGCTTTTATGTTTCCATGGACAACCTAGCCTAGCGTTTTGCTCCGGTAACAGTGTTACTTAATATTTCTATTGAAATTATAAACCCAAGTTTTGTCACCGAAAACTTCTTATGATCATAGTGGGTGTTTTTTTGGTTATTTGCATTCTTAGCTTTCATTTTATATGGTGAGTTATGCGTAGAAGTTCTATTGCCTGGATAATTTTCCATGGATTTGACAAATTGTAAGTTTCTAAAGTATACATGTCTACGTAACTAACTGAAAGTGTGTCAATCAAGATGTACAAGAACTTTTCTCTTTTACTGCTCTGAATAATTTACAAAGTCCTTTGGCATTTCAGAGACAGATACCATATCTGATAGATCGCCATTTTGAAATTCTGATGGTTGTTAATGTATGGCGCCTCCAGATTCAAATCTTCTCCGTCTCTCCACAGCATTCTTCACCCTCATTTCAAATTCTTCGTCTGTGCTTGCCAACATGTATCGTAGCTTAAAGTTAACCCTATTTTCCACCATAATCTTGTGCCTGGGGATTATTCGCTCCTCAAGTGAATAACTGAAAAACCTGTTGTACCAAAAGGAAATCAGCATTTGATAATACTAAGTAGTGTGGCTAGAGAAACTCTTCTGAGGTGGCTAGGGGATATTTTCGTGTGATGCAGAAGCATACCTTGGAAACTCAATGAGATCCTCCAAAGGTCTTATCATCATCCTTCTCAAGTAACGATACTTGGGGCGAAGGACATCTGTGTTATAGCGGAGAAGCATAGGGAAATCAGCAATCATCTCTCCCAACACCGGTAGTGAAATGCCAAGCGACAAAAAGTATTTGACATTGTGATCCAGTTTATGTGCTATGCTGCATCCTAACAGCTCTGGCACTAATGCTACTACCTTCCCAATGTTCCGTTGAGTAACCCCAGCCTTTGTCAACAGAAATATTACCTGCCAAAACGACAAAAAACAACGCGACCAGAAGTTAGGCTTGCAGCTGGAGAATACACATCCACATTTGGGAATACGTATCTTGATAGTGTTAGCTTCTAGAACATGCTTAAGAATGTTCTATAGTGAGCAATCACCCGTTTGTTTGTCGTGTAAAAGCATTAAAAGTAGAAGGCTTATGTGCATACCACAGGGCGTATCTTCTTGTAAAAGCTGTACGTCATCAAAGAGGGAAACCTGGCAAGCATAGTGCCAATAGCATCTTCCTCAACGCCTATATCTCGTAAAAATTGAACCTTAAAAAAAATAACAAAATTGATAAGTTTTAGCGTAGGCTCTGCAGAAACATTAACTCCTTTAATGCCTATATTTCAAACTATTGGACCCTTTATCGATCTTGCTCCTAGTTCTTGTGCGACTATTATGCTCAAACCGTAAAATGGCAATCCCTCCTTCGGGGAATGTAAAATGAGACAGCAACAACAACTGCGTACCTTTGGTGCAATGGTGCCCTCTAGATCAATGCAGAAAACCATTGGCTTCTTAGTGAGGATTCTTCTCATGCCATCTTTGGAAATCCCAAGGTAATAGAAGTACTTTACGAGAGGCTTCCATCTATCTTCGATGCTACAAGCCATTAATTGTGGTTTATACGCTAATAATCTTCCAACTTCTTCATTACTCAGACCAAACTCCTTCAAATATGCTACCTGGACAGAGCAAAAATGAACTCAGTGCATTCATAAATGAGAAAAGGGAGTTTGTACTCAAAAGATGGTATGATTAGGACAGTAGGTAGAGATGTTAACCTGGGTCAATTGTAATACCACCCATATTTACACTTCAAACGAAACAAAAGAATTTATTTAACGGTATACTGATGAAGTTCCCATAATTGTACGAACTTGCAATGAAAGATTATTAGCAAACATGATGATGCAAACGCGTCCGTATAGGAAGTTAGTACCTTCTGATTCATCTCTTCCATAGAGAGGTAACCAAGCACCTTTGGACAGTCAAAAAGCATGGTTCCAAAGTCATTTTTACTCATGCCCATATTCAAGTAGAATTCACTGCGTGACCTCAATTCGTCCATGCTAAACGACAATATCTCAGGGCACCTGCTAACTACATACCCCATCCAGTCCCTCCTTACACCATTGTCCTCCAAATACTCAATATTCTCATCCAATTCTTCTATGCTGCGCTCCAATACATTCCCACCAGCCCGTGTCAATGCGACACCTATTAACCTCCCTTTCACGTGAATCGTCTTCAACCACTCTGCTAAAAGTCTTATGGAATCAAGATTTCCTTTTGAGGCACATATCAGCTTTCCGATTTGTGGGTATGAAAGTGAATTGTGTTTCAACCACCTACATGAAATTTAGAGGTTGAGATTCATAGAAAATGCAGAACTTTGAAGTAATTCTTGTTTAACTTGAGACATTTACTAAAAGACATCAATTCTTTGAAGATGCTAAACTACACAACCTGCAACGAATCATATAGCTAACTAAAGACAATGCAACATATCCCCATTTTCATGTTTATTTCATCGAAAAGAAATGCCTTTTGGTTTTTATAGTGGAAGCAAAGTGTTCAACTGAACATGTACCTTATAAGTTGCACAACTCCACATTTACTAATGAAGACTTCTGCACGAACATTATATGAAGAGCGTGAAAATTCAGGGAACTTTTTCATCGAAACAGCCTTAATCATCACATAATCAATGAATTCCGGTACTTTGGACACCAAATTCTCACAATAAGTGATCCCAAACTTGCCCTTTTTCATAGCCTCCTTCAAGATTTCTGCAGTCACTTTCCTCCTTATCTCAAGCGCCTTCAGGAGCATTTCATCATCAACCTCATCATCATTATAATCACGATTACCATTCTCCCCTCTGAAGACACTCTGCACAAGCGGCAAAGAAGGGTTTGTATAAATGGACCCTGGGAATTGCGGGGGCCTCTTACTTAGCAATGAAATTTCAAGTAATCTCTCCTTGTCTTGTTTGAGTAACGGCAGGTATGTGTCTTTGTTATCTGCATCTGGGTCATCCTGATCTTGGGGCGAGAGGTGGCGGAGGAGGAGGGCGGTAGATTTGGCGTTGTGGGTTCGGGAAATGCAGTTTTCAGTGGTTGAAGCGGTGTCGTTTTCTTGGTCCGGGAGGCTATGGTGTTGGCGGGCAGAGGAGATGCGGAACACGAACTGGTGCTTACAATTGGCTGCTGGAGAGTGGAGGGAAGTAGCCGGTGGAAGAGACGCGCGGTGGTCTTGGATGTGAAGGAAGGCGGAGATGTAGTGGTGCTGAGGTGGGGATGCCAGCATTTTCCGGTACAAAAGGAGAAGTGGATAACGCGGGACTCAACTGGGTTCACTTCTATGTTGCTTCACAGATTAAATTGGAAAATATCAGCAGTCAATTTCAAAGAAGGGAAAGAAAAAAGAAATTACGTGTTTCAAGAGAGAGAGAGAGAGAGTAAAAAGAAGAAGAGAATATTAATATAATTTACTCCATTAAAAAATTGGTAAGAATATGTAAATATAATAATGGTGGTATTTTGAGAAGAATAAGAAATTTGGTAGAGCTTCTTTATAAAACAGAAATAAAACATAGCCAAGCAATTTTGAAGACAACCAAAATAACATATTGGCCTCAATTTCACATAAGATATATGGTTTTATTAATAATTAATCCGCATAAGAAATTAAAATTAAGAGAGGAATTTATTTGTAACAATTTATAAATTTGTACTGGTACAATGGATGAGAAGACATATAATGACAATGTTTTCGCTCACTGCATGGACTTCTTATGTAATGACTATATTAGCTTCTACAGTATAATATTCCAACAGGTTCCAGGCCTAGTGGTTATGGACTCTGAATCCAGTAACCCGAGTTCAAATCTCGGTGGGACCTTTATCTTCTTCTGATCAATATTTTTTTGCACGTTCCCAGCCCCTTCATATATATATATACACTGCTCCCCTCTTCTTGTATTTACAGAACTTCAAATATATTTTCATTTACATGTAAAGAATGAAATAATCCACCCACCAGCTTTAAACAAAATGAATCTAAACAACACAAAACCAAACATCTTCAAATATCTGTGTCTCAGAAGTTGATTGGCAAAGAAGGATCACAGCTTCAAGATTTTTTTTCTTTTTTTTAATTTTTTTTTCCAAGTGAAAAAACTGTAGAATTTTCTTCTATCATTAAAACTGAACTTCCGAGAGTGCATAATACCCAGCCAAAGTAAAAAAATTTACAATTCACCAAAGGGCCAATAGAATAATGTAAATTACACATGAAGAACCCTAAACCAAAAAAGAAAGAAAGAAAGAAAGAAATGTGGCTGGCTTGTTTCACCCAGAACAAGCCTTCAACCTGTGAGGGCAAAGAAGGAACAGCAGCAACTACCAGTTTTACCCCTCCCTGAGAGATAAAATAACTAAATAAACCTGTAAACAATTGTGACCCTCACTCACTCCTCCTACAATTCAACACAAACAAAAAATACCCATCTTGCTACCCCATAGCAGAGCAGAATATACAGGGGAGCCTCCACATTATTACCAAAGAATATCAAGAAGCAATCACCTTCTCACCTAATCCTCATTCCCCCTCCGGACCTCCTGCTCATCCAAAGGCTCTGGAAATATCTCCCTTGAATACCGTCTGGCCGAGGATGAATGCCCGTTCCCGGTTCCATCTCCACCGTTGTTCCCGCTTCCTTGAGACCCCGTTGTCCCCGATTGCTTGAAACTGCTTGTACCTTCAGCTTTATGAAAAGCACTGCCCGTCGGTACAGCCGTGACGTCGGAAGAGCTCTGCCGCCAGCTGCCGAATAGAGCGGCGTTCCATGACCCACGAGATGAGGTCGTTCGGAGCCTCTCCGAGCTCGTGTGTTCGTCCCTCACCACTTTTAGAGGATTCTCGAGAGCTTTGAGAATGTACCGCATTAGGGGGCGTCTGGCCGGCTTCGGGTTTAGGCAGGAGCGAGCGACGATTGCCATTGCCCACACTTCCTCGAGGAGGTCCTCATCGATGATTAGTGAGGGGTCCACAATGTTTGTGACGAGCTCCTTGTCATATATGCTGATGTGAGGCAGTGTTGTTTCTAACCACTCCTTCATGGTGGCATCGGTCGATGAACTAATGCCAAGCTTGCCCGTTACCAGCTCAAGCAGGACTTTTCCAAAACAGTATACATCGTATGCACAAGTTGCATTAGGTGTACCTGGACATTGTAATAGAAGAATATTTAGATGATAACACCAGGACTTGAGCTTTTTGTTCAAACACATCAAACAATTTAACAGTTGTGCATTCTCATTAGCGTAAAGGCATTCCAATTTTCGCATTCTCTCTTGGTTTCAAAAAAAAAAAAGTTCAAGAAGAGAGATTGTTTGCATGACAAGAACACACTTGATAAATGATGAGGTTAATAGGCATAAAATCCTGTTCTAAGATGAGCAAAGCTAATAATATTTTAAAAGGACAATAAATGGGAAAAAATTAAAAAAGAAATACGAAATGATTCTGGACCGGTCGCTCTCAGGATTTCTTCTATTAACCACTGAAAATAAGGTAAGTTAAAGACAAGTTGCTTGACACAAATTGAGATCCATACTTTGCTCATAAGCATGGAGCAAAAATTTCAACTGACAAAAACAAACATTCGAAGGGAGACAAGAACTTCTCTCCGGATGGTTTAGATTTAATAATGTGAAAAGCTGCAACAGTAATCAGCAATGTGTTTCTACAATCACTCAAGGACAATATAGAGACATGAAGGAAATAATACCACATAAAACAAGGAACAAAATTGCTCTTAAAAAAAAAAAGACATACCGGAAGCACCTTGGTCCGAAGTCCTGCATAAAGGGAATAAAAAAGTTACATCGATAGTAATGTAATGCAACACACTATATAAAATGCACCATAAAAAAACATGCCAGTTTCGGGTAGTAGTTAAATTTGAACAGGCATTTAGAAAAAATAGAACTTATAATGATCTCGAAAAGGATGATGACACATTTATTTGTTATATATTTATAAACACAAAATGTATCCAGCAATTAGGATGACAAAAGGAAAACAACTCACTGTGGCAAGCGCAACAGCCTTGTGATCCGATTTTGATGAATTTCACTTTCTTGAGCACAAACCTCACTCAAACTTCCTAACCGTACTTCATATTTATCATCAAGAAGGATGCTGCTGGCTTGAACATCCCTTCAAAAGAACGTAAAAATACAGAAAAAGAAGTGTCATCAATTGGTGAGAGAGTAAGGGCCAAAATAGATGCAATACAAAATTTATAAAATTTCATACAACGGCACAAGCAATTTCACAGGAGACTCATAGAATCAGAAAGTAGAATCTTGTGGCAATGGAGTAATCTCAAAGAGTCAAATGCACTAAGTTTCTTCTTTTTTCATTTCTACAAATTTACTTTCGTTAATGGAAATAAAAAATTTGGACAAGTGAAGTTTAGGCATAGAACAAGCCGGCACCTGCAAATAATCAAGAAAGCTAAAAAGAAAAAAGATAAAAGTGTTGTTGATTAGTGTTCTAAACTGCCCTGCCTTGGCTCTAGACCCCAATCAGCTGCTGTTACTTTTTCCTGAATTAATGCATAGGGCCCAATCTACTGCCCTGCTGGCACCTAGCGCCATTTAGAAAATTATTGTTGATAGAATTATAAATATAGTGAGTAATCTAATACAACGCAAGATAAATATTTGTAGCACGTGTCGAAATTAATTATCGTGAGACTGTTGTTAACATTTTTTTTCTGGGACCCCCCCTCCCCCCACAACTCACCACACTTGCACCCTTTAAAACACGTTCTCAAGGTTAAGAAATTTAATATGATATCACAATTGAGATAATCTAAATTGAATTGAGGAAAGGATCGGCTCAAAGACATAATCACATAAACAAATGTTATCTACAATGGGATAGGAAGAAACAATTATGAAAACAAAATTAACATATTTAACAAAATTTTGTCTGTTATTAAGGCCTGCGATCTATCCTATTCACTAGTATTTGACCCAAAGTTCAAGGCTTCAAGCAGGCATCTATTGGAGTTGAGTTTGTAAGTTTGACCAGGCACCTTGCTAGTGACGTAAAAATAATACGAAAAATCCAATAGCGATGATTCCTATGCCTCAAAGCACCATTGTTATCATGGTTAGCCAGCATGCAACCAATCAATACGAACACGCAATATAAATAACCAATTAGCTACTAGAACAACCAATCAATACGAACACGCAATATAAATAATTGAAAATGAGAGCTTTGAACAAGTCCGCCCTAATTATAAATCTTTGTTGCATGTCGGAATAAATACAATAACCTGACATATAACTTCACATTTTAAGGCCTGAGTAATCAATAGCCTCTAGCACTGACGCAAAATTGCATATCCAACATGAAATTCATTAAGCTATCAGTCCAAGATAAAAATTTATAAGAGAACATAAAATACAATGATGTAAACATAAAAGTCAGATATGAGATGGACAAGCACGTGGCAGTTCAATAATAGTACCTGTGAACAAGCGGGGGAGTACATTCATGATGTAGGTAAGTAAGACCCTCTGCAGCTCCAATTGCAATTTTGAGTCTGGTTATCCAATCCAGTGACTGTAAACTGTCGTCTGAATCAGTTTTCTTGAACAAAGAACTAGACATGTCTCCATTTGGCATGTGCTTGTAAACAAGAAACTTCTCGTTCTCATTCTCCAAGCAATGCCCTATGAGAGGTACCAATCTAGGATGGGAAACTCTGCTAAAAAGGTCCAACTCCGACATGTATGATTCCTTTTTGACTGATGAATGCAAATCAACCTTTTTTATGACAACAGGAATTCCACCTTCAAGTATTCCACGGAAAAAATCACCAGTATGACCATGCTTAATTAAATTTACATCATCAAATTCCCCTGTGGCTTGGAGAATCTGCTGATATGTAAATGCATCTCCAAGATTTGAAAAGTTCAACGATCCTCCAGGGGGTGGAGGACTTCCACCGGCCGGCACAGGTCCCACACTAATCCCTCTCTGATTTGCCGTGCCTCTCTTGCGCTTACAAATAATGAACAATACAATGGTAAATATCACTAGAGCAATGAGCCCTACACCTCCAATAACAGAAGCTAAAATGATAAC